>CM065591.1:300432357-301632357 GCA_033119425.1 Bufotes viridis
GTCCGCTAAAACATATATTTTGTTCTGGGGTGAAATTAATCTGGCAAAATAGCAATACCCTGACTCTGGTGTCCCAGCAGTTGCAGGCCAGATTTCATAGTGTCCGCTAAAACATATATTTTGTTCTGGGGTGAAATTAATCTAGCAAAATAGCAATACCCTGATTCTGGTGTCCCAGCAGTTGCAGGCCAGATTTCATAGTGTCTGCCAAAACACATATTTTGTTCTGGGGTGAAATTAATCTGGCAAAATAGCAATACCCTGATTCTGGTGTCCCAGCAGTTGCAGGCCAGATTTCATAGTGTACGCTAAAACATATATTTTGTTCTGGGGTGAAATTCAATTCCTAAAATAGCAATACCATAAATCAGTGGTTTTAGCTGTGGCTGGCAAAATAGAATAGTGTCCGCCAAAACATATATTTTGTTCTGGGGTGAAATTAATCTAGCAAAATAGCAATACCCTGATTCTGGTGTCCCAGCAGTTGCAGGCCAGATTTCATAGTGTCCGCTCAAACATATATTTTGTTCTGGGGTGAAATTAATCTGGCAAAATAGCAAAACCCTGAATCTGGTGTCCCAGCAGTTGCAGGCCAGATTTCATAGTGTCTGCTAAAACATATATTTTGTTCTGGGGTGAAATTAATCTGGCAAAATAGCAAAACCATGAATCTGGTGCCCCAGCAGTTGCAGGCCAGATTTCATAGTGTCTGCCAAAACACATATTTTGTTCTGGGGTGAAATTAATTTTGCAAAATAGCAATACCCTGAATCTGGTGTCACAGCAGTTGGAGGCCAGATTTCATAGTGTCCGCTAAAACATATATTTTGTTCTGGGGTGAAATTAATCTGGCAAAATAGCAATACCCTGAATCTGGTGTCCCAGCAGTTGGAGGCCAGATTTCATAGTGTCTGCTAAAACACATATTTTGTTCTGGGGTGAAATTAATCTGGCAAAATAGCAATACCCTGAATCTGGTGTCCCAGCAGTTGGAGGCCAGATTTCATAGTGTCCGCTAAAACATATATTTGGTTCTGGGGTGAAATTAATCTGGCAAAATAGCAATACCCTGACTCTGGTGTCCCAGCAGTTGCAGGCCAGATTTCATAGTGTCTGCTAAAACAAATATTTTGTTCTGGGGTGAAATTAATCTGGCAAAATAGCAATACCCTGAATCTGGTGTCCCAGCAGTTGCAGGCAAGATTTCATAGTGTCTGCTAAAACATATATTTTGTTCTGGGGTGAAATTAATCTGGCAAAATAGCAATACCCTCAATCTGGTGTCCCAGCAGTTGCAGGCCAGATTTCATAGTGTCTGCTAAAACACATATTTTGTTCTGGGGTAAAATTAATCTGGCAAAATAGCAATACCCTGATTCTGGTGTCCCAGCAGTTGCAGGCCAGATTTCATAGTGTCCGCTAAAACATATATTTTGTTCTGGGGTGAAGTTCAATTCCTAAAATAGCAATACCATAAATCAGTGGTTTCAGCTGTGGCTGGCAAAATAGAATAGTGTCCGCCAAAACATATATTTTGTTCTGGGGTGAAATTAATCTGGCAAAATAGCAATACCCTGATTCTGGTGTCCCAGCAGTTGCAGGCCAGATTTCATAGTGTCTGCTAAAACATATATTTTGTTCTGGGGTGAAATTAATTTTGCAAAATAGCAATACCCTGAATCTGGTGTCCCAGCAGTTGCAGGCCAGATTTCATAGTGTCTGCTAAAACATATATTTTGTTCTGGGGTGAAATTAATCTGGCAAAATAGCAATACCCTGAATCTGGTGTCCCAGCAGTTGCAGGCCAGATTTCATAGTGTCTGCCAAAACACATATTTTGTTCTGGGGTGAAATTAATTTTTGCAAAATAGCAATACCCTGAATCTGGTGTCCCAGCAGTTGCAGGCCAGATTTCATAGTGTCCGCTAAAACATATATTTTGTTCTGGGGTGAAATTAATCTGGCAAAATAGCAATACCCTGATTCTGGTGTCCCAGCAGTTGCAGGCCAGATTTCATAGTGTCTGCCAAAACACATATTTTGTTCTGGGGTGAAATTAATCTGGCAAAATAGCAATACCCTGATTCTGGTGTCCCAGCAGTTGCAGGCCAGATTTCATAGTGTCCGCTAAAACATATATTTTGTTCTGGGGTGAAATTCAATTCCTAAAATAGCAATACCATAAATCTAGTGGTTTCAGCTGTGGCTGGCAAAATAGAATAGTGTCCGCCAAAACATATATTTTGTTCTGGGGTGAAATTAATCTGGCAAAATAGCAATACCCTGATTCTGGTGTCCCAGCAGTTGCAGGCCAGATTTCATAGTGTCTGCTAAAACATATATTTTGTTCTGGGGTGAAATTAATTTTGCAAAATAGCAATACCCTGAATCTGGTGTCCCAGCAGTTGCAGGCCAGATTTCATAGTGTCTGCTAAAACATATATTTTGTTCTGGGGTGAAATTAATCTGGCAAAATAGCAATACCCTGAATCTGGTGTCCCAGCAGTTGCAGGCCAGATTTCATAGTGTCTGCCAAAACACATATTTTGTTCTGGGGTGAAATTAATTTTTGCAAAATAGCAATACCCTGAATCTGGTGTCCCAGCAGTTGCAGGCCAGATTTCATAGTGTCCGCTAAAACATATATTTTGTTCTGGGGTGAAATTAATCTGGCAAAATAGCAATACCCTGATTCTGGTGTCCCAGCAGTTGCAGGCCAGATTTCATAGTGTCCGCTAAAACATATATTTTGTTCTGGGGTGAAATTCAATTCCTAAAATAGCAATACCATAAATCAGTGGTTTCAGCTGTGGCTGGCAAAATAGAATAGTGTCCGCCAAAACATATATTTTGTTCTGGGGTGAAATTAATCTGGCAAAATAGCAATACCCTGAATCTGGTGTCCCAGCAGTTGCAGGCCAGATTTCATAGTGTCCGCTAAAACATATATTTTGTTCTGGGGTGAAATTCAATTCCTAAAATAGCAATACCATAAATCAGTGGTTTCAGCTGTGGCTGGCAAAATAGAATAGTGTCCGCCAAAACATATATTTTGTTCTGGGGTGAAATTAATCTGGCAAAATAGCAATACCCTGAATCTGGTGTCCCAGCAGTTGCAGGCCAGATTTCATAGTGTCTGCTAAAACATATATTTTGTTCTGGGGTGAAATTAATCTGGCAAAATAGCAATACCCTGAATCTGGTGTCCCAGCAGTTGCAGGCCAGATTTCATAGTGTCTGCCAAAACACATATTTTGTTCTGGGGTGAAATTAATTTAGCAAAATAGCAATACCCTGAATCTGGTGACCCAGCAGTTGCAGGCCAGATTTCATAGTGTCCGCTAAAACATATATTTTGTTCTGGGGTGAAATTAATCTGGCAAAATAGCAATACCCTGATTCTAGAGTCCCAGCAGTTGCAGGCCAGATTTCATAGTGTCCGTCAAAACACATATTTTGTTCTGGGGTGAAATTAATCTGGCAAAATAGCAATACCCTGATTCTGGTGTCCCAGCAGTTGCAGGCCAGATTTCATAGTGTCCGCTAAAACATATATTTTGTTCTGGGGTGAAATTCAATTCCTAAAATAGCAATACCATAAATCAGTGGTTTCAGCTGTGGCTGGCAAAATAGAATAGTGTCCGCCAAAACATATATTTTGTTCTGGGGTGAAATTAATCTGGCAAAATAGCAATACCCTGATTCTGGTGTCCCAGCAGTTGCAGGCCAGATTTCATAGTGTCTGCCAAAACATATATTTTGTTCTGGGGTGAAATTAATCTGGCAAAATAGCAATACCCTGATTCTGGTGTCCCAGCAGTTGCAGGCCAGATTTCATAGTGTCCGCTAAAACATATATTTTGTTCTGGGGTGAAATTCAATTCCTAAAATAGCAATACCATAAATCAGTGGTTTCAGCTGTGGCTGGCAAAATAGAATAGTGTCCGCTAAAACATATATTTTGTTCTGGGGTGAAATTAATCTGGCAAAATAGCAATACCCTGAATCTGGTGTCCCAGCAGTTGCAGGCCAGATTTCATAGTGTCCGCTAAAACATATATTTTGTTCTGGGGTGAAATTAATCTGGCAAAATAGCAATACCCTGAATCTGGTGTCCCAGCTGTTGCAGGCCACGTTTCATAGTGTCTTGCAAAACATATATTTTTTTCTGGGGTGAAATTCAATTGCTAAAATAGCAATACCCTGAATCTGGTGTCGCAGCTGTTGCAGGCCAGGATTCATAGTGTCCGCAAAAACATATATTTTGTTCTGGGGTGACACTCAATTGCCAAAATAGCAATACCCTGAATCTTTCGTCCCAGCTGTTGCAGGCCAAGTGTAAAACTGTCCATAAAAGGATACTTTTCATCTAGGGCCTAAATACTAGCCCTAAAAGAGATATTTCCCTAAATCAGTGGTTACTGCTGTGCCTGGATTAGTGTAATACGCTACATAAACAAATAGGCAGATAGTGTTAGGTGCCTGTAAAAAAAGGCCTAAATTTGAAATCAATACATTCGGCCAAATATTTGTTTTCTTTTTGTGGTGCTTGGTGAACGGTAACAATGAGGAAAACATCTAGTAAGGGACGCGGACGCGTTCGTGGTGGTGTTAGTGTACCCTCTGGTGCTGGGAGAGGATGTGGCCATTCTGCCACAGCCACACATCCTTGTGAACCAACTACCTCAGGTTCCAGTACCCGCCAGAATTTACAGCGATATTTGGTGGGGCCCAATGCCGTTCTAAGGATGGTAAGGCCTGAGCAGGTACAGGCGCTTGTCAATTGGGTGGCCAACAGTGGATCCAGCATGTTCACAACATTATCTCCCACCCAGTCTTCTGCAGAAAGCGCACAGGTGGCGCCTGAAAACCAAGCCCATCAGTCTGTCACATCACCCCCATGCATATCAGGGAAACTGTCAGAGCCTCAAGTTATGCAGCAGTCTCTTATGCTGTTTGAAGACTCTGCTGGCAGGGTTTCCCAAGGAAATCCACCTAGCCCTTCCCCAGTGGTGGAAGACATAGAATGCACTGATGCACAACCACTGATGTTTCCTGATGATGAGGACATGGGAATACCACCTCATCGGAGTCTGCACGTCTCTGATGATGACGAAACACAGGTGCCAACTGCTGCGTCTTTCTGCAGTGTGCAGACCGAACAGGAGGTCATGGAGGAAGACTGTGTGGAAGACGATGCAGGGGACGATGAGGTCCTAGACCCCACATGGAATGAAGGTCGTGCCACTGACTTTCATAGTTCAGAGGAAGAGGCAGTGGTGAGACTGAGCCAACAGCGTAGTAAAAGAGGGAGCAGGGGGCAAAAGCAGATCAGCCGCTGCCAAGAGAGTTCGCCTGCTACTGGCCACCGCCACCAGGGACCGAGCACCCCAAAGGCAACTTCAAGGAGTTTCCCTGGCATGGCACTTCTTTAAACAATGTGCTGACAACAAGACCCGAGTGGTTTGCACGCTGTGCCATCAGATCCTGAAGCGAGGCATTAACGTTCTGAACCTTAGCACAACCTGCATGACCAGGCATCTACATGCAAAGCATGAACTGCAGTGGAGTAAACACCTTAAAAGCAAGGAACTCACTCAGGCTCCCCCTGCTCCCTCTTCTGCTGCTGCCTCGGCCTCTTCCTCCGCCTCGGGAGGAATGTTGGCACCTGCCGCCCACCAAACAGAGGATGTGCCACCAACAACACCACCTGCGTAACCAAGCATCTCCACCATGTCACACAGCAGCGTTCAGCTCTCCATCTCACAAACCTTGGAGAGAAAGCGTAAATTCCCACCTAGCCACCCTCGAGCCCTGGGCCTGAATGCCAGCATTTCTAAACTACTGGCCTTTGAAATGCTGTCATTCAGGCTGGTGGACACAGACTGCTTCAAACAGCTGAAGTCCATGGCTGTCCCACAGTATGTTGTTCCCAGCCGCCACTACTTCTCCAAGACAGCCGTGCCTTCCCTGCACAACCAAGTATCCGATAAAATCAAGTGTGCACTGCGCAACGCCATCTGTGGCAAGGTCCACCTAACCACAGATACGTGGACCAGTAAGCAAGGCCAGGGAAGCTATATCTCCCTAACTGCACACTGGGTAAATGTAGTGGCGGTTGGGCCGCAGGCGGAGAGTTCCTTGGCGCACGTCCTTCCGCCGCCAAGGATCACAGGGCATCATTCTTTGCCTCCTGTAGCCTCCTCCTCCTACTCGGCTTCCTCCTCCTCTGCTTCCACCAGCTCATCCAGTCAGCCACACACCTTCACCACCAATTTCAGCACAGCCCGGGGTAAACGTCAGCAGGCCATTCTGAAACTCATATGTTTGGGGGACAGGCCCCACATCGCGCAGGAGTTGTGGCGGGGTATTGAACAACAGACCGACGAGTGGTTTCTGCCGGTGGGCCTCAAGCCCGGCCTGGTGGTGTGCGATAATGGGCGAAATCTTGTCGCAGCTCTGGGACTAGCCGGTTTGACGCACATCCCTTGCCTGGCGCATGTGCTGAATTTGGTGGTGAAGAAGTTCATTCACAACTACCCCGACATGTCAGAGCTGCTGCATAAAGTGAGGGCCGTCTGTGCGCGCTTCCGGCGTTCACATCCTGCCGCTGCTCGCCTGTCTGCGCTACAGTGGAACTTCGGCCTTCCCGCTCACCGCCTCATATGCGACGTGCCCACTAGGTGGAACTCCACCTTGCACATGCTGGAGAGACTGTGCGAGCAGCAGCAGGCCATAGTGGAGTTTCAGCTGCAGCACGCACGCGTCAGTCGCACTACGGAACAGCACCACTTCACCACCAATGATTGGGCCTCCATGCGAGACCCGTGTGCCCTGTTGTGCTGTTTCGAGTACTCCACCAACATGTCCAGTGGCGATGACACCGTTATCAGCGTTACAATACCACTTCTATGTCTCCTTGAGAAAACGCTTAGGGTGATGATGGAAGAGGAGGTGGCCCAGGAGGAGGAGGATGAGGGGTCCTTTTTAGGACTTTCAGGCCAGTCTGTTAGAAGTGCCTCAGAGGGAGTTTTTTTGCAACAGCAGAGGCCAGGTACAAATGTGGCCAGCCAGCCACTACTGGAGGACGAGGAGGAGGTGGAGGAGGATGAGGATGAAGCAGGTTCACAGCGGGGTGGCACCCGACACAGCTCAGCCCCATCACTGGTGCGTGGCTGGGGGGATACAGAGGACGATGACGATACGCCTCCCACAGAGGATAGCTTGTCCTTACCTCTGGGGAGCCTGGCACACATGAGCGACTACATGCTGCAGTGGCTGCGCAACGACAGCAGAGTTGCCCACATTTTAACGTGTGCGGACTACTGGGTTGCCACTCTGCTGGATCCCTGGTACAAAGACAATGTGCCCACCTTACTTCCTGCACTGGAGCGTGATAGGAAGATGTGCGAGTACAAGCGCACGCTGGTATAGGCGTTCCTGAGAGCATTCCCAAATGTCACAGGGGAACAGGTGGAAGCCCAAGGCGAAGGCAGAGGAGGAGCAAGAGGTCGCCAACGCAGCTGTGTCACGGCCAGCTCCTCTGAGGGCAGGGTTAGCATGGCAGAAATATGGAAAAGTTTTCTCTCCACGCCACAGCTAACTGCACCACCACCTGTTACGGAACGTGTTAGCAGGAGGCAGCATTTCACTAACATGGTTGAACAGTACGTCTGCACACGCCTCCACGTACTGACTGATGGTTTGGCCCCATTCAACTTCTGGGTCTCCAAATTGTCCACGTGGCCAGAGTTAGCATTTTATGCCTTGGAGGTGCTGGCCTGCCCGGCGGCCAGCGTTTTGTCTGAACGTGTATTCAGCACGGCAGGGGGCGTCATTACTGACAAACGCAGCCGCCTGTCCACAGCCAACGTGGACAAGCTGACGTTCATAAAAATGAACCAGGCATGGATCCCACAGGACCTGTCCCTCCCTTGTGCAGAATAGACATTTATAACTCCCCCTTAACTCCCCCTTAACCATGTATTCTTGTACTCCGGGGCACTTCTTGATTGAATCCTCATTTTTTTAACTTTACCATGATCTTGCGGTGCAACCCAAAGTTGAATGAACCTCTCCTCTGTCTGGGTGGTGGGGCCGAAATAACTGAGAGTGGCCTTCTCCGGTGATGGTTGATATGACGCATGATTCCTTGCTGTGGGACCTCTCTCCTCTGTCTGGGTGCTGGGCCTAAATAACTGAAAGTGGCCTTCTCCAGTTTTGGTTGATATGACGCATGATTCCTTGCTGTGGGACCTCTCTCCTCTGTCTGGGTGCTGGGCCTAAATAACTGAAAGTGGCCTTCTCCAGTGGTGGTTGATATGACGCATGATTCCTTGCTGTGGGACCTCTCTCCTCTGTCTGGGTGCTGGGCTGAAATAACTGAGAGTGGCCTTCTCCAGTGGTGGGTGAAATGACGCATGATTCCTTGCTGTGGGACCTCTCTCCTCCTTCTGGGTGCTGGGCCTAAATAATTGAAAGTGACCTTCTCCAGTGGTGGTTGATATGACGCATGATTCCTTGCTGTGGGACCTCTCTCCTCTGTCTGGGTGCTGGGCTGAAATAACTGAGAGTGGCCTTCTCCGGTGGTGGTTGATATGACACATGATTCCTTGCTGTGGGACCTCTCTCCTCTGACTGGGTGCTGGGGCCTAAATAACTGAAAATGGCCTTTTCCAGTGGTGGGTTATATGACGCATGATTCCTTGCTGTGGCACCTCTCTCCTCTATCTGGGTGCTGGGGCCGAAATAACTGAAAGTGGCCTTCTCCAGTGGTGGGTGATATGACGCATGATTCCTTGCTGTGGAACCTGTATCCTCGGTCTGGGTGCTGTGCCAAAATAACTGAAAGTGGCCTTCTCCAGTGGTGGGTGATATGACGCATGATTCCTTGCTGTGGGACCTGTATCCTCTGTCTGGGTGCTGGGCTGAAATAACTGAGAGTGGACTTCTCCGGTGGTGGTTGATATGACGCATGATTCCTTGCTGTGGGACCTCTCTCCTCTGTCTGGGTGCTGGGCTGAAATAACTGAGAGTGGCCTTCTCCGGTGGTGGGTGAAATGACGCATTATTCCTTTGCTGTGGGACCTCTCTCCTCTGTCTGGGTGCTGGGCTTAAATAACTGAAAGTGGCCTTCTCCGGTGGTGGGTGAAATGACGCATGATTCCTTGCTGTGGGACCTGTATCCTCGGTCTGGGTGCTGGGCCGAAATAACTGAAAGTGGCCTTCTCCAGTGGTGGTTGATATGGCGCATGATTCCTTGCTGTGGGACCTCTCTCTTCTGTCTGGGTGCGGGGCTGAAATAACTGAAAGTGGCCTTCTCCGGTGGTGGTTGATATGACGCATGATTCCTTGCTGTGGTACCTCTCTCCTCTGACTGGGTGCTGGGGCCTAAATAACTGAAAATGGCCTTCTCCAGTGGTGGGTGATATGACGCATGATTCCTTGCTGTGGGACCACTCTCCTCTGTCTGGGTGCTGGGCCGAAATAACTGACAGTGGCCTTCTCCGGTGGTGGTTGATATGGCGCATGATTCCTTGCTTTGGGACCTGTATCCTCTGTCTGGGTGCTGGGCTGAAATAACTGAGAGTGGCCTTCTCCGGTGGTGGTTGATATGACGCATGATTCCTTGCTGTGGTACCTCTCTCCTCTGACTGGGTGCTGGGGCCTAAATAACTGAAAATGGCCTTCTCCAGTGGTGGGTGATATGACGCATGATTCCTTGCTGTGGGACCTCTCTCCTCTCTCTGGGTGCTGGGGCCGAAATCACTGAAAGTGGCCTTCTCCAGTGGTGGGTGATATGACGCTTGATTCCTTGCTGTGGGACCTGTATCCTCGGTCTGGGTGCTGTGCCGAAATAACTGAAAGTGGCCTTCTCCAGTGGTGGGTGATATGACTCTTGATTCCTTGCTGTGGGACCTCTCTTCTCGGTCTTGGTGCTGGCCGAAATAACTGAGAGTGGCCTTCTCCGGTGGTGGGTGATATGACGCATGATTCCTTGCTGTGGGACCTGTATCCTCGGTCTGGGTGCTGGGCCGAAATAACTGAAAGTGGCCTTCTCCAGTGGTGGGTGATATGATGCATGATTCCTTGCTGTTGGACCTCTCTCCTCTGTCTGGGTGCTGGGCCGAAATAACTGAGAGTGGCCTTCTCCGGTGGTGGTTGATATGACGCATGATTCCTTGCTGTGGGACCTCTCTCCTCTGTCTGGGTGCTGGGGCCGAAATAACTGAAAGTGGCCTTCTCCAGTGTTGGGTGATATGACGCATGATTCCTTGCAGTGGGACCTGTCTCCAATTGATATTGTTTAAATTTTATTTATTTTATTTTAATTTAATTCATTTCCCTATCCACATTTGTTTGCAGGGGATTTACCTACATTTTGCTGCCTTTGGCAGCCCTTTAGCCCGTTCCTGGACTATCTTACAGCCTTTTTAGTGCCTAAAAGTTCGGGTCCCCATTGACTTCAATGGGGTTCAGGTTCGGGATAAAGTTCGGGTCGAGTTCGGATCCCGAACCCGAACATTTTCGGGAAGTTCGGCCGAACTTCTCGAACCCGAACATCCAGGTGTTCGCTCATCTCTATTAAGGAGTATTTTCATACTCCTCTGGCTTAGGCCGATAAATAGATCTGGCCCTGCTGACAGTGCCTCATCTTGCCACTGTTGCTGTCTGCCTCCATTAAGCCACAGGTGCGGCCTGCCCACCATTATGATCTGTATGGCTGATGCTGCTGTCTCCATGATGCCACTGCCGCCTTCATACATCTGCTGCTGCCTGCCTACCATCATCTTCCATAAGGCTGCTGCTGCCTCCATCATGCTTACGCCTGCCTGTCAACATGTACCATATGGCTTTGTTGCTGCTAATCCTCTACTGGCACCGCTATTAACGCAAAGCATCTGCCACTACTACCACTGCCACCACTACTACTACCACTACTACTATTACTGCTACTTCTCCTTGACAGCCGACCTATTCCCTTGTATGTTCCATGGTACGCTGCTTCTGGTGCCGGTACCACATGCCTGTTATTAACCTACCTTTCTACATCCACACTGCAATGCTGCTGCTGCTCCCAATTAAAAGGGCAAATTGTTTTAGACCGTTCACAAAGAGACGCATTTTCTTTTGACAAGTGACACTTGTGTGTGTTGTATGGGTTGTCATTCTGACCCTGTCAAGACATAATTTTTGGATGCTTGGTCCCCCAAACCACTTTTTTTTTTTATCCCATCACCAACACACCATGTGTGTTTAAACAGCATCTGTCCCCAATATGGGACAATTTTTGGAAGCTTTCGAATTTGAAAAAGCATATGGTCATTTATTGCTGTACTTCTTAAACTGGATGAAAAATCAATATGACATGATGTAACCATATTATACATTAAAATCATCATCTAAAAAGGAATTTTGGTGTGCCACAGATCTCTCTACCTAATAATGTGCATATTAGTTCATGTAACTGGTTATGTTCATGCAATTGCCTGGTCCACCAGAAGATGGCGGCAACATTAACAAATAGGATCTCTGGAGAGGAACCTTCGGGTTCCTCCCAGCCCTCTGTAAAGAGGGAGGAGTTTAGTTAGTCAGTGAGACAGTGTCTAGTCTACCCTCTGTAGGGAGAGGTTGTGAGTAGTCCAAAAGAGCACCGTCTGCTCTGCTAGGCCCAGAGGCCCTGCCACTGAAGTCTACATGGTTGCATGACCCCTCCTGGGCTTACATTGCCTCCCAAGCTAACAGAGCTTAAAGCCAGGACCAGAGTTCCTAGTATTACAAGTAAGAGACAGACTACAGACAGCTAAATTCCAGCAGAAGAGGAAGAGTTTCCTATTTATGCAGCCAAGCAGAGCTGGGAGAAGCTACCGCATAGCAGAACTGAGATTGCTGTAGAGAAGTAATTGCCTTCCAGAGTTAAGCCAATACCTGCTGATGACCAAGATATAGTTTGGACACTGTATGGATTACCGTTTATGCCAAGTAAAGCTGTGGTCAACGTTACTACAAAGTCTGGACTCTATTTATTCTACCTATTCATCATCCAAGTTCAACTACCCTTTTTTCACTGCTTCGGACCACACCACGTCTGGAATCCAACCGTTTCCAGGTAGGAACACCGTTACATATGTATACAACATCTACAGAGATTGTAGGCCACCCTGTACCAACCTGGCAATCCTACCCTGGGTACCAACATTACCATCTACAAAAGGTACTCTATGTCCTCGCTGCTTCACGGCAGCTGGTGTCACGATTACTTACTCTATAAGAGGGACATTTTCCTAGAAACCTCCTAAGGGGCAAGGGATCCCTCAGGCACGGCCTAGTGGGATGTTGCACATGCATTCACTCGTGCACTCATCATGACCCTTGAGAAAGAGGGAACTCCCTCAAAACGTTGTGTAGCGGAGCGCTACTGCTCCCTGTCTTGAATGAACTTACTCGGAGAAAGAGATACCAACTGAGTGCACGGGTGAATGCACGAAGATCAGAAGAACATAAACAGTGATGTTAACACAGTTTTATTGCCACTGTTGCTGCCTCCCCGTCATGTGATCACTATTATCATGATTAATGCCACTGCTGCAGATTCCGCCACTGTACCCACTCTGTCATGGGGCTTCTGCTGCCGCCCACACACTGCGCTGGTAGCGAAAGGGTTAAAGGGGATGAGATGTGCATCAGAGCATTATATGAAGATTTGCAAAATGTAAGCAAAAAAGCCCTTGCCCTGTGCGATATAGAACAGGGCAAGGGAGAGCATCGGAGCATGAAATGCTCCAATGCTCTTCTCAGAGGAGCTGCCTCGGTGAAAAAGGGGATGTGTCTGGGTTCAGCTCTGAACCTGGACAAGCCCTTTAAGGCCTTCATAATTTTAAAATAATGGTAACTGTATTCTTTAGGTCAGTACGAATATGGCAATAGCGCATTTTTATTGTTGTTATGTTAAAAAATATATTTGTCTTGCCATATTTTGACAGCCATAACTTTTATCTTTTTCTTTCTATGCATTTGAGTGAGGGCTTGATTTAGCAGGCTACAGGTATCATCTGATGAGCAACTTTTTAATCATTCTTTTTTTCATTTTGTTAGGAGGTGAGGTGACAAAAAATCAGCAATTCTAGTAGTTGGATTCTTATGGCATTCACCATGCAGGATAAATCACATGGTACATTAATAGTGCTTACTTTGTTTTTAATCATTTAAAGGGAACCTGTCATCTCTAATTGACCGATTAAACTGAGCCCTAAGAATGAATAAATGTGTTTCCACAGTCATATATATCTTATCCAGACTTCAATCTGCAGCCTTTTTGACCATCTAATCATCTATTTTTGATTTCCCGCCATATATGCTAATGTGCCCAAAAGAGTCATATTTTATCTGTCACAGACAAGAGGAGTCATATCTTTCCAGATTCATGTTCTTCAGTTCCGCCTTAGAAACGCGCAATCCTATTACTGCTCATACTGAAAGCGGAGACTTGGGCCCTGTGAGCGCTGATGGCAGCACGCATGATCAGCCTTCAGCAGGAGCCCACAGTCTGCAGCACATCCGGGCCAAGCAAGTGGAGCGGCACTTTAGGCAGCAGCTGCCCGGGGTGGTGGAGGTGCAGCGGGGCTGCCGGGGTCCCCGCACACCGAACTGTACATGTTGGCTAGCAGCTTCTCAGCCGGGAGTGGCGGGAGAGGAGCGAGGATAAGCCGCGGCCACCAACAGAGTGAGTGCTGTACGTGTGCCCGCCGGGGATGCACCTCCATATACTGGGCACACACAATTTCCTCCTACCCCCCCCTGCGGGCTGGAAGCCCTGAACGGGGGGGGGGGTCGTTTAGGTCTCCCTTGGAACACAGTGTAAAGTATTGATCTGAAGGAGATAAGCAGCCAAAGCAGATCTGACAAGCGCCCTGTGTATGATCCTGAGGAGCACACATACTAGGGGTTATCCAATGAAGTCCTTATCATCTGCCCACAGGACATAGCCTCTGTAAGCCCCTAGAAGTCAATGGGGCTGTGCAATTGAAGGGGTTATGCTATGAAGTCCTTATGACTCGTGTTGAGCGTGAATATTCGAATAGCAAATTTTTTTAGCGAATATAGGCACTTCGCAAATTCGCGAATATTGCGAATATAGCTCTATATATTCGCTATTTCGAATATTCGTTTTTTTATTTTAAGTTGTTAATCCTTGTTGCTCTCTGGTTTTCTTCCCACTTCCCAAAAGCTGTTCTTACCTGTCCGGAGGATTCCGGGCTCCCTGCCCGCTCTAGTCAATGCCCGTTGCCGCTTCTGCCGACTTCCCATGTGCATGGAGCGTCCCCATCCCAATGGGAACGCCTTCATGCTAAAATGTACTGTCGGATGTGAGAATCACGATCTCACAAATTTGACTAAGTTGTAATCGCAATGCGATTAATATAACCTGAATTACTCGCATTGCGAATTCAACTTAGGGCTGGGTTCCTAATGGTTGTATTGCTAGAATATAACGAATATCACAAATTCACGAATATAGCACTATATTCTCAATCTTCTTTATATTCTAGCAAGCCATTAGGAACCAAGCTCCAAGTTGAATTCGCAATGCGAGTATATATTCGCATTGCGAATTAAACTTAGAGCTGAGTTCCTAATGGTTGTTGGCAGTTGCTAGAATAAAACTAAGATTGAGAAAATAGTACTATATTCGAGATATTCGTTATATTCTAGCAATACAAGCATTAGGAACCCAGCTTTAAGTTGAATTCGCAATGCGAGTATATGTTCGCATCGCGAATTAAACTTAGAGCTGAGTTCCTAATGGTTGTTGCTAGAATATAGCGAAGATTGAGAATATAGTGCTATATTCGTGATATTCATTAAATATTCTAGCAATACAATTATTAGGAACCCAGCTCTAAGTTGAATTCGCAATGTGAGTATATATATATCCGTATTGCGAATTAAACTTAAAGCTGAGTTCCTAATGAGTGTATTGCTAGAATATAACGAAGATTGAGAATATAGTGCTACATTCATGAATTCGTGATATTGGTTATATTCTAGCAATACAACCATTAGTGACCCAGCTCTAAGTTGAATTTGCAATTCGAGTAATTCAGGTTATATTAATCGCATTGCTATATTCGTGATAATCCCCCCCTGTATACTGGGCACACACTGCTGCACCCCCCCCCCCCCTGTATACTAGGAACACACTGCAGACCCTCCCCCCACTCTGTATACAAGCACACACTACTGACCTCCCCCTTTATACTGACACCATTCAGGGTATATACTGTACACAACGCTGACTTCTGTATACGGACACCGTGCAGGGTAGCCCCCATACAGTATAACATCTCCTTGTGCCTGCCCCCATACAGTATAACGTCTCAATGTGCCTGCCCCCATACAATATAATGTCTCCTTGTGGCTGCCCCCATACAGTATATTGTCTCCTTGTGGCTGCCCCCATACAGTATAATGTCTCCTTGTACCTGCCCCCATACAGTATAACGTCTCAATGTGCCTTCCCCCATACAATATAATGTCTCCTTGTGGCTGCCCCCATAAAGTCTAATGTCTCCTTGTGGCTGCCCCCATACAGTATAACATCTCCTTGTGCCTGCCCCCATACAGTATAACGTCTCAATGTGCCTGCCCCCATACAATATAATGTCTCCTTGTGGCTGCCCCCATACAGTATAACGTCTCCTTGTGGCTGCCCCCATACAGCATAACGTCTCCTTGTGGCTGCCCCCATACAGTATAATAACTCCTTGTGGCTGCCCCCATACAGTATAATGTATCCTTGTGGCTGCCCCCATACAGTATAATCTCTCCTTGTGGCTGCCCCATACAATATAAAGTCTCCTTGTGGCTGCCCCCATACTGTATTACATCTCCTTGTGGCTGCTCCCATACAGTATAACGTCTCCCTCTGGCTGCCCCCATACAGTATAATGTCTCCTTGTGGCTGCCCCCATATAGTACAATGTCTCCTTGTGGCTGCCCCCATACAGTATAACGTCTCCTTGTGGATGCCCCTATACAGAATAATGTCTCCTTGTGGCTGCCCCCATACAGTATAATGTCTCCTTGTGGCTGCCCCCATACAGTATAACGTCTCCTTGTGGCTGCCCCCATACAGTATAATATCTCCTTGTGCCTGCCCCCATAAAGTATAATGTCTCCTTGTGGGTGCCCCCATACGGTATAACGTCTCCTTGTGGCTGTCCTCATACAGTATAATGTCTCCTTGTGGCTGCCCCCATACGGTATAATGTCTCCTTGTGGCTGCCCCCATACAGTATAATATCTCCTTGTGGCTGCCCCCATACAGTATAATGTATCCTTGTGGCTGCCCCCATACAGTATAACGTCTCCTTGTGCCTGTCCCCATACAGTATAATGTCTCCTTGTGGCTGCCCCCATACAGTATAACGTCTCCTTGTGGCTGCCCCTATACAGAATAATGTCTCCTTGTGGCTGCCCCCATACAGTATAATGTCTCCTTGTGGCTTCCCCCATACAGTATAACATCTCCTTGTGGCTGCCCCCATACAGTATAATATCTCCTTGTGGCTGCCCCCATACGGTATAACGTCTCCTTGTGGCTGCCCCCATACAGTATAATGTCCCCTTGTGGCTGCCCCCATACAGTATAACGTCTTCTTGTGGCTGCCCCCATACAGCATAATATCTCCTTGTGGCTGCCCCCATACGGTATAACGTCTCCTTGTGGCTGCCCCCATACAGTATAATGTCCCCTTGTGGCTGCCCCCATACAGTATAACGTCTTCTTGTGGCTGCCCCCATACAGCATAATATCTCCTTGTGGCTGCCCCCATACGGTATAACGTCTCCTTGTGGCTGCCTTCATACAGTATAATGTCTCCTTGTGGCTGCCCCCATACGGTAAACGTCTCCTTGTGCCTGCCCCCATACAGTATAATGTCTCCTTGTGGCTGCCCCCATATGGTATAACGTCTCCTTGTGGCTGCCCTCATTCAGTATAATGTCTCCTTGTGGCTGCCCCCATACGGTATAATGTCTCCTTGTGGCTGCCCCCATACAATATAATATCTCCTTGTGGCTGCCCCATACAGTATAATGTCTCCTTGTGGCTGCCCCCATACGGTATAACGTCTCCTTGTGGCTGCCCCCATACAGTATAACGTCTCCTTGTGGCTGCCCCTATACAGAATAATGTCTCCTTGTGGCTGCCCCCATACAGTATAATGTCTCCTTGTGGCTGCCCCCATACAGTATAACGTCTCCTTGTGGCTGCCCCCATACAGTATAATATCTCCTTGTGGCTGCCCCCATACGGTATAACGTCTCCTTGTGCCTGCCCCCATACAGTATAATGTCTCCTTGTGGCTGCCCCCATACGGTATAACGTCTCCTTGTGGCTGCCCCCATACAGTATAATGTCTCCTTGTGGCTGCCCCCATACTGTATAATGTCTCCTTGTGGCTGCCCCCATACAGTATAATATCTCCTTGTGGCTGCCCCCCATACAGTATAATGTATCCTTGTGGCTGCCCCCATACGTTATAATGTCTCCTTGTGGCTACCCCCATACAGTATAATGTCTCCTTGTGGCTGCCCCCATACAGTATAATATCTCCTTGTGGCTGCCCCCATACAGTATAATGTATCCTTGTGGCTGCCCCCATATGGTATAATATCTCCTTGTGGCTGCCCCATACAGTATAATGTCTCCTTGTGGCTGCCCCCATACTGTATTACATTTCCTTGTGGCTGCCCCCATACTGTATTACATCTCCTTGTGGCTGCCCCCATACAGTATAACGTCTCCCTGTGGCTGCCCCCATACAGTATAACGTCTCCTTGTGGCTGCCCCCATACAGTATAATGTCTCCTTGTGGCTGCCCTCATACAGTATAATGTTTCCTTGTGGCTGCCCCCATACAGTATAATGTCTCCTTGTGCCTACCCCCATACAGTATAATGTCTCCTTGTGACTGCCCCCATACAGTATAATGTCTCCTTGTGGCTGCCCCCACCTTTTAACTCAGTAACAATAGTATAAAATCCATATTTTGATTGTCTGTTTTAAAAAAAACTTTGAAACATCTTTTTATTTATTTGTCTAAGATAAAATCAATATATAAACAACATAGATGCTCAAACTATAAATATACAGTGCTTTATAATATCGCTATATCATATGTTCATCCTGAAATGAAAAATAATTGATGTATCCAAAATGTAGTAAATAAAATTTTTATATTTGCACCTACTTCTTCGTCGTCATATTTTTTTATTAATAAAATTTTGTAATATCCCACAATTAAATATGTATTATTTTATTTTTTGCAAGGTCCTTTTTTCTCAAAGATTGATCACAATGGCATAAAAGGGCGAGAAAGGCTCAGTTGTTTGGAGCTGAAACGTCGCACTGTCCACATGGGTGAATAAAGGAGAACAATTATTTTTTTATGTATGGAGTGCTGCCTTATTTTTCTGTTTTATATTTGCGACTGGCTGGTTCCGGCGCTGCACTCGGTTCTGAGTATTGATACGGTGCTGCCATTTTTTATATATATATATATATATATATATATATATATATATAAATAATAACCAACAGTGCCCATGATAAAAACAATAAAAAAAGGACGATCAAAAAAATCAATCAAGTGATCCTCCAAATGGCAGCAAAAATAAAAATAAAAATACAAAAGAACTGTGTTGTGGCATCCAATATACATTAAAGTGCAAATTGCATATCCGCATAAAGGGAAGTAAATAGCGCCACCATGGAAATGAACTCCACGCATATCACTGCTAACAAGAGCTTCTTGAGGGGATATGAGGCTCTAACAACAAGTGCTTATATATACATGTGATAACTATGTCTAATAATGATACTTACGTGGTCCAGGGTTGAGCTGCACCCAGACATCAGTGGTAAACACTAGAGTTGAGCGAACACCTGGAAGTTCGGGTTCGCCGAACTTGACTCCGATCCTGAATCCCATTGAAGTCAATGGGGACCCTAACTTTGGGGAACTAAAATGGCTCTAAAAAGGTAATGGAAAGGGCTAAATGGCTGCAAAAGGAAGCAAAATGGGGGTAAGAGCTGGACAATTGCCCTGCAAACAAATGTGGATAGGGAAATGACTTAAAATAACATAAAATAAATAAAAAAATAATAATCTTGAACTAGGAGGAGGAGGTCCATATGGAGTAGGAGGTTGAGGAGGCAGTGGATGTGGCAGTGTAGGTGGAAGCGGTGGTGGAGAAGGTAGTTGCCAACAACACTGTTCGTTTATTTTTATTTGGGTAGACCTCAAAACATTGGGAAATATAGAAAAGAAAACAAAGAGAAAGTGCGCTGGAGTATAACAAAGGCTGGGTGAGGCCGGTATGCATGTCTATTCTGCACAAGATACGGACAAGTCCTGTGGGATTCATGCCTGGTTCATTTTAAATATGTTAAAGACGAACGTAATATAATTATTTTAACTGTTAGGTATGCAGTGCAGCAGGAACACACCCTCCAAGCTACTTGTGAATGACTGGCCTGATAACCGTGGAAATGTCCCCCCAGAATCTAACAGATTGATTTACTGAATTTATTTCCATGTCAGATACACAGCGCAAGCCGCAGGGGTACTTGACCACCAAAAAAAGTTAATTTGTCCCCCCAGAATCTAACAGATGGATTTACCAAATTGATTTCACTGTCAGGTATGCAGTGCAGGCCGCAAAGGGGACTTGACCGCCCAAAAAAGTTAATTTGTCCCCCCAGAATCTAACAGATGGATTTACTGAATTGATTTCACTGTCAGATATGCAGCACAGGGGTACTTTACAGAAAAAAAGTAAATATTTCCCCCCTCTGGGGCCCTGAACTCACGGATTACCCATATTATTTTCTCTTTCGCTGGCACATATGCAGTGCAGGTGCACTTAAAAAATGGGTATATGTCATCCAATGAACTATAAGAACAGGATTAAATTATTGTCCCTGGCATATATGCAGGTGCAGGTACACTGCACTTTCACAAAATGGCCGTCGACGCCTACCTAATTAACAGACGGATTAAAACTTATTTTTCTATATCACTGGGCTCAGGGCAGGGTACAAAAATGTTGAATTGCACCAACAAAAAAAATCGCTGTCAATCGCAGACTTAACACCAAGCTCTGATATCAGATTCTTTCCTAATCTCTCCCTCACAGCAGCAGCATACTATCCCTCCACTAGTAAGGGCTAATGTGACATGCGGCGCTACGTGACTCCAGCTTATATAGAGGCTGGGTCACATGTTGCACTGGCCAATTACAGCCATGCCATTAGCAGGCATGGCTGTGATGGCTTCTAAGGGCACACATGTTAAACACTTGTTGATTGGCTTCCCTGCAGCCTTTCAACAAGCTTTATTAAACAGTTGAACACTGAATTGGAACCCGAACTTTTACGGAAAAGTTCGGGTTCGGGTCCTGGTCTGGTATGAAAGCGAACTTTACAATTCGGGTTCGCTCAACACTAGTAAACAATTAAAGACTATGTACACTTTTGGGTACAATTTTTTTAAATTAAATCATTGTACTCATTTTGAGCTAAAATAATTTTTCGATTGGTCTTTATTAGAGATGAGCGAACACCTGGATGTTCGGGATCGAGAAGTTCGGCCGAAATTCCCGAAAATGTTCGGATTCGGGATTCGAAATAGACCCGAACTTTATCCCGAACCTGAACTTTTGGGCACTAAAAAGGCTGTAAAATAGTCCAGGAAAGGGCTAGAGGGCTGCAAAAGGCAGCAAAATGTAGGTAAATGCCCTGCAAACAAATGTGGATAGGGAAATGATTTTAAATAAAATAAAATAAATAAAAATTAACCAATATCAATTGAAGAGAGGTCCCATAGCAGAGAATCATGCGTCATATCACCCACCACTGGAGAAGGCCACTTTCAGTTATTTAAGCCCCAGCACCCAGACAGAGGAGAGAGGTCCCACAGCAAGGAATAAGGTGTCATATCACCCACCACTGGAGAAGGCCACTTTCAGTTATTTAGGCCCCAGCACCCAGACAGAGGAGAGAGGTCCCACAGCAAGGAATCATGCGTCATATCACCCACCACTGGAGAAGGCCACTTTCAGTTATTTCGGCCCCAGCACCCAGACAGAGGAGAGAGGTCCCACAGCAAGGAATAAGGCATCAAATCACCCACCACTGGAGAAGTCCACTTTCAGTTATTTAGGCCCCAGCACCCAGACAAAGGAGAGGGGTCCCACAGCAAGGAATCATGCGTCATATCACCCACCACTGGGGAAGGCCACTTTCAGTTATTTCGGCCCCAGCACCCAGACAGAGGAGAGAGGTCACACAGCAATGAAAAAGGTGTCATATCACCCACCACTGGAGAAGGCCACTTCCAGATATTAGGCCCCAGCACCCAGACAGAGGAGAGAGGTCCCATAGCAGAGAATCATGCGTCATATCAGTAACAAACACAAATAGGCCCTCTCAGGACACCTCAGGGTGTCAATATATACACTTCACAAAGGTCTTTACGACCGCAAACCCTTTTAGGGCGTCCTGACTAGTATTATTAAAACGTAACTTTTATTTATAAACTACGAAAATGTAAATAAAGACAAATAAATAACTAAAAATCAATAAATAATTAAAAAGGCTGTAGAACATTGCATAACTATGTTATGTATCCATACTGTACCAATAAATATGGCAAATTGATATATTATTTATTTATTTGATTCATTGATTTTTAGTTATTTATTTGTCTTCTGTAGGGGCCCTATATCCCATGTACTCTATATTGTATAATAGAATTATACCCCACTCTATTATATAATAGCTATGTACCTTAATGTACTTTCAAAGCTCAATTACATCAGTAGTTTGCTATTACAGTAGGTCCTAGATCATTTATTTTGAATATTTTACTTTTTATTAAGGGGGCAGATGAGTGATTGGCAGGAATTAAGATGTTGCTTTTTTTTTGGATTGACTATAAATATATGAAGGGGGGGGGGGGGGGAGGGAAAGGGCAGGATATAAATGGGTAAGAATTTTTTTTTGTTATTTTTAAAATAAAAGTGATAATATAACTGACATGAGAGAAGATACCAGAGACTCCAAAATTGATGTCAATGATATAATAAAAAATAACAAAAAATTTTTAATAATTAAAAAGGCTGTAGAACATTGCATAACTATGTTATGTATCCATACTGTACCAATAAATATGGCAAATTGATATAAGGTTGAATTGTATTTGGAATATATACCTTATGCTATAGAACAGCAATTGCTTCACGAAATGTCTGAATTAAATAAATGTTACTGGCAATTAATAAAAATATAAAGGAATATAAAAAATACAATATATATATATATATATATATATAAAATATAAAAAATAAAAAAATAAAAAATGAGCAATGCAGTACTGTGTATTTTTCATAAAATAATGTGGGATTTTTAAAAAAAATCATGACAGTTCAATTAGGGCAGTACTATGAGAATCCTATTATCATAAAATAAACTTTTAGGAATACATGAATGAACATTTAAGGCAAGGATTATGCGGCCCCAATTTATCAAGTGCTTCATTGCACTAAAGGATGAACTAATATCCATGAGTAATTCTCTGTTGTCAGTAACGGATCCTTAATGCAGCGTTCGATTGGTTTGGTCTGGTGGAGATGAGCGGTAATCGATTGGAGCAGTCTGAAGATTGGGAGTGGAGGTGCAGGCTGGGTAATGTAAAGGTGCATAAAAGGACGTCACTGGGAGCGCGCGGCACACTAGTATAGCCCCAACTCCCCTGACGAAGCCGCAGCAGCGGTGAAACATGTCGGGAGGGGTTATAGTGTGCTATATCTTTTAGACAGGGCAAATTCGGATCAGACAATAAATGAGGACATAATAGATCCACCGCATGTTTAGAATAGGTAGGTGTGGAGCTGTTGGGAGCAACATGTGCAGCAGCAGTCCTATTTAGTAGTTACAGCACAGGCAGCAGCAGTCAGAAATGTCTGCGCAGTAAACCAAACAGACATTGAGCGTGATTGAGTGGCCAATGTGTGCATAGTTAAATTGGCAACAATGTGTTGGATGTATGAGAAGTGCTACATGAGCGCCTGTCAGTGATTTGTGAATACTAACAAACACTGTGCTGAGTGAATTGCTGACACTGTGTTGCAAGGAGTTAAGCAGTAGTTACACACTGTTTAATACACAAAAGGAAGTGTACCAACTGCTGCATACACCCAACCTATTTGGAATGGCCCAAATGAGCTACCTGAATAATGTCATTAATAATATGTATTGAGATCAATAACCCATAGTGCCGAATCTAGTATACCCCATAAGTGGGTGACTGGATTAAGGTGGATAACAAGTGAAAAATAACTACATTATCCCCTGATGCCCTGATAGTTTTAAAACAATTTTTCTTTTCTTATGTCGTTTTCGTAGTTTATAAATAAAAGTTACGTTTTAATAATACTAGTCAGGACGCCCTAAAAGGGTTTGCGGTCGTAAAGACCTTTGTGAAGTGTATGCGTCATATCACCCACCACTGGAGAAGGCCACTTTCAGTCATTTCGGCCCCAGCACCTAGACAGAGGAGAGAGATCCCACAGCAAGGAATAAGGCGTCATATCACACACCACTGTAGAAGGCCACTTCCAGATATTTAGGCCCCAGCACCCAGACAGAGGAGAGAGGTCCCACAGCAAGGAATAAGGCATCATATCACCCACCACCGGAGAAGGCCACTTCCAGATATTTAGCCCACGGCGCCCAGACAGAGGAGAGAGGTCGCATGGCAGAGGTTCAGACTTCATGTCACCCACCATTGTAACAGGCCACTTTCAGTTATTTAGGCACCGGTGCCCAGATTGAGGAGAGGTGATTCAATAAAGAAGTTCCCCGGAGTACAACAATACATGGTTGAGGGGGAGGCAGTTATAAATGTCTATTCTGCACATGGGAGGGACAGGTCCTGGGGGATCCATGCCTGGTTAATTTTTATGAACGTCTGCTTGTCCACGTTGGCTGGGGACAGGCTGCTGCGTTTGTCACTAATGTCGCTCCCTGCCGTGCTGAATACACGTTCAGACAAAACGCTGGCCGCCGGGCAGGCCAGCACCTCCAAGGCATAAAATGCTAACTCTGGCCACATGGACAATTTTGAGACCCAGAAGTTGAATGGGGCCGAACCATCAGTCAGTACGTGGAGGGGTGTGCAGACATACTGTTCAACCATGTTAGTGAAATGCTGCCTCCTGCTAACAGGTTCCGTATCAGGTGGTGGTGCAGTTAGCTGTGGTGTGGAGTCAAAACTTTTCCACATTTCTGCCATGCTAACCCTGCCCTCAGAGGAGCTGGCCGTGACACAGCTGCTTTAGCGACCTCTTGCTCCTCCTCTGCCTTCGCCTTGGGCTTCCACCTGTTCCCCTGTGACATTTAGGAATGCTCTCAGGACCGTGTCTACCAGCGTGCGCTTTTACTTGCGCATCTTCCTATCACGCTCCAGTGCAGGAAGTAAGGTGAGCACATTGTCTTTGTACCGGGGATCCAGCATGGTGGCAACCCAGTAGTCCGCACACGTTAAAATGTGGGCAACTCTGCTGTCGTTGCGCAGGCACTGCATCATGTAGTCGCTCATGTGTGCCAGGCTCCCCAGAGGTAAGGACAAGCTGTCCTGTGTGGGAGGCGTATCGTCATCGTCCTCCGTATCCCCCCAGCCACGCACCAGTGGTGGTGCTGAGCTGTGTCGGGTGCCACCCCGCTGTGAACCTGCTTCATCCTCATCCTCCTACACCTCCTCCTCATCCTCCTCGTACTCCAGTAGTGGGCCCTGGCTGGCCACATTTGTACCTGGCCTCTGCTGTTGCAAAAAACCTCCCTCTGAGCAACTTCTAACAGACTGGTCTGAAAGTGCTAAAAATGACCCCTCAACATCCTCCTCCTGGCCCACCTCCTCTTCCATCATCGCCCTAAGCCTTTTCTCAAGGAGACATAGAAGTGGTATTGTAACGCAGATAATGGTGTCATCGCCACTGGCCATGTTGGTGGAGTACTCGAAACAGAGCAACAGGGCACACAGGTCTCGCATGGAGGCTCAATCATTGGTGGTGAAATGGTGCTGTTCCGCAGTGCGACTGACGCGTGCGTGCTGCAGCTGAAACTCCACTATGGCCTGCTGCTGCTCGCACAGTCTCTCCAGCATGTGCAAGGTGGAGTTCCACCGGGTGGGCAGGTCGCATATGAGGTGGTGAGCGGGAAGGCCGAAGTTACGCTGTAGCGCAGACAGGTGAGCAGCGGCAGGATGTGAACACCGGAAGCACGCACAGACAGCCCTCACTTTATGCAGCAGCTCTGACATGTCGGGGTAGTTGTGAATGAACTTCTGCACCACCAAATTCAGCACATGCGCCAGGCAAGGGATGTGCGTCAGACCAGCTAGTCCCAGAGCTGCGATGAGATTTCGCCCATTATCGCACAACACTAGGCCGGGCTTGAGGCCCACCGGCAGAAACCACTCGTCGGTCTGTTGTTCAATACCCCGCCACAACTCCTGCGCAGTGTGGGGCCTGTCCCCCAAACATATGGGTTTCAGAATGGCCTGCTGACGTTTACCCCGGGCTGTGCTGAAGTTGGTGGTGAAGGTGTGTGGCTGACTGGATGAGCTGGTGGAAGCAGAGGAGGAGGAAGCCGAGTAGGAGGAGGAGGCTACAGGAGGCAAAGAATGATGCCCTGCGATCCTTGGCGGCAGAAGGACGTGCGCCAAGGAACTCTCCGCCTGGGGCCCAGCCGCCACTACATTTACCCAGTGTGCAGTTAGGGAGATATAGCGTCCCTGGCCGTGCTTACTGGTCCACGTATCTGTGGTTAGGTGGACCTTTTCCCAGATGGTGTTGCGCAGTGTACACTTAATTTTATCGGATACTTGGTTGTGCAGGGAAGGCACGGCTGTCTTGGAGAAGTAGTGGCGGCTGGGAACAACATACTGTGGGATAGCCATCGCCATCAGCTGTTTGAAGCTGTCTGTGTCCACCAGCCTGAATGACAGCATTTCAAAGGGCAGTAGTTTAGAAATGCTGGCCTTCAGGCCCAGGGCTCGAGGGTGGCTAGGTGGGAATTTACGCTTTCTCTCCAAGGTTTGTGAGATGGAGAGCTGAACGCTGCCGTGTGACATGGTGGAGATGCTTGGTTACGCAGGTGGTGGTGTCGGTGGTACATCCTCTGTTTGGTGGGCGGCAGGTGCCAACGTTCCTCCCGAGGCGGAGGAAGAGGCCGAGGCAGCAGCAGAAGAGGGAGCAGGGGGAGCCTGAGTGAGTTCCTTGCTTTTAAGGTGTTTACTCCACTGCAGTTCATGCTTTGCATGTAGATGCCTGGTCATGCAGGTTGTGCTAAGGTTCAGAACGTTAATGCCTCGCTTCAGGCTCTGATGGCACAGCGTGCAAACCACTCGGGTCTTGTCGTCAGCACATTGTTTAAAGAAGTGCCATGCCAGGGAACTCCTTGAAGCTGCCTTTGGGGTGCTCGGTCCCTGGTGGCGGTGGCCAGTAGCAGGCGAACTCTCTTGGCGGCAGCTGGTCTACTTTTGCCCCCTGCTCCCTCTTTTGCTACGCTGTTGGCTCGGTCTCACCACTGCCTCTTCCTCTGAACTATGAAAGTCAGTGGCACGACCTTTATTCCATGTGGGGTCTAGGACCTCATCGTCCCCTGCATCGTCTTCCACACAGTCTTCCTCCCTGACCTCCTGTTCGGTCTGCACACTGCAGAAAGACGCAGCAGTTGGTACCTGTGTTTCGTCATCATCAGAGACGTGCGGACTCCGATGAGGTGGTATTCCCATGTTCTCATCATCAGGAAGCATCAGTGGTTTAGTGCATTAGTGCATTTTATGTCTTCCACCACTGGGGAAGGGCTAGGTGGATTCCCTTGGGAAACCCTGCCAGCAGAGTCTTCAAACAGCATAAGAGACTGCTGCATAACTTGAGGCTCAGACAGTTTCCCTGATATGCATGGGGGTGATGTGACAGACTGATGGGCTTGGTTTTCAGGCACCACCTGTGCGCTTTCTGCAGAAGACTGGGTGGGAGATAATGTTGTGAATGTGCTGGATCCACTGTTGGCCACCCAATTGACTAGCGCCTGTACCTGCTCAGGCCTTACCATCCTTAGAACAGCGTTGGGCCCCACCAAATATCGCTGTAAATTCTGGCGGGTACTGGAACCTGAGGTAGTTGGTTCACTAGGACGTGTGGCTGTGGCAGAATGGCCACGTCCTCTCCCTGCACCAGAGGGTGCACTAACACCTAATTGTTACCGTTCGCCAAGCACCACAATAAGAAAAAAAATATTTGGCCCAATGTATTGATTTCAATTTCAGGCCTTTTTTTACAGGCACCTAACACTATCTGCCTATTTATTTAGGTAGCGTATTACACTAATCCAGGCACAGCAGTAACCACTGATTTAGGGGAATATCTCTTTTAGGGCTAGTATTTAGACCCTGGATGAAAGGTATCCTTTTATGGACAGATTTACACTTGGAGATGCACAGTAGCTTGTGAAAAAATATGTAGGATTATGCCTTCAGCAATTGTATTTTAACACTTTGTGTAATATACCCTTTAACGGACAGAAATACAATGGGTGATGCACGGTAGCATGTGAAGTTATTGAGGATGACCCTCTCAGCACTTGTATATAATCCTTAAGTGTAATATACCCTTTTACAGACAGATTAATACTTGGCCTGCAACAGCTGGAACACCAGATTCAGGATATTGCTATATTGGCAATTGAATTTCACCCCAGAACAAAATATACCCATTTACGGACAGATTAACACTTGGCCTGCAACTGCTGGAAGACCAGATTCAGGGTATTGCTATTTTGGCAATTGAATTTCACCCCAGAACAAAATATGCCCTTTTACGGACAGATTAACACTTGGCCTGCAACTGCTAGAACACCAGATTCAGGGTATTGCTATTTTGTCTATTGAATTTCACCCCAGAACAAAATATACCCTTTTACAACAATGAAAGGAGAAATTTTCTGTGGCACTCCGAGATGCTCCCTATGTCCAGCTGTGGCCTCTTCTCAGCAACTCCCTCACTCCCTGTAAAGGATCGCTTCAAGTGGTGCTCAGTCCCGATGATAATAACAGTTCATGGAAATGTACAACAACGAAGAAAGAATAGCCGGGACGGCACTCACCAATCGATGCGTTTATTTGTATGTAGTAGTCATCTGACAGACTTCGGCAGTATGGGGCAGACCGCCTTGGCATGGACGCCCGCAACAGGCGACGGCCGTTTCGAGCAACCGCGCTTCCTCAGGCACTGACCTTAATAAAATATAGAAATTGCTATCCTGAGTTTCTAGGGGTGACAATAAGCACAGCCAATCCCCTGATGTAGGATATAGCAAAAAAAACAACTAGTATTGATGGGGTAATTGCAGAAGTTGAATCATTCACAGCTGTAGATCGATCAGTTCATTAGGTGCTGTTGCTGACTTTTCCCTGCCTAATCTTGCCCTCACAGAAGCTGCGTCCTCTCCCTACACTAATCTGAGCAGTGTGACATGCGGCGCTACAGGACTCCAGCTTAAATAGAGGCTGGGTCACATGCTGCACTTGGCCAATCACAGCCATGCCATTAGTAGGCATGGCTGTGATGGCTTCTTAGGGCAAGAAGTAAAACGCTAGCTGATTGGCGGGAAGAAATCACCGAACAACGGACCCGAACCCGAACTTTTTTGAAAATGTTCGGGTCCGGGTCCGTGTCCCTAACACCCCAAAATTTGGTACGAACTCGAACTATGCTCAAACTGTTCGCTCAACACTAGTCTATATTAAAAATATGGAGCCCTTTTTCTGTACATAGCTGAGATTGCTCTAACAGCACCCTTTTTTTTATTTTCTGTATTTTCCATTGGGGGCTGACAGGCTCCTTATCTCTGCTCTCTGACATTATAAACACTCAATACAGTTCAGTTCTTATCTTGCTGATAAGAATGTGGCTAAAATAAGTTTTTATGATCTCTCAGTAGTTTAGAGATAAGGTTTATTAGATGACCTGCACAAAGTTAAAGTAAAAGTACCAGTCACACAGCTAAAAAATCTCTTTGTGACAAAACGGCTCAATATTTTTAATAAAGACCAATTGCAAAAAATGATTTTTAGCCCAAAATAGGTAAAATGCAATCATAAACAATTATTGCCTCTGAAGGTGTACATACAGTAGCCTTTAATATAACAAATGTGAATACAATTGTCTCCTATGAAGAGAAGAGTGCTGCACATCCTCATGCACATTTGAATACATTGGTTTTCAATAAAAAAAAAAAATAATGTACACATATAATTAGTTATACTAACCTGTTTCTTTGACACCTTTTATCGCTTTTCATTACACATATCTAGCATCACACTTACTTTTCACATTATTTTTCACATTTTTTTAGTAAGTTGGATTATTTAGATTGGCACATTATAGATTGTCTTTGATGATTTACATATATTTTGTCATTTTATTTATACCGTATTTATTATCTTGATAAGTATTGTATACTAATGTGAGCTTTCCAAGCAGGTTGGCTATAGCAGATTTTAATATTTCAAGAAATTGAATTCTGCGTAATGCATTATTCACAGTATGGATACAGGTCCTTTTGTGGACATATTAATGTGCAGACTTCAAAGTATGCTGTTTTTGAATTGCATCACAAGTTGTAACCTTCAAAAACTAGATCCTTTGAACATGAACTGAATGCCTGGTGCACAGTGGATTTATTTTATATTACCAAATAGTGTTGGAGAATTGGTTATCTGAGGTGTGACCTTTCTCCTTAGACCTTTGGGACTCTATACTCACTTTATGGGACTTTGATTTTTTTATTTTGTTATATATAATTTATTATCTGTCGAATATGCTATATGTTTTATGCATCCAGTTATTGGGGACTACTTTTTTCAACTCTGTTAATTTTTGTTAAATTCTTTTCATTATATTGTCATGTACCTTTGTATATTGATATACATTAGCCAATTAGTAATACTGTCGCCTGCACCTGCCTGATTGGAGGAGGCCCTGCTATCAGTGACTGACAGCCTTCCCTCTATGACCATGTACACAGAGATTGCTGTCAACCATTGATAAGACCGCCTCATTGACTTCGAAGCCCAGAAGGAGTAGGAATTTAAATGAACAATATACAGAATATACTGAACCTTTATGTACAAATCTATATATCAATCTGTTCAGCTCCTTCTGCTCGATATATTATTTATGATGCCTGCAGATTAGTTAGCATTTTTATGGTGACAAGTTCTCTTTATACTCTTTTTTGCTTATTTTTAGGTTTACATTCAAACAAGAATAACTGAAAATACATGAAGCTTGGCAAGCTACTCAGAGCACAGTGAATGGAAATGGTAATCTTTCTAGTATTGTAGTAAGTCTATGGACTATGCCATCAACTGCTTACATATACAATTTAGAACATGAATTAAATACACATTCATTTATTTTAAATAATACTTGCAAAGCTAAAACCTCGTGTATTCACTTCCACAGAAACAAGAACCCCCAGAATTGGGTTACTGCCCAGTTCATTCTGTAGAATTCCCAGCTCTTCAAACTTCACATTCGGCGCCTGTAGCAGATGACTGCTAGTACACAAATAATGGACGCTTTGTGAGATTAACAGGCAGGGTCTAGTCCGGCTTTCACATACTATGGAAAATAAAGAACATTGACAAATAGAACCAGTTCTGTGGCGGCTATTTACGAAGTAATCTTCCAGCATTGCTATTATTTCTGCAAGGATAAAGAATACAAGAGACAGATACAGCAGTTCAAACTTCATTTTTCCCCCTTCAAGGCTCTGTGACAAAAGACACTGAAGTTTCTATCTCTTCCTTCTTTAGTGATAAACCTGACATTACAGTCTGGAGTTACTATCATTATATATAGTTTTTTTTTTTTTTTTTACTAGTAGCAAATATTGATGTGCTTTGTAGTACAGAGATTCACTTGTCGGAACAGGTTGTGAAATAACCTATATCTGAACTTAGCTAAATCTCTGTTTACACTACAGGAGGCTGTCCTTAAATCTCCCCCATTACAGCAAATGTCTGCAATTGTATCCGGGTGCACCTAACTTCAAAACATACTGTAAGATCAAATACTCTCATCTTATCCTGTTAAAACCAAGCACATACAGTGTTATTACTTAGGCTACAAATATGTTCTACGCTGACGAGACAAGAAAGTCATAGAGGGTTATTAAGGATTGCCTTTCTCTCATATGGCACTTTGGCATTGTTTTTGTGCTGCATTATTGCCTTGAAATCATTACTACTGAAAACTGGTAACATGTAAAGATTTTTTTTACACTGTAAATATTGTTCAGCATTTAAAATAGACAAAAAAATCAAACATTTATCTGTAAGGCTAAGTTCACATCCGCAGCGGAGCTTCCGTTAGGAGTCTCCATCAGCTATTCCAATAGACCACATTAGCATCAATGGAGTCTGATGTGCATTGTCAATGTCCATCACATGACGGTTCTGGCACTGCCTTTTTTTTTTTTGTAAACTGGAACAGTAAAATAGAAAATAACACAATGCATAATTGCATCATTATGGTCTATATATTTATATTTCTGTATATTGAACTAGAATTATTTTTAGAATTGCCCTGCAGAAAAAGACTTGTAACAGTGACATTTCTCATTCAATACCTCATATTTTTTAATGTAACATCTTTAATTCTTACATTTTCACACAATATTCATTTAGGTAAAACATAGCAGATCTGCTGGAGTCTGATTATTTGCACCCCGCCAATCAGCTGTTTGAAGGGGTAGTGGCACTTGTGCTCAGAGCTACTTTTGTAGTGTACGGGAGTTGTACTACCCGTCACTACAGAAGGGTCACTTGGATGCTGTCGTTCCTCTCATTTATGGGGAGGCTGGTAAAAGTCCTATTTGTAAAATGTAATGCAATTTATGGTATTTAATTCCCTGTTACTGTGAAATGTGCCATGTGCAGGCCGGCTAGGGATGTAATTCCAGCTCTAGTCACTAGAGGGAGCGAGGTAGCCCTAGTCTATATAAGGCCCAGTCAGGGAAGGAAGTGGGTGAGCTCAGTTCAGTCTACTCCAGGCCATGAGCCTGTGAAGTCTACACCAGGCCCTGGGCCTGGGAAGGAGTGCAGACCCTGGAGTCTGTGAAGGCCACATGTCACAGGCCTAAGCAAGTCAGCAGAAGTCAGGCAGAGGCAATCCCTAGAGCAAGAGGTACTGAAATGTCAAGAGGAGGTACACTGTCTACTGGAGATTCAAGGATATAAGCCAGAAGTAGGGCATTGGGGCCTTGAAGATTAATTGCCAGTCAGGACAAGCCAGGAAGAAAGTAAGGTTCACCTGCATTTCAAAGTCCTGTTATTTTACCCTCTACTTTACCTTGCTGGATGTAAGCCTGCTGTAACTGCAACTGTACAAAAGTCTATTGTCTGCAACAAGAACTGTTGTAAGAGGTTGCCTGCTGTATTGCCACTGTTTCAGTAAAGTTGGAATTCTGTTTTCAAGCTACAAGTCTGCACCTCTATTATTCCTACTATAAATATGGTGTGCCACCGTTTATTGGCACTGGCGTCACGAAACATCAGGGACTTAGCCATAGGCACGTTAAACTACAACACCAAGGGCACCTCACATTGCACCTGGCTGTGTCCCTTCAGAACCCAGAGAGTGCCCCAGAGGAACAGCGTGCCGGCCTCTCCATCACTGGCATTCCCCAGGTTAGTTCCACACACTGCTCCGACTTGGGGGTGCTCCATTTTGGCGTCACGAACAGGATACGCACGTTTTACGGACTGTGAGCAAAAACGTGAACTTTGTGCCTTAACCAGTTTGCCAAGTGACAAAACGCCTGTTTATTTGACGTGAACTTTGTGGACTGAAAAACATACAAAAAGTGTCCCTAAAATCTCCAGAAAGCGCTGTGCAGTGTTGCGCTATCAAGAGGAAGAAAATCGCCACTTCAAAGTGTGTTTTTGTGGACTTTTTACAATCCTGCTTGCTGTCACTGAATTGATGCATCATGGCGCCCAAGATGGCCGCCGGCGCCATTGGACTTCTTCTTGCGCCATCCCTGACCTCAGTGGCGCGAAAATTTGGCGCCAAAACCCTCCAAGAGGGAGGAGAAGACGACCTGGAGGTAACGCCTTCCTTTGAGGATTATAATATGAGCACCGCCTACCCTATTGCGAAGTATCTAGGGGGCGGGTCCGATGCAGGGCGAGGCCTCCTGAAGCAGGGGGAGGTCCTGAAAGATGTGCTACGTGCTGCCCGGCGGAGTGATACGGGGCTGTTAAAGAAAAGTGATGAGACGTCCCCCGTCCCTGCTGCGACTGAACCGGAATCCAGCTGTGGGAACGACGCGCTGGAAGAACAGATCGCAACAGACCTTGATGGCCTGCGCCAAGTTGCAGCATCCCGTCCAGCGGAGCCAGCAATACCCTACAGACCGGAGCTCAGCTATGCATGTTGCCGCCGACGAGTTGCCGGCCTTAAAGAGGAAGTTGAGCTGGATGTGACCCCGGGGAGTTCGGTGCCTGACATCGTTTTCCATCCGGATGGCACCCAGCTGTGGCTTGCTCCGCATGATCAGCAGGCGCAGGAGCCACCCGTGTCACCCACAGAGGAGTCAGAGGAGTTTGACACGCACCCGTGAGCAGGCCTGCTAGGCCATTTTTGCTCATCCTCACAGGGACATCATCTTTGTTGCAGGAACTGCCCCTTTAAGTTTGCCAGGCTGGTGGAGCTTGCTGACAGTTCCCCACGGCCGGTGGCATGTTTGACAAGATAAGTTGCCACTGTGAACCACTGCTCCCAGCCTGCCTCTTTCTGTTCCGGGACATCCTGCCTGCTGCTACCATTTTGGCGTCGAGTACTTTAATAATTCCAAGTTTGTGCTTTTATTTGCACTTTATCCCCTTTTTAACCCCCATTTCAGGTTGAAAAGGGTTCTTTTATGTCAGCACTTTAAATATACGCAGGACTTGCCAGGAAGGTGTTACCCTGGTATTGTCAGAGTCCTGTATTGTGATTTTATGTGTGTGCTGCTGACCGTATTTATTACTTTAAAAATTTTATCCAAGTCTATGTGCCCAGATATGGACTCCCTATGTGAGAGCCTCTGAGATTTTGCTTTTATTATGGACTCATTCATTGTCATGGACTATCCTGGTATTCCCTAACATCCGCTGTGCCAGGTCAGCGCCCCAGTTCCACTCTTTATCCTGAAGAAAGAGAACGACGCCCCTTGTCACCGCACTTCTCCGTTACCAGCTGGACCTGATAATAATTGTCAATGCAGATGGAATTGATTACTGATATGTATGTATGCCTGCATGTTTTTCTTGTCTCTTTCAGGTGAAAATTCCAGCCGGGCGGTACCCTGTTGGAGTACGAGGTCGTACTCAGCTTAAAGCAGCGGGGTATGTAGTGTACGGGAGTTGTACTACCCGTCACTACAGAAGGGTCACTTGGATGCTGTCGTTCCTCTCATTTATGGGGAGGCTGGTAAAAGTCCTATTTGTAAAATGTAATGCAATTTATGGTATTTAATTCCCTGTTACTGTGAAATGTGCCATGTGCAGGCCGGCTAGGGATGTAATTCCAGCTCTAGTCACTAGAGGGAGCGAGGTAGCCCTAGTCTATATAAGGCCCAGTCAGGGAAGGAAGTGGGTGAGCTCAGTTCAGTCTACTCCAGGCCATGAGCCTGTGAAGTCTACACCAGGCCCTGGGCCTGGGAAGGAGTGCAGACCCTGGAGTCTGTGAAGGCCACATGTCACAGGCCTAAGCAAGTCAGCAGAAGTCAGGCAGAGGCAATCCCTAGAGCAAGAGGTACTGAAATGTCAAGAGGAGGTACACTGTCTACTGGAGATTCAAGGATATAAGCCAGAAGTAGGGCATTGGGGCCTTGAAGATTAATTGCCAGTCAGGACAAGCCAGGAAGAAAGTAAGGTTCACCTGCATTTCAAAGTCCTGTTATTTTACCCTCTACTTTACCTTGCTGGATGTAAGCCTGCTGTAACTGCGACTGTACAAAAGTCTATTGTCTGCAACAAGAACGGTTGTAAGAGGTTGCCTGCTGTATTGCCACTGTTTCAGTAAAGTTGGAATTCTGTTTTCAAGCTACAAGTCTGCACCTCTATTATTCCTACTATAAATACGGTGTGCCACCGTTTATTGGCACTGGCGTCACGAAACATCAGGGACTTAGCCATAGGCACGTTAAACTACAACACCAAGGGCACCTCACATTGCACCTGGCTGTGTCCCTTCAGAACCCAGAGAGTGCCCCAGAGGAACAGCGTGCCGGCCTCTCCATCACTGGCATTCCCCAGGTTAGTTCCACACACTGCTCCGACTTGGGGGTGCTACACTTTGACTTCAAAATTACCTGTGCGCTGTCTCATTTGTAGCGGCTGCACAGTGTAATTACAACTGCTTGAACCCTTCACTTGAATGGGATGATCAGTTGTAATTACACTGGCCACCTCTACAAAGGAGACACTGTGCAGGCAATTTTTAAGTGGAAGGGTACTGGTGCCCACACAAGCACCAATACCCCTTCAAACAGCTGATTCATGAGGGGCTGGAAGTCAGACCCCTGCTGATCTGATATTGATGATATATCCTAAGGATAGGTCATCGATATTGTTACACTGCACCCCTTTAACTATGGAATCTTGAAAATCATAAAAGTTTTCCTTTAATTTCATTGTTTTTTCCCAATGACTTTCCAAATAGTCCTGAAAAACATGTTTTACTTTTTTCCTTTGAATGGATAGAGTTAACAGCTGAATAACACGCAGAGCAGATCTATATCTGCCACACAAGTGAGTCTGCCGAAATTGATCGTCAATGAGTTGGTGAAAAAAAAATAGTCATCTCAGAGGAATATCCTCTGCAATATATATTGATCGGAAATTCTGTTTCAGAATCTTGTCGCTGCATTATATGATTAAAAAGTTATCTATATAGAAAGGACAAAGACATGAAGATCCCTCTGCATAGATAGAGAATGTGACATGGTAAGAGCCTGCCTTAGGGACTTGCTGCACAATGTTGCTATTCACGAAGTAGCTATCTGTAAATTATCACTTGCATCAGCCCAAGGTTTCATTGTTCACAAGTGCATCTCTAGTGAAATGCTGCTGAAATATAAAGAAGCAGGTTGGAGTAGTCCTGCTTTTTGGGTCTTTCAATTGTAACAGTGACCTCTAGTCAAATTTAGAAAGAAAAAGAATGTTGTTCATATGAGTTAGTGATAAGACATGGCAATTGATAATGTTGAGTAGATAAGCATCAAGGTGGAATCTAAGCCTGGCTGATCTATATTTTATTCTCTGGTGGCCGATTAACATTTATCAAGAGCAAATAAATGTTCAACTATTTTGCAACTAAACTTATTTTCACAGAAGAATCTGATCCATACTGGTATTTTGTTTCTGCTTTCCTACTTCTTACTTAGGCCTCTTTCACACTTGCGTTGTGAAGATCCGGCATGCACTTCCGTCGCCGGAATGCACGCCGGATCCGGCACAACGCAAGTGAACTGAAAGCATTTGAAGACTGATCAGTCTTCAAAATGCTTTCAGTGTTACTATGGCAGCCAGGACACTACTAGCATCCTGGTTGCCATAGTAGCAGTGGGGAGCGGGGGAGCGGCATACTTACATTCCGTGCGGCTCCCGGGGTGCTCCTGAATGACGTCAGAGCGCCCCGCGTGCATGGATCACGTGATCCATGCGATCACGTGATCTATGCATTGGGGCGCCCTGACGTCATCCTGGAGCGTCCCGGGAGCCGCACGGAATGTAAGTATGCTGCTCCCCCGCTCCCCCTACTCTTTACTATGGCAACCAGGACTTTAGCGTCCTGGCTGCCATAGTAACCATTGACAAAAAGCTAAACGTCGGATCCGGCGATGCGCGGAAACGACGTTTAGCTAAAGGGCGGATCCGGACTAATGCCCTTCAATGTCCAAAAAACGTTGACATACTGAACTGATGCATCCTGATGCATCCTGAACGGATTTCTCTCCATTCAGGATGCATGGGGATAATCCTGATCAGTAGCTTTCCGTCCTAGAGACCCGAGGACGGATCTCTAGGACAGAAAGCTAAAACGCTGATGTGAAAGAGGCCTAAAGGTGCTATCCCACAAACTTAAAACTCTTTTTCACACACACATCTAGAGGACTTCCCTTCCTGTGGGTGAACAGCAGCTCATTAAGCACCTGCATCGTCCAGGATGCATTGCAATTATCTCTTGTTAGCCCATTTCTCCCCTGCCTAGAAAATAGTCCCTCTCATATAGCTGCATATATACATATGGCATGTAGTGCCCTCCCACATTTTCTATGAAATTAGAAGTAGAGATGAATGAATGAAAGGTGTCTGGGCGGCTTCACCTCCTTTACTATCAGATCCGTATGCCAGCAGTGGAAGGAGGAGGGGAGCACTGAAAGTTTGTACTATATCTTTTTAGAAAAATATTTATGTAATCTGGTATTTTACTGAGCTAAAAGTCCACCTGGATCTCTCATACCGAATTTAGTGGAGAATGTTAGTTTAGAAGAAAAAGACCTGGTAAGTAGAGAAAGTGGTATTTTTCTCAGATACAATATAATAAAAGTTTTTTAACCCCTTCAGGACCCAGCCATTTTTCACCTTAAGGACCAGCCCATTTTTAGCAAATCTGACATGTGTCACTTTATGTGATGATAACTTTAAAATGCTTTTACTATCCAGGCCATTCTGAGAATGTTTTCTTGTCACATATTATACTTCATGATAGTCATAAATTTGATTCAATATATTTCACCTTTATTTATGAAAAAATCCAAAATTTAGCACAAGAAGTGACCCCATTTTGGAAAGAGCACCACCGTACGAACATTTTAAGTGATAGAAAGTAGTGATGAGCGAGCACCAAAGGATTCGGGTGTTCGGATGTTCGGGCAGAACACATTGCTATGTTCGTGTTCTCAGCCAAGCACCCGAGTATAATGGAAGTCAATGGGAGACCACCATACACCCCCTGCTCTGAATAGGGAAGGGTGCCTGGTCCATTGGAAAAGGTCAGAAAGTGACAGAAACACCACCAAAATGGATCAGGAACAGCATGGGAACGATGTCTGGATGCATCTTGTACTCTCAGGTCGCTGCTGGGAGCCATGTTTTCTGAGTTGTACGCCACTTTTACAGACTGACAAAAATACGCACAAACCCCCCCCCTCCCCCCAAAAAAAAAAAAGATCATGTACATAGTGCAAGCAAGAGTCACTCCGAAACAGCCTGTATATCACATAAAGGAGGGCCTCGTTTACATTGTGTTACAATTGTTCAGGTAGTGGGGCTCCTACACTCATAAAGCCTATGCACTAAGTGAAAGGGCTGCCAAAAATTACAAGGAACAGGCAATCCAATACACCCTTTATTACTCATAAAAGAGGGCATAATACACACCCTTGAAAAATTATGATTGGTGGCCTGCTGGTGACCCTAAAAAAAAAATTGGAGCAATGGCCTGCTGGTGAGTATTGTAAAAAACGATGGGCGAGTGCCTGCTGCTGAGCTGACCCTGTAAAATATTGTAGTTGAGGGCCTACAGGTGAGCTGACCCTCCCTGAAGAGGGACATGAGGAGATCTTGTGCACTGATCCCCAAACTCTTCAGCATCGACAGTCAGAATAAGATGATGGTGGGGAATGGCAATTAGTGTTTCACAAGGTGGATGATGTGGATGAGACATAGTTGTCGAAGAGTGAGGGTCTTGTTAGGTCAACACAAGTCAGGAGGATGACCAGAGTGAGAAAGTGGAAGAGGAGATGGGGGACGATGACATCCCTGACCCAACCTGGAAAGGTGGCAAGCCAAGCGAGGACAGCAGGACAGAGGGGGAGGGATCCATAGCACCGAAACACGCTGGAAAAGGCTGCATGGTGGCAAGAGGGAGAAGGTGGGCCACACCAAATAGGCCCGCAACTGTTCCCCCTTGTGGAAATCTCCCTTGCCAAGGGGTAGGTGTTCCGCAGTCTGGCGCTTTTTTGAGGAAAGTGGGACGATAAAATAAATTATAATTTGCTAACTGTAACTGTGCTATACAAAAATAATAACAATAGAATTATAACAATAAAAATTCAAACCCGGGAACATAATGGGGGAAGACAATACACTGGAGGCAAAATGAGTACGGATTGTGAACACTAGCAACCTCACCACCACCGGCAGGATCCGCCACACGGGATAACAGGGATATCAGTGTCTGTGGGTCACACCACTGCCTTCTCTTCCTCCCCTGTGTTATGTGCTGGGCTGGCCAATCCCCTGTCCTAGATGCAGGCCTGGATGACTCCCGCCCTACAGCTGTGCCTTGGCAAGCACCATCAGCTAGCACACCCCATGTTGCCATTTAGGCCTGTGGACACTGAGGCTTTCCTTAGCCTCATGGCAGCGCCCGTCTTTCGTTACTCAGTCCCCAGCCCCCACTATTTTTCTCTGTGTGCCGTCCCCACATTACACCAGCAATTGTGTCACAAAACATCACCCGTGCCCTGAACAACGCAGTTATTGTGAAGGTCCACTTAACGACGGACACATGGAAAAGTGCTTTTGGCCAGGGACGATACATTTCCGTGGCGGCACATTGGGTGAACCTTGTGGAGGCTGCTAGCGAGTCATTCCCTGGGATGGCACAGGTGCTACCGATGCCAAGTATTGGGGGCCCTACTTCCATCAGGATTTCTGCCACCACCTACATTAGTGGCTGCAACCTCCCACCCCTTCTCCTCCTCCGCCTCCTCCTCCACTGCAATCTCAGAATTCTAATCTTGCAGCAGCAGTCAACCATCAGTCAGTAGCTGGAAGCAGTGTAGCACGGCAGTGGGGAAGCAGCAACAAACCGTGCTGAAACTCATTTGCTTGGATGACAAGCAAAGCTGTGGCAGGGTATAAGGGACCAGGTTGGTTGTGTCTGATAATGGCCATAACTTGTTGGCAGCTTTGTAGCTTGGCAAGCTCACACACGGGGCAATCATTCAGCATATATGTCCCATGCACAGCAAACATCTCAAACTTATACATTAATATAACTAAACACATGAGAGTTGAGGTAAACCAATGGCATGGCCTGTTTAATTAACTCATCAATAACTAAATAACAATAACATATTTTACAACTATAAACCATAATAAAAATAATAATACCAACAATAATACAACCACAAACCATAATAATAATAGAACAGAATGTCATTAAGGATAAATTTACAGCTGACAACGCTGGCAGCAGAGTACGTAGTTCCTTGTGCAACCCAGGAGGGGAGATGAGGGGAACACACAGCAGTTCTAACAGAGGCAGGACAACACTCTCCAAGACCTGGTACAGTTTCATGACACCCCACCAACACTCTTACCCTGATGCGTGGCCTGGTGTCACAAGGCAGGAAAATTTTTGGAAGATAGTGAAGGAGTACATAGCAGACCGTGTCAGCGTCCTCAGTGATCCCTCTATGCCTTGCAACTACTGGGTGTCCAGGACACGTGGCACGAACTGGCACTCTACAGCTATACAGTAGCTAAATGATAAGAAACATGGAAGATATACTATATTGGACTGTAGTATTCAGGGTAAATTACCATGTGGCCACTTTGCGATAAATAAGTGGGTTTTGGGTTGCAGTTTCGGCACTCAGTCTCTAAAAGGTTTGCCATCGACATCACTGTTTTAGAGGGTTAGAGCACCTGCAGGCCCTCAGCTATATTCTTTTACTCAGTTTCATTGCGCCCAGTGCCATGGCCACTGCGTGCACCATCAGCATCACGGCCACTTGCATGTCCCTTACTGGCCGCATTCTTAATATTAAATGGTGTATATTCTTAACCTCTTAGGGACACAGGGCGTGAAGCTGTACAAACTTTGTGAGAGTACCTCAGGGTACAATTACAAGTTTTGTGTGTATGAGGGGCGAGATTCCCGTATTTAACCCCCAGAATGTCCCCTCACTCTGGGTGTTAGCGGGAAACTTGTGTGGGACCTTATGCACTCACTGCTAGATAAGGGTTTCCACCTGTACGTGGATAACTATTATACTAGTATCCCCTTGTTCCAGCCACTCGCCGTCAGATCCACGTCCGCTTGTGGGACCGTTTAGAGAAATCAACGTGGCCTCCCTACCTACCCCCTCCAGGTACCTATCCCCAGGGGTGAGACCTGTGCCCTTACCAGTGGAAACCTCTTGCTGGTCAGATATAAGGACAAGAGGGATGTCCTTGTACTGAACACAATTCATGGTAACGGCATAATCTCTGTCCCTGTGCGAGGTATCACGGCAACGGTCCTTAAGCCTGATTGTATCGTCTACTACAATCGCTATATGGGAGGAGTTGATCTCTGTGATCATGTCTTCAAGCCATATAACACCATGCGCAAAACCCGGTATGGTACAAAAAAGTTGCGGTCTACTTGCAGGTTGCCATGTACAACTCTTTTGTACTGTTCCAGTGCACTGGCACCACAGGGAAATTCCTTCAGTTCTATGAGGCAGTCCTCAAGGACCTGATCTTTTCTGACAGGGAAAAAGCAGGCCGGAGTACAGCGGGAACTGGAGGCTCCCGGATTGTCCCTGGCCAACACTTTCCAGGTGTGGTCCCCCATACTGGAAAGAAGGGACGGTCCCAAAAAATAATGCAGAGTGTGTAACAGGAGGGGGATACGGAAGGACACCACCACTCAGTGTGACATGTGCTCCGATCATCCGGGCCTCTGCATTGACGGTTGCTTCAGGGAGTACCACACTTCCATGGAGTACTAAATTTATTATCCCCTTTTCCATTTAGCCACTGACATTCGGATAAAAAACTATGGTTCTCAGACTTGAGACACCCAAATTTTTTTTTTTTTAAATGATAGTTTGTAAACTAAAATAATTTAAAAAATTATTAAAAAAGTAGACAAACTAGGTATCGCCGCATCCATAATAATCTTCTCTATAAAAATACCCCATGACCTAACCCCTTAGATTAACACGGTAAAAAAAATTAAAAAATTTTTTTAAAAAAAAGGAAATTTTTTGTCACCTTCCATAACAAAAAGTGTAATGGCAAGTGACCAAAAAGTCATATGCCCCCCAAAATAGTGCCAATAAAACTGTCCTCTCATCCTGCAAAAAATGAGTCCCTATCTAAGACAATCGGATAAAAACTTAAAAAAATGGACTCAGACTGTGTAGATACTAAAAAATTTTAATTTTGTTTCAAATAGGATACTATAGTGTTAAACCTAAATAAATAAATAAAAAGTAGAAAAATTAGGTATCGCCACGTCCATAATAATCTGCTCTATAAAAATACCCCATGACCTAACCCCTCAGATTAACACGGTCAAAAAAAAAACGGTGCCAAAACAGCTATTTTTTAGCAAATTTTCCATTTTAATCCATTTTTTCCAGTAACAAAGCACGGGTTAACAGCCAAATAAAACCCAAAATGAATTGCCCTGATTCTAAAGTTTACAGAAACACCCCATATGTGGTGTACTGCTGTACGGGCACACGGCAGGGCGCAGAAGGAAAGGAACGTCATATGGTGCCTGGATGGCAGATTTCGATGGCCTTTTTTTTTACACCATGTCCCATTTGAAGAACGCCTGATGCACCACTAGAGTAGAAACTCCATAAAAGTGACCCCATCTGATAAACTACACCTTTCAAGGTATTCAAAACTTATTTTACAAACTTTGTTAACCCTTTAGGGGTTCCTCAAGAGTTTATGGCAAATGGAGAAAAAATTTCAGAATTTCTATTTTTGGTAACCTTGCCTCATGAAAATGTAATATAGAGAAACTAAAAATCATATGTACTCTAAAAATAGTCCCAACAAAACAGCCTCCTTATCCCGTAGTTTCCAAAATAGAGTCACTTTTATGGAGTTTCTACCCCAGGGGGGCATCAGGGGGGCTTCAAATGGGACATAGTGTAGATAACCCAGTCCAGCAAAATCTGCCATCCAAAAACCACACGGCACTCCTTTTCCTCTACGCCCTGCCATGTAGACATACAGTAGTTTCCGACCACATATGGGGTGTTTCTGCAAACTAAAGAATCAGGGCAATAAATATTGGGTTTTGTTTGGCTGTTAACCCTGGATTAGTTACTGGAAAAAATTGATTAAAATGGAAAATTTGCCAAAAAATGGAAATCTGAAATGTTATCTCCATTTGCCAATACCTCTTGTAAAACACCTAAAGGGTTAACGACATTTGTAAAATCAGTTTTAAATACCTTGAGAGGTGTATTTTTTTAGATGGGGTAATTTTATGGAGTTTCTACCCCAGGGGGGCATCAGGGGGGCTTCAAATGGGACATGATGTAGATAAACCAGTCCAGCAAAATCTGCCTTCCAAAAACCACACGGCGCTCCTTTCCCTCCACGCCCTGGAGTGTGGCTATGCAGTAGTTTACGACCACATATGGGGTGTTTATTAGAGATGAGCGAACACCTGGATGTTCGGGTTCGAGAGGTTCGGCCGAACTTCCGGAAAATGTCCGGGTTCGTGATCCGAACTCAACCCGAACGTCATCCCGAACACCATAGAAGTCAATGGGGACCCGAACTTTTGGGCACTAAAAAGCCTGTAAAAGACTCCCGGAAAGGGCTAGAGGGCTGCAAAAGGCAGCAAAATGTAGGTAAATCCCCTGCAAACAAATGTAGATAGGGAAATGAATTAAAATAAAATAAATTAAAATTAACCAATATCAATTGGAGAGAGGTCCCACAGCAAGGAATCATGCGTCATATCCACCACTGGAGAAGGCCACTCTCATTTATTTGGGACCAGCACCCAGACAGAGGATACAGGTCCCACAGCAAGGAATCATGCTTCATATCAACCACCACCGGAGAAGGCCACTCTCATGTATTTTGGACCAGCACCCAGACAGAGGAGAGAGGTCCCACATCAAGGAATCAGATTCATGCGTCATATCAACCCCCACCAGAGAAGGCCACTCTCATTTATTTCAGACCAGCACCCAGACAGAGGATACAGGTCCCACAGCAAGGAATCATGCCTCATATCAACCACCAACGGAGAAGGCCACTCTCATTTATTTCGGCCCAGCACCCAGACAGAGGATGCAGGTCCCACAGCAAGGAATCATGCGTCATATCAACCACCACCGGAGAAGGCCACTCTCATTTATTTCGGCCCAGCACCCAGACAGAGGATACAGGTCCCACAGCAAGGAATCATGCTTCATATCAACCACCACCGGAGAAGGCCACTCTCATGTATTTTGGACCAGCACCCAGACAGAGGAGAGAGGTCCCACATCAAGGAATCAGATTCATGCGTCATATCAACCCCCACCGGAGAAGGCCACTCTCATTTATTTCAGACCAGCACCCAGACAGAGGATACAGGTCCCACAGCAAGGAATCATGCCTCATATCAACCACCAACGGAGAAGGCCACTCTCATTTATTTCGGCCCAGCACCCAGACAGAGGATACAGGTCCCACAGCAAGGAATCATGCGTCATATCAACCACCACTGGAGAAGGCCACTCTCATGTATTTTGGACCAGCACCCAGACAGAGGAGAGAGGTCCCACATCAAGGAATAAGGCGTCATATCAACCACCAACGGAGAAGGCCACTCTCATTTATTTTGGACCAGCACCCAGACAGAGGATACAGGTCTCACAGCCAGGAATCATGCGTCATATCAACCACCACCGGAGAAGGCCACTCTCATTTATTTGGGACCAGCACCCAGACAGAGGATACAGGTCCCACAGCAAGGAATCATGCTTCATATCAACCACCACCGGAGAAGGCCACTCTCATGTATTTTGGACCAGCACCCAGACAGAGGAGAGAAGTTTTCACAGCAGAGAATCATGCATTTAGATCACCCACCACAGGAGTAGGCCACCATTTAATGGGACCCCGGCAACCATGTCAGATGGCACAAACATCAGCTTCACATCACCCAGCACAAGAGAAGGCCACTTTGAGAGACTTTGACCCCTGCACCCAGGCGGAGGAGAGGGGTTTTCACAGCAGAGAATCAGGCATTTAGATCACCCACCACAGGAGTAGGCCACCATTTAATGGGACCCCGGCAACCATGTCAGATGGCACAAACATCAGCTTCATATCACCCAGCACAAGAGAAGGCCACTTTGAGAGACTTTGACCCCTGCACCCAGACGGAGGAGAGAGGTTTTCACAGCAGAGAATCAGGCATTTAGATCACCCACCACAGGAGTAGGCCACCATTTAATGGGACCCCGGCAACCATGTCAGATGGCACAAACATCAGCTTCACATCACCCAGCACAACAGAAGGCCACTTTGAGAGACTTTGACCCCTGCACCCAGACGGAGGAGAGAGGTTTTCACAGCAGAGAATTATGCATTTAGATCACCCACCACTGGAGTAGGCCACCATTTAATGGGACCCCGGCAACCATGTCAGATGGCACAAACATCAGCTTCACATCACCCAGCACAAGAGAAGGCCACTTTGAGAGACTTTGACCCCTGCACCCAGACGGAGGAGAGAGGTTTTCACAGCAGAGAATCATGCATTTAGATCACCCACCACAGGAGTGGGCCACCATTTAATGGGACCCCGGCAACCATGTCAGATGGCACAAACATCAGCTTCACATCACCCAGCACAAGAGAAGGCCACTTTGAGAGACTTTGACCCCTGCACCCAGACGGAGGAGAGAGGTTTTCACAGCAGAGAATCATGCATTTAGATCATCCACCACAGGAGTAGGCCACCATTTAATGGGACCCCGGCAACCATGTCAGATGGCACAAACATCAGCTTCACATCACCCAGCACAAGAGAAGGCCACTTTGAGAGACTTTGACCCCTGCACCCAGACGGAGGAGAGAGGTTTTCACAGCAGAGAATCATGCATTTAGATCATCCACCACAGGAGTAGGCCACCATTTAATGGGACCCCGGCAACCATGTCAGATGGCACAAACATCAGCTTCACATCACCCAGCACAAGAGAAGGCCACTTTGAGAGACTTTGACCCCTGCACCCAGACGGAGGAGAGAGGTTTTCACAGCAGAGAATCATTCATTTAGATCACCCACCACAGGAGTAGGCCACCATTTAATGGGACCCCGGCAACCATGTCAGATGGCACAAACATCAGCTTCACATCACCCAGCACAAGAGAAGGCCACTTTGAGAGACTTTTACCCCTGCACCCAGACAGAGGAGAGAGGTCCCACAGCAGAGACTCAGGCATTTATATCAGCCAGAACAGGAGAAGGCCGCTTTCAGTGACTTAGGCCTTAGCACCGACACAGAGGAGACAGGTCAGATAGCACAAGCATCAGTTTCACATCAACCACCACAGGAGAAGGGCACTTTTAGAGACTTTGACCCTGCACCCAGAAAGAGGAGAGAGGTCCCACAGCAGAGATTCAGGCATTTATATCAGCCAGAACAGGAGAAGGCCGCTTTCAGTGACTTAGGCCTTAGCACCGACACAGAGGAGACAGGTCAGATAGCACAAGCATCAGTTTCACATCAACCACCACAGGAGAAGGGCACTTTTAGAGACTTTGACCCCTGCACCCAGAAAGAGGAGAGAGGTCCCACAGCAGAGATTCAGGCATTTATATCAGCCAGAACAGTAGAAGGCCGCTTTCAGTGACTTAGGCCTTAGCACCGACACAGAGGAGACAGGTCAGATAGCACAAGCATCAGTTTCACATCAACCACCACAGGAGAAGGGCACTTTTAGAGACTTTGACCCCTGCACCCAGAAAGAGGAAAGAGGTCCCACAGCAGAGATTCAGGCATTTATATCAGCCAGAACAGGAGAAGGCCGCTTTTAGTGACTTAGGCCTTAGCACCGACACAGAGGAGACAGGTCAGATAGCACAAGCATCAGTTTCACATCAACCACCACAGGAGAAGGGCACTTTTAGAGACTTTGACCCCTGCACCCAGAAAGAGGAGAGAGGTCCCACAGCAGAGATTCAGGCATTTATATCAGCCAGAACAGGAGAAGGCCGCTTTCAGTGACTTAGGCCTTAGCACCGACACAGAGGAGACAGGTCAGATAGCACAAGCATCAGTTTCACATCAACCACCACAGGAGAAGGGCACTTTTAGAGACTTTGACCCCTGCACCCAGAAAGAGGAGAGAGGTCCCACAGCAGAGATTCAGGCATTTATATCAGCCAGGACAGGAGAAGGCCGCTTTTAGTGACTTAGGCCTTAGCACCGACACAGAGGAGACAGGTCAGATAGCACAAGCATCAGTTTCACATCAACCACCACAGGAGAATGGCACTTTTAGAGACTTTGACCCCTGCAGCCACACGGAGGAGAGAGGTCCCACAGCAGAGATTCAGGCATTTATATCAGCCACCACAGGAGAAGGCCGCTTTCAGTGACTTTGGCCCCCTGCACCCACACAAAGGAGACATGTCAGACAGCACAAGTATAATATTCATATCACCCAGCACAGGAGAAGGACACTTTCATGTACTTTGGCCCCGGCACCCAGACAGACAGAAGGTTCATTCAACTCTGGGTTGCACCCCAAGATCCTACTTAATTTCAAAAATAGATTTTTCAATGATGAAGTGGCCAGGAGTACAAGACAACATGGTTTAAGGCAGTTATTATGGACTACTCTGCACAAGGGAGGGTCAGGTCTTGTGGGATCCATGCCTGGTTCATTTTTATAAACGTCAGCTTGTCCACGTTGGCTGCGGACAGGCAGCTGTGTTTGTCAGTAATGACGCCCCCTGCCGTGCTGAATACACGTTCAGATAAAACGCTGGCCGCCGGGCAGGCCAGCACCTCCAAGGCATAACATGCTAATTCTGGCCACGTGGACAATTTGGAAACCCAGAAGTTGAATGGGGCCGAACCATCCGTCAGTACGTGGAGTTGTATGCAGATGTACTGTTCAACCATGTTAGTGAAATGTTGCCTCCTGCTAACACGTTCCGTATCAGGTGATGGGGCAGTTAGCTGTGGCGTGGAGACAAAACTTTTCCACATTTCTGCCATGCTAACCCTGCCCTCAGAGGAGCTGGCCGTGACACTGCTGCGTGGGCGACCTCTAGCTCCTCCTCTGCCTTGGCCTTGGCCTTCCACCTGTTCCCCTGTGACAGTTGGGAATGCTCTCAGGAGCGCGTCTACCAGTGTGCGCTTGTACTCGCGCATCTTCCTATCACGCTCCAGTGCAGGAAGTAAAGTGGGCACATTGTCTTTGTACGGTGGATCCAGCAGGGTGGCCACCCAGTAGTCAGCACACGTTAAAATGTGGCCAACTCTGCTGTCGTTGCGCAGGCACTGCAGCATGTAATCGCTCATGTGTGCCAGGCTCCCCAGAGGTAAGGACAAGCTGTCCTCTGTGGGAGGCGTATCGTCATCATCCTCTGTATCCCCCCAGCCACGCACCAGGGATGTGCCTGCGCTGTGCTGGGTGCCACCCCGCTGTGAACCTGCTTCATCCTCATCCTCCTCCACCTCCTCCTCATCCTCCTCGTCCTCCAGTAGTGGTCCCTGGCTGGCCTCCTCCTCCTGGCCCTGGCCCACCTCCTCTTCCATCATCGCCCTAAGCGTTTTCTCTAGGAGACATAGAATTGGTATCGTCACTCTGATAACAGTGGCATCGCCACTGGCCATGTTGGTGGCGTACTCTAAACAGCGCAACGGGGCACACAGGTCTCGCATGGAGGCCCAATCATTGGTGGTGAAGTGGTGCTGTTCCGCAGTGCGACTGACCCATGCGTGCTGCAGTTGAAACTCCACTATGGCCTGCTGCTGCTCGCACAGTCTCTCCAGCATGTGCAAGGTGGAGTTCCACCTGGTGGGCACGTCGCATATTAGGCGGTGAGCGGGAAGGCCGAAGTTCCGCTGTAGCGCTGACAGGCGAGCAGCGGCAGGATGTGAACGCCGGAAGCGCGCACAGACAGCCCGCACTTTATGCAGCAGCTCTGACATGTCTGGGTAGTTGTGAATAAACTTTTGCACCACCAAATTCAGCACATGCGCCAGGCAAGGGATCTGCGTCAAACCGGCTAGTCCCAGAGCTGCCACGAGATTTCGCCCATTATCGCACACCACCAGGCCGGGCTCGAGGCCCACCAGCAGCAACCACTGGTCGGTCTGTTGTTCAATACCCCGCCACAACTCATGCGCGGTGTGGGGCCTGTCCCCCAAACATATGAATTTCAGAATGGCCTGCTGACGTTTACCCCGGGCTGTGCTGAAGTTGGTGGTGAAGGTGTGTGGCTGACTGGATGAGCTGGTGGAAGCAGAGGAGGAGGAGGAGGAAGCCGAGTAGGAGGAGGAGGCTACAGGAGGCAAAGAATGATGCCCTGTGATCCTTGGCGGCGGAAGGATGTGCGCCAAGGAACTCTCCGCCTGGGGCCCAGCCGCCACTACATTTACCCAGTGTGCAGTAAGGGAGATATAGCGTCCCTGGCCATGCTTACTGGTCCACGTATCTGTGGTTAGGTGGACCTTGCCACAAATGGCATTGCGCAGTGCACACTTGATTTTATCGGACACTTTCATGTGCAGGGAAGGCACGGCTGTCTTGGAGAAGTAGTGGCGGCTGGGAACCACATACTGGGGGACAGCCATGGCCATCAGCTGTTTGAAGCTGTCTGTGTCCACCAGCCGGAATGACAGCATTTCAAAGGCCAGTAGTTTAGAAATGCTGGCATTCAGGCCAAGGGCTCGAGGGTGACTAGGTGGGAATTTGCGCTTCCTCTCAAAGGTTTGAGAGATGGAGAGCTGAACGCTGCTGTGTGAAATAGTGGAGACGCTAGGTGACGGTGGCGGTGGTGGTGTCGGTGGCACATCCTCTGTTTGCTGCTCGGCAGGTGGCAACATTCCTCTCGAGGCGGAAGACGAGGCAGCAGCGGTAGAGGGAGCAGGGGGAGCCTGAGCGGGTTCCTTGTTTTTAAGGTGTGTACTCCACTGCAGTTCATGCTTTGCATGTAAATGCCTGATCATGCAGGTGGTGCTCAGGTTAAGAACGTTAATGCCTCGCCTCAGGGTCTGATGGCACAGCGTGCAAACCACTCTGGTCTTGTCCTCAGCACATTGTTTGAAGAAGTGCCATGCCAGGGAACTCCTTGAAAGATGCCTTTGGGGTGCTGGGTCCCTGTTGGCGCTGGCCAATAGCAGGCGAACTCTCTGGACGGCGGCTGTTCTGCTTTTGCCCCCTGCTCCCTCTTTGGCTTCGCTGTTGTCTCGGTCTCACCACTGCCTCTTCCTCTGAACTATTTAAGTCAGCGGCACGACCTTCAGTCCATGTGGGGTCTAAGACCTCATCGTCCTCTGCATCGTCTTCCACCCAGTCTTCCTCCCTGACCTCCTCCTGTTCAGTCTGCACACTGCAATAAGACGCGGCAGTGGGCACCTGTGTTTCGTCATCATCAGACACTCAGTCACTCTGCTGTGGTGGTATTCCCATGTCCTCATCATCTGGAAACATAAGTGGTTGTGCGTCAGTGCATGGAATGTCTTCCACCGCTGGGGAAGGGATAAGTGGACGCCCCTGGAAAACCGTGGGAGCAGAGTCTTCAAACGGTCTCAAAAAGAATAAGAGACTGCTGCATAACTTGAGGCTCAGCCAGTTTCCCTGATATGCATGGGGGTGATGTGACAGACTGATGGGCTTGGTTTTCAGGTGCCACCTGTGCGCTTTCCGCAGAAGACTGGGCGGAAGACAATGTGGTGAACGTGCTGGAAGCACTGTCGGCCACCCAATCGACTAATGCCTGTACCTGCTCAGGCCTTACCATCCTCATAACGGCATTGGGCCCCACCAAATATCGCTGTTAATTTTGCCGGCTACTTAAGGGAGTTGTTTCACTACTTTGTGCGCCTGAGGCCGAACGGCCACGTCCTCTGCCAGCAACAGAGGCTCCACGGACACCACCACAACCGCGTCCTCGTCCCTTAATAGAATGTTTCCTCATTGTTGCGATTCAACTCGCACCACAATAAAATATATAATTTTTTAGCCCCCAAATTCCCACACTGGAAGATATAATTCCTTTTTCCGGTATTAATTACAAGAACACTGCTGCTAATTGGACACCAGATTTTTTATAATGCTAGTTTTGGTACATAGATTCCCACACGGGGAAATATAATTCCTTTTTAGAGGAGTGAAAACATGAGGCCTAGTTTTTCTGGTCTAACAAACACCAGATTGATTAAATTGGCCTTTTTTTCACCAAAATTACAACACTGGACAAAAATGCCTTTTGGCGGTATTAATTACAAGAACACTGCTGCTAATTGGACACCAGATTTTTTATAATGCTAGTTTTGGTACATAGATTCCCACACGGGAAATATAATTCCTTTTAGAGGAGTGAAAACGTGAGGCCTAGTTTTTCTGGTCTAACAAACACCAGATTGATTAAATTGGCCTTTTTTCACCAAAATTACAACACTGGACAATAATGCCTTTTGGCGGTATTAATTACAAGAACACTGCTGCTAATTGGACACCAGATTTTTATAATGCTAGTTTTGGTACTTAGATTCCCACACGGGAAATATAATTCCTTTTAGAGGAGTGAAAACGTGAGGCCTAGTTTTTCTGGTCTAACAAACACCAGATTGATTAAATTGGCCTTTTTTTCACCAAAATTACAACACTGGACAATAATGCCTTTTGGCGGTATTAATTACAAGAACACTGCTGCTAATTGGACACCAGATTTTTTATAATGCTAGTTTTGGTACTTAGATTCCCACACGGGAAATATAATTCCTTTTAGAGGAGTGAAAACGTGAGGCCTAGTTTTTCTGGTCTAACAAACACCAGATTGATTAAATTGGCCTTTTTTCACCAAAATTACAACACTGGACAATAATGCCTTTTGGCGGTATTAATTACAAGAACACTGCTGCTAATTGGACACCAGATTTTTTATAATGCTAGTTTTGGTACTTAGATTCCCACACGGGAAATATAATTCCTTTTAGAGGAGTGAAAACGTGAGGCCTAGTTTTTCTGGTCTAACAAACACCAGATTGATTAAATTGGCCTTTTTTTCACCAAAATTACAACACTGGACAATAATGCCTTTTGGCGGTATTAATTACAAGAACACTGCTGCTAATTGGACACCAGATTTTTATAATGCTAGTTTTGGTACTTAGATTCCCACACGGGGAAATATAATTCCTTTTAGAGGAGTGAAAACGTGAGGCCTAGTTTTTCTGGTCTAACAAACACCAGATTGATTAAATTGGCCATTTTTTCACCAAAATTACAACACTGGACAATAATGCCTTTTGGCGGTATTAATTACAAGAACACTGCTGCTAATTGGACACCAGATTTTTTATAATGCTAGTTTTGGTACTTAGATTCCCACACGGAGAAATATAATTCCTTTTTAGAGGAGTGAAAACGTGAGGCCTAGTTTTTCTGGTCTAACAAACACCAGATTGATTAAATTGGCCATTTTTTCACCAAAATTACAACACTGGACAATAATGCCTTTTGGCGGTATTAATTACAAGAACACTGCTGCTAATTGGACACCAGATTTTTATAATGCTAGTTTTGGTACTTAGATTCCCACACGGGAAATATAATTCCTTTTAGAGGAGTGAAAACGTGAGGCCTAGTTTTTCTGGTCTAACAAACACCAGATTGATTAAATTGGCCTTTTTTCACCAAAATTACAACACTGGACAATAATGCCTTTTGGCGGTATTAATTACAAGAACACTGCTGCTAATTGGACACCAGATTTTTTATAATGCTAGTTTTGGTACTTAGATTCCCACACGGGGAAATATAATTCCTTTTTAGAGGAGTGAAAACGTGAGGCCTAATTTTTCTGGTCTAACAAACACCAGATTGATTAAATTGGCCTTTTTTTCACCAAAATTACAACACTGGACAATAATGCCTTTTGGCGGTATTAATTACAAGAACACTGCTGCTAATTGGACACCAGATTTTTATAATGCTAGTTTTGGTACTTAGATTCCCACACGGGAAATATAATTCCTTTTTAGAGGAGTGAAAACGTGAGGCCTAATTTTTCTGGTCTAACAAACACCAGATTGATTAAATTGGCCTTTTTTTCACCAAAATTACAACACTGGACGATATAATGCCTTTTGGCGGTATTAATTACAAGAGGACTGCTGGTATTTCAGAACACCAGAATTGTTAAAATGATAGTTTTGCTAGATAAATTTCCCACACTGGGAGAAATATTGCCTAAGACTTTTTACAGTATTAATTACAACAGGAGTGCTTCTTCTGGTCTAACACCAGAATAATTTTATTATTACGGTGAAAGCTTTTTCTAATTTATATTTCTAGCACATAAAAAAAAAAAATATTTCTGGTTGACAGTATTGGACAAAGTAGTGGCACTGGCTAGCCTAGCTGGAACAGCACATTCATGGGATTTGCTATCCAAGTGGGTTACTTTCAGTTTCACCACTGATATATTAAATATCTTTGCAGTTGGTATGGGTGACACAAGCACAGCCAAACCCCTGATGTAGTATATCTATGAAAAAATCGACTATTACATTAGATTAATGGACGTTGTGGCAGCTTTTGCTGTAGCACCACAAGTCCCAAAATGGCCGCCGCCTATCAGCCCAGTAACATGTGCCAGAAAACAGTCTGCCCAGCCAGAAAAAAAATTGACTTTGACTGAGCAGCTGAATCGCTGTTGTTCTGATTCAGAGGTGTAGATTTTTAACTTCTTTGGAGCTTTGGTTTACACTCTGTGGCAGCAAGTGCTGGCGCACCACAAGTCCCAAAATGGCCACCGCCGGTCAGCCCAGTTACATGTGCCAGTAAAAATCGCTCTGGCCAGTCTCAACAAAATAGTGACTTTCAGTGAACAGCTCAGCTGAGTTATTCTGATGCACAGGTGTAGAAAGGTAGATCATTCAATCACTTCTTTATCCCTGCCTATCTCGCCCTCACAGAAGCTGCATCCTCTCCCTACACTAGTCAGAGCAGTGTGACGTGCGGCGCTACGTGACTCCAGCTTAAATAGAGGCTGGGTCACATGCTGCACTTGGCCAATCACAGCCATGCCATTAGTAGGCATGGCTGTGATGGGCTCTTAGGGCAAGAAGTAAAACGCTAGCTGATTGGCTGCTGTGCAGCCCTTCAGAAAGCGGGAAGTAATCGACGAACACCGGACCCGAACCCGAACTTTTTTGAAAATGTCCGGGTTCGGGTCATTGTCACGGACACCCCAAAATTCGGTACGGACCCGAACGATTTTCGAACTGTTCGCTCAACACTAGTGTTTATGCAAACTACAGAATCAGGGCAATAAATATTGGGTTTTGTTTGGCTGTTAACCCTTGCTTAGTTACTGGAAAAAATGGATTAAACTGGAAAATTTGCCAAAAAATTGCAATTCTGAAATTCCATCTCCAATTGCCAATAACTTTTGTGAAACACCTAAAGAGTTAAAGATGTTTGTAAAATCAGTTTTGAATACCTTGAGGGGTGTAGTTTCTAGAGTGCACTGGTTTCTGGTCCTTAAGGTGAAAATGAGCCTGGTCCTTAAGGCATTAAAAGTATGTCACACATACAGTAGCGTAGGATATGTGCCAATAAATTAAAACAGGTATTTGAGATTTGCACACTTTACACAGGAGATTTAGCACTGAAAATGTCACAGAGTAGCATACACCGTCTTCAGATAAATTACAGTTTATGTCGGTGATATGAATGAAATGCAAACACACTTGATGTTGCACAAATAATGTAAATTTCACAAAAATACACAGGTTTCACCTGTAGTACAGTATTTGAAATAGAGAAACACACAATGTGGACAGTAGAGGTTGCACAAATAATGAAAATTCCACAAAAATACACTGGTTTCACCTGTGGTACAGTGATTGACACAGAGAGGCACATGCTGTGGACACTAAATATTGCACAAATAATGAAAATTACCCAAAAATACACTGGTTTCACCTGTGGTACAGTATTTGGCAGAGCGGCACACGCTGTGGACAATAGATGTTGCACAAATAATGTCAATTTCCCCAAAATACACTGGTTTCACCTGTGGTACTGTATTTGACACAGAGAGGCACCTGATGTGGACACTAGATTAGGCCTAGATTATTTAGATTTGTGCATCAGACACTCTTTTCGAATGATGGACAGTATATGTCCCATAAAACCACAGACTTTGGACACTATATTAGACCCAGATTGTTGCAATTTGAAATACAGACACTTTTTTCGTATGCCTGACTGTAGATGTCACATAAACCTACAGAATAGACACCATATTATGCCCAGATTAATGTAATTCTAAATACAGAATCTGTTTTCGGATGTCAAACACTATCTGTCACATAAACCCCCAGAATATGGACAGTAAATTTTGCCCAGATTAAAGTAATTTGAAATACAGAAACAGTTTGGGGAGGCCGGACAGTATGTCACATAAATCCACAGAATATGGACACTATTAGACGCAGATTAATGGAATTTGCGCTGCAGACACTGTTTGCTGATGTAGGACTGTATTTTTTACACAAAGCCACACACTATGGTCACTAGATGTGAGCCAGATTATTAAAGACACAGTCTGCGGACGATGTACACAATATGTCACTAATAGGTACAAAATACAAATATCTTGCTGCTGTGAAACACACCCAGTAGTCATTAAAAGGGGTCTTTAAAAAGCTTTTGGTATTAAATACAGAAAATCTGTCCCTTCCTTAGCACGGATGTCCCTGACACTGCTGTTAAATATTTTGTTGATCTAAAACACACACACACAGTAGTCCTTAAAAGGACTTTTGGGCCTTTGAAAAGCTTTCTCTAACTAAAATCGCTGAAATTCGCTCTGTCTTTCCCTTCCTATCCGAAGCTCTCCCTGACCATGACTGATCGGGTGCTATATAACCTCCGATGACACGTTTCGGCCAGTCAATCACTGTAATGCCAGCAGCTAACATAGCTAATGGCATTACAGTGAGGGCAGTACTTGCCTGCACCTTTATTGGCTGCTTAAAACCCACGAAACGTTCGGGTCGGCGACTCGAGCCGAACCGGTACTCGGCCGAGCATGCTCGCTCATTACTAGTAGAAAGGGTATTTTTCAGCAAACAGGTGTCTCACAGAAGTCAGAAGCACCTTTCAAAACACACATTTCTGAAAATGAAAAATTACTATCAGACCCCAATTTTTCACTTTTACAAGGGGTTAAAGGAGAAAATGCACCCCAGGATATGTTTCCCATTCTCTACCAATTCAGGAAACACCCCATATGTGCTAGAGTAACTAGAGTTTTATGGGCCCCAGGGCAAACTTTGAATTGGGGCCCCACCCAGCAAGCCTCCGTCCACTCCCAAGACTCCGACGACTCCCAAGACTCCGCCCAGGGTGGGGGTGAGGCGGAAGGAATAATTTATTGCCGTCCACTGATGATCCATCCAGATCCCCCCCCCCCCCTGATTTCAGACATCATTATTACCGTCCATTGATGATTCATCCATCCCACCCCCACCCTGATTTCAGACAATGGCAATAATAATTCAGAAAGAATGGACGGCACTGCGCTTTCATTGAGGTCCGGGTGCATGGTCAGCAGGTCGGATCCCCATCAAAATAAAATGAAAGGACCGGCACTCCGTAATTTCTTTGCAAAAAGGACTTCTTTATTCGTCACCCATATGTGACGCGCGTTTCGGCACAGACATGTGCCTTTGTCAAACAACAGGTGATAGTCAGCCCGGATGATCCTGTTTGTTTGTTAACCACTGCTTTTACTCGATCCATCCAGGGATGGTATACCATCCCTGGATGGATCGAGTCAAAGCAGTGGTTAACAAACACTGGAATATCCTACAGAGAGCCTATCCCACAATCCAGGAATTTAGGGAATTACCTATGATGTGCTACAAGCGTAATAAGAACATCAGAGACAGGATCATCCGGGCTGACATAGGTAGTGACAGGACATCTTCACGACAGATCACTCTCTCTGCAGTCAGGAAGAGAACTTTTCCCTGTCTGAACTGCGTTCATTGCTCAAGCGTTATTATGGGCTCCAACATATCACACCCACACACAGGACAACAAATTCCAGTTCGGGGTCACTTTACATGTGACAGCAGTTTTGTTATTTATTTACTAAAATGTCCGTGTGGGTTGTGCTATGTTGGAGAGACCACAATGCGCATAAAAGATCGAGTGGGGAAAGATAAATCTACAATTAGGAAAGAGAACACTTTGTTACCTATTCCTCAACATTTTATTGAGAAAAATCATCGCATCTCACAATTGCGTTTCCAAATTATAGAAGAAGTGACCTTACCCCGACGTGGAGGGAATCGGATCCAGATGCTCCACCAACGTGAAGCATATTGGATCCATCGGCTTGAAACACTTGCCCCCAAGGGTCTGAACAAGGAGTATACATTGAACAGCTTCATCTGAAATTAACCTGTGGAACGTATGGTGATTAAATATACATATTGTAATATATTGTGTATTTGGTTCAAATAATAGATCGCTGACCTAATTACTCAGGCTCAATAGGAATGTACAAGTTTAGATACATACTCTGCTTTGCTTCATTTATATCTAATTTTGTTTGTTTTGGTGTCACGTAGCAAGATGATGTCACAATCATGTGACTAGTCATGTGACTAGGGGGCGGATTGCCTCTAGTCACAATCATGTGACTAGTCATGTGATTAGGGGGCGGGTTATTTAAAAGATGTGTTTTACCTGTGGGAATGAGCTACTATCACCTGTTGTTTGACAAAGGCACATGTCTGTGCCGAAACGCGCGTCCCATTACGGAGTGCCGGTCCTTTCATTTTATAATGGCAATAATATTGTCTGAATTCAGGGGGTGGAGCGGATGGACGGATCATCAGTGGACGGTAGGAATGATGTCTGAAATCAGGGCGGGGGTGGGGCGGATGGATGGATCATCAGTGGACAGCAATAATTTATTGCTGTCCACTGTTGATCCATCCATCCTCCCAAGACATCAATTATTGCCATCCACTGATCCATATTTATCTGCCGTGTCATGACAATGCCATCCATCTGCCCGCCCCCCCTTCAGACATAATTTGGCAATGCATCCAGGTACATCTATTGTGATAAATCCCTATCCCACCCTTGGCCTGAAACAAGTATGTTGCCCATAGAAAAGGGGATCTGCCCCATGGTTTAGGGATCTGGAACAGCTGCAAGTGAAAAAAAAAAACTGTGCAGCAATTCCAGATTTTCTTTTTCTTTTCTTCTTTTGTGCACCACAAGTCCCAGCAAGCCAACAGCAGCACAGAGAAGCACAGAACCTCTCTACATGCAGTCACCATCTAGAATGGCTGCATGCAGGGAGGTTCAGCCCTTTGCTATGCAGCTATAGTGCTGCCATTGGCCTGAGCGTTTTTCCAGCCAATCACAGCGCTGGAAGGGGACCCCATACACTTGTGTCCCCTGCCTCACCTCGGAGGAGACCCCCCGACCCACCCCGCAGCTTTTTCCAGCTTCCGGCACTGCGATGTGCCAGTCTTCATTGATGGGCCAATCGCAGAGCTTGGAGCTGCAGGGGGGCGGTTCAGCACCATGCTGCCCTCAGCTGGCATGGCTGCCTGCTGGTAACAGCAGCCATGGTGCCCCGATTGGGCCCCCCCCCCCCCCGATCGTTCACCAGAGCCCAGCGGACCTTGTGCCGTACATATAAGGCTCTTTTTTACTTAAGTCTCGTCCGGTTGCACCATACATGTACGGCGCGGGTCCTTAAGGGGTTAAATTCACCTGCAGTATTGATTTATGAATCGTTTGTAGTGATTCTACTGACCATTTAAGTTATCTTGGTAGTACTTGCTTTTCTTGATTGAAAGAAAGCATATTAGAAAGTGGTATACATTTTCATTTATTCAGTTTGTAAGTTTAAATCTCTTAAAACTTTGGCCACATGTTTCTGCTCTTAATGGAGGCATGATTTTTGCAGCTTGTACCTGTATGATAGATTCTCTTTAAGGCTCAGTCTGTATCCCTTATTTCTAGTTGCATGACAGCTCATAAACACTCATTTAACCAATTCGCTACCAGCGCTGTACAGGCATGGGTCAGTTTTGCTGGCAACAAAACGCCGTGGGAACAAAACCCGTAAAACTGTGGAAGAATTGCGTTTTTTTTCCATTTCCACCCCATTTGGAATTTTTTTCCTGCTTCCCACTACATTTCATGCCATAATTAATGGTGGCATTAGAAAGTACAACTTGTCCAACAAAAAATAAGCCCTCATAAAGCTATGTGACCAGAAATATAAAACAGTTATGGCTCATGGAAAATAGGGAAGAAAAATGAAAATGCAAAAATGAAAAAACCTCCGGTAGCCAAGGGGTTAAAATAAATTCTTATAATTTCGAATTAATCATAATTTAACTTTAATGAGTGTTTATAAACTCGAATTCGAAGGTAACTAGAAATAAGAGCTAAGAATCGAGCAGGCAGTACAGCTTACCAACAGATTTCATTAATAAGTAGAAGACTATGTCTGCAGTCGGATGAAGTGAAACTGAAAGTAGAGGACAAACTGTTGAAACTTTTGTTTATAAAAATATCAATTGGAAAAATGATTTTTAGCCCAAAATAAGTAGAATACAGTAATAAAACAATTTCCAACTGGGTTTGTGATGTAACAAATTTCAGGGAAAATGAAAAAGAAAAGATTGGAGAATGAAAACCATTTGAGGATTCTAGCAATTGTAGAGAGTACGGTGTGATGTCTACACACCAGTTGTTTAATGAGGCAAAGTGAGAAATTTCAGTTAGTGGAAAAGGATTAATTATTAAAATTATTATTAAAATAATTAAAATTATTATTATTACCAATAGAGGTATGTGGTTGCATTGCAAAATAAGGATCTGTTGTTTAGAGAAGAAAACTTTTTTATTGTATACTATAAAATATTCAATTGAAAAAAGTTAAAAAATGGGAGATCATCAAAATTTTGGGTACAACAGCAAAACAAAATGCCTGTATTCAAAGTCCCCATAAGTGGAGAAAGGTTTTGTGACAAATCCTCTTAAAACAATGGACAGACTGTCTGAATATGATTAGTAAAATTGCAAGGAATATTGTAGTACAAGATTTCACATCTGTTTACAGTCCATATGTTATCCTGTACCCCTAAGCTGTTTCGTAAGAGGAAAAATAAAAATGTTATGGAGGTGCCCAAAGCTGCATCGCTACTGGGCTTACATTATAATCATTAAGGGAAAAAGTATTTAGGTAAGAGATGCCACATAATCCAATTAATTGTATTTCGAGAGGTAAGATGGGATTGATGTGTACTAAGAAGACCTATCTAATAGCTCTAAAGGGCTTATTGTTATGACATAGAATATTAATGAATTGGAAAAAATGAAAGGCCTCCAGTGATGCAGTTATGGGTACACCAAATAAGTATTTTGATATACAGTATGCAGAAAATGTATATACAATTGCCTTTAATTTGGTCGTAGAAAGTAATAGGAAATGGGATCCCTAACCTAACCATAATAGAAAATATCTTGCCTATGGCCATATTATGACTCTGCACAACATCTAATTTACAGAAGACAAAAAATATCATGCCGTGCTCTGTTGAATGTTTAATGTACAGGTAAATTCTCCCCTAAAAGTATTACTAATTGGGGAGAATATTTTTGATCATAAAATACCCAACAGAGGTACAGTAGTACACATAGTCTCTGTGTCACTATTCCATGCACTGTCGAAATCATCTTTGTGTAGACATTCCTATGTATATATGAATCCTAAGGTTGACCCTTTGAACAAGAGATCTAAAATCCTATACATATTTAATAAGCAGGTAAAGGTACCAAAAACACCATCACCAAGAAGTCCAGTGTGTATATATTTATACTGAATTTATCCTACTGTAATGCACCTGATCATTTTGTCTAACTTAACTCCTTAGTGACCAAGCCTGTTTGGGCCTTAATGACCAAGCCAGATTTTGGAAATCTTTAGCAGAGAATAACTTTGCAAAGGTTTTGCACATCAAAATAATTCTGACATTGTTTTCTCGTCACATATTGTACTTTACTTAGGAGGTAAAATGTTACCAATAAAATATGCATATCTTAATTAGAAAGCTTAAAAATCAACTGCAATATTTCACATACATACATAAATGCTATTCAATATTTTTATCAGAAATATATTTTCACATCTTTACTTTATTTTGGCTGCAATTACAAAAAACTTTTACTTTTTCTTTTTAATTTAGGAGACTTACAATTTTAACATTAATTTTAAAAGCTTTGAAGAACATATTTTTTCCTGCAACAAGCCAAGTTTGCAGAGGCTTATAAGTGTCAAAATAATATATTCCCCCCAAACATGACGCCATTTTGAAAACTAGATCCCTTAAAATATTCATCTATGGGTGTAATGAGTTTTTTGACCCCCTAGTTTTTGAAAGAAATAAATGCTAAGAAGGTGAAAGAAAAGAAAAATTATAATTTTTACACAAAAGTGTAAATTTAAAGACAATTTTTTTTCTACAAAGCACATAAAAATGAGGAAGTACACCCCAAAATGTATCGCCCCATTTCTCCTATCTTCATAAATACCCCTATTGTGGCCCTAATCTTATGTCTTGACAAACGGAAGGGCCCAAACATAAAGGAGCACCCAGTGGCTTTCAGAACACAAAATTTGCTTGAAAATGTTTTAGGCCCCACTGCACACTTGTAATGGCGTTGAGCTGTCAAAACAATAGAAAACCACCATAAATTACCCCATTTTGAAAACTAGACCCCCCCTAAGGTATTCATCTAGGGGTGTATTGAGCTTTTAGACCCCCTAGTTTTTTTGTAGAAATAATGCTAAGCAGGCAAAAAAATATATAATTTTCAATTTTTACACAAAAGTGTCAATTTAAAGACAGTTTTTTTCTACAAAGCACATGAAAATGAAGAAGTACACCCCAGAATGTATCACCCCATTTCTCCTGTCTTCAAAAATGTATCTATTATGGTCCTACTCTTATGTCTTGACACACGGCAAGGCCCAAACATAAAGGAGCACCCAGTGGCTTTCAGAACACAAAATTTGCCTGAAAATGTTTTAGGCCCCATTGCACACTTGTAATGGCGTTGAGCTGTCAAAACAATCGAAAACCACCATAAATGACCACATTTTAAAACTAGACCCCTAAGGTATTCATCTAGGGGTATAGTGAGCTTTTAGACCACCTAGTTTTTTGTAGAAATTAATGCTAAGCAGGTGAAAATATATTTTTTTCATTTTTTACACAAAAGTGTCTATTTTTTTTTTCTACAAAGCACATGAAAATAAAGACGTACACCTCAGAATGTATCACCCCATTTCTCCTGTCTTCAGAAATATCCCTATTGTGGCCCTAATCTTATGTCTTGACACATGGCAGGGCCCAAACATAAAGGAGCACCTGGGGCCTTTCAGATAATAAACTAAAAATGGTTCAGGCCCCACTGCATACATGTAATGGCGTTGAGCTGCAAAATGATAGAAAACCCTTATAAATGACCCAATTTTAAAAACGACATCCCTTAAAGCATGAATTTAGTGGTGTAGTAAGCATACTGAGTGCAAAATTATTATAGGATGAAATAATTGAGTATATATGGTTTTATTCAAATTTTTCACAAAAGTTTTATTTCACAAAGGTTTTATTTCAAATTTCAAAAATTTACAGAAATTGGAGAAAAAATATTTTTAGATGGATAACCCTGTTACAGTCTTAGAAATATGCCACATTCTAATTTTTGTGGCGCATGCATATATTCTGGCAGCCGGCATATAGTCTGCGCATGCGCCGGGCCGCCGCCACCATCTTTGTTAGGGTACTGGGGGTGGGATAAGGCTCGGGACCCAGCTTTCCCTTATGGGACCCAATCCTCTCACCCGAGACTTTCTCCCTCCTCTCTAACATGACTTCGGAAGTCCAAAACCCGTTACTATTCTCAAGGTAACAAGGCAGGCAAACTTTTGGCTGACAGCCTTAAAGCTAAACAATTAAAGAACAAAATCCCCTATCTTTTTCACCCTAAAACGCAGCAAAAGCTCTATGCTCCAAAAGATATAGCAAATGGTTTCAGGGAATATTACCATGATTTATATAATTTAAAAGAATCGATCGTACTCCCTCCGAGTGTATCTACAGTAATCCAAGACTACCTCGGTTCCATGAAACTACCAATTCTCACCCCTACTCAGCTGGAAGTTTTAAATACTCAAATAACGACTGACGAAGTTGAAATAGTAATAGATTCTCTCCCCCGCGATAAAGCTCCTGGACCTGATGGTTTTGCTTGCCATTATTATAAACATTTTAAGGCTTTAATTAGTCCATTCTTACGGGACTTTTGTCAAGTCGCTCAACTTTCTGGCTCTTTTCCGAAGGAAAATCTGCGGGCTACCATTGTCACTTTGCCCAAACCGGGGAAATCCGCGGACAGACCACAAAATTTTCGTCCTATTTCCCTGTTAAACCAGGACGTCAAGATTTATGCCAAAATCTTGGCCTTACGGCTGGCAAGAATTCTCCCCTCTCTGATACATAAGGATCAGACAGGATTTGTCTCACAAAGGCATCCTTATTTTAATACCAGGAGAACGCTTGGGGTATTTCATCATGTTGGCCAATCAGGGAGCCCATTGTTGGTTTTGGCCTTAGACGCCGAGAAGGCGTTCGATAGGCTATGCTGGTCGTTCGCTTTCTCGGCGCTCTCTCATATGGGATTCGAGGGTACCATTATGTCGGCAATCAAGGCCCTCTATAGCAATCCAACAGCACATGTGTATGTCAATGGATCCATGTCCGCGGATTTTGCTCTGACGAACGGCACTAGGCAGGGCTGCCCGCTGTCTCCCCTGTTTTTTATCTTGGCCATGGAGCCTTTAGCCTACGCCATTAGATCCGACACCCGCATCTCGGGCATCAGGATTGGAGGGCAGGACCACGTCATCTCTTTGTATGCGGATGACGTTCTTCTGTCACTTACGAATCCGGTCCCCTCTTTAGAAGGAGTTATGGAGCAAATTGATGTCTATGGCACTCTCTCACACTACCATCTTAACGCTTCTAAGACGCAAGCACTACCTGTTAACATCCCGCCCGCTCTGATACAGAAAATGCGGTCCCACTGGAACTTTGATTGGTGTGTTGAGAGCGTAACATATCTAGGCACAAAAATGTCCCCTGCTCTATCACGGATATATGCTTTGAATTATATCCCTTTATTGGATACTGTGCAAGCTGAGCTAAAAGTTTTCCATCCACATAATATTTCCTGGACCGGCAGGATTGCAGCATTCAAAATGTTCATACTTCCTCGTTTCCTCTATCTGTACCGCACCCTCCCAATCATGTTACCCGAAAGTTTTTCATTAAAGCTCAGTCGATGTTGTCCAAATATATTTGGAGGAATAAAACACCCAGAATAAATAGAAATATACTTCGGAGACCAAGGGAGATGGGGGGTCTAGCGGTACCAGATATGAAGTTGTATTATATTGCCTCCTTAAATTCGATGTTGAGAGAATGGACGAAGGACGCACGGGAGACCCCATGGACTCAGATCGAGTTAGCGCAGGCTTCCCTTTTACGCTGCCAGATTTACTACATGTCCCGCTTTGGGAGGTTAAAACTCCCTGCATGTTCAGTCCAGTAATAACTGCTTCTATTAAGGCCTGGGGCTGCTTTAATGCTTTAGCAAAAGGTGACCATATTCCTCCACTACTATCATTACCCTTCTCTTTCGTAAAGGCCTTGCTCCCTCATGTTGATCTATCTACATGGCCATCCCATGATGCACGAATAGGGCAAATGCTCTACGCTGAGGGTACTTTAATGTCCTTTCAGGAAGTAAGAGAGTCGCTACTTCTCCCCAAATCTGATTTTTTCAAATATTTACAGTTAAGACATCTTCTGCACTCCCTGCACCCTACTGGTCTGGGCCGAGACGATGCAGGTGTGTCATACTTATCGGGCAATTCAAAGGGAATAAAGATACTATATGATATTATGCTCCAATCGAAATGCTTTGTTAAATCATATCCTATGCGGGTCTGGGAACGGTCAATGAATGTTTCCATATCTGAGACGCAGTGGATAAAATCTATTGATGCTATTTATAAATATCTGCTTTGCTCTAATCATATAGAATCAGCCCTTAAGACTATGTTACACTGGTATTTTACACCAGAAAAAATGAATCGTATCCATCCAAAGTTATCTGGGGAATGCTGGAGGGGTTGCGGAGGACGAGGACACTTTTCCACATATTATGGCAGTGCCCTTCAATTACACAATTTTGGATGGAATGTGGAATTACCCTATGTGCTCTACTTCCGCACCCCCTTCAGTGGACCCCACAATTGGCTATTCTTTTGATAGGCATTGAAGATTTTCCAGCATCTAGCCGGAAACTTATTTGTATGTTTTGTGTGGGAGCTAAACTGATGTTGTTGCGGAGGTGGAAGACCCCGAGGTACCTCGGATGGAGGATGTAGTGCTAGACATCAATACTTCGGTAGCTTACGAAAAAATTATAGCTTTGGGTAATGGGTCTTTTCCTAAATTTTTAAAACATTGGAATCTATGGTTGAAGTCTTCTCTATGTATAGTTTTATGACAAAGTAACCTATTGGATGTTCATCATTCCTTCTCTTGTGCTTGCTGAGCAATCTTCGTATTGTTTCGGACCATTACACTATATCTGATATACATTCTATTTGATTCTATCTGATATATAACTATTAGTAATTGATTGATTTTCTTTTCCGCTGTTTTGGGTTGGTGATTACCACATTAAGTGCACTGCTCACATCTTTTTGTAATTTATTTTTTTGTTATCTTTTCTCTTTTTTTTTTTTTTTTTTTTCTTTTTTTTCTTTTGTGTTATGCTGAATCGGATGTTCTATAATCAAGATAATCATGTGATATTTGCTCAGCTGAAATGGACGTTTTATAATCAAGACAATCATGTGATATTTGCTCAGGCTGCTAATTATGATTACAGCGTCTGTCTGTTTATTTGTCTTAAAACTTTAAAAATCTCAATAAAAAACGATTGAATGGGAAAACATGAGAGGAGGGAAAAAGTTTACTATTTTCAGTGATCGCCGTGATACACTGTATCACGGCGATCACGGGATCAGAGACCGCTTGTTTAGAGATGGCCCGAACTATTCGCTGGCGAACAGTTCCCGGCGAACATAGCTTGTTCGCGTTCGCCTCTGCCGGGCGAACATATGCGATGTTCGGTCCGCCCCCTATACATCATCATTGAGCAAACTTTGACCCTGTACCTCACAGTCAGCAGACACATTCCAGCCAATCAGCAGCATACCCTTTCTCCCAGACCCTCCCACCTCCTGCACAGCATCCATTTTAGATTCATTTGGAATTTGCAGTCTTAGTGAGAGGAGGGAGAGTGTAATTGCTGCTGATTTAATAGGGAAATTGATAGCTAGGCTAGTGAATTCAGTGTCCACTCCAGTCCTGAAAGACTCATCTGATCTCTGCTGTAAGGACAGCGTCCTGACAGCACCCCAAAAGCCCTTTTAGGGCTGCAACATTAGTCTGCTTTTTTTTCCTTTATATGCATATTGCAGTTGCATGGCCTGCCTGTGTGTGAGGAGCTGCAGGCCCACAGACTGTAGTGTGCCCACTGCCAGTGCCCACCCCTGTCATCCCGTGTGGTACAGGACTTTGCATCAAAAAAGGCATTTAATTTTTACACTTTAATCTAAGGTTAGTTGCCTGCCAGTGTGTGTCAGGCTGACTTCCACTGACTGTAGTGTGCCCACTGCCAGTGCCCACCCCTGTCATCCCGTGTGGCACAGGACTTTGCATCAAAAAAGGCATTTAATTTTTACACTTTAATCTAAGGTTAGTTGCCTGCCAGTGTGTGTCAGGCTGACTTCCAGTGACTGTAGTGTGCCCACTGCCAGTGCCTACCACTCATACCGGCTGGCAGAGGACTTTGCATCAAAAAGGCATTTCATTTTTACACTTTAGTGTAATTTCAGCTGCTTGCCTGCTGCTAGTGTGTGTCAGGCCGACTTCCACTGACTGTAGTGTGCCCACTGCCAGTGCCCACCCCTGTCATCCCATGTGGCACAGGACTTTGCATCAAAAAAGGCATTTCATTTTTACACTTTAATCTAAGGTTAGTTGCCTGCCAGTGTGTGTCAGGCTGACTTCCAGTGACTGTAGTGTGCCCACTGCCAGTGCCTACCACTCATACCGGCTGGCAGAGGACTTTGCATCAAAATAGGCATTTAATTTTTACACTTTAGTGTAATTTCAGCTGCTTGCCTGCTGCTAGTGTGTGTCAGGCCGACTTCCACTGACTGTAGTGTGCCCACTGCCAGTGCCCACCCCTGTCATCCCATGAGGCACAGGACTTTGCATCAAAAAAAGTCATTTAATTTTTACACTTTAATCTAAGTTTAGTTGCCTGCCAGTGTGTGTCAGGCTGACTTCCAGTGACTGTAGTGTGCCCACTGCCAGTGCCCACTACTCATACCGGCTGGCACAGGACTTTGCATAAAAAAAGGCATTAAATTTTTACACATTAGTCTAATTTCAGTTGCTTGTCTGCTGCCAGTGCGTGTCAGGCCCACTTCCACTGACTGTAGTGTGCCCACTGCCAGTGCCAACCACTGATACCGGGTGGCACAGTAGTATGCCGATAAATAAGGCATTTCATTTTTACACATTAGTCTAATTTCAGTTGCTTGCCTCCTGCCAGTGTGTGTCAGGCCCACCTCCACAGACTGTAGTGTGCCTACTGCCAGTGCCAACCACTGATACCGGGTGGCACAGTAGCTTGACGATAAATAAGGCAATTAATTTTTACACATTAGTCTAATTTCAGTTGCTTGTCTGCTGCCAGTGCGTGTCAGGCCCACTTCCACTGACTGTAGTGTGCCCACTGCCAGTGCCAACCACTGATACCGGGTGGCACAGTAGCTTGCCGATAAATAAGGCATTTAAATTTTTACACATTAGTCTAATTTCAGTTGCTTGCCTGCTGCCAGTGTGTGTCAGGCCCACTTCCACAGACTGTAGTGTGCCCACTGCCAGTGCCCACCACTGATACAGGGTGGCACAGTACCACTTATCGAAAAAAAAATGACAGGCAGAGACAGGCCACCCCGCAGGGGCCGTCGTGGTCGTGGTGCTGTGATTTCCACTGTCCCTGGAATAATGCCTAGTGTTCAGAGGCCATGTACCCTGAACCCGAAAAATTCTGAGGACGTAGTTGACTGGCTTAGACAGGACACCCAATCTTCAACAGCTTCCGCTAAGAACCTTGGCGCACCATCTTCCTCCAGCTCAGCTTTGGTCACCTGCTCTCAAGTTACCACGCACCCGCCCGCCGCTGATAGGAATAGTACTAGTTAAGACACCACTCATATAGGGTGTCACAGCACATTGCTCTGTGCACGCGCAGTGCCCCAATTTGGGAGTATGAGGACCGACCAAGCTGCTTTTCCATCTCCCGGTTCCTGAAATCAATTCAGTTTGGTGTATGAGAGTTTGGTCTGTCATTGTAAAGGCAGTCGAAGGTACCAGGCCTAAATTTTTTTCACAAAAGGCAATCCCTGATATGGGATGTAACAGGGATTAAACTGATGAGAATAGTACTACAGAAAATACCACTCATATCGGGTGTGACAGTAAATTGCACGGCGCAGACGCAGTCACCGTGGTTTAAAACAGAGTGGAGGGAGCCAGCGTTTTTTAACCATCTCCCCGTTCGAAAAATCTATTCAATAAATGGCCCCCAGATTGGGGACGTTAGAGGATTAAACTGATGAGAATAGTGCTACAGAAAATACCACTCATATCGGGTGTGACAGTAAATTGCACGGCGCAGACGCAGTCACCGTGGTTTAAAACAGAGTGGAGGGAGCCAGCGTTTTTTTAACCATCTCCCCGTTCGAAAAATCAATTCAATAAATGGCCCCCAGATTGGGGACGTTAGAGGGATTAAACTGATGAGAATAGTACTACAGAAAATACCACTCATATCGGGTGTGAGAGTAAATTGCAAGGCGCAGAAGCAGTGACCGTGGATTAAAACAAAGGGGAGGGAGCCAGCGTTTTTTTAACCATCTCCCCGTTCGAAAAATCAATTCAATTGACCTTTCGGGGACCCTTGGTGTTGTACGTGGCTGGGTGGAGGAAGAAACCTTCAATGACATCACCGGGACGTGGCTAGCTTGGTATCCAACCTTGTGCAAATGGGGAGTTTGCGGTTGTGCAAATGGACTGTTTGCGGTGCATTAAAAGAGGAGTTTGGTATGTCAATGTCTGAGAATCGGGCGTATCCCTTACACTACCTGATCGATACAACATCATACCTGATCGTATACACACACTGGATGTTTTAAAGCATGTTATTCCAAACAATTTAGGAATGTTAGTTGATTTATGCCCTTTATGGATTAAAACCCGACTCTGCGTCCACTACGTAATTTTCCATGGGAGTTTTGCCATGGATCCCCCTCCGGCATGCCACAGTCCAGGTGTTAGTCCCCTTGAAACAACTTTTCCATCACTATTGTGGCCAGAAAGAGTCCCTTTGGTTTTTAAAATTCGCCTGTCTATTGAAGTCTATGGCGGTTCGCCCGGTTCACGACATCACTACGCTTGTTATGGTCTCTGATCACTGCCCCCAGCCCTCAGCTACCTGCAGTAGCTGCGGGCAGGGAGCTCCTGTGCTTTTTTATAGCACTAGCTTGGGCTGAAGTGCTGCCGTAAAGAGGCGGCGCTCCAGCCCAAGGCCCTTTAGTGACTACCGTAAAAACACTTATGGGTGGGTTAAACAGCTTTTGAAATAACAAAACAAATGGTGTAAAAAGAGATCATTGCTTGTACCTTTCTAAACTTTTAAAGTCTGAACCCTAAAATAAAATACAGTGGTCCCCCAAGACACAATGACCTCTGGATACAATATTTTCATTGTAAGTTAAAACTAGACTCAACATACAATGCCTTGAAAAATCAATGCTAGCTCTTCTTTACAGTAATGTGCAGTACTACATGTCCTGTACTGCCCTCTGTGCCAGGATAAACTGCTTCTTTGGATGTCAGGTGAGGGGAGCTACATTTAATTTTTCTGGTATACTGTTTGCCATACAGGACTCTGAGGAAGCTTATGTCCAGCTTCCAGAATCTATTCCTGACTCTTATATGTAAGAACTTCATTTATCTATCTTATTAATCTGCTTATTTTTCTGAAAACTTCATTTTGTCTTATCTTGGGATTACATTTTGGGGCCGTGGAATTAATTACTAGTTTTCCATAGAGCTACGGACTCAAGTTGAAGGGGTTATCCCACGATTAATGTATAAAATGAAAATCAGACATCATCTAGTGCGCGAAAATTCCTTTCTAACAAAGCTAGAACCAGCCCTGTACCTCACATGGATCCAGAGATCTCCACATGTATTGCTCTGCTAGGTTTATATCAAGCTGGCAGCTCAAGGGGAGGGTCTTTTCTGCTGCAGCTCAGGGAGCGTGTCTCAGCTCTCCCTATCCCAGCTCAGGAGGCAGTTGAAGGATGAAACTGGGCATGTGCGGCCTTCTTAATGAGCCGGTCAAAGAAATAATAAAATAAGTGGCCCTTTACACATACATTTTATTGAATAACTCAGTAGCTGTACAAAATTTTAACTATATGCAATTACAAATGTATTCAGATCCAGGTGCTGATTTGAGAACTGTCATGAGATAATATTTTAAGGTAGACAAATTCCATTTATCTAGGATGTAACGAAGTAATATCGATGTAGTTTCAAATTAGAGATCATACTCAATACATTTTTAAAAAATCGCCAGCCAAAAGAATCCAAAGTGTTGGTGATTTGCTTCAGATCTCTCATGCAAAAAAGGCACCAGCAACATTCTGCTGGGAAAAATGGCTGGGAAAATGACAGGAAGTATGAAAATGGGGGATCACATGCCACTGAGAGGGAGGGGGGGGGGAGAGCTTGCTCTTACTGGCTCAGAGGCTGACAGAGTCTTATCAAACAGGGGCAAAATTCTAGCAGGTCATTTTGCTGAGAACACCATTTTGGGTTCATCTTGCAACCTGAGAGCATGTGCCTTGGCTATGTCTGACAAAAAGTTATAAAAGACACAAGCCCGTAATCTAGCTTTACTAGGCACACTTTAGGGAGATATAATTGAGTAGATTTTAGAGTAGGAAAAGCACAACATAGAGGTTAAGGGACTGGTAACTCCAAGTAACTCCAATGTTTTTATTTTGTTATTTCATAGTTCAGTAGATGTGTGGCCATGAAAAAACTATTTGCGACTAGCAATTAGGTTGTGTGCAAGCTGAACTTGCACCTGGCTAAGTTGCGAACGGTGCAGTTGCTGCTGTGCCTCTTAGTTGTGGCAATTGTGATGTAGTTCCATGCCTGTACCAAAATTGAATTCAGGAGGCACTGCTCCCTCTGTTCAGCTGTCAGGAAAGCTTGTCTCATCACCCTTTAAATGTGGCACAGTTCTGCGCCTTCCCTAAATTAAATTCTTCCCTATTCCATCACTTGAACTTTTTGCTAGTGGTCTCAAAAATTGCCTCGTCATCCTTTAAGTGTGTCACAGGTCCACTCCTTCCCATAAATTTAATTCTTCTCTGTTATCCACTGGACTCTATGCAAAGAAAACTTTGTCAAGTCCTCCTTTCAATTTGGCGCCTTCCCCACAATGTAATCCTTTTCTATTACCTCACCTTGACTCTTTCATAGGTGTCAAATAGGTATTCATTTAAGTTTTGGCTTTCCGTTTGTGAGATCCGTTCAGGACTCTTACAAGCAGTCCAAAACGGATCAGTTTGCATTCTAATGCATTCTGAATGAGAAAGGATCTGCTCAGAATGCATCAGTTAGCATCAGTTCAGTCTCTATTCCGTCTGATGAAACTGAACCAAACGGATTCGTCCTGGCACACAATCTGGCACAATAGAAAAGGGATCCGTCCTCCATTGACTTTCAATGGTGTTCATGACAGATCCGTCTTGGCTATGTTAAAGAGAATACAAATAGACCCGTTGCAGAAGGATGCAGACGGTTGTAATATCTGAACGGATCCATCTATGATGGAGCCGCACAAAACGCAAGTGTGAAAGTAGCCTTAGCTATATTTAGTAAAAAGAATTTGTGTGTAAAATATAAAAATCTCTACTATTCGCCACAAATAAATTTGGATCGAATAGATTTTTTTTTTTAATTTATAAAAACTAGAGATGAGTGAATTTAAAAAAAAAAAATCTATTCGATCCAAATTTATTCGTGGCGAATAGTGTTAAAAAATGGCTATTTCCTGGCTGCAGAGAGCCTTTATAGTGGTGTAGAACACTGTGCCTTGCAGTAACATGCATAGGGAGTCTGCTGTTGAAGTTAAATACAGTCAGTATGACATACAGATGACAGGCGTTGCTCTTAGAATCACTGCACACTTCACTTATTTGGGCAGTCATGGGGCCAAAACTCACCACACAACTCAAGCATGAACTCAGCTTTACAGGTCGATGTTAGCGCCAAGAAGAAACGCACTCCTTTTCCACCGTCGTCAGCTGATTCCACATAGATGTCTACAGAACCTGTTCTATTAAACGCTTATACAGAAGTAAGTAAGTTTGTGTTGACGTCACTGATTATTTTGCCCTTCCTCTGATCCATCAGAACAATAACCCCCAAAAAACGGATCCTGTCTGTTGAGCATCTGCTGTCACTCGGTCAGCATTTGGTCAGTAATTCATCAGTATTGCTAATGCCAAAAAACATGGATCCAAAACAGAGATGACAGGTGAACGGAATATTTGCATGACTCGTGTTTTGTACCCACTCCTGCTTTTGGCTACCAAATCACAAGCCAATTCTGATGAGACCATACAGGCCTTACAGCTGCTACACAGAGGGGATCCGTTGTGCATCTCATTTTTCTTCCTTCTGACAGATCAGAAAAAGGGTCAAATAAAAGATTATGTCAGCCAAGCCAAAAAGGCTAAATAGTGGCCTAGTCATGAAATGGGGAGGGTGGGAACAGCATGAGAAGTCCATAGAGTGGCCCTATGACATAGTTGTGAGGTGGAAGCAGCAGGAGGAGACCACAGAGTGGCCCAATGACAGAGTCTAGAGGTGGTGGCAGCATCAGGAGGAGGCCACAGAGGGGCATAATGACAGTGTGGAAGTGGAAGTAGCATCGGGAGGCCACATAGTGTCAAGGTGACATAGGGTGGAGCTGTAAGCAGCATGAGGAGACCACAGAGTGACAAGGTGACATAGTGTGGAGATGGCAGCAGCATGAGGAGACCACAAAGTGGCAAGGTGACATAGTGTGGAGGTGGCAGCAGCATCAGGATACCACAGAGTGACCCGGTGACAGAGTGTGGAGATGTGTGGCAATTACAGTACTAGCTGACAATGGTGGGTGTAAGAAGGAGCACTTGGCATCAGATGTGTGGCATCAGGGTCCTGCCCTATTTCTAGCTTCTGGTGAGTAGTTTCTTCACAATGCGGGTGAAGAAAGCTGCTCATCAGCAACTTTAGATTCAGGCTGCTGCTGATAGAGCTGGTACTGCTCCTGCCACCTGAACATGTGTGCCATGCAGGGCGCATAGCTCAGCCCTCCTTGACGCAGCGGCGACACCATGTTCTTCCCGTTGTCGATCACCATGGTTCCGATATTCAGTTGTCACTGAGAAAGCCAGAATTCAATTTCTTGATGAAGGACACAGAGCAGTTCCTCTCTTGTGTGACTCCGTTCACTCAGGCAAACAAGGTGCAGAACAGCGTGCTAACACCATGCCCTGAACATGGGGTATGCTAGAGGGGCACTGTGAATTGTCCCTGTAGTGGAGGCTGAGGACACGGTGGAGGATGAGGAGGCAGCAGAGACGGACATTGTCGCAGGACCAATGGTGTGAGAACGTGAAGGCAGAAGCAGCATCACCTGGCCAAGTTGCTGGTTTGGCTGTGCAGGAGCCATATTCACCCAGTGGGCCGTAAAGGACAGGTCCACACGTCAGCGCTGCCGTGCACTTTGGCAGACACTGAAAGGCTCAAGGACTGGCCCACCTTCTGTTCTTCATGTGTGTGCAGGGCTGGTACTGCCTTTTTGGCAAAGAAATTACAGCTTGAGACTCTCCACCTCGGCTCGGCACAAGCCATCAATTCTCTGAAAGGTGCAAAGTCCACCATTTGGAAAGGGAGGGACTGCAGCACCAGCAACTTGGCCAGGAGCACGTTCAGCTTCTGCGCCGTTGGATTAGTCCACGTATACTGTTGTCTCTTGGCAATTGCTTCAGTGATCGATTGCTGACGGATTGACTAATCAAGAGTAGGAGGGCGAGGAGCAGGAGCATCAGGACCAGCAGAGGATAGGAAGGAAAGAAAGCCCCCTTCGGCTACGGTGGTGGAGCGCTGACTGCCTGAAATCGGCTGTGTGCCACTGAGTGATGCAGCGGTTGCTGTGGCAGGCTGGACCACCACATTGTAGCCACGGTTTTCCCAGGCCACTTTATGGTGACGCTGCATATGTTGAAACAGGGCCTTGGTGCCAACATTGGCACCCTGGCCATGATTCACCTTTTGCCCACAGATTCTACATATGGCCATGTTCACCTCCTACGGTGGCTTAACAAAAAAACTGCCACACCGCCGAGTAGGTGATTTTATCCCCAATACTACGCACTGACTGACTGCTACCCCCTCTGCCTCCGTGAACCCATGCACCGCTCCTTCCCGGGCAGGTAGGCTCATGCGAAGTGGGTGGTCTACCCTGGGCACGCTTGGCTCCCGACCTCCCATTGCTGCCAACCTGCTGACTTCCGGCCACACTAGCGACTTGCTGGCTCTGCCGCTGCCTCATGTGCAAGCTACCACCTGATGAAGATGAAGCCCCTTCGTCACCCAGCTCCCAAGTGCGATCAGCTACATCATCTTCATCGAGTATTGTCTGCAAGTCACTGATGTCCTCCTCCACCATCTCTGGGTCAGGATCCTGACCGTTTGCAACACCACCTTCCAGACCACTCTCCTCATCACTACTTGCCCGCCTAGTGGAGGAAGTGGCAGATGTCTCCTCCATATCTTGGCCTGCCAGTAGCTGTTGACTGTCCTCTAGTAGATTATCCTCACTGTACAGTGGAGCTGAGCCCACAGCATACAATACTTTTCCAGCTGAGGGAACAGAAAATGACAGAGGCAGGTTGAGGAGAGATGAGGACACAGGGCCTGCGCCATGCCAACTAAGGGTTGTGTCTGATGAACTCACCCACTCTTGGCTGGAGGTGTCTGATGTTACTTGCGACGAAGTCAAAGATCGAGTCAACCATTCAAGAACGGCTGGGTTGCTGGTCAAGACACGACCGCTAGCTGACACTGGGAGCTCAGGCCTCTCGAAGTGACCGCTGCTGCCACGGCCCCTTACTCTGCTGCGACCTCTGCCTGCGCCAGAAACATTTAGACCTCTGCCATTTGCCTGTGCAGCCTGGCACTTCTCTGTCTGACATACTGTTAGATCAAATAAATAAATAAAAAGGAAATTAAAACACCGCAAAATTGTCTGTAATTTTCTCACTTCACCACACAACGGCTAATAAGCCCTTTTTTCCCCCCACTAATACACACAAAAAAGGGCTTTATAACATATAACTGCACTGCTGAACAGCAAATATATTTTTCTTTTTCCACTTATACACGCCACAAAAGGCATTAGAACATATAACTGCACCACTGAACGGCAAATATATTTTTCTTTTGCTGCTAATACACTCTCAAAAGGCTTTAGAACATATAACTGCATCGCTGAACAGCAAATATATTTTTCTTTTTCCACTTATACATGCCACTAAAGGCTTTAGAACATATAACTGCACCGCTGAACGGCAAATATATTTTACTTTTGCCACTAATACACACCATAAAAGGCTTTATAACATATAACTGCACCGCTGAAGGGCAAATATATTTTTATTTTGCCACATATACACGTTACAAAAGGGCTTTAGAACATATAACTGCACCGCTGAAGGGGAAATATATTTTTCTTTTGCCATTAATACACGCCACAAAAGGCTTTATAACATATAACTGCACCTCTGAATGGCAAATATATTTTACTTTTGCCACTAATACACAACAAAAAGAGCTTTAGAATATATAACTGCACCGCTGAACGGCAAATTTATTTTTCTTTTGCCACTAATACACAACAAAAAGGGCAGTCATTTTTGCACTTCAACACATAAGCCATTTTTTTCCACTAATACAAGCCAAAAAATGCTTTTGAACCATAAAACTGCACCGCACAAGGGCAAATAAGACATATAAATATTTCCTTGTTATAAACCCTGTTAATGGCTGTATTAAACGGCACTTGAACCCCCATAACAAGAACGGTTGGCTGGAAATACAGAGCTGTATAATGGCAATTTAGATCCCCAGTCAGTGCAGCAAGGTGTAATAGAATTGTTCCTATTACCCAAGCTGTAACCTCCCCTACTGAACCCTGTTCAACATAAATGCTGAAAAATTATTCCTCCCTGTCCTTTCCCTACACCTTGAATAATCTTTCCCTGCACTTGTAAATCGTTTTTTTTAGCATAATGAAGTTTTTTCTAACACTGTCCCTAGCGCCTGCTGAAGTCTCTCCCTGCACTAAGTACACTGGGAAATGGCAGAATTTAAGATGCCTGAGGGTGTTTATAGGGCTGTGACATCACAGGGCTGGCTGGCTGCTGGTTGGCTGCATGCATGGCCTTATAGGTGATCCCGCCTTCTCAGAGTTCCTTGTTCCATGTCCTCACACAGGCAGCAGCCTTTTTAAGAAAAAAATGTGATTCGTTACCATGAAGCGTGAGGAAATTCGGATTTGGTGCAAATCGAACAATTCCTGAAATTCGGATCGAATTCCACTTCATCAGCTTCTATTCACTCATCTGTGATGACATTTTTTAAAAAAAAGCCAAAAGCTTAAAATGTCTAAATTTTCTCAATATGAATTCCTTAGGCTGTCAACATAAAAAAAAAAAAAAAACTTTGAAGGAGTTTCTAATGTTTTGGCACTTAACAACATCTGTTCTGGCGGTACAAAAGGACCAGCAATAGAAGAATAGGGCACCAAAATCCAAAATGCACTCTAGTCTTGCGGTGAGCCCATCCAGTAGCTAAACTACATAAGTAGCATTAATTTTCACAGGACAAACATACGGTTATGGTTTTAGAAATGTGCTGTCTTGAAATCTTCTGCAACAGTTAGAAAAAAAATTATAAGAAAGGAAAAATATATTTTTTTTAATAATCACAGTATTCCTTCAGTTATTTTAAATATTATATCAGTCGTCTAATGGCACAAAAGTAAGGCTTAATGTGTCAAATGAAAAATAATATCAAATACATGTAGGTTGGCTCAGAAATGAAGTAGTTATTTGCAGTCAGATAAAACCAGTTTGAAAATTGAAAAATTGGTCTGATAAGGAAAGGGGGTAAACACTCTGGTAATAAAGCGGTTAATTACCATCTGCCCCCAATAAGGGACAATTTTTGGAAGCTGTCTAATATGAAAAAGCCTAAGGCCTCTTTCACACGGGCGTCACTTTGACGCCTGGATAAGAGGCGGGTGCGTTGCGGGAAAATGAACGATTTTTCAGTGCGAGTGCAAAGCGTTTTAATGCGTTTTGCACGCGGTTGGGAAAAATCGTCATGTTTGGTACTCAGACCCAAACCCGGACTTCATCACTGAAGTTCGGGTTTGGGTTGAGTATTCTGTAGATTTTATTAATTTACCTTATAACATGGTTATAAGGGAAAATAATAGCATTCTCAATACAGAATGCTTAGTAAAATGTGGATGGAGTGGTTAAAAATAAAAAAATTAACTCACCTTATCCACTTGATCGCGTAGTTGCGATCTCTTCTGTCTTCTTCAAGCATTAGCTGCTGGCTAAAGGACCTGTGATGACATCACCGAGCTCATTACATGGTCCAATCACATGGTCCATCACTATGTGATTGGACCATGTGATGTGACGTCATCAAAGGTCCTTTAGATGGCAGCTGATGCTTGAAGAAGACAGAAGAGATCGCAACTACGCGATCAAGTGGATAAGGTGAGTTAATTCTTTTATTTTTAACCCCTTAATTCACATTTTACTAAGCATTCTGTAGTGAGAATGCTATTATTTTCCCTTATAACCATGTTATAAGGAAAAATAATAAAGATCGGGTCCCGTCGCTTAGCAACCTTGCGGGAAAATCGCACTGCATCCGCACTTGCTTGCAGATGCTTGCAATTTTCCCGCAGCCCCATTCACTTCTATGGGGCCTGCGTTGCGTGAAAAATGCACAAAATAGAGCATGCTGCGATTTTCACACAACTCAGAAGTGATGCATGAAAATCACCACTCATGTGCATAGCCCCATAGAAATGAATGGGTCCGGATTCAGCGCGGGTGCAATGCGTTCACCTCACGCATTTCACCCGCACAGAAAACTCGCCCGTGTGAAAAGGAAACTGAAAAATAAGGGGGTGCAAGTCTAAAACATAACATTTAATTCATTAGTTAAAAATGACACTCTTATGAGATTGATCAGCACAATATGTTCCATTCGGGCAACAACAAAGCTCGATCAAAGCAAAAAATATTGCCATATCAGGAGGGAAGGCAATTCAAGGAAATAGCAATGCCAATCATGCCAATGTCCCTGGGAAGTGTTTGACCCTAGAACATCCCTACTTGGCCTGTCGGTCCCTAAGCCTACTAACAGTGTCCTGTCCCGCAAGGGACAGCACCGTTACCGGATCCTGTCCCTGGACACACTGCCCCTGGTTGAGTGGGACAAGAAAAGAACCTCCTGACAACAGTTAAAAATTCATCACAAGAGAGCAGCCACGTTTTCTCCTACATATGGTTCCGGAGCAAAATACAAACGGGCCTCCCTGGATTATACTAAAGAAAGTAGTAGTACTTATCGAATGCCGTTTTCAGATGTGTCACTCCATCTCACGGTATTCCCAGCCTGCTTGTGCAAACCCCGACGCGTTTCATCTCAAGTCAGGCGCTCTGAGTGGCCCAAAGGCTCATCAGGGGGCATAAGGCCACCACCGGGCAAAGGGGTCAAATGGTTCAACACCTTTATCACATGATAACCTGAATGACGTATGGTCCAAAGAGGTATCGAGGAGCTTATGCAGGGACCAGGGTGTCCCGTGCGCCCGTGTGAAAAGGGCCTAACAAATGCAATAGTGCAGGGTGTTTTTAAACACTATGGGCCAGATTTATCATTACATTTACATCTTACTCCAATTGTCCTTTATACTGATAAATGTAGTTTGACAGTAGCAGTTTATTCTTCAGTAAGCGGCTTTACAAAAGTCGCATGTCTTTACAAAAAAGTCACATGTTCTATTAAAAAGTCGCATAAGATAAGCATGGTCCCCCCTGGAGTGAAATTGCACATTTTTTTGTGACTTTTTTGCGACTTTTTAAATGGTCGCAATAGTAAATTTCTCTAGAGATTCATTTACATAAAAAACACGCCCACTTTAACAAAGCAGGAGAGCTTAGTGCAGAGCTTGAAAATGTCGCAAAAAATGCGCTATTTTACCGATTGCGCATTTTTTTGCGACTTTATCACTTCATTGAAGTGAATTTGGCTAATGATAAATCTGGCCCGTTTGTTAGCACTTTATTTAATGTTTTTCCCATAGTTATATATGTCAGGTTCACTCTGGCATTATTTGTTATTGTTGTCATTTTAAGAGCTTAAAAGGGAGGAGGGGGAGAGCAAAAATTCATAAAAAAGAAAATGACAAGATATAAAAAAATCTAGTAGACCATATACCAATTTTTAGCCCAATTAGAGTGCATTGAATCGAACACAAAACTAATTTCAAGACATTCGCTCAAATGCTTTTCCTATATAGTTAATTTTAGTCATTTACACTATCCCATCCTGATTCTACAGACCCAAACCCAATTCAGTTAATATTTAGATTATGAATTTGGCAATTGATAATTGTTAAGCTTGCTATATGATCAGACCATGGTATTGAAGCAATTTATCTCTCTCATCGAAGAAGAAATAAGGGCAAAAGCAAATAAGCAAAAATACATAAAAGTAGATAGAACAATCATGGATTGTGGGAATTCGCCACACATGTACACAATTCTGGGAGTAAAAGATGGTGGCTAATCTGACAATATCTGTCAAGTCTTCTTAAGATATTACTGTCATAATCAGCATCCCTGTAATTGCAGCATCCCTATGAATTGTTTGAAGTAGGATTTAAAGGGAACCAGGAAAATGCAGTGCAACTCTCAGGCAGCATGTTACAGAACAGGATTTGTAGAGCAAACTGAAATCCAAATTTCTGCATAAAAATATTCAGTGTGTGAACAAATATTAGACAAGTGACTATTTTCACCATATCATCATTTCTATGCATATTTTCCAACTGAAAGCTGTATAAACTTGAATGCTCATTGAATTGAAGCATTTGAGAAGAATCAACCATGGTCCACGAAGTGACCAGAAATCCATTATCCTTGAGTGCTGTCATATTCCAGAACTGCAACCCCCGGGAGTGCCCAGAGGTACAAGGTGTTCAGTGCTCAGAGACATGGCCAAAATAAGAAATCCTGAAACCTGATCACCACTGAAAAAGAAACATAAGTTGAAAATATTTTTATGCAGAACAGTGCTCCAGTACTCCACTGCATGGTTAGCCAGTAAAGACCTTAAAGATGAAAGAATAATAAAATAGCCCCCTTCCTCACCTGACGTAAACCCTATTAACTTGTGGGCCCTTTTTAAACAGGAGATTTACGGTGAAGGAAAACAGTACACCTCTCTAAACATTGTCTGGGAGGCTGTGGTTGCTGCTGCACAAAAAGTTGATCATCAACAGATAAAGAAACTGACAGACTCCATTGATGGAAGGCTAATGACTGTTATTGAAAAGAAGGGGGACTATATTGATCACTGGTTTTAGTTTTTTTTAAATGTCAGAAATATTTTTTGTAAATTTTGAGTTGTTTGTTTATTATCACTTTAACCGATGAAAATAAACAAGTGAGGTGGGAAAGGTACATAATAATAGTAGCCACACTAATAGTTGCCCAATAATTATGCACACATAGATATTCTCCTAAGAAAGCCAAGAGCTCACTTTTACTTTCTTAAATATTCAGGTTTGAGGTTTATTAACATTTTGGATGGGCCTATAGCACTGTAGTTGTTCAATAATAAAATGAATCCTCAAAAGTACAGTTTGACTACAGTTTGACTAATAATTGTGCACACACAGTATATATATATCAATCTGTCCCACTCAGGTTTACCTTTAGGCTGGGAACACACCTAAGCGTTTCTGAATCGCGCGTATGACGCGCGTATTACGCGCGTTTTTGGATGTGCGTTTTTGTAACTTAGAAACGCGCATCATACACGCGATTCAGTGATTCTCCCCTATTTCAGCATGGTCCATAGGCGCGTTAAAACGCCCAAAAGAAGCTCATGCTGAAGCGACAGCGTTTGGCGTTTTTCAGCGCGTTCAAACGCGCTGTAAAACGCACAAATATGAACCATGCCCATAGGGAAGCATGGCTTTCCACATGTTGTGTGTTTTACAGCGCGTTTGAACGCGCTGAAAAACGCTTAGGTGTGTACCTAGGGTCAAAGAGGAATCACTGCATTATATAGGAGTATGCTATATAATAAGGAAGTGCTATTCCATCAAGAGCTTAACAATCAGGTGTGCAAATGAATACAAGCTAGCTATACAGTTATAAATGTGTGCGGAACCTTGATGTTTGGCATTAATTCTAATAACAAGTTTTCTATTTTTTAAATTCAGAGTCAGGCTTTTATTGGTACCTCACTTAAACTCAGATTGATATAATAACTAGGGTTGAGTGAACCCGAACTGTATAGTTGAGGTTCATACCGAATTTTGGGTTGTTCGGGACCCGGACCCGAACATTTTTTAAAGTTCGGTCCGTTGTTCGGTGATTCTTCTCGCTTTCTGAAGGCCTGCACAGCAGCCAATCAGCAAGATTTTTACTTCTTTGGCCTAAGAAGCCATTACTGCCTTCCCTACTAACAGCATGGCTGTGATTGGCTGAGTGCAGCATATGACCCAGCCTCTTTATAAGCTCGAGTCACTTAGTGCAGCACGTCAGTCTGCTGATGTTAGCCTAGTGAAAGGTTGCTGCCGGTGCTATCAGGGACAGGATAGGCAAGAAATATGTAAAACCTGTTGTACTTTTATCCACAAGATACAGCAAATAGAGAGGGAGGGAGATTCAGCAATCCTACATTTATGTACCCAGCCACGGCCAAGGAATTTTTTTTTTTATCCATCTGTTACTGAGGTGGGGGTCGGCGGACATTTTAGCCACTGCAGTGTACTGCATATGTGCTTGCCTGCCAGAGACATCAGCCTAATCCTGTTTGGTAGCTCAGTGAAGGAAAAAATGCTTTTTTTCTGGCTGCTCAAGTCCCCTACATTACCTTTTGTATAATTAAGGGTTGACATAGTCCATTTGCCTAGTCTAGGACCTGTGGTGCCACAGAGCACTTGTGTATACAATGCACTAAACAGTATATTCAATTTCAGCAGTCAAATAGTGCATCACTGTATTTTTGCGATCCTGGTCCCCAAAGCATTTTTAAATACACCACCCAAATATACATTTGACATTTCTGCAGTAAAATAGTGAATTAGTCATTTTTTTGTGGGAAAAAAGCAATATTCTTGCTTTACAAAGCAGTTGTGCATACAGCGTACAAATACATATTTAATATTTCTGCAGGGAAATAGTGCATCAGTGTGTTTCAGGAAAAAAAACACGTTATTCCTGGTCCACAAAACAGTTTTAAATACACCGCCCAAATACATATTTGAAATTTCTTCTGTGAAATAGTGAATTAGTCTTTTTTTGTACGAAAAACAGCAATATTCTTGCCTCACAAAGCAGTTGTGCATACAGCGTAGAAATACCTACGTTTTATTTATAGCAGTGAAATACTGCATTTGTGCTTTTTTTTTCTTTTAAAGCGATGTTCTGGGTCCACAAACCACTTTTGCATACAGCGTAGAAATACCTACGTTTAATTTACACCGGGGAAATACTGCATTTCTGTGTTTTATTTAAAAAATCTGTGTTCTCGGTCCACAAACCACTTTTTCATCCAGCGTAGAAATACCAACGTTTTATTTATAGCAGTGAAATACTGCATTTTTGATCTTAATAAAAAAAATCCTTGTTCTGGGTCCACAAACCATTTTTGCATATAGCGTAGAAATACCTACATTAAATTTATATCAGTGAAATACTGCATTTCTGTGTTTTATTAAAAAAAATCTGTGTTCTGGGTCCACAAACCACTTTTGAATACAGCGTAGAAATAGCTGTTTTATTTATGGCAGTGAAATACTGCATTTCTGTGTTTTATTTAAAAAATCAGTGTTCTCGGTGCACAAACCACTTTTTCATACAGCGTAGAAATACCTACGTTTTATTTATAGCAGTGAAATACTGCAATTTTGATTTTTATTTAAAAAATCCTTGTTCTGGGTCCACAAACCACTTTTTCATACAGCGTAGAAATACCTATGTTTTATTTCTGGCAGTTAAATACCGCATATCTGTGTGTTATTGAAAAAAGCCGTGTTCTGGGTCCTCAATCCACCTTTGCATACAGCGTACAAATACCAATTTTAAATTGCAGCACGAAAATAGAGCTTTACTGTGTTTCACTGAAAAAAAAAAACATGTTCTGGGTTCACCAAACAGTTGTGCATACAGCATACAAATACATATTTTACATTTCTGCAGCGAAATTGAGAATCAGTGTGTTTTAGGCAAAAAAAAACTTCTTTATACTACTTTATTCTTGGTCCACAGAGGTGGAGCTCCTGTTGCTGGGAGAGGATGTGGCCGTTCAGCGCAAACTACCGGTCCACGTGAAACACCTTCCTCTGGTGCGAGTAGGCGACAGAATCTGCAGCATTATTTGGTAGACCCGAATGCCTCTCTACAGATGGTGAAGCCAGAACATGTGCAGGCGATAGTAGATTGGGTGGCTGACAGTGCCTCCAGTTCATTCACAGTGTCTCCCATCCAGTCCTCTGCAGAAATCTCAGAGTTGGCACCTGCAGGATATGCCCATCAGTCTTTCACCTCACCCCCTTTCCAATCAGCCAAGCAGTCAGAGCTCCAAGTCATGCAGCAAACTCTTATGCTTTTTGATGACTCTGTTGGCAGGGTTTCCCCGGCCAATCCACCTAGCCCTGCCCAAGAAGAGGAAGACCTTGAATGTACTGATGCCCAACCATTTATGTTGCAGGATGAGGACATGGGAAGACCGCCGCAGCACATCTCTGATGATGACGAAACACAGGTGCCAATGTGCAGACCGACGAGGAGGGCAGGGGCCATGAATGGGTGGAAGATGATGTGGAGGATGATGAGGTCCTAGACCCAGACTGCCAGTGACGTATGCAGTTCCGAGGAAGAGGCGGTGGTCGTACAGAGGCAACAGCACAGCAAAAGAGGGAGCAAGGTGCAAAAGCGGAGCGGCCGTTCCATAGACAGTACGCCTGCTACTGCCCACCACACCCAGGCAAGGAGTTCATTGGTGTGGCAGTGTATCACACAATGTCCTGGTGACAAGACACAAGTGGTTTGCACCATCAGAGCCTAAAGCAAGGCATAAACATTATTATGCACAACCTGCATGACCAGGCATCTACATGCAAACCCTCTTCTGCTGCTGTCTCGGTCTCTTCCTCCACCTCTGGCGTCAACATGGCACCTGGCAACCAGCAAACAGAAGATGTCCCACCAACCCCACCACCACCTCCGTCACCATCACCAAGCATCTCCACCATGTCACAGGCAAGCTTTCAGGTGTCCATCTCCCAAACACTGGAGAGAAAGAGAAAATACCAACCTACTCACTCTCGAACCCTGGTCCTGAATGGCAGCATTTCAAAATTGCTGGCCTTTGAAATGCTGTCATTCTGTCTGGTGGAGACAGACTGTTTCAAACAGCTGATGGTGGTGGCTGTCCCACAGTACATAGTTCCCAGCCGCCACTACTTTTCCAGGCGAGCCGTCCCTTCCCTGCACAACCAAGTGGAAGATAAAATCAAGTGTGCGCTGCGCAACGGCATCTGTGGCATGACCCACATAACCACAGATACATGGACTAGTAAGCACGGCCAGGGCCACTATATCTCCCTAACTGCACACTGGGTAAACGTAGTGGCGGCTGGGCCCAAGGCGGATAGCGGTTTGGCGCATGTCCTTCCACCACCGAGGATCACAAGGCATTATTCTTTGCCTCCTGTTGCCTCCTCCTCATACTCCACATCCTCCTCCTCTTTTACCACCCCCACATCCGGTCATAGTAAGAACCTCACCCCCAACTTCAGCACAGCCAGGGATAAACGTCAGCAGGCGATTTAAAAACTCATGTGTTTGGGTGACAAACCGCACAGGAGCTTTGGAGGGGCATAGAACAACAGACCGATGAGTGGTTGCTGCCAGTGAGCCTCAAGCCCGGCCTGGTGGTGTGCGATAATGGGCGAAATCTTGTTGCAGCTCTGGGACTAGCCGGTTTGACGCACATCCCTTCCCTGGCGCATGTGCTGAATCTGGTGGTGCAGAAGTTTCTTAAAAATGACCCAGACATGTCAGAGCTGTTGCTGAAAGTGCAGTCCGTCTGTGCTCGCTTTCTGAGTTCTCGCCCTGCTGCTGCTCGCCAGTCTGCGCTGCACGGTAACTTCGGCATTCCAGCTCACCGCCTCATATGAAACTTGCCCACCAGGTGGAACTCCACCTTGCATATGCTGGAGAGACAGTGAGAGCAGCAGGAGGCGATAGTGGAGTTTCAGCTGCAGCACGCACGGGTCAGTTGCTTTGCGGATCAGCACCACTTCACCACCAGTGACTGTTCTTGCATGCGAGACCTGTGTACCTTGTTGCAGTCTTTTGAGTACTCAACCAACATGGCCAGTGCTGATGACGCCATTGTTAGCATTACAATACCACTTCTATGTCTCCTTGAAAAATCAATTACGTTGATGATGGAAGAGGATGTGGCAGAGGAGGAGGAGGAAGAGGGGGCATTTCACAGGGTTTTAAGCCAGTCATTCCGAAATGGCTCATAGGGTGGGTTCCTGCACCAGCAGAGGCCAGGTACACATGTGGCCAGCCAGGGCACAGTTCTGGCGGATGAGGAGGATGATGTAGAGGAGGAGGAGGAACCGGGTTCATTGCAGGGTGGCACCCAACGCAGCTCAGGGCCATCACTGGAGCATGGCTTGGGGGATACGGAGGACACAGACGATACACCACCTACAGAGGACAGCTTATCCCTACCTCTGGGCAGCCTGGCACACATGAGCGACTACATGCTGCAGTGCTTGCGCAATGACAGCAGAGTTGCCTATATTGTAACATGTGCTGACTACTGGGTTGTCACCCTGCTGGATCCCCGGTACAAAGACAACGTGCCCACCTTAATCCCGCACTGGAGCATGATAAGAAGATGTGCGAGTACAAGCGCACGCTGGTAGACGCGCTCCTGAGGGCATTCCCAAATGACACGGCGGGACAAGTGGAAAGGCAGGGGAGGAGGAGGAGCAAGAGGTCGCCAGCGCAGCTGTGTCACGGCCAGCTCCTCAGAAGGCAGGGTTAGCATGGCCGACATGTGGAAAAGTTTTGTCACCACGCCTCAGCAACCTGCACCACCAGATGATACGGAACGTCTTAGCAGGAGGCAGCACTTGAACAACATGGTGGAACAGTACGTGTGCACACGTCTCAACGTACTGACTGATGGTTCTGCCCCATTCAACTTCTGGGTCTCCAAATTGTCCACATGGCCTGAGCTTGCCCTTTATGCCCTAGAGGTGCTGGCCTGCCCTGCAGCCAGTGTATTGTCTGAATGTGTATTTAGCACGGCAGAGGGCGTCATTACAGACAAACGCAACCGCCTGTCCACAGCCAATGTTGACAAGCTCATGTTCATTAAAATGAACCAGGCATGGATCTCACTAGAATTGTCCGTACCTTGTGCAGAATAGACATTTCTAACCGCCTCAAACATACATTCTTGTACTCCAGTGCACTTATTCATTGAATCCTTTTTTTTATTTGTACCATTATTTCGGTGGCTACCCCGAATTGTCTGGGTGCATGAGGGCCTGTTTTGCCGTGATTTGACCTCTCCTCTGTCTGGGTGCATGAGGGCCTACATTTCTGATAATCGCCTGCTGCATTGCTGGGTGACATGAAGCCTGTTTTGCCATGAATTGACCTCTCCTCTGTTTGGGTGCCAGGGACCCAAATTAGTGAAAATGGCCTGTTCCATTGCTGGGTGACATGAAGCCCCTTCCACAGGTTACACAATCCCAGCTTGAGGTCTTGCAGGCAGTAGTAACAGAGGAAGAAATTTCTCTAGCTATCAAGGGCTTAAAACCCAATAAATCACCAGGGCCGGACGGGCTCACTAATAATTACTATAAACAGTTTGAAAACCTTTTAGTCGCCCCTCATAAAAAGCTTTTTAATCAGATAAGGTCCACTGGGGTAACTCCGGATGAAATGATGGAAGCAACCATTGTTACGCTCCCGAAGCCGGGAAAACCCCCGCATAGTCCGGGAAACTTCCATTTGATTTCGCTGCTCAACATGGACCTGAAGGTTTATGCCAAAATAATAGCCACAAGGCTTGCTGATATACTTCCAGACTTGGTCCATAAAGATCAAGTAGGAGTTGTGAAAAAAACGCCAATCTGTGGATGGTACTAGAAGGTTTATGAGCCTAGTGGAAGAAGTAGAATCTCGTCGAACGCCTTCTCTGCTCCTCTCTCTGGATGCGGAGAAGGCGTTCAACAGGGTCCATTGGGTCTATTTAGAAAAAATCCTAGACAAGTTTAGAATAGTAGGAGAGGCGAAGGTAGCTATTTTAGCAATGTACACTAAACCATCCGCCAGATTCTTATCTTCTGGATTTATGTCTCAGCCATTTCCGATATCAAATGGTACACGACAGGGGTGCACCCTTTCTCCCCTGATATTTACCCTTGTCATGGAGCCTTTAGCCACAGCCATCCGCTCTGCAGCTGATATTGAAGGCATTAAAGTTGGCGGGATAGAACACAAAATTAGCTTGTTTGCGGAGGATGTGCTTATTGCTATATCTAATCCCACATCTTCTCTCTCAGCGGTCATGTTAAAACTTAAGGAGTTTAGTGATATCTCTTATTACAAGATTAACGTTAGCAAATCGGTAATTTTAAATATGGGTCTATCGCGGGAAGAGACACTATTAATATCCTCCCACTTCTCGTTTAAATGGGCATCTGAAGGGATCTCATACCTTGGTATTATCTTAACGTATCCCTCCAAGAATCTCTATAAGGTGAATTATTTACCATTGCTCAACAAAATTTCGGAAGATATTAAACTATTCTCAGCACAGGAAATATCTTGGGTGGGGAGAATAGCTACCGCAAAGATGATGTTGTTACCAAAAGTGCTATACTTATTCAGGAACATCCCGATTCCCTTGTCTAAGAGGTATATTAATAGACTTCAGACGGTATTTACTAATTTTATATGGAAAAACTCTAGACACAGGGTTGCAGCCTCTACTTTATACACCCCTATATCGCAGGGAGGCCTTAGCTTTCCTTATCTGTTGTTATATTATTATGCATCCTTACTGGACCAAATGAGAGGCTGGTTTGCAAAAAAGGACACTCCGTTATGGGTCATTATGGAAACATATGCATTGACTGGGGGAGGTATCAAAGATATTCTTCAATGCCCTTTTATTGACCCAATGAGACATGTCCCTAAATATGCATCAATAAAGGCCAGCCTTATGGTGTGGAAATCCGTGATACTGACTAAGAAATTAGTTACAATGTGTCACTCCCAGATTCCACTAACGGCTTTAGAACATATGCTTTCAGACATAGTGTTTGATACATGGGTGCAAAAAGGTATATCTACAGTGAATGACTTATGGGGTGAAAATGTTTTATTACCCTTTTCTGACATTGCTCAAAAATTTGGTCTCTCCAACAAGGAGTTCTTTAAATATCTGAGGTTGAGATCCTTGGTGACCTCGCTACGGGAGGACGCAGCAGACACTGCTTCCCCCTTTGCTAAATATTTTTTTTGGGGCACATTCTCAGCTTAAGGGCAATTCCACATTTTATGAACTCATGTTAGAGGTCTATAATGTAGCTGTACCCTCAGGACTGGAAAGGTGGTCGGCAGACTTAAAAATCTCAACATACCAAATTTCATGGCAATCAATCTTCTCAGCCCCTCAAAAACAATCTAAATGTTCAACTCACCTAGAAGCCTCTAGGAAAATAGTATACAGATGGTATATGACACCAGAAAGGCTATCGTTGATATACCCAGATGTTCCTAACACGTGTTGGAGATGTAAAAAATTTACAGGAGATATGTTACATATTTTCTAGGGTTGTCTGAAGGTACGGTGGTTTTGGAGGGAGGTGCATAAATTATTATCGGTAACTCTTCAGATGGGGATACCTCACATTTCAGATATGTTTCTCTTACTCAATGGCTTAGATCTGCTCCCTGCGCGCCATCGCACAGTGGCTTTTCATATATTGACAACTGCTAAAATACTTCTCGCAAAACATTGGAGGTCCACAGTAGTCCCGTCTATTTCTGAAGTAATTAATAGGGTCTCTTACCATTGTGAAATGGAAAGCACTATAGCATCCTGCTCTGGCTCATTCACTAATTATCTTAAGAGATGGGAAGTCTGGCGTTTGGTCTTTGCAAAATGAGCTAGAATAAAACTTTTTCTTTGAGTTTCAGTGACATTACGCTACTAATGGGAAACAACTAGATGATCCCTAGATGTAGTATTGTGTTTTCTGCCATTACCATCTACCCTTTATGCGACATTATCTACATTGTACTTGATAATCTGTTTTGCAATAATATACTGATGTAGACACTGACTTAGCTCCATGGCTATGTTAATGTTGTTTCTTTGGATGTTCCAATGTTGTTATCTCCTATGTCCCTCACACTCTATATCCCCTCCCTATTACCCCTCCCTTTTCAAGCATACTTTCGCACAATAACTTGATACAGCTCAGCTCTTATCACTGTGCAAACTTAATAAATGTCTCTATAATTGCACATTTCTGTACACCAAAGATATTGATGATTATGTTCAATATGCTGTATTAATACATTGTATGTTTATCTCTATATTTTTCTTCAATAAAAATATTGTGAAAAAAATATAGGCCCCTGGCACCCAGACAGAGGAGAGGTCAATGCTCAGCAAAAAAGGCTTCATGTCACCCAGCAATGGAACAGGCCCTTTTCACTAATTTAGGCTCCTGGCACCCAGACAGAGTAGAGGTCAATCCACGGGAAAACAGTCTTCATGTCACCCAGCAATGCAGCAGGCGATTATCATAAATGTAGGCCCCTGGCACCCAGACAGAGGAGAGGTCAAATCAATATTGGGCTTTTAAGGGTCTCAGGGCCATGTCATATTCATAAAGCTCTAGATCATGAAGATTGTCACGCAAACCTTTCACTTCTTGTTCCCTGCGAGGGCAAAACATTTGTTTATTTAAATTGCTTAACTTAATAATAGAATTCACTAGGTGTAGTTTAAGCTGTTCTCTTTCTTTTTTGTCTTTGGCCGCGAGACTCAGGTAGTCCTCTGGCATAAGCTTTATGGGCACACCAAACATATCGGATATCTACCTCGCCAGTATCATTATGGAGAAAAAACTCTTTCAGATCTGTAGTAGAACCTGGTAGGTATTTAGCCGAGTGCAGTATGTACTCATTAATTCGCCAAGACGTGCGCGTGCCCGACGGGAATTGTTCAGATACAGTAGCATGTACCGGAGCATGGTCTGACCAGCTAATATACCCAATGTCACAGGTCAATACTTTTGTCAGTGTATTATTATCTGTCAGAATGAGGTCTATTCTGGAAAAAGTTTTATGCGCCTGCGAGAAAAAGCTATAATCGCGCTTGTCAGAGTGTTTGGCTCGCCATATGTGAATGAGACCTTGTTTTTGTGTGAGATCAAATAATTTAGATGGTTCATTTGGTTTCTCTGGAGCAGAGGAATCTAGTGCTGGCCACATTAAAGAATTAAAATCTCCCATAACCATTAGCGAGCCTCTTTTGACTGCAAATACAGTGAAGGAGTTTAAGCATGCATGGGATAGGCATAAGGCCATCCTTCATATAAGATAGGGCCTGGGGCTATTCATAGTATTCAGCATATTGGGCAGACTAGATGGGCCAAATGGTTCTTATCTGCTGACACATTCTATGTTTCTATGTTGATACCAAAGTGAATAGTTTGCATACAAACTTCAGAGGACATTTATTTGGAGCGTATAATGCTACTATTGTAAACAGAACGTTATTAAGTTCACAAACTAGTACTACATATCGCCCACCAGGATCCAATATAGAATCAATCGGTTTGAAAGCCACTGAATCTTTTATGGCAACGGAAACCCCTCTTTTCTTTTTATTAGCTAATGTGGAGGAGAATACATAAGGGAATTTCTTATGTTTGAGCCTGTGAGCGTCAGCTGTGAGAAAATGCATCTCTTGAAGACACACAATGTCAGATTTATCAGAAATGGCATTTTTCCAGAACTGAGACCTTTTAAAAATCTCTTTTGAAATATTTTGGTAGAAAAAAATCTTATATTTAGCATGAAGTGCTGCACTTATATGTGGTAAAATCTTCTTTGAATTATTTCATTGGAAAAAAAATCTTGTATTCTGCATTAAACACTGCACTTATATGCGGTAGAATCTTTTTTGGAAATATTTTGGTGGAAAAAAATCTTGTATTCAGCATGAAATGCTGCACTTATATGCGGTAAAATCTTTTTAAAATTATTTCATTGGAAAACATTCTTGTATTCTGCATTAAGCGCTGCACTTATATGCAGTATAATCTTTTTTGAATTATTTCATTGGAAAAAAATCTTGTATTCAGCATTAAGCTCTGCACTTATATGCGGTAGAATCTTTTTTTGAAATATTTTGGTGGAAAAAAAGCTTGTATTCAGCATGAAGCGCTGCACTTATATGCAGTAAAATCTTTTTTTAATTATTTCATTGGAAAAAAATCTTGTATTCTGTGTTAAGCGCTGCATTTACATGCGGTAAAATATTTTTTTGAACTATTTCGGTGGAAAAAAATCTTGTATTCAGCATTAAGCGCTGCACTTATATGCAGTAAAATCTTTTTAGAATTATTTCATTGGAAAAAATCTTGTATTCAGCATTAAGCACTGCACTTATATGCGGTAAAATCTTTTGTGAATTATTTCGGTAGAAATACAAATTTCCACCTCCTCCATTAACTTCCTCATCTCTTCATTAACATCGGCACACTAACTTTACCCCCCCACCCCAGCTATATATATATAAGTGGTGCCAGCACCACCTAGGAGCGAATAAAGGTAAACTGCCCCCCCCCCCGACACTGCCCCAGTGGCGGATCCAGAGCCTGGTCTTTGGAGGGGTACTTCCCCCAGGAATAGGAGATCATGGGGCCCCTGTGTCCCCGTCCACCTTCAAGCCACACCCACACACAGCCCCACCCATATATCGCGCCCATACCTCTTACATCCAGGAACGTCTCCCACACGGCCCTCTACTATGTAGTTCACCCGCCACACTGCGCCCCACTGAGTAATCTGCCCCCCAAGTTAATTTTGCCCCCACACAAGTTAATTTTGCCCCCAGACAGCCCTGCATTATGTAATTTGCCCCACATGGTCCTCCATTATGTAGTTTGCCCGCCACACTGACCCCCCACTGACTAATTCCCCCCCCCCCTCACAAGTTAATTTTGCCCCAGACAGCCCTGCATTATGCAAGTAATTTTATTGACATCCATGCTCTGCTTGTTTCTGAGAATGTAATGAAGGGGAGGGGCGACGTGATGGAAAAGCTTAAATGTATATTAGAAGTGCCATAACAGAAACATATTGAAAATATTTATTTTTTGTGAACAACAGAAAACTGGTCAATTAAGAGTAGATGGATGGGGCGTGAATCAATATAAATTAAATTTAAATTTCATAACATTAAAGGTTTGGTTTATTTCAAGATAGAAAAGCATAAAAAGACGCACCTAGGTTTTTAGGGAGAAAAATACGAAAATAATTATTTTTAACCATAAGGTGAGCATTTGGTGGGATTTGAACTAATGGTGGCCTGTGGATGGCACTGTTTTGGGGGGGGGATCTGTGGATGGCACTGTTTGGGGGATCTGTGGATGGCACTGTTTTGGGGGGTATCTGTGGATGGCACTGTTTTGGGGGGATCTGTGGATGGCACTGTTTTGGGGGAGGGATCTGTAGATGGCACTGTTTTGGGGGATCTGTGGATGGCACTGTTTTGGGGGGATCTGTGGATGGCACTGTTTTTGGGGGGATCTGTGGATGGCACTGTTTTGGGGGATTTGTGGATGGCACTGTTTTGGGGGGATCTGTGGATGGCACTGTTTTGGGGGATCTGTAGATGGCACTGTTTTGGGGGCCTGTGGATGGCACTGTTTTGGGGGGGGGATCTGTGGATGGCACTGTTTTGGGGAGGGGATCTGTGGATGGCACTGCTTTGGGGGGGATCTGTGGATGACACTGTTTTGGGGGGGATATGTGGATGACACTGTTTTGGGGGGGGGGATCTGTGGATGGCACATATATGGCATCTTATGCTATATATATATGTCATCCACAGATCCCCCCTAAGTGCCATCCACACTGATCCCCCATAAGTGACCCCTAACACTCAGAATTAATAGTGGTATAATAAAGCAAAGACCTTTTTTTTCTTCAGAATCGCACCACACTCCGGAGCCCAGTGCCGCCTCCTAGTTAATTTATAACATAATATAGATTACAGCGCTTCTCTTTAATTATGTCAGCGCCAGTGAGGTGAGTAAATTAGCTAGTTTGCACGTCAGACAGACACACACGCAGGGACAGACACACACGCAGGGACAGACAGGCACACACGCAGGGACAGACAGACACACACGCAGGGACAGGGACAGACACACACGCAGGGACAGACACAGACATACACGCAGGGACAGACACACACACACACACGCAGGGACAGACAGACACAGACACACACAGGGACAGACAGACAGAGACACACACAGGGACAGACAGAGACACACACAGGGACAGACAGACACAGGGACAGACAGACACAGACAGACACAGGGACAGACAGACACAGACACACAGGGACAGACAGACACAGACACACACAGGGACAGACAGACACACACAGGGACAGACAGACACACACAGAGACAGACAGCCACAGACACACACAGGGAAAGACAGACACAGACACACACAGGGACAGACAGACACAGACACACACAGGGACAGACAGACACAGACACACACAGGGACAGACAGACACACACAGACACAGACACACACAGGGACAGACAGACACAGACAGGGACAGATACACATACACCATGGCCCTCAGAATACACCTGGATCTGTGCTATAAACCCCCTTAATTGCACCAGATTCCACTCCACTTAAACCCCACTGCTCCTTAGTGCTCCACCTGCCCCCTCATACATGAGCTGCCTCTCACCTGCTTTCCATGAAGCTCTGTGGACTCCAGGACTGCAGCACAGCCTCCCTCACTGAGCAGCCTGCAGGCACACAGCCCCTCCTCCCTCCTCCCTCCACAAGCTGCTGCTGCTGTCGGGGTTTGTCCATGTGACTATGAAGGAGCATGTGACCAGTGATGTCACAGACCTCCTTCTAGCAACTACATTCTACCCATGGATCTGCCGAGACTCCAGCTATCTTGTTCTCAGAACAAGATAGCTGGGGCCCAGGGCCCCGGGAGATAAGGGACGGGCTGCAGAAGGAAGAGGGGGAGGAGCACTGGGCCCCAGAGCCGGCTGCCACAATAAAAATAAATAAAAAATGTTTCAGGACTGGCCGGGCCCCCCCAGGGTCTGGGCCCCTTACTGGAGTATGGGCTGTACCTCCCTGATGGCGGCCCTGCTGCTGCTGCCATGTCCACACTATGTCACCTTGCCACTCTGTGGCCTACTGGACAACGGCCCATTCTTCTTCTATTCTAGTCGGCCAAGGAGTTTTGGATCCCACCCTTGAGGACTGTAGAAGATTCCAGCTGTCAAGCAAGACCATAGTGTCTTCAGCGTTGGAAGCCACAATTTTTCTGCCCTTGTAGGAAATGAGAAGTTTAGCTGGGAATCCCCATCTGTATGAAATACCATGCGAGCAGAGTAGCTTAGCAGCCTCTTGGAATTCCCTGCGTTTAGCTAGCGTCGCTGCTGATAGGTTAGTATACAAAGAAATGGCTTGAAATATTTCCGGCACGGTTGGATTCTCCCGGGCTGCAGCCATTAGTCTCTCTTTAACGTGATAGAAAGTAATGCGAGCCAGCACGTCCCATGGAATATCTGAGGGTAGACGTTAGGGCTTGGGAACCCTGTGTGCCCGGTCAATGAATAGTTCACTCTGTGAGAGATCAGGAAGTAGTACTGTGAACTGATCCATAAGAAAACTGTGTAAGTCCTCCTGTTCAATTGATTCCCGTATACCCCGAAAACGAATATTATTCCTGCGGGAACGATCTTCAAGGACAATCACTTTGGCCCGTAAAGCCGCTATTTCTTCATCTTTTTCATTATTAGCATCCACTAGCACATTGTGTGCCTGTGCATATTCCGCCATCTTGTTCTCAAGGTGTGACGTTCTGTGGCCCACTGCCGTTATTTTCTTTTGTAAAGGCATTAGTAGGTCCCTGATATCCTCTTGTAAGGACTTCCTCAGGTCTCCCATTAAGGTAATAAGGAGAGTTTCTGTAATGGGTTTATCCCCCACTGTTTGGCCCAGTACATATAATGGATTCTGCTGTTGCAGGGTTAATGGTGACCTCCCCTGTGCTGCTATGCTGCTTCCCAGGCCCTGAGCCTGTACATATACAGCCCCTTCAATACCTTGTTGCAGCGAGAGGGATCCGCTGGCACCATGTGGAGATGGAGGTATCTGCTGCAAGGGAGTTCGGCACTCCAGCGCTGCCGGAGAGCCTGAGTTCAGGGCCGCACCAGCAGGGGAAGCTCCTGCCGATCTCTGGGTGCTGCTGAGGTGCACGCCATCTTGGCTTCCTCATATCGCCGGATAGGCAATTTCGCCGATGCCGGCTTCTTCTTTATCTTGCCCATGGTGGGTAGTGGTATGGGCTTTGTGGACAGTGGTTGGTGGCTTTTTAGCCGATGAACTGTCGCTGTGAGCCGCTATGTAGGCTTAATGGGGCCGGAGCTCACTCGCCACGCGTCTAGCTCTATGCGCCGCCGGCCACGCCCCAGAGGTCTACATTTATGATAATCGCCTGCTGCATTGGTAGATGACATGACGCCTATTTTACTGTGCAATGACCTCTCCTCTGTCTGGGTGCCAGGGGCCTAAATTAGTGAAAATGGCCTGTTCCATTGCTGGGTTACATGAAGCCTGTTTTGCTGTGCTTTGACCTCTCCTATGTCCGAGTGCCGGGGGCCTAAATTAGTTAAAATGGCCTGTTCCATTGCTGGGTGACATTAACCTCTTATTGCCGTGAATGCACCTCTCCTCTGTCTGCCTGCCAGGGGCCTAAATTAATGAAAATGGCCTGTTCCATTGCTGGGTGACACAAAGCCTTTTTTGCCGTGCATTGACCTCTCCTCTGTCTGGGTGCCATGGGCCTATATTTCTGATAATTGCCTGCTGCATTTCTGGGTGACATAAAGCCTGTTTTGCAGGGCATTGACCTCTCCTCTGTCTGGGTGCCAGGGGCCTACATTTATGATAAGCGCCTGCTGCATTGCTGGGTGACATGAAGCCTGTTTTGCCGTGAATTGACCTCTCCTCTGTCTGGTTGCCAGGAGCCCAACATTTCTGAATATCACCTGTTCCATTGGTGGGTGACATTAACCCAGTTTTGCCAGTGATAAGCCACAGCGTGCATTGCTGACAGCAAACCAAATTTTGTAAAAACTTATGTTACTGATCAAAAGATGTGTGACTACTGACTACAAAACACACACTGGTAGACGCGCTGCTGATGGCATTCCCACCTGATGCCTCCCCAACCTCCAATTCTGCCTCCGAGTTGCCAATTAATATTGTATAATTTTTATTTATTTCATCTTATTTTAAGTCATTTCCCTATCCACATTTGTTTAAAGGGCATTTACCTACATTTTGCTGCCTTTTGCATCCCTCTAGCCATTTCCTGGGCTATTTTACAGCCATTTTAGTGCCCAAAAGTTGGGGTCCCCATTGACTTCAATGGGGTTCGGGTTCACATTTCAGTGAAAGTCGGCCGAACTCCTCGAACCCGAACATCCAGGTGTCTGCTCAACTCTAATCATAACATAAAAACAATCCAATATCAAACATGCACATACAGTATGTTACCCCACCAAATCTAGATGCAATAATAAAATTAATCCTAAAAAGTACAGCTCGACTAATAATTGTGCAAACACAGTGTATATATATCAATCTGTCCCACTCATCCTGCTCGAACATGCATATACAGTATGTTACCCCACCAAATCTAGATGTTAAACTAGACTCTCCACTTTTACTTACCGTACTTTAATTAGCAATTTATACTGCAACAACACAGGTCTAAAACACAATTTGTGGCAATAGAAAAGTACACATTTCATTCTTTCTTGCTACATTTCTTACAAGATTAGTGTATAAAAATCACAAACCCAACTAAATCTAAAACAGCTCAATGAATACCTAAAACAGATAGCAAGGCAGGTACACGTCAAATCTTTTCATTTCAAGAAAAGCATATCTTATATTATATCCATAGCAATGAATCCCCTGTCATATTTTTTATCAACTACTCCAGTCCTAATATGCCTCAATTCCATAACTCATCTTCTCTAGCACTGCATTAATATACTGTATACAGTGGAGAACGTTTTAAAAAGACAAGCAGGATGTAAAACCTTTATGGAAAGTGGTGAAATATTAAAACAGGGGCACTACACAGTGTTCAAGTAGTAAAACCATGCAATCTATAAGTAACAATACTGCAATATACTGGTAAAACAGTTATCAGTAATGAAACCATCCAGAGCTCAACTAATAATTATACATTTATCAAATAAATAGTGCAATAGAGTAAGACAAAACATTACCAAGTACTGGGCACAGAAACTACACCCCCCCCACCAAAAAAAAAAAAAAAACTAAGAGCCACTATTAATTTTAGTCAGTGACTAACAATTGTAATTTTTCTTTTTATCCTTTAATGCTCTTTTCCATCTCCCTTAACGTTTATTAACAATGCCTTATATTACTAAAGTAAAAATAAAATGAACCTTTTATTACAACAGGTTATCATTGCCAATACTTTTTGTTGATCAGCGTTTTTGTGGTAACTGGCTCTAGCAATGGTTGAAAAATATAAATAGTAGTTACCTGGCATCTGTTGTTTGCGTGACGTACTTCGGCCATCTGGAGTTGGAGATAACTGATGTATTCCAATTCTAAAACAGGGATTTTCCTTAAATGAACCTTACAAGTAGAAATTTTTGTGTATTGGATTTGTCAAGTGTATCTTTTATATCCTCTAATCGTGGTTCAGCTTCAACATCTGGTTGTATGGCAGATAAAATATGTATCTGTGATATGAAAATAGATCTAGCGATAATGTGTCTCAAATGCAAAATATCCATACCTGTAATTAGAGTTATGGACTTCATTTCTTTATCTTATCTTTTTGGAATACATGTGTATAGAAATTGTACTGCATGCGATAAAGTTTTATGTATACGCTATGTGCATGTAAAGATGGGAATGAATAATATGACATTATAATCATTATTATTTCTCATGAAAAGGTATAATATTCTATATTAGAACAGCTCAAGTTATTAGTAGGTGGCTCAAACTGAAATAAAATGCAATTAGCTATTTTAGCAATAAACTGTTAAGTGAGCCATAGAGACTGCCTTCTGCCAAATGAGCCATTAAAGTCTTCAGAACAGTTCAAGCTTTTAAGAGATTCTTTTAATATTTTTTTAAAGAAGGAAAGGAACCGAAGCAGTCACAATTTTTCCATTTCAATGTAATAGAATTGTTTATGTTTATAAATTTAAAATATACACCCCCTCTCTGAAGGAGTAGAACAGAACAGTACAAAGGTAAATAAATATTAAATTATGAACAATATATTAATTTCTGCATTAAGGAAATTTCAAACTTTGGAGGCAACTTCATATCAGTACTATATGTCCTTTGGGGCAGACTGGAAACTCTTAGTGACCCTGGAAAACAACCTATAAGTGGCCCCATATTGTAGATGGGTCCAAATTGACAGATGGTGGAGCAACATAAGTAGGCAAGGCCAGAAATTTCATAGTGCAGCGTAAAATGATGCTACCCCTGCTGCAGTATTCGACTGTATCGCTGTCCTCAGTTGAATTTAAGAGGGTACCTGTGGCCGCTGACCCAGTGCAAGTACCTGATGCACCCAGCATTAATTAATGCTGACAGCATCACATCGTTATATGTACCTGGCCAGCGGCTAAGAGGAGGGCTTGAGTGGCTCCATGGAGATCGGTCCACCAGAAAATTTTCCTGTAGGGTTTATGGCCAATCTGCCCCTTTCTATTATATAGTATTATATAGTAAAGTACCGCAATAGCAAACAATTTAAATTCCCTGCAGTTAATCTGCCAGCACGGCCAGCAGAATACAAGTGTAAGCTAAAAGTGATTTATACAGAATGGAAATCATTATGCTTGTCCCAGTTCAATGGCCTATCTTTATTCTCTAATTCTCTAATTCTTTTTGTAAAAGGATGTTAGAATTTGAATTTCAACTGATCTCAACTAACACATTTGAATTAGAGATTTACTCCAAATGCTACTTCCTTATATAAATAATACTATGCAATGTAAATAAATTAATTATTTATTCATAATAAAAATTAATAAATATTCAAATACTCCAATAAATTTGTAAATGTGTTCAAGAGAATAAATCTCCCTTCTAATTTAGGCTACGGGATTTTTTTTTTTTTACCAACAATCTTCTGTTATTTTTCATTTTTTTGTTCTATCAATTTAATTTATTTTGCAGCAGCACAGTTGTGAAAACCAAGGCATGCTGTACATTTTCCAGACAAATCTTTCCGACTTTGAGCTGTCATTGACTTCCTATGATTTCCTGTATTGGTAATTGAGCTGTCTACATATGTAAATTATATCAATGGTAAATGAAACATTATTTATGAAAAATTATGCAATATCTATGGTCACAAGTATTTCTCTAAACCTCTCTAAATAAAAGATTTAGGGAATATTTATTAAAACCAGCGGATTATAGGCTGGTCTTAATCTGTCCGATTTGTATCAGATGCACTACGATTATTAAGAAGTGTGCATTTCTTAATAATTGATGTGCATCTGTGCAGGATCGTGTGCCAAAATGGCAACCTACCCCAGCTAAGAACATGGTATGGATTTTGGTTAAAATCTATGCTAGCTTCCTGGCACAGATTATAACAAATTAACAAATGCGCCTCCCGATTGTACAACAATGGTATTAAACTTTTTAATACTTTTCTCGCAAACAGGGGGTAATTAATGTCCCCCTTAGCCTTATTAGCAGTAGCCAATAGTAAGCAGAAACTAAAGGCTTTGTGAAAATGCAGCCTATAATGTGTAGTCATACAAAAGTGGGCAGCAGCAGCTTTACAGTAATCCTAATGATATTGTTCTATATCTTAGATGGGACTTTTGACAACTATAGTGTAATGAAAAAACGGCTTACACTGTTTCTATATGGAAGGTATAAAGATCCTTTAAACTGTAGTTTTACTATAATTTTTGAAGATATATTGACTTTAATAAGTTTCTTAGTTAGCAGTTTTGACTTTAATGAGTTTCTTAGTTAGCAGTTAGTAATTTCAGAAAATAAACGTTTTCAAGGGTATGTTCTTAGACAGCAGACCTGTTGCAGAAATTTCTGCAACTTTAATATCAATTGAAATGGGATTTGCATAAATTCATGCTCATTTATTCATGCACATTTCTGCAATGGCTTTCTCATGCATTAACTTGCTGTAGATAACTCTTTTTAAATATTTTTTTTATCAAATAGGTGAAAAATGAAAAGTAGAAGAGTAGTATTAAACCACCCCTTTCACCCAGGGAGATGGGCAAGGGGAGCTAGAAAAAGAAGGGGTGAATAGAAACCTAAAATTAAATCATATACATTGGGATGCGAAAGTTTGGGCAACCTTGTTAATCGTCATGATTTTCCTGTATAAATTGTTGGTTGTTACGATACAAAATGTCAGTTAAATATATCATATAGGAGACACACACTGTGATATTTGAGAAGGGAAATTAAGTTTATTGGATTTACAGAAAATGTGCTATAATTGTTTAAACAAAATTAGGCAGGTGCATAAATTTGGGCACTGTTGTCATTTTATTAATTCCAAACCCTTTAGAACTAATTATTGGAACTCAAATTGGCTTGCTAAGCTCAGTGAACCCTGACCTACATACACAGGTGAATCCAATTATGAGAAAGAGTATTTAAGGGGGTCAATTGTAAGTTTCCCTCCTCTTTTAATTTTCTCTGAAGAGTAGCAACATGGGGGTCTCAAAACAACTCTCAAATGACCTGAAGACAAAGATTGTTCACCATCATGGTTTAGGGGAAGGATACAGAAAGGTGTCTCAGAGATTTCAGCTGTCTGTTTCCACAATTAGGAACATATTGAGGAAATGGAAGACCACAGGCTCAGTTCCAATTAAGGCTTGAAGTGGCAGACCAAGAAAAATCTCGGATAGACAGAAGCGACGAATGGTGAGAACAGTCAGGGTCAACCCACAGACCAGCACCAAAGACCTACAACATCTACTTGCTGCAGATAGAGTCACTGTGCATCGTTCAACCATTCGGCACACTTTATACAAGGAGATGCTGTATGCGAGAGTGATGCAGAGGAAGCCTTTTCTCCGCCCATAGCACAAAAAGTGCCGCTTGAGGTGGGTTAAAGCCCATTTAAACAAGCCAGCTTCATTTTGGAATAAGGTGCTGTGGACTGATGAAACTAAAATTGAGTTATTTGGGCATAACAAGGGGCGTTATGCATGGAGAAAAAGGATACAGCATTCCAAAAAAAACACCTGCTACCTACAGTAAAATATGGTGGTGGTTCCATCATGGTGTGGGGCTTTGTGGCCAGTGCAGGGACTGGGAATCTTGTAAAAGTTGAGGGATACATGGACTCCACTCAGTATCAGCAGATTCTGGAGACCAATGTCCAGGAATCAGTGACAAAGCTGAAGCTTGCGCCGGGGCTGGATCTTTCAACAAGACAACGACCTTAAACACTGCTCAAAATCCACTAAGGTATTTAATCAGAGGAACAAGTATAATGTTCTGGAATGGCCATCTCAGTCCCCAGACCTGAATATAATTGAAAATCTGTGATATGACTTAAAGAGAGCTGTCCATGCTCGGAAGCCATCAAACCTGAATGAACTAAAGATGTTTTGTAAAGAGGAATGGTCCAAAATACCTTCAACCAGAATCCAGACTCTCATTGGAACCTACAGGAAGCGTTTAGAGGCTGTAATTTCTGCTAAAGGAGGATCTATGAAATATTGATTTCATTTCTTTTTTGTGGTGCCCAAATTTATGCACCTGCCTAATTTTGTTTAAACAATTATAGCACACTTTCTGTAAATCCAATAAACTTAATTTCACTTCTCAAATATCACTGTGTGTGTCTCCTAAATGATATATTTAACTGACATTTTTTATCGAAACAACCAATGATTTATACAGGAAAATCATGACGATTAACAAGGTTGCCCAAACTTTCGCATCCCACTGTAAATAGTCTAGTCTGTAGATGAACAGCATTAAGCTGTTGTTAATATTATTGGGCTTAGTGTCAAATTCAAAATTTGTTTTACCAACTGCAGCCCTTTTAAAAGATGAGAAGTCTTGCTATAAATGAGTACATTGTGGGGTTGGAGTTACAATTCCATTGATGTCTCTCACTATAAGTTAAAAATATCTGAATGTGAAGGTATATTGCATTGCAATCATAATAACTGTTAATACATTAATTCAGTAGTTAATAATATACAGAACCAGAACCATGCCATATGCTTCAGGCCTCCTCTCTCTTGATTCATATCTTCCACAGCTTGAGGAAGAATGATATTTCATTTTAATTATGAATAAGTCCTTATGCGCACAACCGCATTTGGGGTCCTTGTTCGATGCGCATGTTTTTCAGGTCAAATGCTCTTCTCATTCATTTCTATGAGGCGCCAAAAAAAAAGACAGCACATGGATGTCATCTGTGTGCTGTCCACATCTGTGTGCCTGTTCCGCAAATTATAGAACATGTCCTATTCTTGTTAGTTTTGCAGACAAAAATACCAATTTCTACTGATGTAAGTGAGAAAATTGCAGAATGCACAGGGATGGTATCTGCTATTTTGCAGATCCATGGCTAGCGGACAGCAATACAGATATGGTCATGTGCAAAAAGCCTAAAAGAGTATACTGCAGTCTACTTTGTCTTCCAGCATGTATCATGTCATTTTTGAACAAAATTAGGTAAAGAATTCTGAACAAATAATATTTCCCAAATATATCATAGATTTCTCCTACTTCTTTTGACCAGAGCCTCCTTGATTTAAATATTATTGTTAGAAATGAGAGAATTTCTCAAAAATTCACCGAATTTTCCAATTTTTTTTTAGCTTTAATCCGAATTTATTTGCAACGAATAAAGTTAAAAAAAAACTGCTATTTCCTGGCTGCAGAGAGACTTTATAGTGGTGTAGAACACTGTGCCTTGCAGTAACATGGATAGGGAGTCTGCTGTGGTAGTGAAATAATACTGTGAGTCCGTATGACATGCAGAAGACAGGCGTCGCTCTTATAATAACTGAACACTTCACCTATTTGGGCAGTCACGGGGCCAAAACGGACCAAATAACTCAAGTATGAACTCAGCCTTACAGATCGATGTTAGCGCCAAGAAGAAGCGCACTCCTTTTACACTGTCGTCAGGTGATTCCACATAGATTTCTACAGAACCTGTTCTATTAAGCATTTATACAAGTATAGCCCCTGACAGAGAGACACAGAGTGTGAGCAGTAAGTTTGTGTTGACGTCACTGATTATTTTACCCTTCCTCTGATCCGTCAGATCAAAAAACGAATCCTGTCTGTGGAGCATACACCTTCACTCAGTCAGCATTTGCTCAGTATTGCTAAAGCCAATAAAAACAGGAGTGGATCTAAAACAGAGGTGACATGTGAATAGAATATTTGCATGTCTTCTGTGTTTTGTACCCACTCCTGCTTTTAGCTACCAAATCATAAGCCAATTCTGATGGGACCATACAGGCCTTACAGCTGTTCCACAGACAGAATCCGTTGTGCGCCTTATTTTCCTTCCTTTTGACAGATCAGAAGAAAGGTCAAATAAATGATGATGTCAGACAGGCCGAAAGCCAAAATAGTGGCCCAGTCATGAAGTGGGGAGGGTGGGAACAGCATGAGAAGTCAACAGAGTGTCCCTATGACAGAATGGTGATGAAGAAGAAGCATGAGGTGACCACAGAGTGGCTGCTCAATGACAAAGTCTGGAGGTGGCGGCAGCATCAGGAGGCCACAGAGTGTCAGAATGACAGTATGTAGTTGGCAGCAGTATGAGGAGGCCAGCGAGTGGCACGGTGACATAGTGTGGACATGACAGCATCAGGAGACCACAGAGTGGCAAGGTGACATAGTGTGGACATGGCAGCATCAGGAGGCCACAGAGTGGCAAGGTGACATAGTGTGGACTTGGCAGCATCAAGAGGCCACAGAGTGGCAAGGTGACATAGTGTGGAGATGGCAGCAGCAGCATAATACAACAGAGTGGCACGGTGACATAGTGTGGACATGACAGCATCAGGAGGCCACAGAGTGGCAAGGTGACATAGTTTGGACATAGCAGCATCAGGAGGCCACAGAGTGGCAAGGTGACATAGTGTGGAGATGGTAACAGCAGCAGCATCATACATCAGAGTGGCACAGTGACATGGCAGCACAAGTAGGCCACAGAGTGGCAAGGTGACATAGTGTGGACATGGGAGCATCAGGAGGCCACAGAGTGGCAAGGTGACATAGTGTGGACATGGCAGCATCAGTAGGCCACAGAGGGGCAAGGTGACATAGTGTGGACATGGCAGCATCTTGAGGACACAGAGTAGCAAGGTGACATAGTGTGGAGATGGCAGCATCAGGAGGCCACATAGTGGCAATGTGACATAGTGTGGACATGGCAGCATCAGTAGGCAAAAGAGTGGCAAGGTGAAATAGTGTGGATATGGCAGCATCAGTAGGCCACAGAGTGGCAAGGTGACATAGTGTGGACATGGCAGCAGCAGCAGCATGATACATCAGAGTTGAATGGTGACATACTGTAGTGTAGAGATGGCAGCATGAGGAGACCACAGAGCGGCACAATGACAGAGTCTGGAGGTGGCGGCGGCATCAGCAGCTGCAGAAGAAGGCCATAGAGTGACACAATGACAGAGTCTCGAGGTGGCGGCAGCATGAGTAAGCCGCAGAGCAGCAGAATGACAGTCTGGAGGTGGCAGCAAGAAGGTGAAAGAAGGAGCACTTGGCATCAGATGTGTGGCATCAGGCGGGTAACAGCATCAGAATAGTAGCTGAGGCAGGTAGCCAGAAGAAACCAGTCTCTTTTGTCAAATTGTTGGTGTGGCACCATGGATGATCTAGTCTGATGCATCAGGCATTGGTGTGTGGAAAGCCTGGCTGATCCACGCCTGATTCATCTTGATGCAGTGTCCCACTATGTGCTATATGTGGGCACTTTAAACTCTTGCTAAATGTCATATCAAATGTATTGTGGTATTATGCTGTAGTTTTCTTTAACAGGCTGGCAGTATCATTTACCTTTATTCGCTCCTAGGTGGTGCTGGCACCACTTATATATATAGCTGGGGTTGGGGGGGTGAGTAAAGTTAGTGTGCCCGATGTTAATGAAGAGATGAGGAAGTTAATGGAGGAGGTGGAAATTTGTATTTCACAGTGCTTAATGCTGAATACAAGATTTTTTTCCACCAAAATAGTTCAAAAAATATTTTACCGCATATAAATGCAGCGCTTAACACAGAATACAAGATTTTTTTCCAATTAAATAGTTCAAAAAAGATTTTACTGCATATAAGTGCAGCGCTTCATGCTGAATATAAGCTTTTTTTCCACCAAAATATTTCAAAAAAAGATTCTACCGCATATAAGTGCAGCGCTTGATGCTGAATACAAGATTTTTTTCCAATGAAATAATTCAAAAAAGATGTTACTGCATATAAGTGCAGCGCTTAATGCTGAATACAAGATTTTTTTCCACCTAAATATTTCAAAGAAGATTTTACCGCATATAAGTGTAGCGCTTAATGCAGAATACAAGAATGTTTTCCAATTAAATAATTTTAAAAATATTTTACCGCATATAAGTGCAGCACTTCATGCTGAATACAAGATTTTTTTCCACCGAAATATTTTCAAAAAAGATTCTACCGCATATAAGTGCAGCACTTAATGCAGAATACAAGATTTTTTTTCCAATGAAATAATTCAAAGAAGATTTTACCACATATAAGTGCAGCGCTTCATGCTGAATACAAGATTTTTTTCTACCAAAATATTTCAAAAGAGATTTTACCACATAAGTGCAGCGCTTAACAGAGAATACAAGATTTTTTTCTAATGAAATAATTAAAAAAAGATTTTACCGCATATAACTGCTGATCGCCGGCTATCATTTTCTACTGATATATACCTCTAAAGGCTTTACCACATATAACTGGAACAGTGAACGCAAGTATATTTTTCTTTTTCCATGTATATACCCCACTAAAGTCTTTTCAACAGAGGGTAATAGGCCGTCTGTCAGTTTCAAAAAACCAACAGCGCCTGAGGCAGAGTGATCTGAAGTGAACGGGACGTAGCGGAGGAAGTAGGTCTGCACTGGAAGAATGAGACGTGGTCCTCGTGCGGTTTCTGTGCTGCAGAAAAGTCCCTGTAGTGTCCAGTAAGCAATACCGCATATAGATGCGGGCTGGTGTGAATTAGTTCGCATTTTTGTGCAGGGTTAGTGCATAGTGTATTTACCTTTATTGGTGCACCGATCTTATAGACGTTGTCACATAAGCGCGCAGTGTGTGAAACGTAAATATTAAATTTCACCACAACGTAATTCAGTCCATACCGCAAAAAGGAATTTCCCACAAATGACTACAGCACTGAACGCTCAATATATTTTTATTTTTCTACTGCTATACGTCAATAAAGGTTTTTCAAGCTATAAGTGCAGCAGCGAATGGCGAATGTATATTTATTTTTCTACTGATATACGTCACTAAAGGTTTTTTAAGATATAAGCGCAGGAGCGAATGGCGAATATATATTTATTTTTCTAATGCTATATGTCAATAAAGGTTTTTCAAGTTATAAGTGGAGCAGCAAATGGTGAATATATATTTCTTTTTCTACTGATATACGTCAATAAAAGTTTTTCTACATATACTGTAAGTGCACCAGTGAATGGTGAATGTATATTTCTTTTTCTACTGCAACACGCCAGTAAAGGCTTTACCAGATATAACTGCAACAGTGAACTGAGAATATATTTTTCTTGTCGTACTGAAATATGCCCTTATACGCTTTTACCAGGAATAACTGCAGAAGAGACCTGAGAATATATTTTAATTGTTGGACTGAAATAGGCCACTATAGCCTTTCAACAGAAATAACTGCAGAAGTGAACTGAGAATATATTTTTCTTGTAGTACTTAAATACGCCTCTATACGCTTTCACCAGAAATAACTGCAGAAGTGACCAGAGAATATATTTTTCTGGTTGGACTGAAATACGTCCGTATACGCTTTCACCAGACATAACTGCAACAGTGCAGTGCGTATATATATTTTTATTTTTTTACTGTAATACGCCCCTATGTATGTAGTGTACGGGAGTTGTGATGCCCGACACTACAGAAGGGTCACTAGGGCGCGTACGTTCCCCTCATTTGTGGGGAGATTGGTGAATATCATTTTCAGTAAATGCAATGTAATATAATGCCTATTTATATATCCTATCACCCTGTTACTGTGAATGTATTGCTATGTACAGGCCTGCTAGGGATGTCATTCCTGCTCTAGGTCAGTAGAGGGAGCTAGGGAGCCCTAGTTTATATATTCAGGCTCAGTCAGGGTAAGGCAGTTGAGTCCAGGCCATGAGCCTGTGAAGGCTAGTTCAGGCCTTGAGCCTGCTGAAGGCAGTCCAGTCCAGGCCATGAGCCTGTGAAGATGTTCAGTGTCCAGGCCCTGAGCCTGTTGAAGTCAGCCCAGGCCCTATAGCCTGAGAGGGTCCAGCCTACGAAGAGTTATTCCCTGGGAGGAGCAGTCCAGACCCTAGGACTAGTGGAGAAGTGTTGCCTCCTTAGTCAAGCTGCAAACAGGATAAGGATCCCTGCAGGAACATCACTGGTCCCCAGCCTGTGTGAGCTGAGGGAAGGCAGAGCAAAGAATTCCAGAAAGCAAGAGGTACTACAAATACCAGAGGAGGTACTCAGTAATTGTTATCCCAAGGATATAAACCAGAGATAGGGCATTGGGGCCTTGGAGAAGAATATATTCCTAATCAGGATCAGTCAGGAATGGTGTACAAGCCGCCTGTACTGCAAGTCCTGCTTTAACCCTCTGTGGTCACCTTGCTAAATATAAGCCTGCCACTAATGTACTGTAACTTAAAGCTTGCTGAAACCAATCGTCTTCTGAGGAACTGTCAAGAGAGTGTATGCTGTTTATTACTGTTCAGTAAAGTGAAGTTCTGGTTTACTATCAAAGCCTGCACCTAAATTATTCCTCCTGTCAAATCGGTGTGCCACCGTTACCGGCACTGGCAGATTTGCGGAACGGGTGCGGACAAACATTGCGGACGTGTGAATGGGGCCTTATGGGTAGGAGCTGTATATTTTATTTTAGGCTTCTTTTAGACTTTAAAACTTGAAAAAAAACTTTTTTCTGCCACACAACTCCTCCAGCTATAATATAGATTGTTCCAGATTGACCTGACTTTGGATATTACAATTCTGAGCAAAGGTTTAACACTGAAGTTAGGGAAGTTTGCTATTCTTGAAGAAACAGATAGGGCCAGGTATCCTGGTTTGACCATAAATACCCTGGGTTGAACTTTGATGCCAACTAAACCTATTGGAAGAAGAATAGATTTAGCACAGGTTATGGGGAGTCTGCAAAAAAACCAAACCTCTCCACCAGCTGAAGTATTAAAGGTAAATCCATATTCCTGGAAAGATAAAGCAGCACATTGTCTACATACAGGAATATCCTATACTCTTTCCTCCCATTAAAAAAAACCTCTAAGATGAGATGCTGTTTTTAAGCAGAAAAACCAAAGCATAATACAGTACCAGCAAAGTGAGAGAGAGTGAAAAGTGGAGTACGCGAAGGGGAGTAGGTACACTCATAGGGTTTTTTTTTGTAATTGGTATTGCAAAAGACAGTTCATCACAGCCTTCAAAATGTCTGGCTTTGACTACAAAGTTCTGTGTCCAGTCACTGATGGAAGATTAGCTCTGGAGCTCAAAACATTGCTCTACACTAGCCAGAGAATTTAGTATTTTTGAGCATCTATGTAAGTTTGGATAGATTTATTTTTGAACGTCATTGCCAACACTAGTTTTGCAGTATGATGGAATTTGGTGTACAAAGCGGCATTAATAAGAAGTGATATCATTTGGTTTATTGTCAATTTTTATAACACATATTGCCAATCTCTAAGCTGTATTTGCCAATCAAAATATGGCACTTAGTAGAGTATATTCTATAGTCGTCGGTCTACCAGCTATTTTATTATGTGGAAATTTCCTTCTTGACATAGATGTCAGAGCCTATCTGGGCTTTCCTCTCTAAGTGCCCTGGGCATTCACATTAAATAGAATTTGATAGCTCCAAAATTAGATCCTCTGTTCCTAACCCATTCAGTGCTATGAAGGGACCAAATAGCAGCACTTCTTGCCCTTGCAGCTCTAAGTGGATTTAGCATGGTAATGAAACCCTTCTGTTCTCAGATGACACAGCGGAGACATTGAAATCTGCCACAGAGGCAGTTGATGTGATGTGTTGACGCAGGAGTCATGTTGCTATAATAGGAAGTGTTTATTTGAATAATAAGGTCAGGGAGTTAAGTATTTGGTATTCCACTCAGATGAAGCCGTTTGCACAGTGTCACTAATAATTAAAGGGCTTTTTTTCAACTAATCGAGCAGCTCTACCTAAATATACTCCACTCTGTTCAAGAAACTCATCAAAGCAGTAAAGTGATCTTCGAGGTTATTAATCTCTTCTGCTCCACAGCTGGAGCAAATTTATTTGCTTGAATTAGCATGTAATAAACTTATGATAAAGCTGCCACCTTCCTGGTTGTCGAGAGATACTATTGGTAAATGGTTGGCAATGTCATTCGATCCAAACTAATATTCACTATTTTATCACCTCTGGAGCCACAGTCAAAATTCAATATTGGCCACAATAAATAGCTAAAGTGTGCCACGATGAAAGTTTAGTCACAAATTATAATAAGCACCTTTCTTACATAGAGCAGCCCAAACCTACAGGGAATTTGCTTCTATTTGGTTATTTTGACCCTGGACTCTCCTTGGTGTAGTCATTAATTTTTCTATGAATTTCAATGAATTTCATATTGCAATGCCTACATTTAACCCTTTTAAAAGAGATTCCCATATGTAACTGAATGTGAACACTATTTTATTTATTAGAAATTTGACTGTTCATGCAGATCTGTTCTGAAAAGCTTACTAAACATATTGATTGAGGTTCTAACTTTAGTCATTGATGGACAGCTGGGTAATATAATGAGTTGGTGTCTCTTCACATCTGTTAAATGACCCTAGCTTACCGCAACTGTCAAGAACATGGACTAAACTTATAAAAAAAAGTTTTAGGCAAAATTGCCTTGAGCATTTAAATGACCATTTTTTGAGCCAGGCTGTCGATATAGTACTGTATATATTGAGAATAAAAAAAGTGTTATGCCAATTTCAGAATATGTTTTGTGGGATAAAGATACACCACTAAAAAATACCAAACAGGAGAATTGGGGCAAAAATACTACTGCAAATGACATGTTAATACACATGGTTTCTGAGGTCACAGGACACATCTTCTTGTAGGAAATGCTTCTTGACTCGTTTTTCATGAATTTGCAGATTGTGGTCATCCTTTAGCAATAAATAAATATATAGAGGGAAATTAGTGTAATATGGTATATGTTCATACAATGAGAACAGTGAGTACAGATTTCTATTTAATATGTGTTAGAAGAATTATCTGACCTATAATGCCACTTGGTTTGCAATGAGTAATGACTTGCAGAATCTCTTCTTTATTATTAATATGGTTAAAATTCAGGTAAGAAATATGGAGAACAATGTACATGATTGTTCCTACCCAGACAAGACCATTCGTTTGTGAACAATGTACATTACAGTAAAATTTTTAGAAATAATATTTTCCCAAGTAATTCTTATGTTTGGAAGATGAGGAGTTGTTCTTTCAGTATGTTTTTGTTGCATCTAGGGATCACTGATATCTGTTTGATCATCAGTCTGATATGGGGATAGCTGGTCTAAGGGCTGTATTACACCTACAGATAAGCATTATGATTGTCAAGAAGGAAGTATTTCTTCCCGACAATTGCCTGCTCGTCAATGAAAGAGACTGGTGCTATTACATGCAGCAATCTCCTCCACAGTATGGGGAGGAGAAATTGCTAATGCCACTGGTCGTCCCCAGACAGAATCATTATTTGCTGTCAGAAGAGTGTGATTAGACAGCACAATCTGCTGCCAGCAAACAATGATTTATTTAGCCTGCATAAAAAAATGTGATTGCCGGATGAACGAGCATTTGCTCGTTCGTCAGGTAATCTGCGGCACCTTTAAAGAGGCAGATCATTGCTAATGAGCGTTCCTACAAACAATTGTTAGTGATGATCTGGCCAACCCTCTGCAGATCTAATACAGGCCTTAGTTCTGATGCAGTAACTTCTGTTTACTGGTAAACATTGTAGCACATCCGAAAATTGTAGTTGTAGTCTTCTTTGATACAGAATTGTGTATAATTGTTAGGTTTAGCATAAGGGCTCATGCACACAAATGTATTTTTTGTCCATGTCCATTCTGTTTTGGGGTTTTTTTGTGGTCAATATGCGAAACCATTTACTTCAATGGGGCTGCAAAAAAAACAACAGAAATGACTTTGTATACATTCCGTTTCCGTATGTCTGCATTGCCGTTCCGCTAAAATATTAGAACATGTACTATTATTCTCTGCATTACGGATAGGACTGTTCTTTTAGGGGCTAGCTGTTCTGTTCCACAAAATACAGAATGCACATGGCCGGTATCCGTGTTTTGCAGCTCTACAATGCTAGGGAGGCTCATTCCTGTTGGCCATTGGCTGCTCCACCCGACACCGGATGTTTTCATTCATGTACAGGGAGAAGCAGCAGCGGCGGTGAAGGGACCAGGAGCAGCACGGGGAGCGGGGTAAGTACGGTATATTACCTGTGAGGGGACGGGCACATTGGGGGCTGTTGAAGATGTTGGATAACCCTTTTAATCTACGATGGATGTTGCCACATTTTATGCACTACAGCTCAGGTCCATCATCTTCCTCTTCATCATTGCCTACTATACCTGCTCAAAAACTGTTTTGGACATCCACCTTTTCAGAGACATGGGACTGCCTGGATTTAATTTTTTGATGCCATGTATCAGTGTTCGTTTGTGCAAATGTTTTAAGTTTGCTTATTTGAACTAGCATCCAATTTGAAAGCTAAATTTAACACGGGGGGGATACAAGTAATATTAACAATTTAAAATTCCATTGTTACTAAGGTCACTGACCCTCCAAATTGAGGTAACTGTTAACTTTTTATTCTTAGTTATATATTTGCTGTTTTAGATCTTGTAATATTGACATTGTAAATTACAAAATGAGTACTCTATTCATTTGTTAGATATGCCTGCCATTTCTGAGTTTATCTCTTTTCTATATAGTCTGAAGTTTAGTAAATACAGTACTGGTCTTTTGATTATAATTTGATTATAAAACTGTGATCTTTAAGTACACTCATATGGCATACATTACATTTATATGAATTCTGAAAATGAATAATTTGCATATTTCATTATAATGAGCTAATGAGACTCATATGACTATATGTGAAAGTAAACAGTTCATTTTCGTTTGTCTTCTATACATTTTTTTCTGCCTGTCACTTGTGCAGAAGTGCCAAGAAAACATGTAAAAGAAACATTAAGAAAATATTGTCAGCCACTTTGCTGTTTTCATATTTTTTCTTCATAGTTAACCTTTAAAAAAAATGTTTTTATTTAATATACAAACAGCAACTATGTGAGGAGTGACAGGAGAATACTAGTCCATAAAACTACCGAACATTGTCCAATTGTTTCTGATTGGTAAAGCAGATCAGCATTGAGTAAAGGCTATCGGTAATTTATGTGCCTAACATAAACTTCAGTGGAGCAGGGACTGATATGATTGAGAAGATTTTATATATAGGCCTTGGCCATATGCCAGATGTGGATAATAAGAAAAATAATAACACTGACAGTATAGCAATAGCAAAAGAGCATGCAACTCCTTTACCAATTTAATGTCACAGCAACACTGAAGGAGGAAGGAGCCAAGGCTATATATTTAAAGGGGTTTTCCATGATTTTCCTCAGGATAGGCCATCAATATGTGATCAGTAAAGATCTGACTTTTGGCACCCCCACATTCAGATGTTTGGAAGCCATGATACTCTGATGAGGACTGCAGTCTCTACCTAGGCCAGTGATGTCATGTTCATTGGGAACATATCCTAGTCGCAGCTGAGTGCGATTCAAGTGAACGGGGCTGAATCGCAATATCAAGCATAGGCGCTCACTGGAGAGCCATGGCCTCTTCACACAGCTTATTGCCAGGGATGACAAGAATTCATCACATATTGATGGCCTGTCCCAGGGAGGCCATCAATATGAAGATGTCAGAAAACTCTTTGAACTCTCATACGGCTTAGGTCACCAAACCTCCGATGTGCATTGAACCAAAAGTAAGATATCAGTTGACCATCCTTTAGCCACCCCTTCAAATCATTTATATAGTACTAGACATTAGGCCCATTACAATAACAAGTGCTAGAACATTAGTGCTTGCACTGTTATGGGGGGGGGGGAGTCTGTGGCCGACGCACTGTGATGGGGTGGTCAGTGGCTGACACTTATGGGGGATCTGAGGAAGACACTGTTATGGGGGATCTGTGGATGACACTGTTATGGGGGATCTGTGGATGACACTGTTATGGGGGATCTGTGGCTGACACTGTTATGGGGGATCTGTGGATGACACTGTTATGGGGGATCTGTGGATGACACTGTTATGGGGGATCTGTGGATGACACTGTTATGGGGGATCTGTGGATGACACTGTTATGGGGGATCTGTGGATGACACTGTTATGGGGGATCTGTGGATGACACTGTTATGGGGGAGCTGTGGATGACACTGTTATGGGGGATCTGTGGATGACACTGTTATGGGGATCTGTGGATGACACTGTTATGGGGGATCTGTGGATGACACTGTTAAGGGGGATCTGTGGATGACACTGTTATGGGGATCTGTGGATGACACTGTTATGGGGATCTGTGGATGACACTGTTATGGGGGATCTGTGGATGACACTGTTATGGGGGATCTGTGGATGACACTGTTATGGGGGATCTGTGGATGACACTGTTATGGGGGATCTGTGGATGACACTGTTATGGGGGATCTGTGGAGGACACTGTTATGGGGGATCTGTGGATGACACACTGTTATGGGGGATCTGTGGATGACACACTGTTATGGGGGATCTGTGGATGACACACTGTTATGGGGGATCTGTGGAGGACACTGTTATGGGGGATCTGTGGAAGACACTTATGGGGGATCTGTGGATGTCACTGTTATGGGGGATCTGTGGATGACACTGTTATGGGGGATCTGTGGATGACACTGTTATGGGGGATCTGTGGATGACACACTGTTATGGGGGATCTGTGGAGGACACTGTTATGGGGTATCTGTGGATGACACTCTTATGGGGGGTATCTGTGGATGACACACAGCATCTTTTGCTATGTGTCATCCACAGATCCCCCCCATATGAGTAATAATGATCTTCTACATGGTGAGGCAGGCACTGGTAGCGCAAGTCACTATGTCATGCGCCTGCACCGCCTGCTTCATTCATGAAGTGGACGGGGCAGGGGCGTCACTTAGTGACCTACACATTGGACGGCCGTTGTTTCTTCGTTACCGCCGCGGGAGACGCAGAGCTGAGGATATGCAAATGAGCTAGCTGCTTCTCCCGCGGCGGTTTCATGCTCCTCCATTGGCGGTCCTTTCACCTCACTGTGCTGCAGCCGCGTCCCATGTGCCCTGTGCAGTCAGTGGAGGCTCCATGCTCCTCCATCTTAGGCGGCCCTGTCAGCTCACTATAGACATGGCCGCTTACCTCCTGCACGTCTCTGTCCTGCGGCCGCGTCCCATATGCCTCCTGTGCCCTGTAAAGTCCGTGCAGTGTGTGGCGAATCCTCTGTTCGCCGCGCATGCGCACTTTAGAATTCGGCACACACGCACGGACGTCAGGGACACAGGGATTTTATTAGTATAGATACTGTATCCCTCTAACTTGACAGGCTGCAATAATGCAATGTTTCAGAAATGCATAGTTGTCTTGGGTGTCGGGTGTCTAGGCAGGAGCTATTCTCACTCAGCTACTGGGGATGCTGGACAGCTGCTTTGCTGAACTTATTGAGGGAGATTTATATTGAAGACTTTTATTTAAAAGTCAGCTTTTCAGGATTCTGGAGTCAAGAGTCAAATTATGTCTATTAAAGTTGGTGCATATTTAAGTCTAATACTTCTGTCTTGAGATATCACTCCAATTTCTATACCACCACTACTTTACTGAAGTAGATAATTTCTACTGAAGGCAATAATTTCTGTGGCTTAAAAAAAACAAAAACAAACTTGCAGTTAATAATACTGTCTTAAATCAACTTAAAGGGCTCATGACATTCACTTTCCCACCCACTTTTCAGTGAGTGGTGTAAAAATGCAAAATATTGAAAGATTTAACTGCAACGCTCGCGGTTTTCCTAGAGGCTCATTTGCATATATTAAAACATAATTTTTCTCAGCAATGTGGGTATATATGAACATGAGACCAACACAGATGCATTCAGCTGCCAAGCACACATGCAACAGATCATATGCAACAGATCAGCCAGGCAGAATCCTTCCCTGTACTGATGAGGGACAAGCACCACAGAACAGCTGTCTATGGATGGATATCTTGCTTGGCTATATTCTCTTGTCAAATCCCACGGTTTGTTTGAAGGTTGGATTATGACTAATAGGCAGCCACTTCCAAGAAGTAGCGCTAGCAAGATGGTCCTCTTCCTTGGGAGATACCTTTGCATATATGTTTCCCATGGAGCATTGCTAATAAATCTCCATACAGGATCGGTCTCTTTAGGGAGATTCAGCACCCTGCCTAAGCCAGATTCAAGGCATCACACCTAGCCAGCCAGAATCTTACTCCAAGAGAGATGGTTCTCTTCCTTGAGAGATGCTTCTTATTGAAAATGGCTCTCATATAACATTTTAACCATTACCAATTCATCAACCAACATTACTCATTCTATGAAAATAAAGTTTATGTAGCAAAGCATTTTTCACGTTAAAATCTACAAATTAGTATATATAGTATTATTAGTTTTAAACGCTAATTCACATTCATGACAGATTAAACATGCATTTATGTTAATATATGCCAATTTGGTGATTGAGAAGCTGTAGCTTCTTGCAATCAAGGATTTTGAACTTTTAATACTATTTATTACACACCCTTACAGCTATAATAAATTATAGTGATTTCAAGTGATAACATATCTCTAGGCTGTTCTACGTTTAGTTAATAGTATTATGTTACACAGTAAATTAGATCAATACATGGCTGGCAAACACAGTCTAAACACTTTCTTTAATTTTTAACTACTATATTCACATTTTTGTTTTTGCAAAGGGACAAAACTAGGCAGGCTAGAACGTTTGTATCGAGTGCTCCTCAAAGTCCTCAAATTTGCATAAAGTTTGTAATATGTGCTGTAAGAATTTTGGTACCAGAGTTATGATCTCAGGGATCAACACTTCCTGGACATTAAGGTACTTGGGTAATTGGGCAGCTCACTAGCTATTAACCCCTTAAGGACTCAGCCCTATTTCACCCTAAGGACTCGGCCATTTTTTGCAAATCTGACCAGTGTCACTTTATGTGGTGATAACTTTTAAATGCTTTTACTTATCCAGGCCATTCTGAGAATGTTTTTTCGCCACATATTGTACTTCATGACAGTGGTAAAATGGAGTCAAAAAAATTCATTTTCATTTATAAAAAAATATAAAATTTACCAAAAATTTGGAAAAATTTGCAATTTTGCAAGTTTCAATTTCTCTACTTCTATAATACATATTATTACCGCCCAAAAAAGTTTCTGATTTACATTCCCCATATTTCTATTTCATGTACCGATCATTTTGGGAATGCTATTTTATTTTTTGGGGACGTTACAAGGCTTAGAAGTTTAGAAGCAAATCTTGAAATTTTTCAGAAATTTTCCAAAAACCACTTTTTAGGGACCAGTTCAGGTCTGAAGTCACTTTGTGAGGCTTAGATAATAGAAACCACCCAAAAATGACCCCATTCTAGAAACTACACCCCTTAAAGTATTCAAAACTGATTTTACAAATGCTGTTAACCCTTTAGGTTTCCCACAAGAGTTAATGGCAAATGGAAAAAAAATTCAGAATTTTTATTTTTTTGGAACATTTTCCATTTTAATCAATTTTTTCCAGTAACAAAGCAAGGGTTAACAGCCAAACAAAACTCAATATTTATTGCCCTGATTCTCTTGTTTGCAGAAACACCCCATATGTGGCCGTAAAATGCTGTATGGCCAAACGGCAGGGAGCAGAAGGAAAGGAACGCCATATGGTTTTTGGAAGGCAGATTTTGCTGGACTGGAATTTTGACACCATGTCCTATTTGAAGCCCCCCTGATGTTCCCCTAGAGTAGAAACTCCATAAAAGTGACTCCATCTAAGAAACTACACCTTTCAAGGTATTCAAAATCAGTTTTACAAACTTTGTTAACCCTTTAGGTGTTCCACAAGAGTTATTGGCAAATGGAGATGAAATTTCAGAATTTATATTTTTTGTTACCTTGCCTCAAAAAAAGTGTAATATAGAGCAACCAAAAATCATATTTACCCTAAAATAGTACCAACAAAACTGACACCCTATCCCGTAGTTTCCAAAATTGGATCACTTTTTTGGAGTTTCTACTGTAGGGTTGCATCAGGGGGGCTTCAAATGGGACATAGTGTCAAAAAACTAGTCCAGCAAAATCTGCCTTTCAAAAACCATATGGCATTCCCTTCCTTCTACGCCCTGCCGTTTGGACATACAGCAGTTTATGACCACATATGGGGTGTTTGTGCAAACTAGAGAATCAGGGCAATAAACATTGTTTTGTTTGGCTACTTTGGCTCCAGTAACAAACCCCTGCTTTGTTACTGGAAAAATTGAATAAAATGGAAAATTTGCAAAAAAAATAGTTGTTTTGGGAACGTTTTTTATTTTATTTTATTTACATCGTTGTACTGAGAGGTTAGATTGTGTTCTATTTCTATAGAGCAGGTTATTATGGACGCGACAATACCAAATATGTATACTTTTTTATATTTATTTAAGTTTTACACAATAATATTATTTTTGAAACCAAAAAAATCATGTTTTAATGTCTCCATAGTCTGAGAGCCATATTTTTTAATTTTTTTGGGCGATTGTCTTATGTAGGGTATCATTTTTTGTGGGATGAGATAACGGATTAATTGGCACTATTTGTGGGTGCATATAACTTTTTGATCGTTTAGATGTGAGGTGACAAAACTGTTTTTTTTTACATTGTTTTTATTTTTTATTTTTTACGGTATTTACCTGAGGGGTTAGATCATGTGATATTATTATAGAGAAGATTCTTACGGACGCGGCAATACCTAATATGTATACTTTTTTTTTAATTTGTTTTACTTTAACACTATAACAGCATTTTAGAAAAAAAATAATGTTTTAGTGTCTCTATAGTCTGAGAGCCATATTTTTTTATTTTTTTGGGCGATTGTCCTATGTAGGGGCTCAATTTTTGCGGGATGAGATGGCGGTTTGATTGCTACTATTTTGAGAGGCATACGCATTTTTGATGGCTTTTTATTACACTTTTTGTGATGTAAGGTGACAAAAAATGGCTTACTTTACACCATTTTTTTAATTATTTTTTCCGGTATTTGCGTGAGGAGTTAGGTCATGTGATATTTTTATAGAGAAGGTTTTTTCGGACGCGGCGATACCTAATATGTGTAGTGTATTTTATTTTTTTTATTTTTATTCAGTGATATTTTTTTTTTTTTACTTTTTTTTATTCACTTTTTTTACATTTTTTTGACCCAGACCCACTTGGTTCTTGTAGATCCAGTGGATCTGGTGTCTATATAATACAGTATAGTACACTATACAGTGTACTGTGCTGTATTTATTTTACTTTACATAGTCTAAGCAGACTTGTGCCTTTAGCACAAGTCTGATTAGACTAACAGTACCATGGCAGCAGGACGCCTCTGAAAGCATCCTGCTGCCATGGTTACCATCACCCGCTGCGCAGCGGGTGATGGGGAGGGAGGGGGGCTCCCTCCCTCTGCGATCCCATCCTGTCGGGGGGCTGCAAAGGCACAGCAGCCCCCCGATGGGAGAGGGAGGGAGCTCCCTCCCTGTTAACCCTTCCATACTGCGGTATGGAAGGGGTTAAATGGCTGGCATCTGATCAAGCACAGATGCCAGCCGTTTCTATCAGAGTGTCAGCAATGTGCTGGCACTCTGATAGATCCACTAGACACCAGGGAATATTACAGAGGAGGCGGGTGGGGGATCGCAATCGCGATCCCGCCTGCCGCACCGTCTGCCTCCCGCACCGCCTCCTGCCGCCCGCAACCACCCCCACTGCAACCCCGCAGCCAAAATATGATTGGGGGCTGCAGGGGGGGTTAAAAATTAACACTTTGGGGGCATTAACTCTCTGATCCCTGCGGTCACAGACCGCGGGGATCAGAGATCGCACAAAGCGCTGCAAACCGCAGGTCTGAATTGACCTGAGGTTTGCAGCGACCGCCGATATGGGGATTTCAGCAGGTACCTTGTTCCGATCACTGCCGGCTGCTCAGCAGTGATCGGAACTACTCATGACTTACCGGTACGTCATGGGTCCTGAAGGACTCGGAAACCATGACGTACCGGTACGTCGTGTATCCTTAAGGGGTTAAAGGGAATCTGTCTTCACGATCTTGGACTATTATCTGTAGAAATACATGAGTGCAACTACAGATAAGGAATTTATTCACTATTTTTTATTTTCTTAGTGCTCTCTATTCCCCCACTATCAGCAGATAAAACTGCACTGTAATACATTGTCAGGACTGCCATGCATGCGCACATGAGTCCTCTCCAGAGCAGTCCTAACTGTGTATTTCAGTACAGCTTTCAGAGCTGCCAATGAGGGAATGGGGAGGAGTAAGAAAAAAAATCTGCAGTACTAGTCATGTATTTCTGCAAATAGGCCAAAATTGTGTTGACAGATTCTCTTTAACCCTTTCCTGACTGCCCCACATAAACTGATGTCGCAGTTGGGTACAGTATTTAAAAATGGCACAGTGGACAACATAGATGCCGAGTGCCTGCTGTTTTAGACAGTAGGCACCCAGCGTGTGTGCAGCATCCTCGGTCCTCCTGAATAATCTGAGGCTTCCACTGTTCCTATAGAGAACCTGCCTGTGGAAGGGCTCCATAGGAACATAGTGTAATTTTAATGTGAATGCATCGAGGGTCTATGAGAAAAGCAATCTAATGACTGCTTGCTACAGTTCTCTATAGAAAGTATTAAAAATGTAAAAAAAAAAGAAAAGAACAATAAAAAAATGTAAAAAAATATAAAAATTAGAATCACCCCCCTTTCCCCAAAATTAAAATAAAACTGCATAAACAAGTGAAAAATAAACATCAAGGGCATCATTGCATCTGAAAATGTCCATACTATTTAAATATAAAAATATCTATCCCATATAGCAAATGGCGAAACAAAAAAAGTAAAAATGGCTGATTTGCTGTTTTTGGTCACTTTACTTCCCACAAAAAATGTAATAAAATGTGATCAAAAAGTCATACACACTGCAAAATGGTATCAGTGAAAAGTACAGATCCCCCCGCCCTCACACAGCTCCATATACATTAAAATAAAAAGCAATGGGTTCGGAATAAAGTAATGCAAATAAAAGATTTGTTCTTTCAAAGGTTTTTTATTTTTTTAAGCATTAAAACACAAGAAAAACTATACATATATTGTATTGTTATAATTTCACACAGAGAGTAAAAGTAACAGGTCAGTTTTACCGCATAGGAAACGCTGTAAAAACAAAACCCATAAAACTGTACCGGAATTCCACCCCATTTTGAATTTTTTCCCCACTTCCCACTATATTGTATACAACTGTAAATGGTGCTATTAGAAAGTAAAACTTTCTCCACAAAAAACAAGCTCTTATATGGTTATGTGAATAGAAAAATAAAAAGTTATGGCTTCTGGACTGTTGGCAGTAAACATTTAAAAATGGAAAATCACAGTCCTGAAGAGGTTAAATAATGGATTCAAAATTATGAGTGCAAAGCCTACTGGTTACCCAGAGTAAAAGATAGAACATGTCAACTCTCCAATAATTCTGCTAGTAATTATGTTACAAGTTTCTAAACAAATCAATAATTTATTAAAATGATAGTTCAACCCATAAATGAGCTAACAGTAGCACAATTCCATAAATATATAAATGCTAAAAAAAAAACAAGGTCAGAGCAAGTATGTCCCCTAAATAATGGTAACGGGAAATGGTCACTGAAGATCAGGAAAAGGCAGAGCTACTAAATGTTTTTTTTAGCTTTGCATATACAAAAGAAGAGAAAGGAGTTGATGTAGGTGGTGCCAGGGCTGTTAGTACATCTAGTGATATACTCAACTGGCTAATTGTAGATATGGTCAGAGTTGCCATCCAGCATTTTCCTTTTTTTCTGGACATCTTATCCTAAAATCACAAATGGCCAACATTTTTTATGGACTAATTGAAAAACTATAATAAATCATAAAGATTATAATTATTGCATGTCTGTAGCTCAGTATACTGATAAGAACCCATTAACAGCATTTACTATGAGATGTAAAATGATGATAATTACCTCCAAAACAATATAGTCAAGTACCACAAGCCTAAAAAAAAAATCACACATCTATTTTTTTTTTCCCACGGTAAAAAAGTTGCCTATTTTTACAAACTGTCCAGAAATGGATGGATATTTAGCAACCCTAGATATGGTCCAAGCTAAGTTCCAGATAGATAACACCCAAGAATTATTAAAGAACTCAATTCAGTTATTGATGTGCCCCTTTTATAATTTTTTTAAAATTCTCTAGGAACTGGTACCGGTCTGTGACAAGCGACTGGTGCAAGGCAAATGTGGTGCCTATATATAAAAACGGCTCTAGGTCTTCCACAAATTAATATAGACAGGTAAGCTGTGGTAAAATGTTTGAAGGACTCTTAATGGACTACTATATACAGGAGTATGTGACTGTTAATAATATCATAAGTGATAACCAGCATGGGGTTACCAAAGATAGAAGTTTTCAGACTAACTTGATTTTGGTTTTATGAGGAGGTGAGGTAGAAGCCTTGACAGAGGGGCGACTGTGGATGTAGTGTTTCTGGATTTTGCAAAGGCTTTTGATACTCTCCATCATAGACTAATAGGTAAAGTAAGGTCTATAGGCTTGGAAAGTATAGTTTGTAATTGGATTGAAAACTGGTTGGAGCACTGTGTCCAGAGATTTGTGGTCAATGATTCCTATTCAGAATGGTCCCGGGTTATAAGTGGTGTACACCACGGTTCAGTGTTAGGTCCACTATCAGTTAACTTATGTATTAATGATATAGAGGATGGAATTAATAGCACTTTTTCCATGTTTTAAGATGACACAAAACTGTGTAGTACTTTGCAGTCTATGGAAGATGTCCACAAAATACAAGCTGAATTGGACACTGATTGTTTGGGCATCAATGTGGCAGATGAGGTTCAATGTGGATAAATGTAAAGTTATGCATCTTGGTGGTAATAATCTCTGTACTTCATATGTCCTAGGGGATATAACACTGGGAGAGTAACTTGTAAGGGAAGGGGTTAACAGGGAGGGAGCTCCCTCCCTCTCCCATCGGGGGCTGCTGTGCCCTTGCAGCCCCCGATTCTTGATGGGAGCACAGAGGGAGGAGGCTCCACTCCCTCCCCATCACCCGCTGCTCTGTTCTGGCAGCGGGTGATGGTTACCATAGCGGCAGGATGCCTTCAGAGGCGTACTGCTTGCCATGGTAATGGCAAGTCTGATCTGACTTTGTAAAGTAAAAAATACAGTACAGTACACAATATACACATTTATCACTGAATAAAAAAAAATAAAAATGCACTACACATATTATGTATCGCCGCGTCCATAAAAACCTGCTTTATAAAAATATCACATGACCTAACCCCTCAGATTAACACCATAAAAAACTAACCAAAAAATGGTGTAAAAAAAGCAATTTTTTGTCACCTTACATCACAAAAAGTGTAATACCAAGTGATCAAAAAGGCGTGTGCCTCCCAAAATAGTATCAATCAAACCGCCATCTCATCCCGCAAAAAATGAGCCTCTACATCGACAATCTCCCAAAAAAATAAAAAAAATATGGCTCTCAGACTATGGAGACATTAAAACATGATTTTTTTTTCTTAAATTGCTGTTATTGTGTTGAAGTAAAATAAATAAAAAAAGTATACATATTAGGTATCACCGCATCCGTAAAAACCTGATCTATAAAAATATCCCATGATCAAACCCCTCAGGTAAATACCGTAAAAAAATTATAAACAGAGTAAATAAACATTTTTGTCACCTCACATCACAAATAGTGTAATAGCAAGTGATCAAAAATGTATATGCACCCCAAAATAGTGCCAATCAAACCATCATCTCATCCTGCAAAAAATGAAACCCTACATAGGACAATAGCCCCCAAAAAATAAAAAAATATGGCTCTCAGACTATGGAGACATTAAAACATGATTTCTTTTTGTTTCAAAAATGATATTATTTTGTACAACTTAAATAAATAAATAAAAAGTATACATATTAGGTATCGCTGCGTCCGTAACAACCTGCTCTATAACAATAACACATGAACTAACCCCACAGGTTAACACAGCAAAAAAAAAAAAAAATATATATATATATATATACACAGTTGTGTTCAAAATTATTTAACCCCCACTGAAATTGAGTGTTTTGGCCAGTTTGACATTGATTTTGATCATTTCAGTCATCTTGTTTACAATTAAATCAAAGAGGCACTTGTAGGTCAGACAAATATAACATAACATTTATAATGAAATAACCACAAATGTCTTTTCTGTGCTCACATCATTATCAGTTTTATTCAACCCCCAAGTGACATTCAATCTTAGTACTTAGTACAACATCCTTTTCCAGTTATAACAGCTTTTAAACGTGAAGCATAGCTTGACACAAGTGTCTTGCAGCGATCTACGGGTATCTTCGCCCATTCTTCATGGGCAAAAGCCTCCAGTTCAATCACATTCTTAGGCTTGCGCGATGCAACTGCTTTCTTTAAGTCCCACCAGAGGTTCTCAATCGGATTCAAAATATTCTAGCCTTTAATCTGCAACCATGCTCTAGTGGACTTGTAGGTATGCTTGGGACCATTGTCCTGTTGAAAGATCCAACGTCTTCCAAGCCTCGGGTTTGTGACGGACTGCATCACATTTTCATCCAATATCTCCTGGTACTGAAGAGAATTCATGGTACCTTGCACACGCTGAAGCTTCCCTGTACCTGTAGAAGCAAAACAGCCCCAAAGCATGATTGACCCCCCGCCATGCTTCACAGTAGGCAAGGTGTTCTTTTCTTCACAGGCCTTGTTCTTCCTCCTCCAAACATAGCATTGATCCATGGGCCCAAACAGTTCTAATTTTGTTTCATCAGTTCACAGAACACTATCCCAAAACTTTAGTGGTTTGTCCACATGACTTTTGGCATACTGCAGTCGACTCTTCTTATTCTTTGGAGACAAGAAGGGGCACCCCCTGGGAGTTCTGGCATGGATGCCTTCATTACGCAGTGTGCGCCTTATTGTCTGAGCTGAAACTTCAGTACCCGCATCTGACAAATCTTTTTTCAGTTCCTCAGCAGTCACACGGGGACTTTTCTCCACTTTGCGCTTCAGGTAGCGCACAGCAGTTGAAGTCAGCATCTTCTTTCTGCCACGACCAGGTAGCGTTTCAACAGTGCCCTTTGCCTTGAATTTGCGAATGATGCTTCCTATCGTGTCTCTTGGTATGTTTTACATCTTTGCAATCTTCTTATAGCCATTGCCCTTCCTGTGAAGAGAAATCACCTCTTCTCTTGTCTTCCTGGACCATTCTCTTGACTTCACCATGTTTGTAAGCACACCAGTAAATGTCTAGAAGGAGCTGAGTATCACAGTCATTTTATAACTGCCTAATTGGTGCTTATTATGCTTGATTGCTGCTCCTTGACATCCACAGGTGTTTTCAATAACTGATCGAAAACACTTTAATGAACCTCTGTTCTTAAGAGTGGTAGTCTTTAAGGGGTTGAATAATTGTGTCAATGAAGAAATCACAAAAAAAACATTTAATACTGTATTACAAAAACAATTGATGTCATTTTAGTTGCATTTGGTTCTTTAAAAAGTCCTTGTAAGATTTCATTCTGAACACAATTACAAATGTACACTAAATTCCCTAAAACCCTTTGCAGCATTGGGGGTTGAATAATTTTGAACACAACTGTATATATATAATATATATATATATGAAGTCAAAAGCCATTTTTAACACCTTAAATCACAAAAAGTGTAATAGCAAGCGACCAAAATGTCATATGCACCCCAAGATAGTGCCAATCAAACCATCATCTAATCCCACAAAAAATGAGCCACTACATAAGGCTGTCGCCCAAAATATAAAATATGGCTTTTAGAATGTGGAGACACTAAAAAATAATTTATTAAAAATGCTTTATTATGAAAAACTGAAACAAAAATTCCCAAAAAGTAGTCATATTTGGTATTGTTGCGTCCCTAATAACCTGCTCTATAGAAATAGCACACGATCTAACCTGTCAGATCAACTATGTAACAAAAAATAAAAACAGTCCTAAAACAGCTAATTTTTTTTTTCAAATTTTCCATTTTAATCAATTTTTTCAGTAACAAAGCAAGGGTTAAAAGCCAAACAAAATTCAATACTTATTGCCCTGATTCTGTAGTTTGCAGAAACATCCCATATGTGGTCGTAAACTACTGTACAGGCACACGGAAGGGCGTAGAAGCAAGGGAACGTCATATGGTTTTTGGAAGGCGGATTTTGCTGGACTAGAGTAGAAAGTAGAGTAAAGTAGAGTAGAAACTTCATAAAAGTGACTCCATTTAAGAAACTACACCCCTCAGTGTATTCAAAACAGTTTTTTTAAACTTTGTTAACCCTTTGGGTGTTCCACAAGAGTTATTGGCAAATGGAGGTGAAATTTCAAAATTTCAATTTTTTTTTGTTACCTTGCCTCAAAAAAAGTGTAATATAGAGCAACCAAAAATCATATTTACCCTAAAATAGTACCAAAAAAATTGCCACCTTATCCTGTAGTTTCCAAAATGGGGTCACTTTTTTGGAGTTTCTATTCTAGGGTTGCATCAGGGGGGCTTCAAATGGGACATGGTTTCTAAAAACCCGGTCCTGTAAAATCTGCCTTCCAAAAACCATATGACGTTCCTTTCCTTCTGAGCCCTGCCATTTGGCCGTACTGTAGTTTACGACCGCATATGGGGTGTTTCTGCAAACTACAGAATCAGGTAAATAAATATTGAGTTTTGTTTGGCTGTTAACCCTTGCTTTGTTACTGGAAAAAATTGATTAAAATGGAAAATTTGGCAAAAAATTGAAAATATGAAATTTTATCTCCATTTGCCATTAACTCTTGTGGAACAGCTAAAGGGTTAACAAAGCTTGTAAAATCTGTTTTTAATACCTTGAGGGGTGTACTTTCTTAGATGGAGTTTTTGGAGTTTCGACTCTAGGGGTACATTAGGGGGGCTTCAAATGGGACATAGTGTCTAAAAACCAGTCCGGCAAAATCTGCCTTCCAAAAACCACTTGGCGCTCCTTTCCCTCTACGCCCTGCCTTGTGCCCGTACAGTAGTTTATGACCACATATGGGGTGTTTGTATAAACTACAGAATCAGGGCAATAAATATTGATCTTTGTTTGGCTGTTAACCCTTGCCTGGGGACTTGAAACAATGGATTAGAATGGAAAATTTTCAAAAAAATCGAAATTCTTAAATTTTATCTCCATTTGCCATTAACTCTTGTGGAACACCTAAAGGTTTAACGACTTTTGTAAAATCAGTTTTGAATACTTTAAGGGGTGTAGTTTCTAGAATGGGGTCATTTTTGGGTGGTTTCTATTATCTAAGCCTCACAAAGTGACTTCAAACCTGGACTGGTGCCTAAAAAGTGGGTCCCCAAAAAATAAAATGGAATTCTAAAAATGATCCAAACATGAAGTAGACATATGGGGAATGTAAATAAAGAACTTTTTTGGGTGGTATTACTATGTATTATATAAATAGAGAAATCGAAACTTGGAAAATTGCACATTTTTTAAAATTTTGGGGTAAATTTGGTATTTTTTTTATAAATAAAAATACATTTTTTTGATTCCGTTTTACCAGTGTCATGAAGTACAATATGTGGCGAAAAATCAGTCTCAGAATGGCCAGGATAAGTAAAAACGTTTTAAAGTTATCACCACATAAACTGACACTGGTCAGATTTGCAAAAAATGGCCAGGTCCTTAAGGTGAAATAAGGCTGTGTCCTTAAGGGGTTAAATATGCAGATATGAATACAGGGAGTAATCCACCAAAGTCTTGCGTGATATCGGATGAGACATACTTTGGCTCCACGGGGCCAATAACTTTTAATGCTGCATGGAAACAGCTTTGAAATCAAAGTAGTTGAATGAATTGACTTCGGAACTATGATCCGAAGATCGATTCGCTAAAGACTAATTGCAAGGATACCAAATACTGTTTTGTAATATTTCATACCAAGGATGTTACAAAAACTTTGCTTCGGCATTTTTTTTTTGTGTGTAACAATAACATTGCTAAAAATTGAAAGTTTTACCATAAAAGAAAAAGAAATCTGGAAAGTAAAAATTCTATTTGTCTGCATAACTTTCACAATAAAGATTATTTTAAAGGTTTTAGTGAGATTTGAACCCCATACCATCTGAACAGCTGCCTTATCCACGCCTCTATAGAAAAGCTCTGCTGTGAATATAGGATTTTTTAATGTCTTACAGTTTAAAGTTTTTTTTTTAAATACCACAAAACAGTATTTCAGTAAGGCCTATTGCACACGACCGTATGGCTTTTTCAGTATTTTGCCGTGCACAAAAAACGGATCCGCAAAAAATACAGATGACGTCCGTGTGCATTCTGTTTTTTGCGGAACGGAACAGCTGGCCCCAAATAGAACAGTACTATCCTTGTCTGTTATGCGGACAATAATAGGACATGTTCTATCTGTGAATGGAAAAACGGAAATATGGAAATGGAAGGCATAAGGAGTACCTTCTGTTTTTTTTGCGGATCCATTGAAATGAATGGTTCCATATACAGAATGCAAAAAACGGAATGTAAACGGAAAAAAAACCTTTGTGTGCAAAAGGCCTAACAGTAAGGCTACATGCACACGACAGTTGTTTTCTGCTGTCCGCAAATCGCGGATCCGTCTCCCTTTTTTTTTCACATCCACATCCTTTCCTTGTGTCCGCAAATTTTGTAGGTTGTGTTTCCGTGTGTCTTCCGTTTTTTTGGCGGATCCGCAAAAAAAACGGAAGGCTTGAAACAGTTTCTTAAAGTACCTGCACAAGTGCCCTGGTTTGCAAGCAACCATCCGCAAAAAAAACGGATGCGGATGGAAAAACGGAAGGCTTCAGTGTGGCTTCCGTTTTTTTTGCGGACCCATTGACTTCTATGGGTCCGCAAACCGTTTTTTGCGGACAAGAATAGGACATGCCATATTTTTTTTGCGGACGTGAAATGCGGAATACGGACGTGGACAGGAAACGGAAGAGGCATCAGTTTTTTTTGCGGATCTATAGAAATGAATGGGATCCGCAAAAAAAAACGGAACGGAAGCCGAGAAAAAACACTGTCGTGTGCATGTAGGCTAACAGTATCCCTGCAATTAAAATAACCCGTACAATATAGTGAACATATTATTTATGGTGATTGAAAAAAGTGTAAATAAAAATGAAGGACACACATTTTGCCTGTATGGAGCCCTGAAATTTCTGAGGGCAGCCCTGCATGAAGCCCTGCTGCAAAAAACCCACCCTAACGGCTAATGCACACGACCGTTTGTATTTTGCCGTCCGCAAAAAACAGATCTGCAAAGAATAAGGATGACGTCCGTGTTCATTCGATATTTTGCAAACGAAACAGCTGGCCCCTAATAGTACAGTACTATCCTTGTCCGTAATACGTACAATATTAGGACAAGTTCTATTTTTTTGCGGAACGGACATACGGGAACGGAATGCACACGAAGTAACTTCTGTGATCCGCAAAAAAAAAAAAACTGACATGGGAAAAAAATTATGTTCATGTGCATGAGCCCTAAGACACAGCATCATTGCTGTTATCACATCTAGAGGGCAGGGTCCAGGAGAATGAGCAGAACACCGCCCAAGAGGCAAGGTCACTGATGATTTTATGTCTACAGGGCACAGCCTTACAAGTCTTGCCACGCCTCAGATGTAGACATGATGTCATTGTGATAGGGAACCAACCAAGTAGAAAATATCACATGACCACAATGGAGTGCAGGAATATGGGGTGTTACAGATTAGCAATCATTTGTGTTGTTTCCTATCAATTGATGCAGAAACGTGATAAACCAGAATATCCCTTTAATTGTAAAAGGCTGGATAGCCCCTTTAACATTTTTATAATGTGATTGAAGATAGCAGCTCTCCCAACCAAAGTTGAGGCAGATTGGTTACAGAGGCAGTTTATCTGCTATACTTTAAAGAGGAATCCTCACCTCTCCTACTTGCATTCCCCCTGTAATAATAATTAGGGATGAGCGAATCGACTTCGGATGCGGAGCGAGCACTCTGTACAGTATTAGAATGTATTAGCTCTGATGAGCCAAAGTTATTACTTTGTGAAGTCTCGCGAGACTTCGCATAATAACTTCAGAAATTGAATCAGTATTTGAAAAATTCCAGCCCAAGGTCATTCACTTGAAAAGGACTGACCTACACATAGGCTATGTGACCAATAAATGTGATGTCACCGGCCTAGGAAACAACTGATTGGCAGTGATGCTGAGAGTTGGACTACCATAGATCAGATATTGATGACTTATCCTAAGAATAAGCAATAAATATGTAGAAGCAGCACCACCGGGCTCCGGGGATGGTATCCACGATGCAACAGCCAGACACGGCCACGGATCCACTCAGCCACAATCAAGGAAATAAAAATCAGGTTGTCGGCAGCATCTTCCATCAAAAATTCTTTATTCCAGACTCCAAGACATCAACGTACAAATACAGGATAGCAGCAACGTTTCGGCTGGTATACAGCCTTTGTCAAGCTCTGTCGAGCTTGACAAAGGCTGTATACCAGCCGAAACGTTGCTGCTATCCTGTATTTGTACGTTGATGTCTTGGAGTCTGGAATAAAGAATTTTTGATGGAAGATGCTGCCGACAACCTGATTTTTATTTCCTTATCCTAAGAATAAGTCATCAATGTTCTACTCTTGAAAACACCCTTTAAATGATAGTACTGTAGATTTAAATACTGTGTCTTTTTTCTGAAACTGATCAAAAGAACAAGACAAGACAAGTGAAATGATTTATTACAATTGCTAAATGCAATAATTGAATGGATTATTTAATCCCCTTCAAGTCAATATTCAAAGGCGTGTTTGACAATGACAGTTCATATGGATGTTTATGCAGCATCTCAGACCCTTTCCATTTGTAACCTGGTTCTGCAGGAGAGGGAGAGAAGAATACCAGTTTTATTGAATTTTGAAATTTCTGGGCACCGAAAATGTTTATATATTTCTCCTCTTATCAATAGTTGTAGAGACAGATGAGTGTCAGTAAGATGAAACTTTTGTTTATTGCTGTATTTACTAAGCATACTACTTAATACATCATTTCTTTGTGTGTGTATAATTGCAGCATTATATCACAGTAATATAGAGTTTCATTCTGTTTCCCTGCTTCACTGCACACATGTAAATTGGCATTTCTCGTCCTTAGCAATTAATAATCCTGCACAATAGTTTTCTGAAGCCACACAATCTGATCTATTTTAAACTAGAGACTGAATATGTGGAAAAATATTAACAGTTTTCATCTTTACATAATGCATATTTCATCTGGTACACTAATTCATTTCATCCTCTCTACAATTTGTTGAATCATGTGGCCCATGCGGTAGTAATATAAAAACAGCAATACTATACATATATTATAAAATATTGGTTTATATTATCACCATTTTATATTAAAATTTGGCTCTGAGGTTTTTTTTTATGTACTTTATTTGTTTAGAAATTGTTGAGTATAAAGTATAAAAATGAATCACTTCACTTCCCACGGAAAAAAAACTAATTACTTACTTCTGATTTCCACCTCTATATTATACACAAGAGGACAGCTCTAGAAAAGCATTGATATTGTACATTTTACTACTTATGCTCAGCCTTCTTTTTAGTTTTAATTGGCAGCAGTTACTAAAAAATGTGTTGACAAAATGAAAACTTTACTGGGGTTTTCCTACATTTTCTTACTACCTCAGGGTAGGTCATCAGTATCTGATCCATGGGGCTCCAACACCTCGGACCTCCGCCGATCAGCTGTTTGAGAAGGAACTGGTGTTCCTGTGAGCTCTGTGGCCTTCTTTCTGCTTCTCCTAGGCCGAGTGACAACACATTCATGTGTCACATGGCCTAGGAGCAGTTCAACCCCATTCAAGCGAATGGGGCTGAGTGCAATACCAAGCACTGCCGCTGTACAATGTATGGTGCTGTGCTTGGTGAGCTGAGAGAAGGCAGAGGCACTCACAGGGGCATTGCTGCCTTCTCAAAACAGCTAATTGGTGGGGGACCCCCACTGATCAAATACTGGTGTCCAGAGGATAGACTATTTTGAAAAATGAAAGGTAGAATCTGAATATTATGGGCAATTAAACCACTTTTCCTGATAAATGTTGTTAAATCTCCCCCAGTATGTAAATATTCAATGTATTTTTATTTTTACAAAACCAGATAGATGGTATTCTGGATGTAATTTTTGAAGTTGCTTCATATATTCAACTTCTTATCCAGGCTCTTTCACTTCCTTTTTTGTTTGGACTTTTACCATGGCACTTAACTTCCCCACTCATGCCATCAATTTGACCAGAGAGGAAAATGGGGATGAGTGACTCAGAGAATCACACATTACAGTGATAAATGAGCTGCTGTTCTGTCAGCATCTTTATCTAAACCTATCAAGAGACCAATAGAGCTGTCATACTGTTATCCCAATTCTACATCTACTATTATACTAGTAGATATTTCCCCCCTGATAGGAGCAGTAAACTGACATTGGGTTCCCTATCTTTATGGTAGATTATCTCTCTGTGGTGACTCCTACAGAATGGCATTTCAGTACTGCCAAAATGAAAACGGAAAAAACAATGAAACATTTTTCAATAACTTATAAATATTGAATTACAAAAATCTCCCTTTAACAATGCTTGCAAAAAGTGAAATGGTATTGCATAACTTCTGCAACCATTTTTTTTTTAATTGCTCTAATGAACTAGCAATTTTTTATTTTTTAGCTAGGAAGAATATATTCTAGGACAGGCATCCTCAAACTGCGGCCCTCCAGCTGTTGCAAAACTACAACTCCCAGCATGCCCGAACAGCCTACAGGTATCAGCCTACAGTAGGGCATTTTGGAAGTTGTAGTTTTGCAACAGCTGGAGGGCCGCAGTTTGAGGAAGCCTGTTCTAGGACATCCCGTGTGCCACCTGATATGGTAGCTTTGAAGTGAACTGTGATTTCAGTTTTAGCTCTGGAAAGAATTTAAGAATTTGAACCAAACCATAATTTGATACTAGCTGGGAGCCTTGGCTTGCAGAAGAAAAATCACAAAGTGGAATCTTTGCACTGCTTTCTTTACCCTCAGGGTTTTTGCTATTTGCGCGTTTATTTTTTATTTTTTTTCCCCCCACTGCATATCTCCCCAGGATGGGGGAAGTATGCATTGCTGAATAAAGTACTGTGTGTATATATACTATAAGTATAGAAATTTTACAATAAAAGGCTTAAAAAACAGACTTTTTGGCAATTAACAGTGAATATGATGTTACTATAGCTGTCATAAACATGTAACATGTCAGTTTCTCAGTATAACACATCAGTATGTGATCTTTATAACAGTAGATAAAAGACTTGCTGGTAAATACGAGAATTCATGTATTAAAATTATATCTCCAGCTTCAAATGAACCTCCCTATCAAATGAAAAATGGAAAAACATCTTGTCATTTTCCAGAAATCTATATTAAAGTTACTGTCCTCACCTGATATCAATGAGTTATAATATGCTGAAAATAAAAGTATTGGGCTGTCATTCCTTCCCAGTGAAACCTTTTGCCTTGTGAGCCTGTGCTACATTATCTAGGCCACAAGAAACACAGATATTTTAAGATGAGGATGTCAGTAAGGGTCATTTTCAACTTGGTTATCAAAACGAGCAGTCAAGATGAGAGGATGCACCTCAGACTGCTGGGGCACATCAATCACACTGACAAGCCCTAATCAGACAAAAGGAGTCTTTTCAGAAGTTGTGCGGAGATTAAAAAGGTGGCGGAAAGAGTATTATTGTTCAAATCAAACAAATGATTTAGGATGGAAGTTTTAAGCCAACAAGTAAGACCCTTAGCCCTAACATCACTCGCATGTGGTCCTGCAATCTTATATATTTCTAGTCATCTGCGTTTGCTCTGTCAGATCTTTCCTCTGCTTTCATTTTTTCATTTCCAGGTGACATTACTGTCTTTCTTTCAAATTTCAACTCCCATTTTCCAATCTTGATTCTGATCTTGGCTGACGTGACTGGGATGCTCAATAGTTTCTTTGCAGGGAGGTAAGGTAAATAGAAACATATCTGTGTTATTTTTCAAACAGCTTTTTTGTCAGGGCTGTAAGATGACCGAATTATTCATATGGAAAGGTGGAAAGGGACTTTTGTTTCGCTTCTACATATTCAGAGAATCTGACAGAACACAGCACATTTTTTGAGATTGCATGATTTAGGGTAGAAAAAAAATATATCTGATATAAAAGAAAAACAAAAGATACTGACACTTTTTTTTAAATTGAATCATCAAAAACAGAAAAGTGTCTCTTTTGTCTCCAAATCAATTCTGAATTCTAGTTGACCCTTTTTTTTTCTTTTCATAGTGGTTTCTGAGTGTTAGAGATAAACATTATATTACACTGGATAATGGTGGCATGCATTATAATACACTGAGGTACATTTATCAATGTGTTTATTGGATTTCTCAAGATTACATTTTAGATCAAATAAAATGTAATAATCTTTTGATGGGAAATTCTGAATAATTTGAAAAAATGCTTTTGTGCTTAGATATTACTGTAACATGCATTATATAATAAATATGGCGCCCCTAGTATTGTTTTTATTTCTTTCTCAGAATGGCCATCTAAGGTGTTTAGTGCCAGTGGTCACACATGCTCAGTAGCTCAGTCCCACTGCATGGTTCCCTTGTGTATGAAAGAATCAGCACACTGGAAATGGCTTTTTTTTGTCAAGCAGTGGGCACATTACGTAGGTTTTTGCAGAGGTACAACATAACCAGGACAAGAACCAGGGGAGCACCATAACAAGTATGTCCGCTCTAATTTTTAATACCTTGATAAAGGTGCATTTTTAATTGATTTCTGTTAGAAATATTAAGGCTGATATCACAAAGAAATGTAGTATCTAATAGTTGGACAATCACTTGAAAGTATCATTAATTGGACTTTGTGACTGATTGTGACAACCTAGTTTGAAAAACAATTTAACCAAAATTTCTGGTTTCTGATTTCTACAGGAAGGAGGTGCATAATTTGCATGTCACTATATAAGTGGGTTATTATATTATATTATATTATATAGCCTATTGATGCTTCAGTAATTAGTAATGACCTGACAGAATGCACTTAGTTTAAGCAGGAGCCCTCTGGCACTGCTCCGTCCACAGTAAGAGACCAAGTATTGTATATCCTACCACTTTTGTAAAGTCTCCCCTTTATATGTTTGAGCATTAAAATCGAAGAGATCAGTTATGCAATGGTAAGGAGGATGCTTGTAACGTTCTACCGTGGTGTGTAATGTAGGCAGAATTAAATAAAGTGTAAGGAATAGTAAATAAATAACAAACAAAAATTATGTCTAGAATGTTTGTCAGATTTCAGGATTTTCTGCATGAACCTGAATCAAAGCTCGCAGTGTTAAAGGGGTTGAAACCTTTTCTTTAAAAAGACCTAGAAATGATAAAAAAAAGCATTGTGCTGCTGTTTCATCTCTGCTCTGAACTTGTTTGTCATAGGTTGACACAAAGGAAATGGCTGTAAATGCGAATCACTAGCTGGGATACTGCTGCCAGCAGTCAGGGGCGAACTGGCAATAGACGCGGTGGGACGATGTCCAGGGGACTGCCCAAGCCCTCTACATGGCTGCTGGTCAGGTGCATAATGATCTCATGCTTTCAGCATTAATTAATGCTACGAGCATCAGGTACATATGAAACTCGCCAAAGGCCGCAATGCCCTCCAAACTCAACTGTATCACTGTCTTCAGGGCTTTGATACAGTCTAATACTGTGGTAAGGGTGGCAGTATTTTGAGCAGCACGGTTGTATTTGCTTCTGTTAAGGCAGTATTTTGTGCTGCACTACAGTATTGCAGGACCCATCTACTTCTGTTGACCCGCCTACTTGTGTTTCAGTTTGGATCTGTCTACAACATGGCACCACTTTTATTTTTTCCAGGGCCACTTTAAGTTGCTCATGCCAGCAGTGCTTGTGTCAAACATGAACCAAGAAGTAGAGGTAGAGATTAATGCGGACTGAAGCAGCATTGAAATGACAGTGACAGGATTCATGAGATGAGTAATGCTTTGCTTTTAACCCTTTCTAGTACTTTTTTTTTTTTTAAATCTACCTCCCAAAAATGATTCCGTTTTCATTTGGGCTCATATGGAGCCAAAAATTCCCTTTAAGGAAATATTGACCATGAGCTTAATTTGGTATTATAGTTTATTAGGTATTGCAACTGCATTACCAGACACATGTCATACCTAATAAATGTATATACTGTAATTCATAATAAATGTACAGGGGCATCAATATTTAATGTACTTTTTTAATGGGAGGCATTTGTCTTGTATGGTAAATGCCTGGGGAAAAAAATATTATTTATGAATGCCCTTAAAGTGGTTGTCTGCCTCTGAACCCGGACATATGCCCATTTTCACCAGGCAGCCCATCTGACATGAGTAGCAAAGCATTTAATACTACAATGCTCTCCTTTGCCCTGCGCTCCAAAAAAGGCATTTTTTTGGAGATTCGGTTACGTACCGGGCTCTCCATGGGTTAAGCTAGGCAGAGGCTTCTGCCTAGCAATGAGTTCAGTGACATCACCAGTAGTGATGGGCGCGGTTATTCGAATCACGAATTTTAATCGCGAATATAGCCACTTCGAGAATTCGTGAAGATTTAGAATATAGTGATATATATTTGTAATTTTCGAATATTCTAGATTTTTTTTCCTCTGACCAATAATGCCTCCCTGCTTCTTGCTTGTCGGCCAATGAGAAGGCTGCAATGTCTTTGTCTGAGCTTAGCAACATCCCCAGCAACCAATAGGAAAGTTGCCTACCCCTTACTATATAAGAACCTCCCCAGCAGCCATTTTCTGCAGTTTTTTGCAGTTCTGAGAGAGGCAGCAGTGTCATTGCTGTGCTCTGTGCTTTGCTGTGTCATTACAATAGATAGTTAGTTAGTTAGTATATATATATATATATCTATATATATATATATATATATATATATATATATATATATATATATATATCATACAGATAGTTAGTGGGAGATAGTCAGTGTAGGTTAGATAGTGATATAGTGTAGCTGATAGGTTCCAGTACAGGCTGTTAGGTAGTGTGATAGGTTCTGCTGTCCATACATACATGCTACATACATAGTGCTGTATGTATGTATGCTAAATACATACATACATACATAGTGCTGTGATGTCACAAGTTCACAATACTTAGCACCAATCACTAATATGTAGTCAGACCTGTTAAAATGTGAAGTTGCATGTATTGCGCCAAAATTTCGCATTATTAGTGCTGATTTCGCAATCGAGAATATATTGGAGCACTCTATCTGCATATGAAGCTATTGTAATGTTCTGCCGTGTGAACCATTTTCTCCAGTCTCAGGAAACTTCTAGCAGCTTGAATAATGTAGCAATAGTGATCCATACCTGTATTGCGTGCACATTACGCGCATATTACATTGGCGATTTTTGCAAACAAGACCATATTTGCAAATTCTCGAATTCATGAATATATGATAAATATTCTACCAAATATTGGCAGAATATCGTGAATTCCAGTGTTGCCCCTGCCGCTCATCACTAATCACCAGCACTAATGGGCAGGCTTTAGCATGCCCATCAGTGCCAGTAACGTCACTGGCACTCTGCCTAGCTGTGTAAAAATATAAACAAACAGGCCTTGCCCTGCACAATACAGAGCAGGGCAATGGAAAGTATTGGAGCATGAAATGCTCCAAAGCTCATGTCAAAGGGGCTGCCTAGGTGAAAATGGGGATATATCCACTCTAAACCTAGACAACCCCTTTAAAAAAAACGCTGGATCAGGATAATATTTTGGGAGCTCATACTCAGTGGGAAAGTGAGTAAACTTTGTCAAGACACTATGCCCATAAATAGGTGGTGGAAAGTTAGACTAGACAGATTTATCATCCAGCATCAGCCATTGTGCTAAATGTGGCGTATTTGTCTATCTTTACATTGCCTTACTAGTAAATTAGAAAATTTGTAAATCTGTCCCATGTGTTCTTTGTGGATGTTTTGTGTTATCATGTATATTTTACTATCATTATTAAAATAGTATTAAAGGGTATGCTGTTGAACTTAATGCATATTGAAGTGTGATCATGAGAATATATAAGCACTTTCTCTGTTCAAAAATATAGTAATATAGTAATAGTAAAATTTCAAATTTAGGATTACTTCTTTGTCTGCTTGGTATATTTATATCCTCTTCTGTTTTTATATTTTTTTATTTTGATGTTGTTTTACATAAAGAATTCTGCACTAAAGGTTTTATTCTAACATTCACAGTCTGTGTGCATAAATTTCTCAAATATTTTTTTGTTTCTGGTAGAAATGGTAGATCAATAAGAGACATGCTTGAGTGTCTGTGTTGTGCCTCCCATTCCAATTTTCACCTTTCTGCTCTAGATTTCAAGTTTAAAATTATTTTGAAAACTCGATATAAATTCTATTCAGGATAAAAAAAAAAGGCAAATAGATGTATGAAATGTAATAGGCGTTCAGTGTGCATGGAATGTGTGTGTCTTTATTTAAAATTTCATCTGTTCAATAGACTCATTGAGATGCCAAATCTTGTTTCACTATGTATCCGGAGGGACTCTGGGCCACCATAAAAGAACTTCAGTAAATCAGTTGTTCTGCTCACATATATAAACCATGAGCTTGTAAAACTAAGAAATGGAAATGCACCAATAAAGGCTTTCTGTTGCAATATAGGTAGCATAACGGCTTATTAAAAATGAATAACTACCAACCATACACAGTCAATGAATAGATCTTTACAGGGTGAGCACGGATATAACATACCAATAATTCTGTAAATGCCTTTAAGATCATTTACTTTGTTAAACAGTTTTGATGTTCAAAAAATAGCTGGAAGCAAACTCTTGACCACTTTGAAGATACCCAGAAGACAGATCCTATGTCTGCTGGAACTGAGGAAGGAAGATTGTAGACACAGGACTAATATTGATCACTTTGTACAGAATATAGAAGCCATTATTCTGATTTAGTCAAGTATAAAAAAAATACATTATTCATTGTATAGTTAAAGGGAATCTGTCACCACAATTTTAGACTATTATCTGCAGTAATACATGAGTAATACAGCAGTCCAGATCACTTTTTTTTTTTCCCTGCTGCTCACTGTTCTTACACTGTCAGCACACATAATGTAGCTGCACCGAAATACATAGTCTGGACTGCTCTGCTGTTCTAACATAATGGAAAGGACTCATGAGTATGCATGGCAGTCCCGACAATGTATTTCAATACAACTCTGAGCACTGGGGGGAATGGGGGGCAGTAGGAAAATAAAAAAGTGATCTGGACTCCATATCTGCTGTACTATGCATGTATTACTGTAGGCAATAGTCCATTAAGTCCAAAATCAGGGTGACAAATTTCTTTTAAATGGCGGGCAACTGAATGGACTAAAGCATGATATATTTTCTGGATGTGCAAATGAGTGGAGTGGATTGATTCTGAAATTTGAAAATTAATATCATTCAGTTAAATGAACACTAGAACTGGGACAATTTTTCAATATACCTCCTGTTATTTTTTAGACTGGATAGTCTTGTTGCATTTATACAAAAGCCTAATTGTATTTCACACAACTAGTGATGAGCAAAGTTTTTGCTTCGCGGAACTTCGACAAGACAGTTGATTAGTTACAAATTGCATAGTAACAAACCGCATTCCATTGTATGGAGTGGGTGCAATGACTGGGAATGGCGATCACGCCATCCCCTGTCATTTAACCCCTCAGATGCCACATTCAACCCCTCAGATGCCGTGATCAGCAGAGAATGCGGCATCTGAAAGTCACATTCATCCTGTCAGGGGGTTAATCAGGGGTTAAAACAAAAAAATACATACTTACCTCATCCATTTGATTGAAGAAAACGTGCCAATTTTTGCCTGTGCTGATCGCGTCATCACGCTAGGCAGATGCGGTGACGTCAAATCTGATACTTTCCAGATTTTGTTTTTACCCCTTTTTGATTATTGGCACCACGTTTACTAAGCACCAATCCTGTGGAACTCCATGTCATTATATAGTCCTCAAATTTTAGAAATAAGGGTCTGTTTATTATATTACTTAAACAGGGGTATATGCCATCTGGCGATTTGTCTATTTTAATCATTTTAAGATGCCGTTGCACTTCTTCCTGGGTTAATCATGCCACATTTACCGAATTTTTTGCCCTATAAGACACACCGGCCCATAAGACGCACCTAGGTTTTTGAGGAGGAAAATAAGAAAAAAATATTTTGAACAAAAAGGTGTGCCTTTTGGTGGGTTTTGAACTAATGGTGTTATGGGGGATCTGTGGATGGCACAGTTATAGGGGGATCTGTGGATGGCACAGTTATGGGGGGATCTGTGGATGGCCACTTTCCTTTTGTCATCCGTGTCCTCCTCATCATCTAGCGATGATGAAGAGCCCTCAAGGCGGCGGAGACCCGCCAGGCGGAGCAGCTCTGGGGCTCGTACTAATTTTCCGGCCCAACACATAAGTTCACCTGAGCCCCCTACCGGTGAACTTGTTATGGTGTACCCCAGAGTGTTTTGAGCCCGTGATTCCTGATTTTGTAGGCCAACCAGGAATCCAGATTTCCACAGTGAGCTTTGCTGAATACGACTACTTTAGTCTTTTTTATAGTGACCACTTTGTAAATCTAATGGTGGAGCAAACAAACCTGTACGCTCAACAGTTTGTTGCTCAACACCCGGGCTCCTTTTTGGCTAGGCCCAGTGGCTGGATGCCGGTCAGTACAGCTGAGATGAGGACGCTTTGGGGCCTCGTGCTGCACATGGGCCTAGTCAAGAAGCCTAGTGTCAGGCATTACTGGAGTGGGAACATCCTGTACCAGAATCAACTTTATAGTACGGCCATGACACGATCCCCCGGTTTGAGGCCATCCGGAAATGCCTGCATTATGCAGATAATGCAGCATGTGTCGCCCCCCCCCCCCTCCCAAATCTGGCCAGTCATCGATCACTTTGTGGCCAAATTTGGGCAGGTCTATGTGCCTGGAAGGGAGGTCGCGGTTGATGAGTCTCTCATTCATTTCAAGGGGAGACTCATTTTCCCGCAGTATGTTCCCTCTAAGCGGGCGAGGTATGGTGTGAAGCAGTACAAACTTTGTGAGAGTACCTCAGGGTACACTTACAAGTTTCGTGTCTACGAGGGGCGAGATTCCCGTATTGAACCCCCAGAATGTCCGGCCACTCTGGGTGTTAGCGGGAAACTTGTGTGGGACCAGTACGTGGATAACTTTTATACTAGTATCCCCTTGTTCCAGTCCCTCGTCGCCAGATCCACGTCCGCTTGTGGGACCATGAGAAAAAATCAACGCGGCCTACCTACCCACCCTCTCCAGGTACCTATCCCCATGGTGAGACCCGTGCCCTTACCAGTGGAAACCTGTTGCTGGTCAGATATAAAGACAAGGATGTCCTTGTACTGTCCACAATTAAAGGTAACGGCATCACCCCTGTCCCTGTGCAAGGTACTGAGGCAACGGTCCTCAAGCCTGATTGTATCATTGACTACAATCGGTATATGGGAGGAGTTGATCTCTCTGATCAAGTTCTCAAGCCGTATAATGCCATGCGCAAAATCCGGGCATGGTACAAAAAATTTGCAGTCTACTTTGTGCAGGTTGCCATGTACAACTCATTTGTGCTGTCCCGAAGCGCTGGAAACACAGGGAAATTCCTTCAGTTCTATGAGGCAGTCCTCAAGGACCTGATCTTTTCTGACCGGGAAAGAGCAGGCCGAAGTACCTCGGAAACTGGAGGTGCCCGGATTGTCCCTGGCTAACACTTTCTAGGTGTGGTCCCCCATACTGAAAGAAGGGAGAAACCTAAAAAAGGTGCAGAGTGTGTCACAGGAGGGGGATATTGAAGGATACGACCACGCAGTGTGACACGTGCCCCGATCATCTGGGCCTCTGTATTATTGGGTGCTTCAGGGAGTACCACACTTCTATGGAGTACTAAATATATTATCCCCTTTTCCATGTAGCCACTGACAATTGGATAAAAACTATGGTTCTCAGACTTGAGACACCAAATCTTTTTTTTCAAAAATGATAGTTTATAAATCTAAAATAATTAAAAAAATAATTTAAAAAGTTGACAAATTATGTATCGCCACATCTGTAATAATCTGCCCTATAAAAATACCCCATGACCTCACCCCTTAGATTAACACGGTAGAAAAAAAAGTGCAAGAAAAGGAATTTTTTTGTCAACTTACATAACAAAACGTGTTAAATAGCAAGCGATCAAATAGCAAGCGATCAAAAAGTCATATGCACCCCAAAGTAGTGCCAATAAAACCGTCCTCTCATCCCGCAAAAAATGAGCCCCTACCTAAGACAATCGGGTAAAAACTGACTCTTAGACTGTGTAGATAGTTACATTTTTTTAGTTTGTTTCAAAAAGGATAATATAGAGTTAAACCTAAATAAATTTTAAAAAAGTAGACAAATTAGGTATCACTGTGTCCGTAATAATCTGCTCTATAAAAATACCCCATGACCTAACCTCTCAGAATCACATGGTCAAAGAAAATCTATATAAAACGGTGCAAAAAGAGCAATTTTTGGGCAAATTTTTCATTTTTATCAATTTTTTCCAGCAAGGGTTAATAGCCAAATAAAACTTAAAATGTATTGCCCTGATTCTGCAGTTTACAGAAACACCCCATATGTGGTGGTAAACTGCTGTATGGCCAAACGGCAGGGCGCAGAAGGAAAGGAGCGCCATATGGTTCCTGGAAGGCAGATTTTGACACCATGTCCCATTTGAAGAACCCCTGATGCACCCCTAGAGTAGAAACTCCATAAAAGTACCTCATATAATAAATTACACCCCTCAAGGTATTTGAAACTTATTTTACAAGCTTTGTTTACCCTATAGGTGTTCCTCAAGAGTTTATGGCAAATGGAGAGGAAATTTCAGAATTTCTATTTTTGGTAACCTTGCGTCACAAGAATGAAATATAGAGCAACCAAATCTCTAGGTATGGCTCAGCCCTCCTTGACGCAGCGCGGACAACATATTCTTCACATTGTCGGTCACCATGGTTCCGATTTTCAGTTGTCACAGAGAACGCCAGCAGTAAATTTCTTTCTGAAGGACACGGAGCAGTTCCCACCCTGTGTGACTCCATTCGCCAAGGCAAACCAGGTGCAGAACCGCATGACACCGTCGTGCCCTTCACATGCGGAATGCTTGAGGGGCATTGTGTCTTGTCCCCGCAGTGGAGGCTGAGGACATGGCAGAGGATAAGGAGGCAGAGAAGGACATAGTCGCAGGACAAATGGTTTGACAACGTAGATGTGGAAGCAGCGTCACCTGGCCAAGTTGCTGGTGTGGCTGTGCAGGAAGCACATTCACCCAGTGGTCCATAAAGGACATGTATTGTGACCGTAGTTACAGCTCCACACGTCTGCGCTACCGTGAACTTTTGCAGACACCGACAGGCTCAAGGACTGGCCCACCTTCTGTTTTATATATGTGTGTGCAGGGCTGGTACTGCCTTTTAGGAAAAGAAATAACGGCTTGGGACTCTCCACCTCGGCTCGGCACAAACCATAAGTTCTCTGAAAAGTGCAGAGTCCACCACTTGGAAAGGGAGGGACTGCAGCACCAGCAACTTGGCCAGGAGTACGTTCAGCTTCTGCGCCATTGAATGCATGCATACTGCTGTCTCTTGGCAATTGCTTCAGAGATTGATTACTGCCGAAATGACTGACGAGGATAGAAGGAGGAGGAGCAGGAGCTTCAGGACCAGCAGACGATGGGACAGACAGCTCCCTTCTGCTGAGCCAGTGGAGCCTTCATTGCCTGCAATGTGGTGCATGCCACTAGGTGATGCATCGGTTGCTGCAGCAGGCTGGACCACCACATTAGAGCCACGATTGCACGAGGCCACTTTGTGGTGTCGCTGCATATTTTGTCACAGGGCAGTGGTGCCAACATTGACCCCCTGGCCACGCCTAACCTTCTGCCCACAGATTCGACATATGGCCATTTTCACCTCCTCCGGAGTCTTGACAAAAAATTACCACACCGCAGAGTAGCTGATTTGCCCCCCAACACTCCTCACTGCTTGACTGCTAGTGCCGCTGCTTACGTGAACCCATGCACCACTCCTTTCCGGGCAGCTAGGTGGTCTACCCTGGGCCCGTTTGGCTGCTGACCTCCCACTGCTGCCACCCTGCCAGCTCAGCCACTGCTTTGTGGGCAAGCTGCCACTTTCTTCTCCCAATGATTATGAATCCCCTTCATCACCCAGCTCCCAAGTGTGATCGGCTTCATCATCATTGAGTAGTGTCTGCAAGTCACTGGTGTCCTCCTCAATGCTCTGAGTCTGACCGCTCGCCACACCATCTCCCACGCCAGTCTCCTCATCACTACATGCCCGACCAACGGGGGAAGCAGCGGATGTCTCCTGCAAATCTTGGCTGGCCAGTACCTGCTGACTGTCCTCGAGTAGGTCGTCCTCGCTGAATAGTAGAGCTGAGCCCACAGCAGATAGTACTTCTGTGGCTGGGGGAACAGCAAAGGACAGAGGCAGTTCGAGGACAGGTGAGGGCACAGGGCCTGATCCTGGGCCATGCCAACTAAGGGGTGTGTCTGACGAACCCACCGACTCTTGGCTGTGGGTGTCCGATGTCACTTGGGATGAATTAGATGACCGAGTTAACCAATCAATAACCGCTGGGTTGCTGGTCAAGACACGACCAGTAGATGACACCGGAAGCTCAGGCCTCTCACTGCGACTCCTGCTGCCACGACCCCTTAATCTGCTGCAACCTCTGCCTGCGCCAGAAACATTCAGGCCTCTGCCACTCTTCTGTGCTTGGCCTGGCACTTGTCTGTCTGACATAATTATATTAGTTCAGCAAAAAGTAAGAGCAAATAAAAAATAAAAAAAAAAGCCCAGAATATAGATCTCTTTTTTGACAGAAATAGGCCACTAACCATTTTTACCACAAATACAAGTACATGTGAACTGCCTATATATTTCACATTTTGGACTGCAATAGGCCACTAAATTATTATAGCAGAAATAAAAACAAACGTGACCTGCGTATATATTTCTCGTATTCGACTTGAAAAGGCCAATATATGATTTCAGTGAAAATAACAGGAAAAGTTAACTGCGTATATCTTTTTGCTTTTGTTTATTACAGATGGCAAATTGCCAATAAACGCTTTTATCGCTAATAACACCAAAATGTGAACTGCATATATTTTTATGTTATTGTAATGAACTGGCAATAAATGAAATGGTTTAAACCAAAAATAACAACAAATGTCAACGCTGTGTATGAACTGCTAAAGTGACGGGAGAAAATATATTTCTTGTTGAACTAAAGTTGGCCAATACACTTTTAACCAGAAATTACTGCAACAGAGCAGTGCGTATATATTATGCTTGTTTTACTGAAACAAGGCCACTATGCACTTTCACCAGAAATTACGGCAACAGAGCACTGTGTATATATTACGCTTTTTTTTTGTGAAACAAGGCCATTATGCGTTTTCACCAGAAATTACTGCAACAGAGCAGTGTGTATATATAATGCTAATTTTAAATAAACCAGGCCACTATGTGTTTTCAACAGAAATTACTGCAACAGAGCAGTGTGTATATATTACTCTTTTTTTGCTGAAACAAGGACACTATGTGCTTTCACCAGAAATCACTGTAACAGAGCAGTGTGTATATATTTTTCTTGTATTAAGAAATAAAGCAAATATACGCTTTCAACAGAATTTACTGCAAGAGTGCGTCGGTATATATTTTTCCTGTATTACAGAAATAAGGCCACTATACGCTTTCACCAGAAATTATCACAAGAGTAAAGAGGGTATATATTTTTCTGGTATTACAGTTATAAGGCCACTATACGCTTTCACCAGAAATTATCGCAAGAGGTCAGTGGGTATATATTTTTCTGGTATTACAGAAATAAGGCCACTATACGCTTTCACCAGAAATTATCGCAAGAGTGAAGTGGGTATATATTTTCTCTGGTATTACAGAAATAAGGCCACTATACGCTTTCACCAGAAATTATCGCTACAGTGCAGTGGGTGTATATTTTTCTGGTCTTACTGATATAAGCCCACTATACGCTTTCACCAGAAATTATCGCTACAGTGCAGTGGGTATATATTTTTCTGGTATTACAGTTATAAGGCCACTATACGCTTTCACCAGAAATTATCGCAAGAGGTCAGTGGGTATATATTTTTCTGGTATTACAGAAATAAGGCCACTATACGCTTTCACCAGAAATTATCGCAAGAGTGAAGTGGGTATATATTTTCTCTGGTATTACAGAAATAAGGCCACTATACGCTTTCACCAGAAATTATCGCTACAGTGCAGTGGGTGTATATTTTTCTGGTCTTACTGATATAAGCCCACTATACGCTTTCACCAGAAATTATCGCTACAGTGCAGTGGGTATATATTTTTCTGGTATTACAGAAATATGGCCACTATACGCTTTCACCCGAAATTATCGCTACAGTGCAGTGGGTATTTATTTGTCTGGTATTACAGAAATAAGCCCACCATACGATTTCATCAAAAATTATTGCTACAGTGCAGTGGGTATATATTTTTCTGGTATTACAGAAATAAGGCCACTATACGCTTTCACCAGAAATTATTGCAAGAGTGCAGAAGGTATATATTTTTCTGGTATTACAGAAATAAGGCCACTATACGCTTTCACCACAAATTATCGTTACAGTGCAGTGGGAATTTATTTGTCTGGTATTACAGAAATAAGGAAGGGTATAAGAAAAAATAAAACAAAGGTTGAGTAGTTCTGTGAATGCAGAAATACCCTGGACTGTAGGCGCCAGAGGGTGGAATAGTAAGTGGTGTTTGTTACAAATAGCTGATCAATTCTATTGATGCAGTGAAGATCTGAGGGAAGGCCGCGCAGGTGTTTAGGGAAAAGAAAAATAATTCAGTCCCTAAAGAAGAGTAATGGAAAGGAAGTGGCCAGGTGCCGGTGGTGAGTCGGCACGAGGTCCCAGATAAAGTGAACACCAATGGAAGCGCCAATCCCAGGAGAGCAGGAAGTGTATTAGAGATAGTGGAGGGGGTGTACCCAATCACTCTATATCGCATATAATAAAATCATATGTAGGAGTAAAACCACGTTCCTCTTGGAAGGAGGAGTGGGGAGGACCCCAGGTGAGCAGTCAAAGGTGAATGATATAGATGAACATTCTAATTCAATAGTGAATGTACTCACTTTACAGGGGGGATGGACACAGGATAAAGCTCAAGACACCTGTGTCCTATTTCCCCCCTGGCCAGGATCACGTATCTGATAGAACAAATCAATGGCAGCCAAACGCTGTAGACTTCTGGTCAATAAGATTTATTGGATGAACAACTGGCCCAACGCGTTTCGGAGGTGCGATATCCTCCTTCTTCAGGGGTTATAAACAATAAAAATGTACATTACAGTGTGTCAGTGTGTAGTACTATATACACGTATGTGCACATCTATATAAAAATAAATTTAAAAACGTACAAGGTCAAAGCTACTAATAGAGCAACAAACTCATAGGATCTGAATCAGAGAGTCAATAGTTTAAATGCACTGTACTCCAAGAGGTGGACAGATTCCCATATCAAAAATTCATTCATTCATTCATAGATGTCTTGAGCTTTATCCTGTGTCCATCCCCCCTGTAAAGTGAGTACAGTCACTATTGAATTAGAATGTTCATCTATATCATTCACCTTTGACTGCTCACCTGGGGTCCTTCCCACTCCTCCTTCCAAGAGGAACGTGGTTTTACTCCTACATATGTTTTTATTATATGCAATATAGAGTGATTGGGAACACCCCCTCCACTATCTCTAATACACTTCCTGCTCTCCTTGGATTGGTGCCTCCATTGGTGTTCACTTTATCTGGGACCTCGTGCCGACTCACCACCGGCACCTGGCCACTTCCTTTCCATTACAGAAATAAGCCCACCATACAATTTCATCAGAAATTATTGCTACAGTGCAGTGGGTATATATTTTTCTGGTATTACAGAAATAAGGCCACTATACACTTTCACCACAAATAATCACAAGAGTGCAGTGGGTATATATTTTTGAGGTATTACAGAAATAAGGCCACTATACACTTTCACCACAAATTATCGCTACAGTGCAGTGGGTATATATTTTTCTGGTATTACTGAAATAAGCCCACCATACGCTTTCACCATAAATTATCGCTACAGTGCAATGGGTAAATATTTTTCTGGTATTAGCAAAATAATGCCACTATACGCTTTCACCAGAAATTATCGCTTTGGTGCAGTGGGTATATATTTTTCTGGTATTACAGAAATAAGCCCACTATACGCTTTCACCAGAAATTATCGCTACAGTGCAGTGGGTATATTTTTTTCTGGTATTACAGAAATAAGGCCACTATACGCTTTCACCAGAAATTATCGCAAGAGGTCAGTGGGTATATATTTTTCTGGTATTACAGAAATAAGGCCACTATGCGCTTTCACCAGAAATTATCGCAAGAGTGAAGTGGGTATATATTTTCTCTGGTATTACAGAAATAAGGCCACTATACGCTTTCACCAGAAATTATCGCTACAGTGCAGTGGGTGTATATTTTTCTGGTCTTACTGATATAAGCCCACTATACGCTTTCACCAGAAATTATCGCTACAGTGCAGTGGGTATATATTTTTCTGGTATTACAGTTATAAGGCCACTATACGCTTTCACCAGAAATTATCGCAAGAGGTCAGTGGGTATATATTTTTCTGGTATTACAGAAATAAGGCCACTATACGCTTTCACCAGAAATTATCGCAAGAGTGAAGTGGGTATATATTTTCTCTGGTATTACAGAAATAAGGCCACTATACGCTTTCACCAGAAATTATCGCTACAGTGCAGTGGGTGTATATTTTTCTGGTCTTACTGATATAAGCCCACTATACGCTTTCACCAGAAATTATCGCTACAGTGCAGTGGGTATATATTTTCTGGTATTACAGAAATATGGCCACTATACGCTTTCACCCGAAATTATCGCTACAGTGCAGTGGGTATTTATTTGTCTGGTATTACAGAAATAAACCCACCATACGATTTCATCAAAAATTATTGCTACAGTGCAGTGGGTATATATTTTTCTGGTATTACAGAAATAAGGCCACTATACGCTTTCACCAGAAATTATTGCAAGAGTGCAGAAGGTATATATTTTTCTGGTATTACAGAAATAAGGCCACTATACGCTTTCACCACAAATTATCGTTACAGTGCAGTGGGAATTTATTTGTCTGGTATTACAGAAATAAGGAAGGGTATAAGAAAAATAAAACAAAGGTTGAGTAGTTCTGTGAATGCAGAAATACCCTGGACTGTAGGCGCCAGAGGGTGGAATAGTAAGTGGTGTTTGTTACAAATAGCTGATCAATTCTATTGATGCAGTGAAGATCTGAGGGAAGGCCGCGCAGGTGTTTAGGGAAAGAAAAATAATTCAGTCCCTAAAGAAGAGTAATGGAAAGGAAGTGGCCAGGTGCCGGTGGTGAGTCGGCACGAGGTCCCAGATAAAGTGAACACCAATGGAGCGCCAATCCCAGGAGAGCAGGAAGTGTATTAGAGATAGTGGAGGGTGTACCCAATCACTCTATATCGCATATAATAAAATCATATGTAGGAGTAAAACCACGTTCCTCTTGGAAGGAGGAGTGGGGAGGACCCCAGGTGAGCAGTCAAAGGTGAATGATATAGATGAACATTCTAATTCAATAGTGAATGTACTCACTTTACAGGGGGATGGACACAGGATAAAGCTCAAGACACCTGTGTCCTATTTCCCCCTGGCCAGGATCACGTATCTGATAGAACAAATCAACGGCAGCCAAACGCTGTAGACTTCTGGTCAATAAGATTTATTGGATGAACAACTGGCCCAACTCGTTTCGGAGGTGCGATATCCTCCTTCTTCAGGGGTTATAAACAATAAAAATGTACATTACAGTGTGTCAGTGTGTAGTACTATATACACGTATGTGCACATCTATATAAAAATAAATTTAAAAGCGTACAAGGTCAAAGCTACTAATAGAGCAACAAACTCATAGGATCTGAATCAGAGAGTCAATAGTTTAAATGCACTGTACTCCAAGAGGTGGACAGATTCCCATATCAAAAATTCATTCATTCATTCATAGATGTCTTGAGCTTTATCCTGTGTCCATCCCCCTGTAAAGTGAGTACAGTCACTATTGAATTAGAATGTTCATCTATATCATTCACCTTTGACTGCTCACCTGGGGTCCTTCCCACTCCTCCTTCCAAGAGGAACGTGGTTTTACTCCTACATATGTTTTTATTATATGCAATATAGAGTGATTGGGAACACCCCTCCACTATCTCTAATACACTTCCTGCTCTCCTTGGATTGGTGCCTCCATTGGTGTTCACTTTATCTGGGACCTCGTGCCGACTCACCACCGGCACCTGGCCACTTCCTTTCCATTACAGAAATAAGCCCACCATACAATTTCATCAGAAATTATTGCTACAGTGCAGTGGGTATATATTTTTCTGGTATTACAGAAATAAGGCCACTATACACTTTCACCACAAATAATCACAAGAGTGCAGTGGGTATATATTTTTGAGGTATTACAGAAATAAGGCCACTATACACTTTCACCACAAATTATCGCTACAGTGCAGTGGGTATATATTTTTCTGGTATTACTGAAATAAGCCCACCATACGCTTTCACCATAAATTATCGCTACAGTGCAATGGGTAAATATTTTTCTGGTATTAGCAAAATAATGCCACTATACGCTTTCACCAGAAATTATCGCTTTGGTGCAGTGGGTATATATTTTTCTGGTATTACAGAAATAAGCCCACTATACGCTTTCACCAGAAATTATCGCTACAGTGCAGTGGGTATATTTTTTTCTGATATTACAGAAATAAGCCCACTATACGCTTTCACCAGAAATTATCGCTACAGTGCAGTGGGTATATTTTTTTCTGGTATTACAGAAATAAGGCCACTATACGCTTTCACCAGAAATTATTGCAAGAGTGCAGAAGGTATATATTTTTCTGGTATTACAGAAATAAGGCCACTATACGCTTTCACCAGAAATTATCGCTACAGTGCAGTGGGTATTTATTTTTCTGGTATTACAGAAATAAGGCCACTATACGCTTTCACCAGAAATTATCGCAAGAGTGCAGAAGGTATATATTTTTCTGGTATTACAGAAATAAGGCCACTATACGCTTTCACCACAAATTATTGCTACAGTGCAGTGGGTATTTATTTGTCTGGTATTACTGAAATAAGCCCACCATATGCTTTCACCAGAAATTATCTCTACAGTACAGTGGGTATATATTTTTCTGGTATTATCGAAATAAGGCCACCATACGCTTTCACCAGAAATTATCGCTACAGTGCACTGGGTATATATTTTTCTGGTATTACAGAAATAAGGCCACTATATGCTTTCACGAGAAATAATCGCAATAGTGCAGTAGGTATATATTTTTCTGGTATTACAGAAATAAGGCCACTATACGCTTTCACCACAAATTATCGCTACAGTGCAGTGGGTATATATTTTTCTGGTATTACTGAAATAAGCCCACCATACGCTTTAACCATAAATTATCGCTACAGTGCAGTGGGTAAATAGTTTTCTGGTATTACCGAAATAATGCCACTGCCCACTATACGCTTTCACCAGAAATTATCGCTTTGGTGCAGAGGGTATATATTTTTCTGGTATTACAGAAATAAGCCCACTATACGCTTTCACCAAAAATTATCGCTACAGTGCAGTGGGTATATTTTTTTCTGGTATTACAGAAATAAGCCCACTATATGCTTTCACCAGAAATTATCGCTACAGTGCAGTGGGTATTTATTTTTCTGGTATTATAGAAATAAGGCCACTATACGCTTTCACGAGAAATAATCGCAAGAGTGCAGTAGGTATATATTTTTCAGGTATTACAGAAAAAAGGCCACTATACACTTTCACCACAAATTATCGCTACAGTGCAGTGGGTATATATTTTTCTGGTATTACTGAAATAAGCCCACCATACGCTTTCACCATAAATTATCGCTACAGTGCAATGGGTAAATATTTTTCTCGTATTACCAAAATAATGCCACTATACGCTTTCACCAAAAATTATCGCTTTGGTGCAGTGGGTATATATTTTTCTGGTATTACAGAAATAGGCCCACCATACGCTTTCACCATAAATTATCGCTACAGTGCAATGGGTAAATATTTTTCTGGTATTACCAAAATAATGCCACTATACGCTTTCACCAGAAATTATCGCTTTGGTGCAGTGCGTATATATTTTTCTGGTATTACAGAAATAGGCCCACTATACGCTTTCACCAGAAATTATCGCTACAGTGCAGTGGGTATATTTTTTTCTGGTATTACAGAAATAAGGCCACTAAACGCTTTCACCAGAAATTATTGCAAGAGTGCAGAAGGTACAGGGAGTGCAGAATTATTAGGCAAGTTGTATTTTTGAGGATTAATTTTATTATTGAACAACAACCATGTTCTCAATGAACCCAAAAAACTCATTAATATCAAAGCTGAATATTTTTGGAAGTAGTTTTTAGTTTGTTTTTAGTTTTAGCTATTTTAGGGGGATATCTGTGTGTGCAGGTGACTATTACTGTGCATAATTATTAGGCAACTTAACAAAAAACTAATATATACCCATTTCAATTATTTATTTTTACCAGGGAAACCAATATAACATCTCAACATTCACAAATATACATTTCTGACATTCAAAAACAAAACAAAAACAAATCAGTGACCAATATAGCCACCTTTCTTTGCAAGGACACTCAAAAGCCTGCCATCCATGGATTCTGTCAGTGTTTTGATCTGTTCACCATCAACATTGCGTGCAGCAGCAACCACAGCCTCCCAGACACTGTTCAGAGAGGTGTACTGTTTTCCCTCCTTGTAAATCTCACATTTGATGATGGACCACAGGTTCTCAATGGGGTTCAGATAAGGTGAACAAGGAGGCCATGTCATTAGATTTTCTTCTTTTATACCCTTTCTTGCCAGCCACGCTGTGGAGTACTTGGACGCGTGTGATGGAGCATTGTCCTGCATGAAAATCATGTTTTTCTTGAAGGATGCAGACTTCTTCCTGTACCACTGCTTGAAGAAGGTGTCTTCCAGAAACTGGCAGTAGGACTGGGAGTTGAGCTTGACTCCATCCTCAACCCGAAAAGGCCCCACAAGCTCATCTTTGATGATACCAGCCCAAACCAGTACTCCACCTCCACCTTGCTGGCGTCTGAGTCGGACTGGAGCTCTCTGCCCTTACCAATCCAGCCACGGGCCCATTCATCTGGCCCATCAAGACTCACTCTCATTTCATCAGTCCATAAAACCTTAGAAAAATCAGTCTTGAGATATTTCTTGGCCCAGTCTTGACGTTTCAGCTTGTGTGTCTTTGTTCAGTGGTGGTCGTCTTTCAGCCTTTCTTACCTTGGCCATGTCTCTGAGTATTGCACACCTTGTGCTTTTGGGCACTCCAGTGATGTTGCAGCTCTGAAATATGGCCAAACTGGTGGCAAGTGGCATCTTGGCAGCTGCACGCTGACTTTTCTCAGTTCATGGGCAGTTATTTTGCGCCTTGGTTTTTCCACACGCTTCTTGCGACCCTGTTGACTATTTTGAATGAAACGCTTGATTGTTCGATGATCACGCTTCAGAAGCTTTGCAATTTTAAGAGTGCTGCATCCCTCTGCAAGATATCTCACTATTTTTGACTTTTCTGAGCCTGTCAAGTCCTTCTTTTGACCCATTTTGCCAAAGGAAAGGAAGTTGCCTAATAATTATGCACACCTGATATAGGGTGTTGATGTCATTAGACCACACCCCTTCTCATTACAGAGATGCACATCACCTAATATGCTTAATTGGTAGTAGGCTTTCGAGCCTATACAGCTTGGAGTAAGACAACATGCATAAAGAGGATGATGTGGTCAAAATACTCATTTGCCTAATAATTCTGCACTCCCTGTATATATTTTTCTGGTATTACAGAAATAAGGCTACTATACGCTTTCACCAGAAATTATCGCTACAGTGCAGTGATGTCGCGAACATAAAATTTTCCGTTCGCGACCAGCGAACGCGAACTTCCGCAAATGTTCGCGAACGGGCGAACCGGGCGAACCGCCATAGACTTCAATTAAAAGGGGAATTTTAAAACCCACAGGGACTCTTTCTGGCCACAATAGTGATGGGAAAGTTGTTTCAAGGGGTCTAACACCTGGACTGTGGCATGTCGGAGGGGGATCTATGGCAAAACTCCCATGGAAAATTACGTAGTGGACGCAGAGTCGGGTTTTAATCCATAAAGGGCATAAATCAACTAACATTCCTAAATTGTTTGGAATAACATGCTTTAAAACATCCAGTGTGTGTATACGATCAGGTATGATGTTGTATCGATCAGGTAGTGTAAGGGTTAAGCCCACTTTACAGACATTGACAGACCAAACTCCCCTTTTAATGCACCGCAAACAGTTCATTTGCACAACCGCAAACTCCCCATTTGCACAAGGTTGGATACCAAGCTAGCCACGTCCCGGTGATGTCATTGAAGGTTTCTTCCTCCACCCAGCCACGTACAACACCAAGGGTCCCCAAAAGGTGAATTGAATAGATTTTTCGAACGGGGAGATGGTTAAAAAAAACTCTGGCTCCCTCCCCTTTGTTTTTATCCACGGTCACTGCGTCTGCGCTGTGCAATTTACTGTCACACCCGATATGAGTGGTATTTTCTGTAGTACTATTCTCATCAGTTTAATCCCTTTAACGTCCCCAATCTGGGGGCCATTTATTGAATAGATTTTTCGAACGGGGAGATGGTTAAAAGAAAGCTGGCTCTCTCCACTCTGTTTTAAACCACGGTCACTGCGTCTGCGCCGTGCAATTTACTGTCACACCCGATATGAGTGGTATTTTTTGTACTACTATTCTCATCAGTTTAATCCCTCTAACGTCCCCGACTCCCCAATCTGGGGGCCATTTATTGAATAGATTTTTCGAACGGGGAGATGGTTAAAAAAACGCTAGCTCCCTCCACTCTGTTTTAAACCACGGTGACTGCGTCTGCGTCGTGCAATTTACTGTCACACCCGATATAAGTCGTATTTTCTGTAATACTATTCTCATCAGTTTAATCCCTCTAACGTCCCCAATCTGGGGGCTATTTATTGAATAGATTTTTCGAATGGGGAGATGGTTAAAAAAACGCTGGCTCCCTCCACTCTGTTTTAAACCACGGTCACTGCGTCTGCGCCGTGCAATTTACTGTCACACCCGCTATGAGTGGTATTTTCTCTAGTACTATTCTCATCAGTTTAATCCCTCTAACGTCCCCAATCGGGGGGCCATTTATTGAATAGATTTTTCGAACGGGGAGATGGTTAAAAAAACGCTGGCTCCCTCCACTCTGTTTTAAACCACGGTGACTGCGTCTGCGCCGTGCAATTTACTGTCACACCCGATATGAGTGGTATTTTCTGTAGTACTATTCTCATCAGTTTAATCCCTCTAACGTCCCCAATCTGGGGGCCATTTATTGAATAGATTTTTCGAACGGGGAGATGGTTAAAAAAACACTAGCTCCCTCCACTCTGTTTTAATCCACGGTCACTGCGTCTGCGCCGTGCAATTTACTGTAACACCCGATATGAGTGGTATTTTCTGTAGTACTATTCTCATCAGTTTAATCCCTGTTACGTCCCATATCAGGGATTGCCTTTTGTGAAAAAAAATTTAGGCCGGGTACCTTCGACTGCCTTCACAGTGACAGACCAAACTCTCATACACCAAACTGAATTGATTTCAGGAACCGGGAGATGGAAAAAGCAGCTTGGTCGGTCCTCTTACTCCCAAATTGGGGCACTGCGCGTGCACAGAGCAATGTGCTGTGACACCCTATATGAGTGGTGTCTTAACTAGTACTATTCCTATCAGTTTAATCCCTGTTACGGACCCTATCCGGTCGAATTGATTAACCATTGTCGAATTAGCGAACCATTACGACATCATGAAATAATTTAGTTCTGAGCTCTGTACTTACTTTGTATTGGAATTGATGGGGATTTTTTTAATTTAAAAGGTATAATAGACTGGGAGTGGCTCACTTAGGAAGAGTGATGGAAATAGGGTGCTCTAGCGTCCAATATGGGTCCCACCTTACCCCAAAGACAAAATTAATAAGTATACGTGAAAAAGGACGGGCACTCCAGTTCTGGATCAGACTGGGAAAGAACGATGTTTATTTACACTTAACGAGATAATATAGTGTACACACAGAACTAAGGCTTTGACTGACAGGTGAAAGGTGCAGAAGCAAATGAGACGACCGTAGGTTATAGTCCGTCCATTTGCCCGTCCATCAATCCTCTGCATCAAAATATAAACGTATAATAATCACATATAATGATAAAACTCCACCATTAAGCTCCAAAAAATCGATATCAAAAGAATTCATCCAAAATTGGCAGTGGTATGGTTAGCTAAATGATTCAGTCCATCTAAAATAGTCAGAGCACAAAATTATTGGTCAATTAATAATGGTATCCACCTATCCAGAGAGTGATATTAATAATGATTATAATATTGTCCCATCCAGGCGGTTTAATGATTAAAAGTCAATATTCCATCCAGAAAAATGTTAGTAGTAGCTGTAACTTCCACTTATCAATATATGCCGCCTCTGTAATGCATGTTTCTTTATATAATCAGCAGGGTTAGTGTTTTATCCAGCAGAAAAAGATAAAATAATCTGTGATACTTTATCACATTAATGGGATACAGTCCTACCCGCTCAGAAGAGTGTCCCTTTGTTGCGGCGGTGTGGGGTTACGTTCACTGTCGATGCGCCGCTCCCTGCTCCAGTTACCCTCAGTGGCGTTCCACTTGGGTTTGCACGGAGCGTCTGACCTGGGGAGCGCGCAGTCTGCAGCGGGTTTGGCTGCGGATCCGGTCGTCTATGCAATGCAGTAATATTCCTGCGGCCGCAGATTGGTCGTGACTCCGGAGTCTTCTTGTAGATAAATTTCACAGGCTGGGGGTCTTAGTATACCAGACGCGTTTCGGGACCTTCACGTCCCTTCCTCAGTGGCTAAGCCCCCATGGCGCCCCCATGGTTTTTTTATAGCCCCTGGATTTTATTCCAGTATATTAAAAATTTGCGCTGGATCATCCTGGATCCGGATCTCTCCGATGGATTCCATAGATAACAGTGTGTTGGTGGAGAATAAAGTGGACATATGAATAGACAAATTTTCTAAAACCACATAGCTGATGTAAATACATAAAAGAATCCATAAAAATATTATAAAATCGTATTTTTATTTAAGACAAATGGTAAAAATAAATCAAGATATATAAAAAAAAAAGATATATATAAAAAAAAAAAAAAAAAATGATGCAGATGCAGAGGATTGATGGACGGGCAAATGGACGGACTATAACCTACAGTCGTCTCATTTGCTTCTGCACCTTTCACCTGTCATTCAAAGCCTTAGATCTGTGTGTACACTATATTATCTCGTTAAGTGTAAATAAACATCGTTCTTTCCCAGTCTGATCCAGAACTGGAGTGCCCGTCCTTTTTCACGTATACTTATTGATTTTTTTAATTGTCTGCATCATTTCTAATAAACTATTAAGAGACTTTATTATGATTTTTTATTTTATGTATTAAAAACCCATACAACATATAAAAAAAAAGGTAAATTAATGTTTTTTCTATGAAATATTATCCAGCCGTCCGATCGTTTTTGGTCTGACCATAATGAAGCAACGGCCTTATCATCTGGGGTGTGGCAATATTGCCAACACACTTATAGAGGTGATGATTGCTTCATTGTGATACGCAAGCCCCTTCACCACAACAAGGTAACGATCACGAAGGGGAATTGACACTTGTATGTGCCTTTTTTTTTGGGTTTGTTTTTGCAGCCACAGTGCTGCACCATAGGACAGAAAAATTAGGCATGTACACATGCCTGAAAAATATAGGCATTGTTGCAGCCGCTATTGTAGCAGCGGCCGGAAAAATTGATGTTTTCCAGGCAGAAAAGTGACTAAAAACTTGCGGCTTGAACCCTAGTTGGTGGTGGAGAATTCACGAAAGTCATCCAGTATGCAGACATTAAATACAGCAGCGTGGGGACCATTTTGAGGCCAAGGCATGTAATCAGGCCTTTTGTTAGTCAAACGTATCCCCCACTGTCAGTCCCTTCGGGATCCATGCCTCATTCATCTTTATGAAGGTGAGGTAATCAACACTTTTTTGACTGAGGCGACTTCTCTTGTCAGTGACAATGCCTCCTGCTGCACTGAAGGTCCTTTCTGACAGGACACTTGAAGCAGGGCAGGCCAGAAGTTCTATCGCGAACTGGGATAGCTCAGGCCACAGGTCAAGCCTGCACACCCAGTAGTGAAGGGTTCATTGCTCCTCAGAGTGTCGATATCTGCTGTTAAGGCGAGGTAGTCTGCTACCTGTCGGTCGAGTCGTTCTCTAAGGCTGGATCCCAAAGGGCTGTGGCGATGAGTAGGACTGAAAAAGCTCCGCATGTCCTCCATCAACAACACATCTGTAAATCGTCCAGTCCTTGCCGCCGTGGTAGGAGGAGGATTACACTCACCTCTTCCCTGTTAGATTCCCGTTGTGCTGTGACATCCCCCTTATAAGCTGTGTAAAGCATATTTTTTAGTTTGGTTTCGAACTGCTGCATCCTTTCCGACTTTCGGTAATTTGGTAACATTTCTGCCACTTTCTGCTTATACCGGGGGTCTAGTAGCGTGGCCACCCAGTACAGATCGTTCTCCTTCATCCTTTTTATACGTGGGTCCCTCAACAGACATGACAGCATGAAAGACCCCATTTGAACAAGGTTGGATGCAGAGCTACTCATTTCCCGTTCCTCGTCCTCACTGATGTCATTGACGGTCTGTTCTTCCCCCCAGCCACGTACAACACCATGGGTCCCAGATAGGTGACAACAACGAGCACCCTGGGGTGCCTGCTGTGGTTGGTCTTCCTCCTCCTCAAAGCCACCACATTCCTCCTCTGACTCCTCTTCCTCATACTCCTCTTCCAGCGTTGCTGCAGGTCCGGCAAGCGATGATGACAAGGCTGCTTCTGGTGGTGATGTTGACCACAACTCTTCCTCTTCACGCTCATCTACAGCCTGATCCAGAACTCTTCACAGGGCACACTCCAGGAAGAAAACAAATGGGATGAGGTCGCTGATGGTGCCTTCGGTGCGACTGACTAGGTTTGTCACCTCCTCAAAAGGACGCATGAGCCTACAGGCATTGCGCATGAGTGTCCAGTAACGTGGCAAAAAGATTCCCAGCCCTGCAGAGGCTGTCCTAGCACCCCGGTCATACAAATACTCGTTGACGGCTTTTTCTTGTTGGAGCATGCGGTCGAACATTAGGAGTGTTGAATTCCAACGTGTCGGGCTGTCGCATATCAAGCGCCTCACTGGCATGTTGTTTCGCCGCTGAATATCGGAAAAGTGCGCCATGGCCGTGTAGGAACGCCTGAAATGGCCACACACCTTCCTGGCCTGCTTGAGGACGTCCTGTAAGCCTGGGTACTTAGACACAAAACGTTGTACGATGAGATTCAACACATGTGCCATGCACGGCACATGTGACAACTTGCCCAAATTTAATGCCGCCAACAGATTGCTTCCATTGTCACACACCACTTTGCCGATCTCCAGTTGGTGCGGGGTCAGCCACTGATCCACCTGTGCGTTCAGGGCGGACAGAAGTGCTGGTCCTGTGTGGCTCTCTGCTTTCAGGCAAGTCAACCCCAAGACAGCGTGACACTGTCGTATCCGGGATGTGGAATAACCCCTGGGGAGCTGAGGGGATTCAGTTGATGTGCAGCCAGATGCAGGGAGGACAGCAGTGGTTGACGTGGCTGAAGATGCTGGTCCAGGAGGAGCATGGTGGCTTTGAGTTTGTGTGCTGCTTGTACTCATGTGTTGATCCCATAGGCGTTTGTGATGTGAGATCATGTGCCTTCGCAAAGCAGTTGTACCAAGGTGGGTGTTGGACTTCCCACAACTCAGTTTCTTTTGGCACAGGCTGCAAATGGCATTGCTTTTATCAGAGGCAGACACACAAAAAAAATGCCACACTGCTGAGCTTTGCAATGACGGCATTCTGGTGGTGGCAACAGCATGCGTTGACTGGCGTGCTGTCTGGCTGACCCCAGGTGCCGATACTTGCTGTCTGACTGTGCCACTAACTCCTTGCGACGACCTCCCCCTGCTTCCAACTCGTCTCCTCATTCTATCTGTCTCCCCTTCAGAACTTTCCCCCTCTTCTTCTCTTCGAGCAGGCACCCACGTGGCATCCGTGGACACATCGTCATCATCAACCGCTTCACTTGTATCTGACACCTCAGCAAAGGAAGCAGCAGCGGGTACAACATCATCATCATCATCATCAAACTGTACGTCCATGTGTGTAATCCTGCCTGACTGAGACATATCCCCGTAATCTACATCATCTGGCAATAATGGTTGCGCATCACTAATTGCATCCAACTGATGTGTAAATAACTCCTCTGACAGATCAAGTGAAGCGGCTGTGGTGGCTGTGGTGGTAGTGGTGGTGGTGGCGACGGGCGGGTGCGTGGTAACTTGAGAGCAGGTGACCGAAGCTGAGCTGGAGGAGGATGGTGCATCAAGGTTCTTAGCGGAAGCTGTTGAAGATTGGGTGTCCTGTCTAAGCCAGTCAACTATGTCCTCAGAATTTTTTGGGTTCAGGGTACGTGGCCTCTGAACACTGGGCATTATTCCAGGGACAGTGGAAATCACAGCACCACGACCACGACGGCTCTGCCTGTCATTTTTTTTTAGATAAGTGGTACTACGCGTGCTAGGTACTGTGCCACCCGGTATGAGTGGTGGGCACTGGCAGTGGGCACACTACAGTCAGTGGAAGCGGGCCTGACACACACTGGCAGCAGGCAAGCAACTGAATTTAGACTACTGTCTAAAAATTAAATGCCTTATTTATCGGCAAGCTACTGTGCCACCCAGTATCAGTGGTTGGCACTGGCAGTGGGCACACTACAGTCTGTGGAAGTGGGCCTGACACACACTGGCAGCAGGCAAGCAACTGAAATTAGACTACTGTCTAAAAATTAAATGCCTTATTTATCGGCAAGCTACTGTGCCACCCGGTATAAGTGGTTGGCACTGGCAGTGGGCACACTACAGTCTGTGGAAGTGGGCCTGACACACACTGGCAGCAGGCAAGCAACTGAAATTAGACTACCTTCTAAAAATTAAATGCCTTATTTATCGGCAAGCTACTGTGCCACCCGGTATCAGTGGTTGGCACTGGCAGTGGGCACACTACAGTCTGTGCAAGTGGGCCTGACACACACTGGCAGCAGGCAAGCAACTGAATTTAGACTACTGTCTAAAAATTAAATGCCTTATTTATCGGCAAGCTACTGTGCCACCCGGTATGAGTGGTGGGCACTGGCAGTGGGCACACTACAGTCAGTGGAAGCAGGCCTGACACACACTGGCAGCAGGCAAGCAACTGAATTTATACTACTGTCTAAAAATTAAATGCCTTATTTATCGGCAAGCTACTGTACCACCCGGTATCAGTGGTTGGCACTGGCAGTGGGCACACTACAGTCTGTGGAAGTGGGCCTGACACACACTGGCAGCAGGCAAGCAACTGAATTTAGACTACTGTCTAAAAATTAAATGCCTTATTTATCGGCAAAGCTACTGTGCCACCCGGTATCAATGGTTGGCACTGGCAGTGGGCACACTACAGTCAGTGGAAGCGGGCCTGACACACACTGGCAGCAGGCAAGCAACTGAATTTAGACTACTGTCTAAAAATTAAATGCCTTATTTATCGGCAAGCTACTGTGCCACCCGGTATCAGTGGTTGGCACTGGCAGTGGGCACACTACAGTCAGTGGAAGTCGGCCGGACACACACTGGCAGCAGGCAAGCAACTGAAATTACACTAAAGTGTAAAAATTAAATGCCTGTTTTTGATGCAAAGTCCTGTGCCACACGGGATGACAGGGGTGGGCACTGGCAGTGGGCACACTACAGTCAGTGGAAGTCAGCCTGACACACACTGGCAGGCAACTAACCTTAGATTAAAGTGTAAAAATTAAATGCCTTTTTTTGATGCAAAGTCCTGTGAAACACGGGATGACAGGGGTGGGCACTGGCAGTGGGCACACTACAGTCAGTTGAAGTCGGCCTGACACACACTAGCAGCAGGCAAGCAGCTGAAATTACACTAAAGTGTAAAAATTAAATGCCTTTTTTATGCAAAGTCCTGTGCCAGCCGTTATGAGTGGTGGGCACTGGCAGTGGGCACACTACAGTCAGTGGAAGTCAGCCTGACACACACTGGCAGGCAACTAACCTTAGATTAAAGTATAAAAATGAGTTTCTAGGGGTGACAATAAGCACAGCCAAGCACCTGATGTAGGATATAGCAAAAAAAACCTAGGATTGATGGATTGATGGACTTGGTGGCAGCTTGTTCTGGTGCACCACAAGTCACAAAATGGCCACCGATCCCCCCAGAAAAAAGTGACAGAAAAACGCTCTGTGCAGCCTAAAAACCAGTGTGAGCAATTAACTAGCAGAAGTTGAATCATTCACAGCTGTAGATCGATCAGTTCATTAGGTTCTCTTGCTGACTTTTCCCTGCCTAATCTCGCCCTCACAGAAGCTGCGTCCTCTCCCTACACTAATCAGAGCAGTGTGACGTGCGGCGCTACGTGACTCCAGCTTAAATAGAGGCTGGGTCACATGCTGTACTTGGCCAATCACAGCCATGCCATTAGTAGGCATGGCTGTGATGGCTTCTTAGGGCAAGAAGTAAAACGCTAGCTGATTGGCTGCTGTGCAGCCCTTCAGAAAGCGGGAAAAAATAGTCAAACAACGGACCCGAACCCGAACTTTTTTGAAAATGTTCGGGTCCATGTCCCGAACACCCCAAAATTCGGTACGAACCCAAACTATCCTCAAACTATTCGCTCAACACTAATGGTGACTCTACAGAGTTGTGCCACTTGCAATTAGTGATGGCCTTGCGGTTTTCCCGACTGTCGTTTCACGGCGAACTTTGCGAACATATGGCGATGTCCGCCAGCGCCATATTCATTTGCATTGCACCGAACTTTGACCCATGAAACATCCATCAGGTGGGACAGGACAGCCACTTGAGACGTTTCAGAACATGGACACACCCCCACCCCATAACAGAACCCGATCTGGCAGCCATTTTACATTCTGTGTTTTGCCATTATAGGGAGAGGTAGCTTTGTGGAGCAGGGACAGGCTGTTAGGGACACCAACCACTAGCTAATAGGGCCACAAAAGTCCTTTTAAGGACTGGTAAAGGTGTGCTATCGGTAGGTGTGATATACTGAGGGGTGAGATACTGTGATATACTTATAATATACTTTCTAACATAGAAAGTATATTATAGTGCATTTGTATTGTGCAGTAGTTGTGTGCGGTTCTGCTGCGATACCGCAGCTATATAGAGAGACAAGCGCTATTGGAACATCGATTTGCAACGGGTGCAATATAACTGCAACCTGTTGCCCCAAATAAACAGGGTGGTGTAACTGTTGTGGCAAAAAAAAAATTGAGGGGTCTAATATACCTGCTTCCACAAAATACTGATTAAGGGAATTGATATATCTACTTCCACCAAATATTGATTAAGGGGTGCGATACACCTGCTTCCACAAAATACTGATTAAGGGGTTTGATATACCTGCTTCCACCAAATATTGAATGAGGCCTGCCAGATACCTGCTTCCACAAAATACTGATAAAGGAGATTGATATATCTACTTCCACCAAATATTGATTTAGGGGTGCGATATACCTGTTTCTGCAAAATACTGATTAAGGGGTTCGATATACCTGTTTCCACCAAGTATTGATTGAGGCCTACAAGATACCTGCTTCCACAAAATACTGATTAAGGGGTTTGATATACCTGCTTACACCAAATACTGATTGAGGCCTGCGATATACCTGCTTCCACAAAATACTGATTAAAGGGGTTTGATATACCAGCTTCCACCAAATATTGATTGAGGCCTGCGATATGCCTGCTTTCACAAAATACTGATTAAGGGGTTTGATATACCTGTTTCCACCAAATATTGATTGAGGCCAGCGATATACTTGCTTCCACAAATACTGATTAAGGGGATTGATACACCTGCTTCCACCAAATATTGATTTACAGTAGGTCTGCAATACACCTGCTTCTACAAAATACTGATTAAGGGGTTTCATATACCTGCTTTCACCAAATATTGATTGCGGCCTGTGATATACCTGCTTCCACAAAATACTAATTAGGGGATTGATTTACCTACTTCCAACCAATATTGATTGAGGCCTGCGAGACACCTGCTTCCACACTGATTAAGGGGTTTGATGTACTTGTTTCCACCAAATATTGAGTGTAAAAAGTTGACGCCGGATAACCCTCTTGCCCAACGGCTGACCGCTGGCTTGTCGGAACTGCCATATAAACTGGTGGACTCGGAGGCCTTTAGAAAATTTGCAGCCATTGGCACACCACAATAGAAGGTCCCCCGAAGGAAATATTTCTCCCAGAAGGGCATCAAAGAAATGGCCATGTGCATCGGCGAGTGAATATATCTCTGGCACACAGTGTCGGTGTTAAGATACATCTGACCACAGACACTTGGTCTAGCAAACACGGGCAGGGAAGGTACATAACTTTTACTGCCCACTGGGTGAACCTTCTGAAAGCCGTCAAGCATGTAACCCGTGGCTCCCATGTGGATTTCGTGTTATCACCACGGATTGCATGCAGGCTTGCCTTTTCTTCTCCTCCTCGGTTGACTCCTTCTTTCCCACTGCTACCGCCTCTTCCGCTGCACCCCCCCAAGCTCCCCAGAACATATTCGACGTCCCAGGTGAGACGTTGCCATGCTGTGCTTCGGCTGTTGTACCTGGAAGCCAAGAGCCACACCGGTCCTGCACTTCTTTCAGCTCTGCAGTCACAGGTCGATCAGTGGTTAACCCCGCTCAATTTCACAGTTAGTAAAGTGGTGTGCGACAATGGTGCCAATCAGCTGAGCGCGCTGAAACAAGGCAAAAAGACACACGTGCCGTGCATGGCACACATCCTGAACTTAGTCATGCAGTGATTCGTTGCCAAATACCCTGGGGTCCAGGACGTTTTGTTGCAGGCCAGGAAAATCTCTGGCCATTTTAGAAGATCTTACACGGCCATGGCTCGCCTTGCTGATGTTCAGCAGCGACTAGTGATGAGGGGCAGGGGCAATATTCTAATTTGCGATATTTAACGAATATTCCATAGAGAATTCTAATTCGGCAATGCAGTATGCGCATGCGCGATCAGGCGTGGTCTAGTTTTGCTAGTTGTCATACTCCCAGAAGTTTCCCGAGACTGGAGAAGATGGTTGGCAGCAACTTTAGCGAATGTGAGGAAGAACTCCTGATCACTGTAAGCAATTTTACATTACAGCACTGTTTGAACAATAGCTTTATATGCAAATAGTGTTCCAATATATTCGCGATTGCCCAAATTGACATTGATGATGCACAATCGCAATACATGCAACTTACCTGTAATTTTATTAGGTCTAAGTAAATTTTACTAATTGGTGCACTAAGTATTGTTGTGAGTCCATCACACCACTATGTCTGTAGCATGTATATATAGACAGCAGGGAAATATCTCTCACATGCACATTGCACATCCATTTACCTGCCACACAGTATATACCAGACACACACACACACACACACACACTAGGGTGGTGGGACAGTCCGGTTTTCAGGCTCCTGGTCCTCCGTCTGGCGCAAGGCCAGGACAGACGGCCGGAAGTTCTCCTTTTTTTGTGGTTACACGGGCAGGCCCCGCGCTATAATAAGGCAGACCAAGCGGCTGCCTTAGGGTGCAGAGACAGGTGGGGGGGTTGTAAAAATGAAACTAATTGTGATCTCTAATTTGTATACAGATAGTTTCCATGAAGATCGCCTTCTTGTTGACATGTCATGTACTGAGAAGCGAGTGTGCTGGTCAGGTGACTGCCTGGTGTGTCTCCCTCCGCCCCTGATGGCTGGTCACTTTATTTGATTTAGTTTTTCATCAAATTATTGTATTTTCTGCAGAATCATGATATCAATCATGTAATTATGAACTTTAGTCACGCTGCAACAACCAGGCCGCAGGGGAAAACATGTGAGGCTACGGAGGGCCGACAGAGGTAATAGTTCATTTTGGTTACTCATAGTTTTGCAGATGCCTCCCTGGGTCGGCAGTGCAGTGATGGGGAGGACAGCACACAATCTTCTGGGGCACTCTCGGTTACAGGGAACACCATCCAGATGGAAGTTGAGGTGCCCTTGATGGTGGTGGCGTTTAGGGTGCTTTGGCAGCTGGGCCCCTGTGTTGGTGACGCCAGCACGTTAGGTGCAAATGATGAGTGTAGCAAAGAAATTATGAGGAGTGGATGGTAACAAAACAGTTGAACTTTACTAAATCACTTGTCTTCAGGAAGTCAATACAGATACAGTTCATTAGTATGGCATAAGTGATGACTCAGAAATAGGTTCAATTGTATTCCTTTTATCAGGTTTAGGCAATTGTCGGTTGAGGAGTTCTCTTTATGGTTACACTTTACAGGCAAGACTTCTGTAGTTATACGAAGTCCAAACTATAGCATTTTGGTACTAAATGTGCTGCTTACTTTTGAGCTATCCATTAAGGGAGATCTCCCTTGTGGCAGGCATCAGTCTTCTGCTTCATTATTTGCAGGATGCTCTTCTATAAAGGTTTAGGTTTCAACTAATAGTGAAGGTTCCAGAACAAAGTTCTTATTCTTAACAGTTAAGAATAAGAACTTTGTTCGAAACGCATCAACGCAACACTTGTGGGTGTATGTCCCGTACATTGTTTTCTACTGCCTGATTAAAGACAAGGATTTTAGCTACCAAAAAAACGTGAGTGCTGGAACCTTTTTGTGTTGAATTAAAGTACAAAAGGTTTAAAGGCACAGAAAAATGTCTTTCTGCGTACAGTTCCTTGAACGTTGCATAACCTTATTCAAAGCCTCAGACAACCTGAGAAAGGGATAAAAAAAGGGGAAAATAAAATGGCGCAAACAGGGACGCAACTGGTAAATAAGTGGCGCCAGCACCACTTAGGGGCGAATGGGTGAAAGGACACTGCCAACCTGATAAATAGGAAATACCATAAATGCAATACATTAGATCAGGCATGCTCAACCTGCGGCCCTCCAGCTGTTGCAAAACTACAACTCCCATCATTCCCTGACAGCCTACAGCTATCATCTTACAGAAGGGCATCGTGGGAGTTGTAGTTTTACAACAGCTGGAGGGCCGCAGGTTGAGCATGCCTGCATTAGATGAATACAGAGATTTAAAGTGTCCCTTTCACACAAATGTGGGCTGCTGCAACACTATGAGTATATAAGACTGCACAAGACATCATTTCATTTGCTTGACAAAGGCCTCATTGAGCTAGGCTAAAACACTGCGACTGGGGAAATAAACGGGTCTAACACCCTTTGCTGACACTGGAGGGCTGCCTCATCATTTGTTCTTCGATATTGTTTATGGATTTTTGCCTGAAGTCCAGGAGGGATTGCACCCAACCTCACCATTGACTGTGCTGCTGCCATACTTTGTTTATTAGATAGATAGATAGATAGATAGATAGATAGATATCAGGTGATTGGAGTGTGGTCTGGGTGGGATGCTGGTGTTAGGGAGAGTTCTGGTGGAGGGGAGGTGCGCCAAAATGTAGCTTCGCTTGTGTTAGCAAAAATCCTTCCCCCGGCCCTTTACACAGGTGTTTGCAGTGGGCACAGGTCAGGATGGCTTTACGTATCCCCATAACTGGGAGCAGGGCCTGGCAGCATGTCCACTGTATGACGTGATGTCACAATATCATCTGCTCTGCTGCATGCGTGGCACGTCCGACGTGTACCTTTAGTTCAGGCAGGAGCGGCTGCAGAGCGCAGGTGCACACAGCAATATAATTCTGCATCCATAACATGTATATTGAATATTTCAAGGTGTGTAGTGAGTATTTTGACCAATCAGGCGTTTCCCAGAATTAAGAAACACTTGGCTGTGAAAATTAAAAACATTTTTTCAGGAAAAGTCGCATTAAACCAAAATTTTTCACTTTCACAAGGGGTAACAGGACAAAATTTACCCCATATTTTGTTACCCATTTCCCCTGAATACGTCAACACCCCATATGTGATCAAAAAATTATGTATGGTCGCACAGCAGGGCTCTAGAGTCAAACAGCCAAATATGGATTTGGCTGAACTGAATTGGCAGACATTAATATTAGGTACCATGTCGCATTAAATAAATTCCTGTGGTCCCCAGAAATTAAAAACCCCAACAAGTGACCCCTTTTCTGAAACAGCACCTCCGTACCTCCGTTCAGCAAACAGGTGTCTCACAGAAGGCAAAACAATAGCGAAAGCATTTCAAAGCACACATTTGTCAATATGTAAAATTACTATCAGTCCCCAATTTTTCACTTTCACAAGGGGTAACAGGACAAAATGCACCTGAGTATATGTTCCCCATTTACTCCCCATTCAGGAAATACTAATATATATATATATATATATATATATATATATATAGAGAGAGAGAGAGAGAGAGAGAGAGAGATCCCAGAGAAGAGACAGCACTCCTAAGTTAAATGATGATGACCCAATTTATTCCAAGGCAACGTTTCAGCCTACTCCATGAGGCCTTTGTCAAGCAATACAACAGTGCCACAAGCCAACTTATATAGTCATACAATAAATCATGTGATGTGGGCGTTACATGGTGACATCATCAAATCATGTGACATGACATGATCACATCACATGATTTATTGTATGACTATATAAGTTTGCTTGTGGCACTGTTGTATTGCTTGACAAAGACCTCATGGAGTAGGCTGAAACGTTGCCTTGGAATAAATTGGGTCATCACCATTTAATTCAGGAGTGCTGCCTCTTCTCTGGGATCTATATATGTGTGGAGGATTGTCCGTCCTCCTGAGGATTCTGCACCCGCCAAGCCCTTTGGACGTGCTGCTGCCTATCTCCGGAGATATATATATATATATATATATATATTGAACTATCACTAATTAACCAACTATATAATCATCATAAATATCATCAACTGACGAATTGAGATGTAGATCGGAAGTGCTTTAACAAATGCGCCACGCAATGCACTAATTGCCTCTTAATCTGAATTGCAAGTCATTTTCATTCTTTCTTTTTTTAATCCTAATAGTACAAATTCAATAAAAAAGAATAATAAAGGAGCACCTAAAAACAAAGCAGGAATTTCGGGAGCAGCAGAGGAAGCAGCACCTGATTTTTGAAAGAAGGGTGCAGCAGATAGAGGAGCAGCACCATCAGAGAATCCATGAGCTTTTGGACCTTCTAGATAAACTTAAAAAATTGCCATAAAGGCATATTTGTTTCTCAAATTGTAAATAAATAATTTTGTTCAGTTCTAACGTGTGCTTTCGTTTTCAAAAATTGTTATGTTTTTGTGTAATATTAACAGATAAGGTTGCAATAAGGCCCCTTTAGTCCAGAGCAAACTTATCAGGATCAGAACAGACAGCAGCAGCAGGTACATGGTAATGGTGGAGTATAAGGCCTACACATAACTCAGCAGGATCAGGACTGACAGCAGCAGCAGCAGGTACATGCTAATGGTCGATTATAAGGCCTAAACATAGCTCGGCCTAACTCAGCAGGAACCAAAATTAGCAGGTTCTTTGTTTGCAGCAGGAATGTGTTCCCAGTAATGCATCCCCACCAGACCAGGGCAATACCAAAATAAACTTAGGCACCTCTGACAGCATCAGGTTCTTTGTCTAAATGCAATATTTTCCTTTGTCAATTTTTTTTCAAAGGTATTTCAAGTTTGTAAAGCCCACAATAAATTATTACAAAATTAGCTCCACACGCCGCCCGCATCAGTCTGCTCTCAGTTTCCATATCGGGCATGTTGAGTCTGTAGCAGAACACTGTGGTAACGCAACCTGCCTCTACTCCAGTGGCCTACAGTAAAATTTGTAGCTGGTGACAGCCTAATGTACCTCCAGTTACATAATCGCAAGTTCTTTTCTGTCACGTGAATGCCAAATTTTTGGGCCTGTACTGGCCTACATTAAAATTCTTATCTGGTGACCGCCTAATGTACCTACAGCCACATAATCACATTCAGAAGTTCTTTTCTGTCAGATGAGTGCCTAATTTTTGGGGCCTGTACTCTTGTGGCCTAAGATAAAATCTTTCTAGGCTCCAGCAGGACACATTTGTGAGATTTTCCCTTTAAGACGCATAAAAATGGCCACTGATTAAAATACATATTTTTGATGGGAATTTTTGCCAATGATCCTCCTCTGGTATGTCACTGTCCATGTTGTGGGACTATTTGTGTACTCCTAGTAAGTATTTGGTGGCTGCAAATATGACATTAAGGCTTTTCAGGTTCGCCTACCATTAAAGCTAACAGGGCCCGCTGCAAGCGAGCGATTCGCGAACAATTGATGCGAACGTGCGTTCGCGAACCGTCCCGGCAGATGTTTGTCCATCACTACTTGCCATTTGAATAGGGAGAAGGTTATTTAAGTTGTTGAATATTCAGTGAACTACATGGTAAGTCTTAGTGATTTTTCACAAAAACATCCTGCACGATGTAGTAAATGAATATGCGGATGTGCATGGCTACATTTATAAAAGAATAATCACATAAAATAATGCACTAATACTATAGATGCAAATAGAGATGAGTGAATTTATGAAAAGTTCGATTTCGCTGATTTGTCGAATTTTACTAAAAAATTTGCCTTGTTTATTCGTCACTAAACGCATTTTTTTGTAAGTAGCAGGTGCAATTACAGGGAGCAGTGATAGCTGCATCTGAGTGTAAAAACAGTGCAGTGTGAAATTAACATAAGCATTTTTTAAATCGAACTTACCGCCATCTTGCCTTAAGATCTGGAGCGAAATCTCGCGCAAGATACCATCATGACGCCGGCACAGGATTTTGGCCGAGATCTTCAATGAAGATGGAGGCTGGCGGCCCGTCGTGAGCAAATGGAGGAGTAAGTATGATTCTTTTTGTTTTTTTACACTATTTCAGGTTAAATTGATTGGCTGACACGAAGCACGAGGAAATTCGGCATTGAGGCTAATCAAATTTATCCTGAAATTTGGATCAAATTCCACTTCGTGAGATTCGATTCGCTCATCTCTAGATAAACAGTATGTATGGACTAAGCTCTCATTCTGATATGATAAAATCTGAGACTCTCAGCCAATATATTTTGGTCAAAACACATCTGGGCCTGCCTACCAGCACCAAGGGGGTCTCAGTCAGGCAGGACCTACTCTAAACCTAGCTATGTCGTTGGGAGTCTACATTCAGGAGAGCAGTCCCTGCACATATAGTGTGCTGCTCGTAGTTACCTCTGTGTGCACCAAGCAACCAATGAGAGGAGAAGCACACACAGCATTATGTACGACTTAATCAAGGTTGCCTGTGGGACAGGCGAGGCAAAAGTGCACAAAAACGCTACTTCCTAGATAAAATAGAAGCACATTCACTAGGGATGAGCGAGCATGCTCGGCCGAGTATTGGTTCGGCTCGAGCATCACTATGCTCGGCTTTACTCGGCCGAGCACCACTTGTATTCGTCGCATTGCTCTAGTCTCCTCCCCGCACGTTTGGCGCCTTCTAAGCAGCCAATCAAGGTCCAGGTAAGTAATTCCCCTGAGTGTAAGGCCATAGCCATGTTAGCTGTAAGCCTTACACTGATTGGCTGGCCAGAACACGTGATACCATTTCATATAGGAGCTGAGGTCCGGCGCTCTGCTCATTCAGCATCAGGGAGAGCATACAGTAAGCAGGGACAGATAGAGTTTTGCTGTAAACTTACGGATTTTACTCCAAAAACCTTATTAAAAGGTGTACCAGTCCATTTAAGGACTAGAGTGTGTGTTTGATAGCAGTGCAGCACCATTTTTTTTTTATTTTTTTAAGAAGGGGTTTGCTTCAGCACTATCAGGGACAGGTGTCACCAGGAAGATGCCAGTGCAGGGCTTGAAAATCATTTTTTTTAACTTCTAAAAGACAAAGATTTCAGATTAGTGACATCTACAATACGCCATCATAAAGCAGTGTGTTGGGCAGACATTATAAAAAGGGGCTTATTCACTACAGTGTGCCTGGTAATGAGATATACACTGCACCATCAGATAAAAAAAAAAATTCTGGGGAAATTAACCTAACTTGTGCCACATCTGTGTGTGCGTTCAATCCGCAACCATTATATTAATTACTCCAGCAGAGAGTGATTTATATTTTGGCCATAGTTAACTAGTTTTGGGCGGATCTGTGTGTGCGTTTAGGCCGCAACCGTATATATTTATTCCCGCAGAGAATACATTTTATTTGGGACAAATTTGAATCCAATATAGAACTACATCCGTTTGAATCCAATATAGAACTACATCCGAATACAGTGTGTATTGTCAAAATTACATTATATCTGGTCTAGTGTAGAGCCAAAAATTTGTATTTTTCTGTATCCAGTACATTACAGCAAGCCAATACAGTGTGTATTGTAAAAATTTCAATATCCCTGGAATAGTGTAGTGCCGAAAATCTTTATTTTTCTGTATCCAGTACATTACAGCAAGCAATACAGTGTGTATTGTAAAAAATTAATTATTTTTGGCCTATTGTAGTGCCGAAAATATTTATTTTTCTGTATCCAGTACATTACAATAAGCCAATACAGTGTGTATTGTCAACATTACATTATCTCTGGCCTAGTGTAGTGCCAAAAATCTGTATTTTTCTGTATCCAGTACATTACAGCAAGCCAATACAGTGTGTATTGTAAAAATGTCATTATCTCTTTATTTTTCTGTATCCAGTACATTACAGCAAGCCAATACAGTGTGTATTGTAAAAATGTCATTATCTCTGGTCTAGTGTAGTGCCGAAAATTTGTATTTTTCTGTATCCAGTACTGTCCTGCATCAGAAAACGGAGTCTTTAGCGGACAGTAAAACAATTGATATGAAGAAGGCGAGCACAAAGGGAGGGGGAAGTCGGCGTGATGCTGATGGTGCAAGCAGAGGCCGTGGCCCTGGGCGTGATGCTGATGGTGCAAGCAGAGGCCGTGGCCCTGGGCGTGATGCTGATGGTGCAGGCAGAGGCAGTGGCCCTGGGCGCAATGAAACTGTGCCTGTTGCCAGTGCACCATAAAAAACAAAAAAATCCACCTTACCCAGCTTCATGTCCAACTTAGCTGGGCGGCGCAGGACAACACTGTCCAAGTCGGACCAGTGTGAACAGGTGGTCGGTTGGATTGCAGAAAATAATGCTCCCAGTCGGTTAAGCACCACCCTTTCTTCCACGAAGTCCAGTCTCTGTAGCCAAAAGTCTGGTCAACCGAATCCTCACTCTGATCCTCCTTCCTCCCACCATATCTCGTCTGGCCAAACAAGTGATTCCACACTCGGTTATTCACATGACCTCTTTTCATCGCCAGTACTTAGTTTGGCGCTCTCACCAAGCACGCTTGAAGAGGTAGCTGAGATATTGTGCCCTGATTCCCAACCTCTTGAGCCTTCACAGTCTCAAGAAGATGACGGTGGTGAAGGGCAATCATTCGTTCACGAGGTGGATGATGATGAGACACAATTGCCAATCATTGAGGTGGTTGTTAGTTCAAGTCAGGAGGATGAGCAGAGTGAGGAAGTGGAAGAGGAGATGGTGGACGATGAGGTCACTGACCCAACATGGGAAGGTGAAAAGCAGAGCGAAGACAGCAGTACAGATGGGGAGGGATCCGCAGCACTGCAACAGTCTGGAAGAGGCAATGGGGTTGCAAAAGGAAGACGTCGGCCCATACCAAACAGGCCCGCAACCATTACACCGAGCACCCCCATGCGTAAATCTACCTTGCCAAGGGGTAGGTGTTCCGCAGTATGGTGCTTTTTTGAGGAAAGCACAGACGACAAAAGAGTGGTAGTTTGCAACCTGTGCCGTACCAAAATGAGCCGGGGCATGAACACTAGCAACCTCACCACCACCAGAATGATCCGCAACATGGCATCTAAGCACCCTTATAAGTGGGCCAAAGGCCCGGGTCCACACTCTGGGTCTGCGTGTCCCACCACTGCCTTCTCTTCCCCTGTGTTACGCACTGCTGGCCAATCCCCTCGCCCTGCACCTGGACCTTTGCATGAACCGTCAGCAACAACATCCACTTCCCTGTCCCAGCGCAGCGACCAAATGTCGATAACACAGGCATTTGAATGCAAGTGCAAATGCCCACCCACAGGCCATAGCACTAAATGCGCAACTTTCAAAGTTACTGGCCCTTGAAATGTTGCCATTTAGGCTTGTGGACACTGAGGCCTTCCGCAGCCTGTTGTTGGCGGCCGTCTCTCGGTACGCAGTCCCCAGCCGACCACTAATTTTCACGGTGTGCCGTGCCTGCCTTACACCAGCATGTGTCCCAGAACATCACCCGTGCCTTGACCAACGCAATTACTGGGAAGGTCCACCTCACCACAGACACATGGACAAGTGCTGGTGGCCAGGGACACTACATTTCCCTCACCGCACACTGGGTGAATGTTGTGGAGGCCGGGAGTGAGTCATACCCTGGGATGGCACAGGTGCTACCCACGCCCAGGATTGCGGGCCCTACGTCCATCAGGGTCTCCGCCAGCAGCTATGTTACTGGCTCCAACCTCCACTTCTCCTCCTCCGCCGTCTCCTTCTCCACTTCCACCTCCAACAGTGTAGCACTGCTGTGGGTAAGCGTCAACAGGCCGAGCTGAAGCTTATCTGCTTAGGGGACAAACAGCACACCGCTGCAGAGCTCTGGCAGGGTATAAGGGACCAGACCGAGCTGTGGCTCTCACCAATCAACCTACAAACAGGCATGGTTGTATCTGACGATGGCCATAACTTGTTGGCAGCCTTGGAACTCAGCAACCTGACACACATCCCATGCCTAGCCCATGTCTTAAACTTAGTGGTTCAGTGGTTTATCAAAACCTACCCCAATTTGCAGGAGCTACTAGTGAAGGCGTGCCGCTGGTGTGCCCTTTTCCAAAAGTCATCCACAGCTTCAGCCAGTCTGTCAAAGCTACAGCAGCGCTTGCAGCTTCCAGCTCACCGACTATTGTGCGACCTGAGCACACGGTGGAACTCTACGTTCTACATGTCGGCCAAGCTTTGTGAGCAGCAGAGGGCTGTTGTGGAATACCAGCTGCAACATGGTCGTCGCCTTTCCAATCAACTGCCACTATTCACAAGCGAGGAGTGGGCATTAATGTCAGACCTATGTGAGGTTTTAAAAACTTTGATGAATCCACACAGATGGTTAGTGGCGATAACGCTATTATCAGTGTAACCATCCCACTGCTGTGTCTACTCAAACGATCGCTGCTCACAATTAAGGAGGATACTTTGAATGTGGCAGATAAGGTAATGGGGGAGCAGATGACACAGGGTGATAGCCAGACCTCCCCCAGTTCATCTTCTCAGCGTGAATTGGGCCATGAAGTGGAGGAGTAGGAGCTGGACACACTTGCCTCTGCTACAGAGGCTAGTACCCATGGAACTTCCATTCCATCTGTGCAGAATGGATGGGCAGAAGAGGAGGAGGATGAGGGTATGGAGAGTAATCCTGAAGTAGACATCGACATCTTGCCAGTTGGTACTCTGGCACACATGGCTGACTTCATGTTAGGCTGTCTTTCCCACACCCCTCGCGTTATACGAATTTTAGGTAAAACAGATTACTGGGTCTTCACCTTGCTCGACCTCCGCTACAAAGTGAACATCTCATCTCTCATTCCTGTGGTGGAGAGGACGAGTAAAACAGTGCTATACCAGAAGGTACTTGTTGAAAGATTGCTCCAAAATTTTCCACCTGACAATCCGATCACCAGAGTCCGTACTTCCTTAGGCAACCGAGAAAGGGAGACAAGGGGAACACACAGTAGTTCCAACAGAGGCAGGGCAACACTGTCCAAGGCATGGGACACTTTCATGACACCCCGCCAGCAACTTTACCCTGAATCGCGGCCTAGTGCTACAAGGAGGGAAACGTTTTGGAAGATGGTACATTGCAGACTGTGTCAGCGTCCTAAATGATCCTTCAGTGCCTTACAACTACTGGGTGTCCAAGCTGGACACGTGGCACGAACTTGCGCTCTATGCCTTGGAGGTGCTGGCCTGCCCTGCCGCCAGTGTATTGTCTGAGTGTGTATTTAGTGCTGCTGGTGGCATTATAACAGATAAGCGTATCAGCTTGTCCACTGATAATGCTGACAGGTTGACTCAGATAAAAATGAACAAGGCCTAGATTGCCTCTGACTTCTCCACTCCACCAGAGGAAAGCTGAGCTAATGAGGAACAAAAACGCAATTTAAATGTATGCTTCATAACGTACTCAATCCACAAGATTCAGATGCACCCTTTTCTCCGCAAAAAAAGGGTATATGTTTGAATCTTGTTCTCTCATCCGCCTCCTCCTCCACCTCCTCTTCCATACAGAATATATATGCCCTCACTACAATGTTTTGCAGGGTTAGCTTGGCTACAGGCCCTCACCTCCAATGCTTTATACGGTCTGCTCACATGTAGGCCATTACTACAATGTTTTAAGGGGTTCGCTCGGCTTCAGGCCCTCACCTCTAATGTTTTATATGATCTGCTCACCTGTAGGACATCTCTGCAATGTTTTATGGGGTTCACTCGGCTTCAGGCCCTCACCTCTAATGTTTTATATGGTCTGCTCACCTGTAGGCCATCACTGCAATGTTTTATGGTGTTCGCTCACTTTCAGTCCCTCACTTCCAATGCTTTATACGGTCTGCTCACCTGTAGGCCATCCCTGCAATGTTTTATGGGGTTTGCTCGGCTTCAGGCCCTCACCTCTAATGTTTTATACGGTCTGCATCCCTGTAGGCCATCCCTGCAAGGTTTTATGGGATTCTCTTGGCTTCAGGCCCTCACCTCTAATGTTTTATACTGTCTGCTAACCTGTAGGCCACCACTGCAATGTATTATGGGGTTCGCTCACCTTCAGACCCTCACTACAAGTTTTTATAGGGTCCGCTCACATTCAGGCCAACTATAAGGTTTTAGAGGGTAATTAGCAGGCCCTTGCTCCAAATGTTTTTGAGGGTCACCAGCAGGCCATCAATGATAATTTTTCAAGGGTATGTATGATGCCCTCCTTTATGTGTAATAAAGGGTGTATTTGAGTGCCGGTTCCTTGTAATTTTTGCCAGCCCTTTTACTTAGTGCATATGCTTTATGAGTGTAGCAGTGTACCTGAACAATTGTAGCACCATGTGAATGGCGCCCTCCTTTATTTAATATACAGGCTGTATCGGAGTGCTTCTTCCTTGTAATTTTTGCCAACATTTACACTGTATATACAATTGAATATTTAGGACAGAATGTTTCCTAACAATTTTACCTCTAAAAATTTTTTTTTTTAGGGGGCGGGATTTCGGGTGTGATTTTGTCACTATGTAAAAGTGGCGGACAACTGGGACAATATGGTTCCCAGCAGTGACATTGGAGTCCAAGATGCACCCAGACATGGTCCCCATGCTGTTCCAGATCCATTTCAGTGGTGTTTCTGTCACTTTCTGATCTTTTCCAATGGAAGCAGGCACCCTCCCCTCATCCGAGCAGGGGGTGCCTGGTTGTCTCCCATTGACTATCATTATACTCGGGTGCTCGGCCGAGCGCACGAATATCGATATGTGTTCGGACCGAGTACCCGAACACTTTGGTGCTCGCTCATCACTAACATTCACACAAGAAAGTTGAAGGGAGTAAGTCAATAGTTTTGACCATGCAAAACTGCTGATTGGGGCCGGGAGAGCAGGACAAACCTATGTCTAGTACAGCCTCTGTCAGAAGTAGTGTGAATATCAATTTTTATTCTTTTCGATTCTTTTCCTGCAAGGGCCCAAGTGAAGCTTCAGTGTGATGTGCTCATGCTCTCTGCTCTCTGCATTGAGCTGCTTCACAGCACTCCATGTGCTCTGAAAGACTGTTCTAGTGTTGTTTTCGTTGGAGGCTGCAGAAACAGACTGGATGCTAACAGACTTTCTTTCACCACAGGGAACCTGTTTAAAGGAAATCTGTGTGCATATGCCTTGAAATAAATCCAGCTGACATGGGAGATGTGCACCCATTTGTCGCATGTTGATACATGGTGCCAATCAAGAGATATGAGCAGTTTTATATTATGGTAGTTAGGATCTCGGTGCAACGAGAGTGCTGCCATTGCACCTCGATGCACCTGATGCTCCAGTCAGTCCATATGTTGCCTTCACCCCCTCAACGTCAGTGACAGAGCCAGGCATTGTGGAGCCTCGCAGCTGTGCTCGAGCCTCTTTGATTGGCGCATGCGCTGCATAGTCCTGAAGCTCGTCGGGAGGATTTGTTCAACATTCTGCAACGTATTTATCAGCAAACAAAGAATCTTGTTATATGGAAGTGGAGCACAGGAATTAGGTCGGGCCTGGCTTTGTGTCTGTAATATACCATGTCGTCATGTATCATGAAATGTGTGATACTTTAATGAATAAGTTGCTGACATTGCTCAGATTAAAGATTATGTAGCATTATTCATAAAGCTCTCTTACATATGCATATTATTCGCAAAATATATGTAATACTGTTTGGGACATGCATGGATGACTTAAGTTGCATTGGATTCAGAAAATGACCTTGGGCATGCAAAATATATTTTTGGGACGATGGATCCCTGACAACTTAGAATGCTCTTCTGTGGCTGATTTTCTGAGGGCTTTAGAACAACTTGTGCTGTACGTCAAATCTTAGCAGAGCTTCTCTGAAGAGTTGATTGGGCTTAACCACCTGCTCACAATGTTCTCTACTTCAGAAGTGCTTTTTACAAGCTGCTCATGCAATTTTATAACGAAATGTCAGAGCCAGGGCAACAGTGCTATTCTTGTAATAGTCTCTATATGGCCCCTAAGAGACAAAATCATAAGAGCAAAGTCTGAGTGATGTGTTATTGTTGCCAAACAACTAAGGTATCAGACTGTTTTATAGCACATGGTCTAAGTACCTTTTATTACATTACAATGGATTTGTCTTATATAGCTGCACTACTGAGACCAGAAAAAGATGTTCTCATAAACAGGATGTTGTTATTTGTAGTCTCGCTGGGAACAAAGGTAAATGGCTTGATGGGACTTAACATGATACTCTGGATGATGGAGCAATACAGCTTGCTGTATATTAACATTACATTATGTATAATTTCTTTGTGGACATGAACTGATGAGCTACTTAGATAATGAAAGGATGCTGAGACAATAACGTGGGAGGATAAGGTTGTTCTTTGTTCATGCAAGAACATGAGATTGCAAAGATTTCTGAAGATACCATTAGCAAAGCCAAAGCCACAGACAGATCAAAGGCTCCATGCAAGGAAGCCTTGCACATCATTGTAATACATACATTTAGACATTACCTTGATTATCCTATTAAATAGTTAAGGGGCCAGATGTTACTATAAAAGATATAACTTGTTTGACTGATTTCTTGTTATGAGATAAAACTAATGCAATAACAGGAATTTATGGTATCTGTCTTGTAGTTATACACACTAAATGCCTGGTTTGCATGACAAATGAACAACGACATTCTGGTCATGAAAATGTCTAGTGGGAAAATATAGACTCCATTTTGGATATTGTCTTAATTTGGATTAAAATGCTGCCGTTGCTAAACAGACTTCTGTTATATGATGGTTAGTATAAGAATGTTGGAAGCTTTGATATTGATATGATATTTTTATATGATGGATAGTGATGAGCGGCAGGGGCAATATTCGAATTCGCGATATTTCGCGAATATTCGCCATAAGAAAACGTGGTGTGGTGTTTAACAAGCAGGATATGCTCAACCCATATGCAGGGGAGCACATCCTGCACTTGTAGTCCGTTGCTAGGGACAATCAACAGCAAAAAATGCATACAATGGAAGATGCCAGCAACGGACTACAAGTGCCAAAATAACCATCCTACATATGATAACGATAATGTGGATGTGGAGAACAATCAAAAACATAACCATTGTTTTTGCACCAAAATAAGAAAAAAGTCAAAGGGGGGGGGGGATGAATACTTTTGCAAGGCACTGTAGGTTAAATAACCTCCATTTGGCGTAAGTTTGTAGGGAAGTTGTTATGAAGCACAAAGTCCCACTAATTGGGACACGGACAGTTATACTTTTGTGAAATGAAGGGAATCATGTTGGGAACCAGGTTTTCCCAACATTGCTAAATAAGCTCTTGTTATTTTATAGGTGAAACTTAATATTTCCCATGCATCAACTGGTAAGTAAGAGTAGTAAGAGCTTGTAGGAAGAAAAAGGAATATCCAGCAACGAGATGGAGTCCGGAGTTCAAATGAATAAAAAACAACATTCGGTGCAAAAGATGCTTACATGTTTCAGATCATTTGGTCCTTACTCACAGCAGAGTTTGTGGCCCTTGTGTGTCTGGGCGACTAAAATCAGTACCATCTGCACTGACCTGATGGTGGCCCTGGTGCTGAGTAATGGGAATTTGATTTGGCAGTAAAGAGAGAAAATTTACCGCTATATGGGATATACATATAATGGTGCTGGATCACCTTGTCTGATCCAATAGTGTAGGAGTGGCCAATGGGCTGTTAGCCCGCATGGTGGACTACACATAACTGTGTAGCTGACACCGTATAGAAGCCATTTGGAATACTAAACAGATGGGAGCTGTGTAAGTTGACGTACATTAGTAACCAGTGGGTCCTGGCTGTATCCTGTGGTGAACTGCCATTTTACCTCTGTAACAGTGGATATGGCCTTTCATCAGTGATAGGTTATAATTTGATTTCTTTTTCAGTGTTTTTTTCTTGCAGGGGAGGACACTGCAGATGTGAAGCGATCACTGATTGGTGGCAACATCTCTAATGGAAACATTGCAGGGGTTGTCAGGGACATTCCCGCAATTGTTACAACTTGTAGAAATTAAACATGGAATTGCAACTGCATGGTGAGCGATGGTAAAAAACACACACAAAAAAAAAAACAATAATGGAATTGCTTTTTCCAAAATGTAATATATTAACCAAGTCCCATGTTCCCCAAAATGGTACCAAGTTATGGGTCTTCAAATTGAAGAAATTTGCTATTATTGTGCGCAAAAAAACATAAAATACACATATCTGGTCTAGCTGTACATGCAGAACAAGGGCTCATGCACACAATCATTCAGTTTAATGGGGACTTTGTGTGCTGTCAGCATCCGCACGTTTGTTCGATGTCATCCGCAGAATTAGAGAACATGTCATATTCTTGTCCGCATTACGGACAAGGATAAGACTTTTCTATTAGGGGCCGGCCATTCCGTTCCGCAAAATGCAGAATGCACACTGCCGGTATCCGTGATTTGCAGCGCGCAAAAGAGCCAACAATTGTGTGCATAAGCCCTAAAAGTAACGTACTAGTTATGCCACATAGTGAACATCGTAAACGTAAAATAATAGTAAAAGGGTTAACGTCCATGTTATGGCTGTACTAAATTCTTCATTAGTTACAAAAACAACAGCATGTGCTATTTAATATTACCTGTCCATACCTAAAGTTTGTGCAGAAAAAAAAAATCTTATTTTTGAAGCAGACACATTTTACAAATTAATTCCATTGTTGAGTTTGAGGACAGACATTTCACTAGTTGATGTGTTTAATGCATTTCAATGGATTAAAGTAAGCTTTTGATTTAGTAAATCAATACATAACACTTGCCTTTTTCTTCAGGATCGAATGATGATTCTGCCTCGACAAAGTGCCTTTTTCACTGTCCTCATCAAGCTAGATGGAAAATCAAGAATAAGTGGCACTTTGCTCCCAGACAAGTAGGAAATCTACTGTCATTTGCATTATATTTCCTTATTACTTGTTAAAAGTCCTAAGAAGGATTGTCAGAGTTTTTAAAGGGGTTCTGCAGCGCTAGTATGTTGATGACCAATTCGCAGGATAGGGGATCCGACAAGATAGATCATCAATACATTAGCATTGCACAACCCCTTTATTACTGAACATTTATCCTCGGGAGAGGTCAACATCTGATCAGTGAGGGCCTGACTCCTGGTACCTCCGCCAAACAGCTGTTTGAAAAGCCTGCATCTTCTTCCTAGGCCAGTCACATCAAATCCATTGCTCACATGGCCTAAGTGAAGTTCAGTCCTATTCATGTGAATGGGGCTGAGATGCAATATCAAGCATAGCTGCTATCCAATGGACAGGCCACTGTGTTCACCAGAGCGCTGCATCCTCTTCAAATGGTGGTGCTGCATGATGGACCCCCACTGATCACATTCTGATGACTACCCTGAGAATAGGCCATCTGTATTAAACATTCAGACAACCCCTTTAAATGTTATTACATATATATGTGCTGATATTGTTCTTTTAGCCTTTTCTTGGGAGAATAGTCTACATGGTTAGGCCTCATACAGTGTTCCCACCAAACTAGGTGATGGCATATCACTAGTATATATGCTATAATATACAAGTGCCAGTTGTAAATGAAGGCTAGCTAAAAATATTTAATTGATATTAAAAATATAACTGGATATCAGAGTTCATCACCATTAAACTGGATCTATCACACTAGTAGAGGGCAAACACATTTCTATTCTGATTCATATAGAAAAATTCCAAACCTCTTAAAGTTTCCAATGACTGAGATATATCACAATCCCAAAGTGATTTCAAATGTGAATAGTAAAGCATACATACATCTAACTGCCCTGTAGACGTCTTAGACATATTCTGTTTTTAGGCACAAGTGTGTTCAGGGCTTTCTCTGTCCCTACATGTCACTTTGTCACAAGGTATCTGTCCCTACAAAATGTTGAGTATTATTCCTTAGGGTAGGACCAAAACTAGTGCTGCTGGATTGAAAAAAAAAAAGCAAAGCTGTATCAAATTGTGGCTTTCAAAACTGCACAGGTAACCGAATTGTGTGGCCATACCCTTACATTAACAAAATTAACCAGGTCAGATGGCTTTCCCGCAGAAGCCCCATAATTGCACTTATTTCCTTATGCATCATGTAACCATGGAGAATCTAAAGAAAATTCTTTGAAAACATCGGCGGGGGTCTGACAATCGGCAACCCAGACAATCAGCTGTATGAAGGGAAGGTGCGTGCAGTGCGCCCGTGCCATCTCGCTTTTCTCTTCCTGCTCACCATAGACATAGCAGCAGCAGCAGCAAGCAGGAAGAGAGAAGGGAGAAGGCATGCACACAGTGAATGACGGGGTGCCGAGTATGGGACCCCCGTCGATCTGATATTGATGACATATCCTGAGGATAGGTCATCAATATTAAAAGCCCCGATAACCCATTTAACTTTCAAATTGTATGAGGAGCAATATGTCCAGTAATGGGAACACCAGATTTAGTAAATCAATACATAACACTTGTCATTTACTATACTACAGGATGAAATTATGATTATGTCTAGAGATAAGAGAATTTTTCAAAAATTTGATTCGGCCGGTTCGCTGAATTTTTTAAAAAAAATTTGGTTTGATCCAAATTTATTTGCGTCGAATCAAGTTAAAAAACTGCTATTTCCTGGCTGCAGAGAGCCTTTATAGGAGTGTAGAACACTGTGCCTTACAGTAACATGCATAAGGAGTCTGCTGTGGTAGTGAAACAATACTGTGAGTCAGTATGGCATGCAGATGACAGGTGTCACTGTTAGAATCACTGTACACTTCACTTATTTGGGCAGTCGAGGGGGCAAAAACTGACCAAATAACTCAAGTATGAACTCAGCCTTACAGGTCGATGTTATCGCCAAGAAGAAGCGCACTTCTTTTACACCATCGTTAGCTGATTCCACATAGATGTCTACAGAACCTGTTCTATTAAACGCTTATACAAGTAGAGCCCCCCGACAGAGTGGAGAGGGTGTCAGAAGTAAGCTTGTGTTGACGTCACTGATTATTTTGCCCTTCCTCTGATCTGTCAGAACAATAACCCACAAAAAACAGATCATGTCTGTTGAGCATTCGCCTTCACTCGGTCAGCGTTTGGTCAGTAATCCATCAGTATTGCTAATGCCAAAAAAAACAGGAGTGGATCAAAAACAGAGATGACCGAGTCAACCATTCAAGAACTGCTGGATTGCTGGTCAAGACACGACCGCTAGATGACATCGGGAGCTCAGGCATCTCGCTACGACTTCTGCTGTCACGCCCCTTACTCTGCTGCGACCTGTGCCTGTGCCAGAAACATTTAGGCCTCTGCCACTCCCCTGTGCAGGGCCTGGCACTTCTCTGTTTGACATACTGTTAGATCAAATAAATAAACAAAAAGGAAATTAAAAGTCTGTAATTTTCTCACTTCACCACACAACGGCAAATCCTTTTTTTGTGCCACTAATACACTCCACAAAAGGGCTTTTGAACATATAACTGCACTGCTGAACAGCAAGTAGGCCCTTTTTTTCACTTATACACAACACAAAAGGCTTTAGAACATATAACTGCACCGCTGACGGAGGGATGGTGACTTTCTGGCCTAAAACTGGACCTCTGGCCATCCTAGGGGCAGGCTGCTGTGGAGGTCACAGTTAAGGAAATGGTCCGCTATGCAGGTCAGTGTTAAGGGGCAGATTGCTGTAAAGGCCACTGTTAAAGGGGTGGGCCCCTGTGGAGGTCACTGTCAAGTGGAAGGCTGCTGTAAAGGTCAAAGTTAAGGGGGTGGGCTGCTGTGGAGGTCCCATTTTAAGGGACAGGGCACTGTGGGGGGTCAGTGTTAAGGGATGGGGGCTGTGGAGGTCACTGTTAAGGGGCGTGGTGCTGTAGATGTCACTGTTAGGCCTCATGCACATGACGGTATGTGTTTTGCGGTCTGTAAACCGCAGATCCGCAAAACACAGAAGCTGCTCTGCGTTCCATTCCGCAATTCGCGGAATGAAACGCGGCCCATTGTAGAAATGCCTATTCTTGTTTTCAAAACGGACAAAACTAGGACATGCTCTATTTTTTTTACGGGGCCACGGAATGGAACAACGGATGCGGACAGCACACGGAGTGCTGTCCGCATCTTTTACGGCCCCATTGAAGTGAATGGGTCCGCATCAGAGCCACAAGATATGCGGCTCGGAAGCGGACCAAAACAACGGTCGTGTGCATAAGGCATTATAGTGGATACTGTCGATATCCTTTAACGACACACACAAACATTAAATGAAATTGATTAAATATACCCGGGCGAAGCCTGGTCCTTCAGCCAGTAAAGAATAAAGGTCCTTTTTCTTGGGAATACCACATCCGATTTTCACAAGACAGGTATCAATGTAATCAGCAGGATCGTTCCTACCAAGCAGTATGACCAGCTAGTGTTGATCCAGCCGACAGATGTTTTTTTCAGGAGTGCATGCTACATTTTACTCTGGAGGTATAAAGGGAAGATCCATCATTAACTCCAAGTAACAAAAATAAACCAGTTTGTTTGCCAGCAAACCAGATAAAATTCATTTTTTTACAGCAGAAAACATAGACATTAACATAATCCGTGCTAAGGTAACCATATGTTTGCAGTTTCGTTGCTCAGATGAGACTGAATGTCCGCACTGTTTATGGCGATGAATAAACTACTGGAGTTTGTAATCAATGAGCATCATTGTCTAGAATCATTTTATACCATGTGCACGGGGAACAGAGAGAACATGAATTTTCCGATTCAGGGCATCAAAGTTTTATTTCAACATCTAATTGACATTTCATATGTATGAACTGTTCCAGCCTGTGCTATATACCTGTAGGGTCCTATTTATTCATTGTTTGTTTGCTTTTATTTTCTAAGGGGAATAATTGTACTTCTCAATAACAAGACCCATAATGTGCCTCAGATTGCTGCTTTATTCATTTTTAACAGATCATTTCAATGTGTACAATCTGTACTATACCCTCCGGTATAATCTCTGCATAGATCCTGACGGGTATTGCTTGAGTTAAAAGAAATGTGACACTGTGGGGTAGCAAAAATAGGTCTACACGGAGAAACTAGGTTTCATCAATTTACTAAAAACTACAGGTCAGAAGGTCTCTTGCTATTTAAAGCATTTTCTTTCCTCATATCTAATATACATTTAGCGTTCTTCTTTTTCTACTGTACCGGGTGAGTCAAAAGTCTAAGGACAACCTTTTATTTCAGAAACGAAAGGGAAAATGAAATATCTGAATACTCCAGCAAGTAATGGGTGAGGAGGCCTATCTTTTAGGCTATGTCCCGAACATGGCTGCCATCCTGAAAGCCGCCATATTGGATAAAGGGCAAATTTTTCATATTGCATATCAGAAAACCAGACTTTTCTCAGAAATTGATTGCCACAATCAGATTTACAATATCGTTTGTGGTTCAAAAGTTATCAACACAGAAAGTTCAAAACTTGTGTTCGGCACCAGGGACAACACATTGAACATGTCAAATAGCTGTGCATCACAGGGAACGTTCCTGGTTGTTATTGCAAGGTTCTGTGTCGATAACTTTTGAAACACAAGAGATATTGCAAATCTGAATGTGGCAATTGATTTCTGAGAAAATTCTGGTCTTCTTTATATGCTACATGACCTCCTTCCTATTGAAAAAATTGCCTTTGATTCAACATGGCAGCTTTCAAGATAGAGGTCATGTTCCAGACATAGCCTAAAAGATAGGGCCCCTCACCTTTTACTTGCTAGTGTATTCAGATTTTCCCTTTTGTTTCTGAAATATAAGGGTGTCCTGAGATGTTTTACTCACCCTGTAGATAAGCATAGAATTGATCTCATGTACTATATACCGTAACTATTCCAAAAGTAATTACATATTTTAGAGGGCTTAAAGGGATCCTGTCAGATGGCACACTATTTGACTTGCAATTAAAAAATGTTTTAAAACATGCAGAGATGTTGCTTGTGATTGACCAAGACTAATAGGTGCCTATTTAAAAAAACAAGAATCCTCAAGTCTCTACTATTCAGATAGCCTACTATTTGAAGGGATTCTCCCATGAAAAATATTCTACATTTATGAAACCAGCACCTGAAGACTGTAGTTAAAAATTATGTATTGGCACTGAGTTATTCAATAAAATGTTTCTGTATAGCGCCACCTGCTGTTTGTTTTCTTATTTCTCTGTCCACTTCAGTAACATCGCTTAGGTGGAAGCACATGCTCAGTTCCATCCGTCAACTGCCATGTGTTAGAAGCTTTGAGTTACAGGGAGAGAGATGCAGCAGAAAGGACACACCCCCTGAGAAAGTACACTCCCTCTCAATTGTGATAAGGAGAGAGCTGCAGCAGTAAGGATACTCCCCTGAGCTGCCAACTTGAAATAAATCTACTGTAGCAGAACAATTGGGGCAATTAATGGGGAGATCTGTGGATCCATGTGAGTGAGTTACAGGGCCGGTTCTAGCTTTGTTAGAAAGAGTTAGTAATGTACTATATAATGTCGGATTTTCATTTTTTGCATTAATCATGTGAGTGCATTTGTGAGGGAAATGCCTGCTTAAGTGAAGGAAATCCTATTAATGCATATGGACATTATAGAAAGGTATCCCCTACTATGTGCTAGACCGAAGATCTACTCCTGTGATGGCTAACCTCCGGCAGTCTAGCTGAGGTAAAACTCCCAAGATGGACACTTGCTTGGCTGTTCTCAGAAATCCATAGAAATGAATAGAGCATGCTGAGAGTCGTAGTTTCACCACAGCTGGAGTGCCGGAGGTTAGCCATCACTGCTCTACTCAATGAGAGTAGCTCAATAACCACGATAGAACACTACATGCTTGACCAGAATAAAGGCACATTGGGGGAGACAAGACTGGCAGATCCATATGCCAGTCTTGATCTCCCTGCACTGACATAAGCGGCATCTAATTTATTATTAGGCAGATGCCTCTTTACAAATCAGGCTCCTCTCTGTCCTGCTGAGTGCCAGAAACTGAAGTCTACACCAACAATAGGCTGGCAAAGACTTCAGCTATAACTTCTGCCACTTTCTGGTGCCCATAAGTGCCGCCACTTTTCTAAACCATTGCAAATTATGGTGCACATATGGCATGCAACTTCTTTTATGCCCTCAATGTGCAGTTGCATCTGGAGTCAAAGAGGAGCCATGGCTGCAGAGAAGGAGCAGGGATCCAAGAGAGGTGATCTGCTGTGCCCATCCCTGTTAGCAGGGGTGCACCTAGCCTTTCTGCTGTCTGAGGTGGAAACTGAAATGGCTGTGCCAAATTATCAATCCAACCCCTGCCCCACAGCCCCACTGTTAGAGACATACTTGAAAAACATTACATACAGCGCCACAAAACATACAGGATCATACAGCACCACATACCTCTTACGTCCAGTGATGTCTCCTCTGATGTGGACGTTCTTTTTCCTCATCTTCTCCATTTGGCCAAGACCGCCATGACGATTTCTTTCAGCTGCGTCTCAAATCCGCCCCTCTCCGCTCCAATCTACTGAAGCAATAGAGGGGAAGTTTAACCCCTTAAGGACCAGAGGTGTTTTGTTTTTTTTGCGTGTTCATTTTGCGCTCCCTGCCTTCCCAGAGCCATAACTTTTTTACTTATCGGTTCACATAGCCATATAAGGGCTAATTTTGCCACCATTTAATATTGCATATGTGTAGTGGGCAGCGGGAAAAAAATTCCAAATGTGGTGAAATTGCAAAAAAAAGCAATTCCACCACAGTTTTACGGGTTTTTAATTTACAACGTTCGACGTGCGATAAAACTGACAAGTTAGTTTTATTTTACAGGTCAGTATGAATCCGGCGATACCTAATATGTATAGTTTTTCTTGCCTTTTTATAGTGAAAAAAAAATTCAAAAGTGGGAAAAAATATGTTTTACTTTTCTGTCGCCATATTTTGACCCCTATAACTCTTTTGCAATTATGTGTACGGAGCTGTGTGGGGGCCCATTTTTTGCAGCGCAATCTGATCTTTTCATATTACCATTCTGGGGTGTGTATGACTTTTTGATCACCTTTGATTTAATTTTTTTTGAGGAAATGAAGCAACCAAAAATGGCGAATCGGCTATTTGGATGCTTTTTTCTGTTTACCGTATGGGGAATATTTTTTTATATTTTTATACTATGGGCGTTTGCGCACATTGCGACACCCATGATGTGTAGTTTTTTATTTATTTATATTTTTATTTTTTTCCGGTTATTTTTAATATTTATTTATTTTTTTACACTTTTTTATAGTTCCCATAGGGAACTATAACATGCAATTATTGGATTGCTATTCTCATACATTCCAATGCAATAGCACTGGAATATATGAGAAAATCGCATATTTCCTATGAAGCCTATTACAGGCTATGGCTCCATAGGAAATACTACAGAGCAGCCTGGGTTTCATTCATAGAGACCCAGGCTCCTGCAGGCATGCTTTGGCCACACGGGGGAGCCGGAGCACAAACCGAAAGTGAAACTTTCGGTTTGTGTGCGCTCAGATGTCGTGGTCAAGATTGACCACGGCATCTGAGGGGTTAAATGTCTGCGATCGGCATTACTGCTGGTCACGGACATGAGCCGCGGGTGTCTGCTTGAAAAAGCAAGCGGCCATCAGTAGCTATGGCACCCGCATCCAGCAGGAGCGGGCGCCTTCTTTAAACACCGGCACAGGGCGCCCTGTGTCCTTCAGAGGTTAAACATAAGATTCCATGCCTGTAATACATCTGGCACATTTTGGGCTGCCCTGTCTGAAAAGGAATGTTCACCTGCTATCTGCAGATAAGCTTGATGTAAAAAGTGACAAATGTTGTTTGCGCAAATTGCAAATTTTTATTATTTTTAGTCTAAAATTATGACCTTTTTAACAGAAAAGCTAATGAAAAATTTCCACAGAGTCTTCTGCCTTCTCTCTCATGGTGTCAGCAGCCAATCAGAGTGATGCTTATTCATTCTAGTTCCCACGGGCGAGTTTTCCGCGCGGGTGCAATGCGTGATGTGAACGCATTGCACCCGCCCTGAATCCGGACCCATTCATTTCTATGGGTCACTGTACATGAGTGTTGTTTTTCACGCATCAGTTCTGCGTTGCGTGAAAATCGCAGCATGTTCTATATTCTGCGTTTTTCGCGCAGCTGTGGCCCCATAGAAGTGAATGGGGCTGCGTGAAAAACGCATTGCATCCGCAAGCAAGTGTGGGTGCGATGCGTTTTTCACTGATGGTTGCTAGAAGATGTTGTTTGTAAACCTTTAGTTTTTTATCACGCGTGTGAAAAACGCATCAAAACGCATTGCACCCGCGTGGAAAAAACTGAACCACTGATCGCAATCGCAGGCAAAACTGAATGGCTTTGCCTGTGAAATGGTACAGTTTTCACTGAACGCATCCGGACCTAATCCGGATACGCTCGTGTGAACCCAGCCTAAGTGTAGCTTCTTGCCATTTTCCTCTCACCTCAGGTACACCGCCCACAGCCACCATCCTAGGAGCACAATATGGCATATCCCTCTCTGTATTGTAGGGTTATTTTTTAACAGGAAACATTGTAATAACATTTGTCAGAAATGAATTACACGTTTGTTTTAAAGGATACATAATGTGTGATACCAGTCTGCAATGTACGCTACAAAGGGACTATTAAAGGGAAGGAATTGCACCGGTTTAGGTGATAAAAGACAATGCTGAAGATCTGATAGAATACCGTAGAATAGCTGACTTCCAGTACCTGTGGAATAGGCTTCTCAATTCTCACATCTAGCTGACATAAAACATTTGGAGCTTGCCCTACAGGGAATACTATAAGTGGAAATATACCCCACAGAGAAAACTCCTTACCCAAGCATGTCTTTGCAGACTTGCAAAGTCACTGAAGCCCATTTGCTTTTCCTGACATCTTTGTCTCATTGAATGAAAATTAGGAGGAAATTGTTATTATCCACAGAGGCTAATGACTTTGTTTCATAGCCACCTTTTCCCTATGCAAGTATTTAAAGAGCAGTTACCCAGATGCTTCCATCTACCAATGCAAATGGTGAGGAGATAAATATGAATAATGATAAACACTTCAGCTGTATTTCTCAACACTCAACCTAGGGCAAGAGCTGCATTTTTAAGTGTATCCCATAGTCAATCTTCTTAAATTTCCCTATTAAATATTGATCAACCCCTGAGACTCCTAATATTTGCTTAGTGCAGATATGTTAGACTTGAATATAAACTGTTTTGCCTTACAGCTAATCCACATATTCAATCAGAATTGATGACAGACGAGCTGTGTTTGGTTAAAATCAAGTCTGCCGCAGCAGCATTAATGTCAAATAAAGGTGTTTAAGAGGTTTTATCTGAGCAAAATGTAAAATATGTTGTTATTCACATGTTCCTGCAAGCCGTTGATTCCATCTCACCCCTGTAGCCATGTATGAAAAGTAGCACAGATAAAAAACAGAGGTTAGCCATTGGCAACCTCTTCCTATCATCTCCAGTACATGAAATACCATCTTTTTTAATATAGTGCACATACACCTTAAAATAGATGTAAACTGAACGCTTGTTTGGCCAACAGTTTTTCCTCCTAAGGCTGCATTCACACATCCATGGAACACGGACCGTGTGATACCGGACTGGCACCCTGCTTAGTGCTGGAGCGCTCGGCGTCATTCGTTCCTATAACGCTGTGCGCTTCCTGCTGCCGCCGCTGCACAGTAGTACATTCCTATGATCTATACGAGTGTATTACTGCACTGTGGCAGCAGCAGGAAGCGCACGGCATCATAGGAACAAATGACGCCGTGCTCTCGTGCACTAAGCAGGGTGCCAGTCCGGTATCACATGGTCCGTGTTCCACGGACGTGTGAATGCAGCCTAAGTCCTCCATACACATGCATGCTTCTGATGATGTCATATAGATCTCAAATTGCGGTCCGCAATGCGCGGACACCGACCGTGGGCCAGCCGCATGCGGATTGCGGACCCATTCACTTGAAGAATGGGGTCCGCGATCCGTCCGTTCCGCAAAATGATAGGACAACTCCGTAGTGCTTCCATTCAGTGGTTCCGTTCTGCACCGCATCTCCGGATTTGCGACCCATTCAAGTGTTTTCTTGGCGGGGGTCAGGACTTAGCTTTGATTGCTTCAGGCTATCAAGCGCATGTGCCTTAGGCCTCATGCACACGACCATTGTTTTGATCCGCGACCAAGCCGCATATTTTACGGCTCGAGCGCGGACCAATTCACTTCAATGGGGCCGCAAAATATGCGGACAGCACTCCGTGTGCTGTACGCATCCATTGCTCCGTCCCGTGGCCCCGTAAAAATAGAGCATGTCCTATTCTTGTCCGTTTTGCGGACAAGAATAGGCATTTCTACAATGGGCCGCATTCCGTTCCGCAAATTGCTTAACGGAATGCGGAACAGCTTCCGTGTTTTGTGGACCACAAAACACATATGGTCGTGTGCTTGAGGCCTTACTTAGATAAAATCCCCAGGTAGCAGGACTGTTATTGAGGTCGGGCTGTCTGCCCCATAGGCTGATTTTAATTAGTGTATGTATAAAGCTGTAGCCTGCTCTCCCTCACTCACTGGAAGCCTTTTGGCACCAAGAGAGGTATAGGGTGGACTCTAATTGCATTTGTTGGGGGCCATTTGGCACTGGGAGAGGTGTGGGCTCATCATGCATGTTGGTGTGAACCGAGAGCAAGGCTGGTGATTTGGCTCCACAACCAGAAAAGAGTGCGTGCGCAGTGGTCAAGTTTAAGAAAATTGCGTTTACTATAGATTAACCACCTCAGCCCCCCTAGCTTAAACACCCTTAATGACCAGACCACTTTTTACAATTCTGCACTACACTACTTTCACTGTTTATTGCTCGGTGATACAACTTACCACCCAAATGAATTTTACCTCCTTTTCTTCTCACTAATAGAGATTTAATTTGGTGGTATTTAATTGTTGCTGACATTTTTACTTTTTTTGATACTAATAAAAAATTTACGAAATTTTTGAAAAAAAAATGCAATTTTTTGCTTTCTACATTTCTATATAAATTTTTCTCTAAATTTATTGTTCTACATGTCTTTTATAAAAAACAAATCCAATAAGTGTATATTTATTGGTTTGGGTAAAAGTTATAGCGTTTACAAACTATGGTGCAAAAAAGTGAATTTCCGCATTTTGAAGCAGCTCTGACTTTCTGAGCACCTGTCATGTTTCTTCAGGTGCTAGAATGCCAGGAAAGTATAAATACGACCCAAATGACACCATTTTAGAAAGAAGACACCCCAAAGTATTCGCGGAGGGGCATGGTGAGTTCATGTATCATTTTATTTTTTTTCATAAGTTAGCGGAAAATGACACTTTCTGAGGAAAAAAAAAATTATAGTTTCCATTTCTGCTAACTTCTGGCAAAAAAAAAAAAAAATCTTCCACGGACTCACCATGTCCCTCAGTGAATACCTTGGGGTGTCTACTTTCCGAAATGGGGTCATTTGTGGGGTGTGTTTACTGTTCTGGCATTTTGGGCGGGGCTAAATTGTGAGCAACCCTGTAAAGCCTAAAGGTACTCATTGGACTTTACACCCCTTTACGCACCTAGGCTGCAAAAAAGTGGCACACATGTGGTATGGCCGTACTCAGAAGAAGTAAGGCAATGTGTTTAGGGGTGTATTTTTACATATACCCATGCTGGGTGAGAGAAATATCTCTGTAAATTGTCAACTTTGTATAAAAAATTTATTTATAGAAATATTTCTCTCACCCAGCATGGGTATATGTAAAAATACATCCCAAAACACATTGCCCTACTTCTCCTGAGTACGGCGATACCACATGTGTGACACATTTTTGCAGCCAGGGTGCGCAAAGGGTCCCATTTGGACCCCATTGTGACCCCATTTTTGAAAGAAGACACCCCAAGGTATTCCGTGAGGGGCATGGCAAGTTCATAGAAGATTTTTTTTTTGGCACAAGTTAGCAGAAATTGATTTTTTTTTTTTTTTTCTTACAAAGTCTCATATTCCACTAACTTGTGACAAAAAATAAAATTTTACATGAACTCACCATACCCCTCACGGAATACCTTGGTGAGTCTTCTTTCTAGAATGGGGTCACATTTGAGGTGTTTGTACTGCCCTGGCATTTGAGGGTCTCTGCAATCATTACATGTATGGCCAGCATTAGGAGTTTCTGCTATTCTCCTTATATTGAGCATACGGGTAATGAGATTTTTTTTTCCGTTCAGCCTCTGGGCTGAAAAAAAAAAATGAACGGCACAGATTTCTTCATTCGCATCAATCAATGTGGATGAAAAAATCTCTGCCACAAAATGCGCAAAAAAAAAAAAAAAAAGAGGTGAAAGGACATAGGAGTGCTTGCGAAGTAAGGCCCCATTCACACGTCCGCAAAAATGTGTGTGAATGGGGCCGGCGGTGATGCGGAGCGCCCACTATGGGCCCTCCGCATCAGCAGCTCCGCAAAAGATTTGGACAAGACAAGGCATTTTCTAAATGAGCCTTACAGGGGGGTGATTAGTGACAGGGGGGGGTGACAGTGGGTGATCAGGGGGGTGACATGGGGTGATCAGGGGTTAATCAATTACGGGGGGGGGGTGATTGGTGCACTTACATAGCTGCCTGTGTCCTCTGGTGGTCCCAAGCAAAAGGGACCACCAGAGGAGCAGGCAGAAGGCCTATCAGACGCTGTTTACAAAACAGCGTCTGATATGCAATTTGGATGGCGTTTTTCTAATATCTACAGCCTGCCAGCGCATGATCAGCGCTGGCAGGCTGTAGTAAAACTTCCTCCCGACGCGGTCCTGTGAACGCACGCGCGTTCACAGGAAATCTCGCCTCTCGCAAGATGACGTGCCAAAGCGTCAAGGAGGAACATCCCGGCCGCCCGCAGGACGCATCCCTGCATTAGGCGGTCGGGATGTGGTTAATATCGGCAGGTTAATGATGAGATAACAGAGATAAAGACAAGGAAAATATTCAGAATAGCATAAACAGTTTGCAAATCCTGTAACAATTTTCACCTTTTCTATGTCCGTATTTGCAGTGCGGACACTCAATAAGCAATGGTCCCACAAATTGTCCCTAACTGACCATAACTTACAATTGGGTGCACAACCCCCTTATCCCAGTGGTCCAAGTGGGCCTCTTACAGTTCGTAGAAGTGCACGGTGGGGCCCGGTGTCGTCCTTTTCCTTCAGTGAAAACAATGGCGTCTTCCCCAGCAGGCTGGAAACCAGTTGGATATAATGGAGTTCAACAGCAGATGTCCCTTGGCACTCTGATCGTCTTGGAGCATGTATATACTGGGGTGAGATATAATCCGGGATTTTACAGTTACTGTCTGGTACATCGACAGCACTGTGAGTCTCTTACTGTTGGTGGCAATTCACACAGCCCAATGTCAGCTCCACTGAGTAGTTGCTGCACACAGTCCTTTTCAGCGTGGCTCAATTAAATGCACTGTTTCTTTATACTCTGTCCGTCTCTAAACCGAAGTTCACCCAGCTTGGCTGCACAGGGAAGTCCTCTAGTACATCCACACACTTTTAACACAACACAAAACCTGTTCTGTATCTTGCCAACATGGCAGCAGCTGCTGCTCAAGTCTGGTCACTTCCTCCTTCTCTCTGCTCACACTGTCTGCATCTGAGGCAGGCTGACATCATAGGGGGCGTGTCACTTCAACACTTAGCTGCTGCTTTAAATAACCAGTATCACAGTAATACAGTAATAACACATATACATTGAATTTTAACACAGTTTAAACAGAGTAATGAAACTTGGGGACATTACATGACTGTTTCTTAAATTGGTACCTGCATTCCCTGGATTTAATGGAGGCCATGTTGGCACCAAAAGTGATAAAAAAAAATTAAGGTGGGCCCAGCATGCATGTGGAGCCTACACTCCCTGAATTTTATGGTAGCCGTCATGACACACAACAGGTAGAATTTGGTGTTAGGTTCCCGTCTTACAGAGAACGCCTTGATGTGTAGCAGACTGGCCCAAATAATTTTGTACAAAATGTATTTGCTAAGCACCTCTAATTTACTAAATAAGCATAGAATAAGCATTTGAATACTTCTTTGTACTTTATTTGGTTTGCAGAGTGCCCATTGCATTGTATATTTTTTTTCTCCTGTCATTGAGGTCTATATGACATCATCAGAGAAGGCAGTGTGACTGAATACCTATTAGGGGAGACCAGTACATATCTATATACTGTAGGCACCAGTCACGTCCTCAGTGGCTTTAACATACTCACCTGTGCATCACAGTGATCCTATCACTTGATAGGTGTACACAGGTTGTGTTCATGTTTTGAGTGGATACACCAGTTTTTGTAAGGTATATTTATTTCTACCCCTTGTGGGTAAGGTGCAAGGTACCGTGGTCGATGGCAGGTACGTGTCACCGAGGTTCCTGGCCTCGGTGAGGTAAGAGTCGGGTTTTCTTGTGTGTCAGCAGCAGCTAGTGCTGTTTTGACACATTGCTATTTAGTTTGGCTGCAAAGCCAGTCCGGGCCGGCTCTTACTGGGAGTAGGCAAAGAGTTGGGTGGGTGCCTACTCCCCACGGTCCAGGCCGGGTTTTCCGGGCCTTTATAACACAGCCAGCAGCTGGGTGTGGTGGAGGTGATTGTCCTGGAGCTGCTGTTAGGCTGTGGAGTCATTTTGAGTTTGGGAGTTCTGATCCACTCTGTGCTATGTGGAGTTCCCTGGGCTGGAAGCCAGAGCCCAACTAGGAGGAGTGCAGACGGCCTGGAAACCTGACGTCGACTGTCTTGCGGCTGGACTGACAGCCAGGTGCGAACCTGCACCTAAAACCTCCCAGGTGACTGAAACCTGTACGGGACTGTTTTGTTTTGCCTTAATACTTCTGATGTGTGTGAATTAACACCAAGAGACTGTTTGTCGTTTATTTTTGTGCAAGTGTGAATAAAACACTGTTGATTGCACATTCTGGACTCCCTGTTTTGCCTCTGTACTGCACCCGCACCGCTATCTACCAGAGCGACTCCGCACATTTGGTGTCGGATGCGGGCATGCGCAGTGAGGCTGGCGTGAACGCCGAAAATTTTTGTTTGTGCTGGGCACGACTGGATGTCCTATATTAGGCCGGCAAAGTTGCAGCCTGTGTTCCCTGACACAATGGAGGCGGTTGTAAAAGCCCTTGTGGAGGCTAACTTGCAGCAGCGGGAGGCCAACAAGCAGCAGCAGGAGACCAACCAGCTACTACTTCAGCAGGTGATGGCTTTACAAGCTGCAGGAGCGTCCCACCATGTCCATGATGCCCGGAAAGCGGTCCGTGCGGCGATCCCAAAAATGACCCCCTCGGACGACGTTGAGACGTATCTGGCGGTCTTTGAGAAGGTAGCCGTGAGGGAGAAGCTACCCTGTGACCAGTGGGCTGAAGTGGTCGCTCCGTTCCTGGCATCCGGACCCCAGCAGGTTTTCTCTGATTTGGCAGATGACCAGGCTGCTGATTACCCCACGGTGAAGGGGGAGATCCTGGCCAGACTGGGGGTGAACGTGTTAGTCCGGGCTCAGCGGGTCCACCAGTGGGACTTTAAAACGGCTGAACCCACCAGGCCGCAGTATTATGAGTTGCTGCACAGGTTGCAAAAGTGGCTGCAGCCTGAGGTTCTAAGTCCGGCTGCTATGCTGGACCGTCTGCTGGCTGACATCTTTTGGAGGGCCCTGCCTTATCCCCTCCAGCACTGGGTCGGCCAGGCGTCTCCGGTATGTGCCCTGGAGATGGTCGACCTGGTGGAGCGTTACGAGGCCACCAGAAACCTGCAGGGAGTCTTGCTGGGAAGGGGTCAGTCAAACCCCGGAGGCCTCCGCCCCAGTTCCGACGTCCGCGACAGAGAGGCCTGCACGGAATGTACCCCCTGCGGATCCGCCTCCCGTGGTATGCTGGAGGTGTCAGGAGCCAGGCCACATCAGGGCCGACTGTCCGCATCGGGATGAGCCGATGGATGTGAACTACGGGGTCGCCACTCCCTGTATGCACGGAAGCTGTGCGCAACTGGCACCCGTGAGGTGCAGGACAATAACCACCTGTGTCAGGTAGAGGTGGGAGATTCTCTGGCGGTGGCCCTGCTGGACTCCGGGAGTCTAGTCTCCCTGGTAAGGGCTGCCCTGGTACGGCCGGCGGAGTATACCGGCCGTAAAATCGGGGTCCTGTGCATCCACGGAGACCTAAAAGACTACCCCACTGCACTAGTGACTTTGTCCACAGCGGCTGGTAAGTGGACCCACGAGGTGGCTGTCGCTGCTAAACTCCCACATGAACTGATACTTGGGAGGGACTTCCCAGGTTTCCCGGCACTGTGGCCGGCGATAAAACTGTCTGATGGACCCGAGACAGGGGTAACCCTAGGAGAGTGGCCTGATACCACTGGAAGGCCAGAACCCTTGGAGCCCGAGTCTGAAGGGCCAGCGGTAGGGGTGACCACTGCTCCAGCGGTAGAGGGGGAGACAACCCCACTGAGTGTAATGGTGGGAGACACGGAGGACTTGCCACCGGGACCTGAGTTGGCAGACCTCAATGTCTCCGGGGAAAATTTTGGGACCGCACAAAACCGGGACCAAACCCTAACTAGGGCCTGGGAAAGTGTCGTAATAATTGATGGTAAACCCCAGAAACCTGGGGCTGAATTAATGTTTCCGCGATTCATTGTTCTTCAGGATATGTTGTATCGGGTGAACCAAATCCGAGGTGAGCCTGTTGAACAGTTGGTGGTGCCCACAGCGTATCGCAAGCTGGTCATGGAGCTTGCCCACCAACATGTTCTTGGGGGACACCTAGGGTGGCAGAAAACGCAGGACCGCATACTGCAGCGGTTTTATTGGCCCAGTGTGTTCAAGGAGGTAGAAAATTATTGTAAGTCCTGTCCCACCTGTCAGATAAATAGCCCCCAGCCACATTTCCATAGTCCTCTGGTATCTCTTCCAATTATTGAGGTCCCGTTTGAGCGAATCGCTATGGATCTAATTGGGCCTGTACCAAAGTCTGCCAGGGGCCACCAACACATTCTGGTAGTTCTCGACTATGCCACTCGGTATCCGGAGGCGGTGCCTCTGCGACATACCTCTGCTAAGCTCATTGCCAAAGAGTTAATGGAAATGTTTTCCCGTGTGGGCCTGCCAAAAGAGGTTCTGACAGACCAAGGGACCCCTTTTATGTCCAAAGTTATGAGGGAACTGTGTAAATTATTGCGTATAAAGCAATTATGGATCGCCCGTTTACCATCCGCAAACGGACGGTCTTGTCGAAAGGTTTAACCAAACTCTCAAAAATATGTTAAAAAGGGTGGTGTCTAGAGATGGGAAGGACTGGGACCTGCTTCTGCCCTATCTCATGTTCGCAGTGCGAGAGGTGCCCCAGGCCTCTACTGGGTTCTCGCCCTTCGAACTGCTTTATGGCAGACACCCTCGGGGCCTGTTGGATATCGCCAAGGAAGCGTGGGAACAACAGCCTGTCCCCCACAAAAGTGTCATTGAGTATGTCACCCAGATGCAGGAACGGATGGAGAGGGTGTTGCCGCTGGTCCGGGAGCATATGGAGGCAGCGCAACAAGCCCAGAGTAGGGTGTATAATCGTCAGGCTAGGTACGGGACTTCAATCCAGGAGATCGGGTTTTGGTTCTGGTACCCACCCTTGACAGCAAGTTCCTAGCTAGGTGGCAGGGCCCCTATGAGGTGATTGAGAAGGTAGGGAAGTAATTACAAGGTACACCAGCCAGGCGGCGCAAGCCGGAGCAGGTGTACCACGTGAATTTACTAAAGCCGTGGAAGGATAGGAACACGACCGACGACAACAGCCCCCGCCCAGGGCTTCTGGGTGAGAAGGGTCCAGCCCCACAGTTCGAGGCCTGCGAAGCGGTAGCCACGGTAAAAATTGCAGACAGCCTGTCTTCCAAACAAGTTCAGGAAGTCAGAGAGTTCATCAGTCGGAACACTGATGTGTTCTCGGACCTCCCTGGCCGCACGTCCCTCATCCAACATGACATCGTCACTGAGCCTCAGGCCAAGATCCGGTTAAAACCATACCGGGTACCCGAGGCTCGGCGACGGGCCATCGCGGAGGAAGTGCAATTAATGTTGAAGCTTGATGTCATTGAGGAGTCGAAAAGTGAGTGGGCCAGTCCCATAGTTCTAATACCCAAGCCGGATGGGACGTTGCGTTTCTGCAACGATTTTCGCAAGTTAAATGAAGTGTCCAAGTTCGATGCGTATCCCATGCCCCGGGTAGACGAGCTTGTTGAGAATTTAGGGCAAGCCCGTTATTTTTCTGTGCTAGACCTCACTAAAGGATACTGGCAAGTACCCTTAATGGAGGCGGCCAAGGAAAAAAACGCTTTTGTTACCCTGCAGGGCCTGTATCATTACAAGGTATTACCCTTTGGCCTGCATGGTGCCCCCGCCACCTTCCAAAGGTTAATGGATATTGTGCTGCGACCTCATCGTCGGTACGCCTCGGCCTACTTAGATGATTTAATCATCCACAGCACCGACTGGGAAAGCCATTTGCCCAAAGTGCAGGCGGTAGTGGATGCCCTGAGGAAAGCTGGACTAACCGCCAATCCAAAGAAGTGTGCGATTGGGTTGGAAGAGACCAAATATCTGGGATATGTCATTGGGCGGGGAGTCATCAAGCCTCAGGTAAATAAGGTAGAGGCAATACGAAGTTGGCCCCGACCGGTCACCACCAGGCAGGTAAAGTGACTAAAGTCATTCCTGGGAATTGTGGGGTATTACATGAGGTTTGTGCCCCACTTTGCCACTATCGCTTCTCCATTGACAGAATTATTAAAGGGGCGTAAGACAGGGACAATCCGCTGGAATGAGCAGGCGGAAAAGGCTTTCTCCGCCTTGAAATCGGCCCTGTGTGGGTCCCCGGTTTTGGTGACACCCGATTTCAGGAAAGAGTTCGTAGTCCAGACCGACGCCTCTGAGGTTGGCCTTGGTGCGGTACTATCGCAGGAAGTCAACGGGGAGAAGCATCCCGTTGTCTTCCTCAGCCGCAAGCTCACCCCAGCCGAGACCAGGTACAGTATAGTGGAGAGAGAGTGCCTGGCCATCAAGTGGGCACTCAAGGCCCTCCGTTATTACCTCTTGGGCAGAAGCTTCCGCCTGGTGACCGACCACTCCCCACTCAAGTGGATGAGCCAGGCCAAAGAGAGGAATGCCCGGGTCACGAGGTGGTTTCTGTCGCTACAGAATTATAAATTCACGGTGGAGCACAGAGCGGGCCGGATGTTGAGAAATGCAGACGCCCTCTCCCGGGTACACTGTTTTTCGTGTGTCCACCCCCTCAGGGTTGAACAAAGGGGGGGGGGTATGTGGTAAGGTGCAAGGTACCGTGGTCGATGGCAGGTACGTGTCACAGAGGTTCCTGGCCTCGGTGAGGTAAGAGTCGGGTTTTCTTGTGTGTCAGCAGCAGCTAGTGCTGTTTTGACACATTGCTATTTAGTTTGGCTGCAAAGCCAGTCCGGGCCGGCTCTTACTGGGAGTAGGCAAAGAGTTGGGTGGGTGCCTACTCCCCATGGTCCAGGCCGGGTTTTCCCGGGCCTTTATAACACAGCCAGCAGCTGGGTGTGGTGGAGGTGATTGTCCTGGAGCTGCTGTTAGGCTGTGGAGTCATTTTGAGTTTGGGAGTTCTGATCCACTCTGTGCTATGTGGAGTTCCCTGGGCTGGAAGCCAGAGCCCAACTAGGAGGAGTGCAGACGGCCTGGAAACCTGACGTCGACTGTCTTGCGGCTGGACTGACAGCCAGGTGCGAACCTGCACCTAAAACCTCCCAGGTGACTGAAACCTGTACGGGACTGTTTTGTTTTGCCTTAATACTTCTGATGTGTGTGAATTAACACCAAGAGACTGTTTGTCGTTTATTTTTGTGCAAGTGTGAATAAAACACTGTTGATTGCACATTCTGGACTCCCTGTTTTGCCTCTGTACTGCACCCGCACCGCTATCTACCAGAGCGACTCCCCACACCCTCTAAACACTTGGTGCACCTCTCCTGCCTCTTAATAATCTTTATACATATAGAGCCAACATATTCCACAGCACTTTGCAGTTCTGGGATTCATGTACAAACAGTCATAAATAACATAGCAACAGACAAGTCAATAATTACAACAAGAGGAATGAGGACCCTGTTCGCAAGGGTGACACAAAAAGTAAAAGTGCTTGTTTTGTACAATGGTCCAGCCATCTTGGGAAAATAGGGGTGTAGCTATAAATCTACATGAGTCAGTCACCAGCCAATATCTGTAGTGCATTTGGGTGCATAGGTGATATTTGAGGTGGAGAATTTGCTGGAGAATCAGGTTCATAAAATTATGATAAGGCCTCTTTCACACTTGCGTTGTGAAGATCCGGTGTGCACTTCCGTCGCCGTAATGCACGCCGGATCCGGCACAACGCAAGTGAACTGAAAGCATTTGAAGACTGATCAGTCTTCAAAATGCTTTCAGTGTTACTATGGCAGCCAGGACTCTACTAGCGTCCTGGTTGCCATAGTAGCAGTGGGGAGCGGGGGAGCGGCATACTTACATTCCGTGCGGCTCCCAGGGCGCTCCTGAACGACGTCAGAGCGCCCCGCGCGCATGGATCACGTGATCCATGCGATCACGTGATCTATGCACTGGGGCGCCCTGACGTCATCCTGGAGCGTCCTGGGAGCCGCACGGAATGTAAGTATGCCGCTCCCCCGCTCCCCCTACTCTTTACTATGGCAACCAGGACTTTAGCGTCCTGGCTGCCATAGTAACCATTGACAAAAAGCTAAACGTCGGATCCGGCGATGCGCGGAAACGACGTTTAGCTAAAGGCCGGTCCGGGCTAATGCCCTTCAATGGGCATTAATTCCGGATCCGGCGTTGCGGCATATCTTCCGGATTTTTGGACGGAGACAAATCCGCAACATGCTGCACTTTTAGCAACGTCCAAAAAACGTTGACATACTGAACGGAAGACATCCTGATGCATCCTGAACGGATTTCTCTCCATTCAGGATGCATGGGGATAATCCTGATCAGTAGCTTTCCATCCTAGAGACCCGAGGACGGATCTCTAGGACGGAAAGCTAAAACGCTGATGTGAAAGAGGCCTAACTGAGCTATATATGGAGAGAATTTATATCAGGTGATGTGATAGGCCATCCTAAAAAGATGTGTTTTTAGGGAAAGCCTAAACCTGTGTATATTGTGATTAAGTTAATTTCTTCGGGTAGGGCATTACAGAGAATTGGTGCAGACAGGAGTGAGAGAGTCAGATTATGGTGGATGTCAGTCGTAAATCATTTGCAGAGCATAGAGCATGGGTATAGATGAGGGAAGAGATGTAAGGGGGTGTTTCACTATGGTGAGCTTTTTGGGTGAGAACGAGCAGTTTAAATTGGATTCTATACTGTTTGTGCAACAAGTGCAATGACTGGCAGAAGGCAGAGACATTGGATTAGACAGATAGGTGACCCTGGCTGCTGCATTCAGGGTAGACTGGAGAGGGGAAAGTCTGGCAAGAGGGAGGCCAATTAACAGTGAGTTACAGTAATCGAGGCGGAAATGGATCAGGGCAACAATGATAGTTTTTATTGTTTTCATAGTGAGAATAGTGTCAGATTCTAGAGATATTTTGAGGTGCTAGCGAGAAATTGAATATAAGAACATAAGGGGTGAAGGAAAGATCAGTGTCAAACATAACACCGAGACTCCGCGTATGCTGTCTAAGCTTGATGACGGTTCCACACACTGAGAAAGAGATATCAGGTTTAGGTAGGTTAGTAGATAGAGAGCACACAAAAAGTTCCGTTTATTAAAGTTTTAGTTTTAGATAGAGAGCGGACATGATGTTAGAGACAGCGGACAGGCAGTCATTGGTGTTCTGTAATACAACAAGGGTGATGTCGCGGGATGAAGTGTATAGTTGTGTGTCATCAGCATACAGATGGTACTGGAAGCCAAATCTGCTTATGGTCTGTCCAGTTGGGGCTGAATAGAAAGAAAAGAGTAGAGGGCCTAGGACTGAACCCTGAGGAATGTCGGGTTTATAATAATTCAATTAAGAATTATTAATTATGGTCATAAAAATAATTAACATAGTAACATAGTAACATAGTATGTAAGACCGAAAAAAGACATTTGTCCATCCAGTTCGGCCTGTTTCCTACAAGTTGATCCAGAGGAAGGCAAAAAAACCCTGCGAGGCAGAAGCCAATTTTCCCCACTTAAGGGGAAAAAAATTTGTTCCCGACTCCAATCAGGCAATCATAATAACTCCCTGGATCAACGACTCCTCTCTAGTAGCTGTAGCCTGTAATATTATTACTAGAGATGAGCGAACTTTAAAAAATAGTTCGGCGTTCTGGTTGTGGTAATCGACGCATCCCGTTATGGATTTCACTACCGCGGACTATCCCGGCATATGCAATACATAAGGGGCGGCTTCCACGATCCCGAACTTTGAAAAAGCCGAAGGACCTGGGGTGACGTCACCGTCATGTGATCAGTGCAGGGCGTGGCTCAGCACGAGATCAAATCCAGTGCTGAGCCATGCCCCCTGCACTGATCACATGACGGTGACGTCACCCCAGGTCCTTCGGCTTTTTCAAAGTTCACACATCACTAATTCCAGTTCACCAGTCTTGTTAACCATGAATTAACCATGAATTTTTCATAACTTCTAGAAATCACAACCTGGTGAATTGTAGATAACCCAATCGATACAATTTACATCTGAGGCCGACTATTTCCTCAGATAATAAGTTATTTTCATGTGAGATGACATTAATGTTAAAGATGCAGTTTTGACACTATAAAATATGCTAATTTATTGGTTAAAAGGTTCTAAACATAAATAAATGAATAAACTCAATGATATATGCCAATGAATATATACAACGTTGACATAAAGCATTACAAGCTTAAAATAAGTAAATAAACACAATGATATCATCGATATAAAGCAATATAAGCTTAGCAATACATGTGGGTAGAAGCAACTTGTCACATTATAACAAAGCTATTATTTGGTTAGGATATCAAAACAAGAAGTTAAATTATATAAATCATTTCTGTTCAGAGGAAACCTCATGATATCATGATGGGCATGTCTAATCCTAGACATCAATATGGAATGCTGAATCCATTCTGCCCCCCTCTAACCAACTACACCTCACATGACTTCAGTAATGGGCAAATCCATCCAAGGATATAACTTAGAAGAGATAACTGTATCCTTCCACCCCATCCTGGACTATTTTCACATGTATGACTTGGTAAGACTATTAAGACACACAACATAAGTGGGAAGAACTTGGAACAAGTCTTTCCAGTGGGAATTTATCACCTAGCTTGGCGAAGAATGCTACTATCAATATATATATATATATATATATATATATATATATATATATATATGCAATCATTTAATACTCTGATTATGTGTCTTGATTCTTCTGCAGGTAGAATGAAGCCTCACAATATCCTAAGACTACATCTCAATATGGAGATGATCAATTAATTAATGTGTTTATGTATTCACCAATCTGGGTGATATAGTTTCACCCACATTATCCAATTAGTCTTAATAAAATGAAATTTCATTCTGCATGTCTCTTACCAAGTCCTAGTAGGAATCATACTTCTGCTCCTAGGAAAGCTGGGTGGTCCATCATCGCATGTCTCAGCATGACTTTCATATTGATAGACCCCTCTCTCTTGGGTGTTCTGGCTATGATCATGATGATGATGACGAAGCTGAATCCTGGAATCTTGGAATGTTCTCCTTCTTTGCTTGTCAGTCTTCTTCATGTTTCCCCTATTATCTCATGTCACATCCTCCTGGATTAAGATCTTCCAATCATACGCTCATATGGTAATGATCCTATGAGATCATATTTACCCATAATGCAACTATAGAGGATAGTGATATGCAAGCTATTAGTACCATACTATAAAAAGTTAATTATGGCCCCCTTGTATTATATACATTTAACTTGGACACTGAAACAACTAAAGACAGACCTTTAGGCGTCTTTCTGAGTGTTTCTCACACTATTGATCAATGGACCATAATGATATGAATGGGCCTTGTTGTCTTCAGACGGACATGTCTGGAGAATCCAGTATACTCCCAACAGATAAGCCCACATCTGAGGCAATCATTTTTTTAAATACAATGTTCTTTGTATTCAGTATAAACTTTTACACAGACTGAACTCGGCATGACCTCATGTTGGCCTGTTTCAGCCATACAGCAAAACTTTGTAACTTTGGTTCAGTCTGTCTCTTAAAAGACAATGAGCGTCCATTTTTGAGTATAATATGATCAGATATCATATACACTAAAAAATGCCAGACAGGAATCCCAACAGCAAGAGGGAGAGAAGAAGAAGTGGAGCTAGCAAATGATACACTGAAAGAGCGATCAGAGAGATATGAATAAAACTAGGAAAGGGCGGTGTCCTTTAGGCCAATAGATTGGAGCACGGGGAGTAGGAGATGGTGGTTTACAATGTCAAAAGCTGCAGAGAGGTCAAGGAGAATGAGCAGAGAGTAGTCATCTTTGCATTTTACTGTCAGTAGGTAATTTGTCACTTTGGTGAGGGCAGTTTTTGTAGAATTTAGGATGCGGAAACCAGATTTTAATAGAGAGTGTGAAAGTGAGATAGCAGATGAGGCGAGAGTAGGCCAGACACTCCAAGAATTTAGAGATGAAGGGAAGATTGAAGACTGGTCTGTAGTTCAGCAGTTGTGCAGGATGGATCAAGAGAGTTTTTTTTTTTATAAGAGAATAATGATAGACTGTTTGAAAGAGGAGGGGAAGATACCAGAAGAGAGAGAGGTTGAAGATTTTTGTTAGATGAGTGGTGACAGTCGGAGAGAGAGACTGGAGTAGCTGTGAGGGAATGAGATTAGAAGTGCATGATGTAGGACAAGAAGAAGAGAGGAGCCTGGAGAATTCTTCTTCTGTGACTGGGTCAAACATAGACAGTGAGCCAGAGGAGATGCGGGGGGGCGGGGGGGGGGGGTTGAAGGTATTGATAACACTTAGTGGCTGGGAGACAATTTCCTGCTTTGTTTGATGTTAATGTGATCGATGTTTTCTATTTTCTCTGTGAAGTAGGCGGCCAGATCTTCAGCACAGAGGTCTGCGATAGTCATCTGCACCTTAAGACTGATGAGGGAGTGAAAAGTGTCAGAGGTTTTTTGAATTGTTGGATATGGAGGAGATTCAAGTGATGAAGTATGGTAGGTCTGTTTTGAGAGGTGAATGGCAGAGTTATAGGTTCTTAGCATGAATTTGGAGTGGAGGAAATTTTCTAGTGTGTGAGTTTATCTCCATAGAGGTTTGGCACTCCTGGACCAATGCTGGAGAAAGCAGGTTTGCAGTGTAATCCAGGGATGCTTTGGTCTATGTTTGAAAGTTCTGAGGGTAGAGGGCCCTACTTCATCCATGATGCTTCTGACGGTGTCATTGTAGTGATTTACAGCAAAATCAGCAATGGAGAGGGAAGAGATTGGTGACAATAATAAGTGTAGAGTGTCTGTAAGTGTATGAGGGTCAATGGCCTGTAGATTTCTGAATGTGTAATAAGTAGGAGTGTGCTGGGATGAGTGAGGGTTTGTAAGAGTGAAGGAGAGGATGTAGTGATTAGAGAGCGGGAGAGGTGTGTTATTAAAGTTGGCGATTGAACAAAGCTGGAAGAAGACCAGGTCAAGTGTGTCAAGAAAGTTTTGAAAGGCCAAGAGAGAAGGTTAGGAATAGAAGCTAGGAGGCAGACGGGGAGATGGGGCTGTTTATGGGAATACTGAAGAAGTCTAAAATAACGGAAAATAATGCATTAAAACAATAGTTGCAAACATAATATATGGCCTAAGCCCTCACTCTGATATAATAAAATCTGAGACTCTCAGCCAATATATTTTGATCAAAACACATCTGTGCCCGCCTACTAGCACCAAGGTGGTCTCAGACAGACAGGTCCTACTCTATAGTTACCTATGTCGTTGGGCATCTACATTCAGGACAGCAGACCCTGCACATAGTGTGCTGCTCCTAGTTATCTCAGAGGTAACTAGGAGCTGCACACTATTTGTGCAGGGTCTGTTCTCCTGAATGCAAATGCTCAATGGTTTAGAGTAGGTCCTGTCTGACTGAGACCATCTTGGCGCTGGTAGGCGGGCACAGATGTGTTTTGATGAAAATATATTGACTGAGAGTCTCAGATTTTATTATTCTGTATCAGAGTGAGGGCTTAGTCCATATATTATTTTTATATCTATTGCTTTAGTGCCTTATTTTCTGTGATTTTATAAATGTAGCCATGCACCTTGTGAGAATGTTGTTTTCTTTCAGGGGATCATCCTCGCAGTTACAGCTTCAGGTCACCAGGTTTAAGGTCCAAACAGTGCATTTATTGTGGCACACCAGCAAACAAACAGCAAAACAATAAACACTTGCCCGTCCAGGCTCTAACTAATACATAACATATCCCTCACTCACCTAGTGGGTACAGTTCACACCCTGTGAACCGATGCGGCTTTCCCAGCCCAAATGTCCACCAGCCTCCTGGCTGTTTAGAGCACCGTTCACGCACGGTCTCAGTTCCAATGTCTCTTGGTGGATTCAGGCTCACTAGTCCACCTGACTAGGACCCAGCAACCCACTTCCAGGCATCTCTTCGTCCCCCAAGTCCAGGCTATAACCAAGCCTCGTGGCCCCCCAGCCTTGCCCAGCTGAGACCACAGTCACAGAGGCATCCCAGGCCTCTTCTTTTAAACTCTCCCAGAGCTTCCCAGGCTCTCCTTCAAAGCATCCCCCCTGACTGACACACAAGGAGGTACTTTATCCCAGCCTGATACTTCCAGCTGGTCTAACCTGTGGTGGAATAGGGGTGTGGACCACACTATCCACCCCTTCCTTACCAGTACCCTGTGTGAGACCTGTCACTGTCTCACAACATCTACATATTCATTATGATATCGTGCAGGATGTTTGGTATCTTTCTCTGTAATTTTTGATTAGTTTTGAAGGAGTGGCACCTTCAGACGTGAATGCGCTTTAATTTTGGGAGTATCATTTTTGTGCACTTTTGCCCCACCTATCCTATGGGCAATCTTGATTAGGTGGTACGTTTAGCTGTGCCGCCTCCTCCTCTCATTGGTTGCTTCGTGTACACAGTATTGTGGGGACAGGAGTATGCCGACTCCACCAACATATCTATTCTCAGGCCTGGGGGTATGGGAGAATTGTAGGCTGCCGTAGGAAAGCACAGCAGGGGAGGTCATGTCAGATTCCTGAATCCAGTTTTCAGTGAGGGACAGCAGGTTAAGAGAGTTAGTAGGAAAGAAGTTATGATTGTAGGGCAGCTTATTACATACGGACCGTGGATTCCAGACAGCACAATTAAAAGAAGTGAGAGAAGGCGGGCAACGAATGTTAATAGGGTTAGCAGGATTTTTATGTGAGATGGGGAAGGGCTGAACATTGAAAGACAGAAAGAGCAAATGGTTGTTGGATTTGTGAGAGAGCTTTTTGTCCAGGACCCTGGGACACGATGGGATGAGATGATTTAGGAAGGTGAATAAAGCATGTGAGCACTACATGGGGGGTGAAGGAAAGAGGGGCTGATGTGGATAGAAGGTAATGGTGGAGGAACAGGGCATTGAATATAGAGCGGCAGGGGAAATATTCGAATTTGAGATATTTGGCGAATATTTGGGCGAATATTCAATTAATATTAATTTGCGCAAATTGTCAATTAATGATGCACATATTTTTGTGCAATACGTGCGACTTCCTATTTTAGCAGGTCGGACTACGTATTAGTGATTGGTACACTAAGTATTGTTGTGAACTTGTGACATCACAGCACTATGTCTGTAGCATGTATGTATGGACAGCAGAACCTACACTACCTAACACCCTGCACTGGAACCTCAGTTACACCATCAGCTACACTATATCTAAACTACACTGACCATCTCCCACTAACTACCTGTTATATATATATATATATATATATATATATATAAGCTAACTAACTATCTAATGTAATGACATAGCAAAGCACAGAGTATAGCAATGTCACTGATGTCTCCCAGAACTGAAAAAAATGCAGAAAATGGCTGCTGGGGAGGTCTCACAAGCAAGAAGCAGGGAGGGATCATGGGTTCAGATGAAAAAAAAAATCTAGAATATTCATGAATACGAATATATAGCACTGTATTCTAAATCTTCACGAATTCTCGAAGTGGCGATATTCGCGATTCGAATATTCGCGCCCAACACTAGTTGAATGTGGAGGTAAAAAGCACATAAGAAAATCGACATAGAGACAAGGCACATTGTTAAGATAGAGTGTGAAAATGTGTAATTCTCATATCCTACCTGACTCCTGACCTGTCTATTAGCATGTTTAACTGCATAACACTTAGCCACAAAGACACTTGGCATTAGAAGACCTGTGCAAACACTGTGCACTCTTATGTTGTTTCCATTTTTATAGAACTGTGTATGTTCACATTCCCACACCATACTTAAAACCTACCAAAAAACCCTGATACAAAAAAAAACAATAAACCACTATTCCTATACATCAGTAAGGTTGAGGTAATGTGTGGCATTCACAATAAAGGCCTTTAATAATTAAAGCAATTTGTTATTTGTTATAACATTATCATTACTAGTGTTGAATCGAAGTTAACAAAGTGGAATTCAATCCGAATTTAAGGAAAAATTAGATACGCTACAAAGCCGAATTTCCTCGTTCTTTGTGGTAAATAGGGATGAGCGAATCGACTTCAGATGAAACATCAAAAGTCGATACTCATAAAACTTCATTTAAATACTGTATTGAGCAAGCGCTCCTTACAGTATTAGAATGTATTGGCTCAGACGATCCGAAGTTATTACTTTCCGAAGTCTCGCGAGACTTCGGGTAATAACTTCAAAAATTAATTTCTACTGTTAAAGACCTTTTCCCGAACTCGGGTTTGGTTCCAAGATAACAAAATGGCTGCTGCACATGTTGCAAATTAAGAGTAAGAAGCCTGAAAATGAGGGATCACCCCTAATGCCATGCAGCCAGACAATCAGCAGATAGCCAGCCCCTGAGATCTCACAATTCTATAAAAAGCCTCATCCTGCCCAGTCTCCGCCATTGTCCAGTGAACTGAGCATAGAGACAGATGTGACAAATGCTAGTAACATAGTTTATAAGGCCGAAAAAAGACATCTATCTATCCAGTTTGAAGTCAATTTTCCCCACAAAAGGGGAAAAAAATTCCTTCCTGACTCCAATCAGGCAATCAGAATAACTCCCTGGATCAATGACCCCTCTCTAGTAGCTATAACCTGTAATATCATTATACTTCAGAAATACAGCCAGGCCCCTCTTGAACTCTTTTAGTGAACTAACCATCACCACCTCCTCAGGCAGAGAGTTCCATAGTCTCACTGCTCTTACCGTGAAGAATTCTTTTCTATGTTTGTGTACAAACCTTCTTTCCTCCAGACGCAGAGGATGTCACCTTGTCACAGTCACAGTCGTAGGGATAAAAAGATGATGGGAGAGATTTCTGTACTGACCCCTGATATATTATACATAGTTATTAGATCTCCACTCAGTCGTCTTTTTTCTTTTGAATAACCCTAATTTTGATAATCTTTCTGGGTACTGTAGTCCACCCATTCCAGTTATTACTTTAGTTGCCCTCCTCTGAACCCTCTCCAGCTCTGCTATGTCTGCCTTGTTCACAAGAGCCCAGAACTGTACACAGTATTCCACGTGTGGTCTGACTAGTGATTAGTAAAGTGGTAGGTTCTCATATGCTATGTTCTCATCATGGGCATATATGCTCTTTTTGATGCAACCCATTATCTTATTGGCCTTGGCAGCAGCTGCCTGACACTGGTTTCTACAGCTTAGTTTGCTGTTCATTAAAATTCCCAGGTTCTTTTCCATGTCAGTGTTGCCGATTGTTTTACCATTTAGTATATATGGGTGAGTTGCATTTTCCTTCCTGTGTGCATAACCTTACATTTGTCAGTGTTAACCCTCATCTGCCACTTATCTGCCCAAGCCTCCAATCTATCCAGATCCCTCTGTAGCAGTATACTGTCCTCTTCCGTGTTAATTACTTTATACAGTTTAGTGTCATCTGCAAAAATTGATATTTTACTGTGCAAGCCTTCTACAAGATCATTAATAAATATATTGAAAAGAATAGGGCCCGATACTGACCCCTGAGGTACTCCACTAGTGACAGTGACCCAATCTGAGTGTGTATCATTAATAACCACCCTCTGTTTCTATTACTGAGCTAGTTACCCACATACAGACATTTTCTACCAGTCCAAGTATTCTCATTTTATATACTAAATTTTCAGGCGGTACAGTGTCAAATGCTTTGGAGAAGTCCAGATATACGACATCCATTGATTCGCCGCTGTCAAGTCTAGAACTTACAGTACCTCCTCATAGAAACTGATTAAATTAGTTTGACATGACTGATCCCTCAAGAATAGAGTTGAGCGAACACCTGGATGTTCGGGTTCGAGAAGTTCGGCCGAACCTCCCGAAAATGTTCGGGTTCGGGATCCGAACTCGACCCGAACTTCACTCCGTACCCGAACCCCATTAAAGTCCATGGGGACCCGAACTTTTGGGCACTAAAAAGACTGTAAAATATCCCAGGAAAGGGCTAGAGGGCTGCAAAAGGCAGCAATATGTAGGTAAATCCCCTGCAAACAAATGTGGATAGGGAAATGACTTAAAATAACATAAAATAGAGAAAAATAATAAACATTCTGAACTTGAGCCCAAGTGAGTGACAGTGGCACCTGTCACCCAGCAAACAGAGGATGTGGCAGCAACGCCAGCACATCTGTCATCATCATCAAGCATCTCCACCAAATCCCATGGAAGTGTTCAGCTATCAGCTGTCCATCTCCCGAACACTGGAGAGAAAAAGAAATAGAAAGAGGAAGTACCCCCTTACCCATGGCTCTGAATGCCTTATTTCAAACTTCCTGGTCCTTTGAAATGCTGTCATTCTGTCTGGTGGACAGTTTTAAAAACCTTATGGCGGTCGCTGTCTGAGAGTACGTGTATCCCAGCCGCCGCTACTTTTGCAGGCGAGCCATCCCTTCCTTGCACAACCAAGTGGCGGACAAAATCAGGTGTGCACTGCGCAACGCTAACACAGTGGGTAAATGTAGCGGCTGGCCCAGAGGCGGATAGCATTTTTGAGACTGTTCCTCCGCCCACGAGGATTGCTGGGCATATCTCTTTGTATCCTGTTACCTCCTCCTCCTCTACCACCCCCTCATCCACTCAGTGTAACACCTTCACCACCCACAGCAGCACAGCCAGGGGAAATGACAGCAGTCTGTTTTAAAACTTGTGTGTTTGTGGGAAAAACCCCACAACATGCAGGAGCTATGGACAGGCATGGAACAACAGATGGATGATTGGTTGGTGCAAGTGAGCCTTCAGCCCGGCCTGGTGTTGTGCGCTAAAGGGGCAAAATGTAATAGCAGGTCTGGGCCTAGCCGATTTGACGCACATCCCCTGCCTGCCACATGTGCAGAATTTGGGGTGCAGAAATTACTAAACACCAGACAGTGAAAATCAATTCAGTTAATCGAACACACACAACACCCCCCCCCCCCTTTCACTCAAACCATTAACAAACTATTTACAAATTTACTTAAAAACATATTAAAATAACTATAATGCAGCTAAACTAACCATACAAACAAACAAAACTATATACACGCCTTATCCTTAACTTAAGGCCAGCCAATTACAAGTGGCTCAGAGGGTGGGTTCCTGCACCAACATAGGCCCTGGCCTGGAACACAATTGTCCAGCCAGGGCACAGTTCTGGAGGATGAGTAGGAGGAACGCTGGGGGATACAGGGGACACAGACGATATACCTCCCTCAAAGAGGATAGCTTGTCCTTGCCTCTGGGCAGCATGGCAGACATGAGCGACAACATGCTGCAGTGCCTGCGCAACGATCGCCCAGTTACTGCCACATTCTAACTTGTGCTGCTTACTGGCCACCCTGCTGCATCCCCGTTACAAGGACAACGTGCCGTCCTTAATTCCCTCACTGGAGTGTGATAGGAAGATAAGCCCGCTAGTAGACATGCTGCTGATGGCATTTACACCTGACACCGTGGACTTAGTGGAAGCACAAGTTGAAGGCAGAGGAGGAGGATGAGGAAGAATTTGCCAATGCAGCTGGGTCACCACCAACACCTCAGAAGGCAGGTTTATCATTGGCAAAATGTGGAAAAGCCACAACAACCTGCACCACCAGCAGATATGGAACATCTTAGCAGGAGGCAGCATTTCAGCAACATGTTGGAACAGTACACGTACTGACTGATGGGTCTGACTAGGGGAATAGCTACAGGGGAAGCAGGGGAAGCAACTGCTTTGGGGCCGTGACCTAGAAAGGGCCCATCCAGGAGGAGGAGTAAAGGACTTTGTCAGGGCCCCCTCAACAGTATTATACAATGAAATTATATACAGTGGCAGTATAGACAGTGTAGAAAGCGAATGGAACACCTGCTCGGCCTGGTCTGAGAGAGCGATCTTTAGTAGCCACAGTCATGGCGGCATGAAAGGAAGGAGTTGCGCAAAAATTACTGGGGGAGGGGGGCCCCATTCAAAAATTTGATGTGGTGCCGAATCATTTCTAGCTTCGCCACTGGTTCTTGCCCATTCAACTTCTGGGTCTTCAAATTGGGCACATGTCCTGAGCTTGCCCTTTACGCCTTGGAGGTGCTGGCCTACCCTGAAGCCACTGTATTGTCTGAACGTGTGTTTAGCATGGCTGGGGGCATTATGACAGACCAGTGCAGCCGCCTGTCCGCAGACAATGTTGGCAACTAAGCTTTCGTTTATTAAAAAGAACCAGACATGGATCCCAGAGGACTTGTTTGAACCTTATGCAGAATAGACATGTATACCGGCCTCACCCAACCATTGTTGTAAAATAAAAAATAAAAAAACAGTTACTGGAGACTACCTTTGGCTTCACAGCCCAAAAAGGCTTAATTTCATGCAAGAATGTAAACGCCAATTGTAAGTTCCCTGTCAGTTAAGCAGTGCAGGAGATTGTACCTGGCCAAAATGGTAATATTTCACTCAACAATTTAAAATCTATACTTTGCCGGACAGTATTAAACTTGTCCAGCCACAGCTGAAACCAATGATTTACGGTATTGTTATTTTGGCAAATGAATTTCACACCAGAACAAAAGCTATTCTTTGATGGATACTATGAAACTTGTCCAGCCACAGCTGAAACCCCAGATTTACTGTATTTCTATTTTTGCAACTGTATTTCACCACCGAACAAAATCTATCCTTTGACGGACACTAGAGAAATTGTGCAGTCACAGCTGGAACACCAGATTCAGGGTATTGCTATTTTGGCAATTAAATTTCACCCCAGAAAAAAATATACCCTTTTACGGACAGATTTAAACTAGGCCTGCAACAGCTGGAACACCAGATTTACTGTATTTCTATTTTTACAACTGTATTTTACCACATAACAAAATCTATCCTTTAACGGACACTAGGGAAATTGTCCAGCCACAGCTGAAACCCCAGATTTACTATATTACTATTTTTGCAACTGATTTTCACCCCAGAAAAAATATATCCTTTGACGGACACTATGAAACTTGTCCAGTCACAGCTGGAACACCAGATTTACTGTATTTCTTTTTTTGCAATTGTATTTCACCACCGAACAAAATCTATCCTTTGACGGACACTAGGGAAATTGTCCAGTCACAGCTGGAACACCAGATTCAGGGTATTGCTATTTTTGCAATTAAATTTCACGGACAGATTTAAACTAGGCCTGCAACAGCTGGAACACCAGATTTACTGTATTTCTATTTTTACAACTGTATTTTACCACATAACAAAATCTATCCTTTAACGGACACTATGAAACTTGTCCAGTCACAGCTGGAACACCAGATTTACGTCATTTCTATTTTTGTAACTGAATTTCACCCCAGAAAAAAATATATCCTTTGCCGGACCCTATTAAACTAGTCCAGTCACAGCTGGAAAACAAGATTTACGGTATTGCTATTTTGGCAACTGAATTTCACCCCAGAAAATAATAAATCCTTTTCCGGACACTATTAAACTTGGCCAGCCACTGCTGGGACACCAGATTTACGGTATTGCTATTTTAGCAATTGAATTTCAACCCATAAAAATATATATCCTTTGCCGAACACTATTAAACTTGGCCAGCCACTGCTGGGACACCAGATTTACGGTATTGCTATTTTGGCAATTTAATTTCACCACAGAAAAAATATATCCTTTGCCGGACACTATTAAACTTGTCCAGTCACAGCTGGAACACCAGATTTACGGTATTTCTATTTTTAAAACTGAATTTCACCGCAGAAAATAATATATCCTATGACGGACACTATGAAACTTGTCCAGTTAAAGCTGGAATACCAGATTTACGGTATTGTTATTTTGGCAATTGAATTTCACCCCAGAAAAAAATATATCCTTTGCCGGACACTATTAAACTAGGCCAGCCACTGCTGGAACACCAGAATTAGGGGATTGCTATTTTGGCTATTGAATTTCACCCCAGAACAAAATATATCCTTTGCCGGACACTATTAAACTTGGCCAGCCACTGCTGAAACCACTGATTTATGGTATTGCTATTTTGGCAATTGAAATTCACCCCAGAAAAAAATATATCCTTTGCCGGACACTATTAAACTTGTCCAGTCACAGCTGGAACACCAGATTTACGGTATTTCCATTTTTGCAACTGATTTTCACCGCAGAAAATAATATATCCTATGACGGACACTATGAAACTTGTCCAGTCACAGCTGGAACACCATATTTAGGGGATTGCTATTTTGGTTAAACTCCAATAACTGTGAGAATAGGCGTACCCTATTAATTGAATTAGGTATCACAGAGTTGAATGGGACGCTACAAAATAATAAACTCTAAAATGTCACTTTTATTATTTCCTTAGAAAGCTAAATATAGAAAAAAAAAGGGGGGGGGTTTCATTCAAAATAGCATGTTGTAACACTGGGTGTGCATCTGTGTTACTGTGTGTGTGATTCAAACAGGTATACCGCAGTAAGCGCGTGGGTGACGCACCCTGCTGTCAGTCAGTAACAGTGCACACACACCATACAGGCGCATAGGTAACGCACCCTGTTGTCAGTCAGTAACAGTACACACGCACCATCCAGTTACAGCACACTATGAGGGATGTACACGTGTGATGGGCTAGGCGGATGAACCTGAAGCCTCAAAAAAACACGTAATATCCCAAAATAAAAAGTTATCCACCTGGTTGTGATTACCAATAAATCTGTGCAAGCGTTAATGCAGCGGGGATATCAAAGTGTGATGGGTAGGAGGACCGTCAGCCCATGCCCACTGTGTGGATGCTCTGGCTGGTGATCTCTCCCCCAAACTCCCCAAGCTGCACGCTCAGCTAAGTAACTAAACCGTAGGTAGATAATAGCTCACTGCTGTTCCTGCCTATACTGATCCCTCATAAGTAAATATCCCCATATGCTCTGCTCGATGCGTTTCGCCACTTAATTGGGCTCGTCAGGAGCTATTGCAGGGGTAGGAGGTATATAGGACAGTGTACTCCGCCAAATTGCATGGCAGAGTGTCGGCATAGACTGGCCGTACGCGGCCACCGGAACATGAGGCTTAAATGGAAGAAGCCCCACCTCCTAGGCGCGTCATGACCCAGCATCATCAGCGGGGCGGGCAGTGGGCGGGGTAAAACCCCGTGTCTATCCCGCCTCCCCTGGACCACTGCACTATGATCAAGCGCACAGCATTGTAAAACAATGCATAATGATAAAGGGGACCAATCGGTGGATTATTAAGAAAAAGCTGCTAGATCCACATAGGGTTGAGCAACTGGTCAAGCGGTATGTCAGGGAAAAGGACGCAATCAAATCATATTGAGGGGAGTCACATAGTGCAAAGATGATGTATGCATATAAATAATGGGATGTCTAATGGTATCAAAATTTTAAATTTTAAATTTAATGTGACAAACCAAAGGGACATCCCATAGTACAAGGTAACAGGAGGTACAAGGGTGAACAATAAGAAGCCAGATATAGGAACAACAGAATGTCAAATAAAACACACAAAGGAATTATATTCATTCAATCCATGTGGTTTCAGTGTTCTTAATCTGAATATCCACTGTGTTTCTTTTTTAAGTAGTTTCCTATCGTGATCACCACCCCTGAAAGACCTCCTGACCTCTTCAATACCCTGAAAGATGACCGCTGAAACGCTGTCACCATGCTCAAGGTTAACGTGCCGCGCTACCGGGGTGTCAGTGTTATTCTGGATGTCGTTGAGGTGCTCCCCAATTCTCCTGCGGAATTCCCGCACCGTCTTCGCTACATATTGTTTCCCACAAATGCAGGTCAGTAGGTATACCACACCCCGAGTTTTGCAATTTATGAAGGACCTGATGAAATAGGTCTCCTGGGTGACACTGCAAGTAAACTGTTTCCCATGTTTAATTGCAGGGCAAGCAATACACTGTCCGCATTTAAACGTGCCCATTAAGGTGTTTTTTAGCCATGTGGACGAAGCAGGTGTCTGAAAGTGGCTATGGACCAGACGGTCCTTGATACTACGACCACGGCGATAAGTAATTTGGGGGCGATCCCCCACCAAATGGCCGATGTCAGGGTCCGCCTTAAGGATCCCTCAAAAGTCCGTCAGGATCTCTCTGACTCTCTGATGTGCTTCATCATAAGTGGCCACAATACATATCTGGTCATCAGACTCCTTCACCCTCAGTACCAATAGGCAATTACGGTCACTACTCAAAGCATGTTGGTACGCTTGCTTGAGGATTTTATTAGGGTAGCCACGGTTGGTGAACCTATTTGAGAGGTCATCAGAGGCCCTTTTGAAATCTGTCAGACTGGAGCAATTACGACGTACTCTTATATACTGTCCCTTAAGGATTTCCCGTTTAAGAGGGATGGGATGACAGCTCTCCCATTTCAGGAGGCTATTGGTCGCCGTTTGCTTCCGAAATAGTCTGGAGCCTATGTGGCCCCTACCATCCTTGTATATTGTACGGTCCAGGAATATGATTTGAGAACTCTGAATTTCGGAAGTGAAGAATAGTCCTAGACTATTGGTGTTCATCTCATCCACAAATTCCCTAAATTCGGCAGCAGTACCTGACCACAAGATCAGGATATCATCGATGAATCTGATCCAGAGATCAATCCGATCTCCCCATCGATTATTGTCTGAAAAGACAATTTCGCGTTCCCACCAGCCCAGGTATAAGTTTGCAAAAGTTGGGGCACATGGGCTGCCCATGGCAACTCCCCTGAGCTGGTGGTAAACGCGACCGTCAAAGGAAAAGATGTTGTGTTCCAATAGGAAATTCAAGAGTTCAAGCACAAAGGCATTATGCTGCCAGAGATGGATGTCAAGCTGATTCAGAAAGGAAGCCACAGCTCCACACCCCCTGTCATGGGGAATGGAGCTGTACAGGGCTTCAACATCCAAACTGGCTAATAATACATGATCCTCAATGGTAATGCCCTCCAAACGTTTGATGACCTCCGTGGAGTCCCGGACGTATGACTGTTGGGCCAGAACAAAAGGGCGCAAAATCTGATCAACATACATGCTGATGGGATGTGTGAAGCTTCCTACCCCTGATACAATGGGTCGCCCCTTTAATGGGGACAACCCCTTATGAATCTTGGGTAATCCATAGAAGCACGGCATTTGGGGATGTTTAGGAAACAGAAAGTCGCCTTCAGAGCAACCAATTAATTTAACATCCAGGGCTTGATCCAGGATCCCCTTCAATTTGGATCTAAATTCCTCAATAGGATTCTTATCCATCTTGTGGTAACATGAAGTATCTCCCAACATGGTCAAGCACATGGTTTTATATTGCTCAACATTCATTACCACAATGTTACCGCCCTTGTCAGAGGGCTTTATCAATATTGAGGAGTCCTGCTTCAAGGATATCAATGCCTGGATTTCATCATATGTCAGATTTCTGTTGCCAGATGTATATCCCTCCAACTTCCTCAGTTGGTCATTGACTACTTCCAGGAAGATATCCAAGGGAGTGCCATCAGCTATGGGTGGATATGTAGTAGAGGGTAACTTAAGTGATGTATATGGACCCTCTCCAGGTCCCCTATCTCCTTCCTCATACAATTCCGCCAATAGCTGAACATCAGCCAATTCAGTAGGATTGATGCCTAAACCTTCGCACTGCTGTTTATTATGATTGGTATAGAATTTTTTCCACTTCAATCTTCTAATAAACAGGGTTAAATCCTTAACCCAGTCAAAGGCCTTAAACCTACACGAAGGGACAAATAACAATCCCTTCTTGAGCAATGCCAATTCTGGTTGGCTGAGCAGTCTATCTGATAAATTGATGATCTGTAAAGAATCTGACGACATACTCCCCATATTGAATCTTTCTGGTCCTAGCCCTAAATGTCTCGGTCCCTCAGTGTGTATGTCGATGTTATGGGGTTCCCTAAAAAACCACGCTGACGACGTTGTCGTCTGCCCCCTCTGCCCCCTCTACTATTCCCCCTGACTCTAGATCTATGTGCTGGGGATTGAAATATGGAGTATTGATTGGGGTTAAGACTTCCTTCAGTCTCTGTTTCGCCCTCTAAAGAAGAAGGTTCCGTCTCTACTTCTAAGGTCTTAGTGGTCTTGGCCCCAAAGTCCAATATATGTCCCTCCCTGAAATCAGTGATGTCTCTACGGAATTGGGAATGCTTCCTTTCCTTCAATTGAGAAGTGAAGCATTCAATAGTCTGTTGTAATAAACTCTCTTTCTGACTAAAATCAGGATTAGTGGAAAATTTATTAGCTGCGGCAATCTGTTCTTGGAGGATTTTCGTGCTTTTTACACACAATGCACGTTCCCCTTCAAGCAGAAGCCCCATTAATTTCAAAGAGCTTTCTACAGCTTCCTTTTCCCACTTTTTCAAAAATTCCGGGGATCTAATTCTAGTAGAGGGAAGAAAGAGAATCCTCATCCCCCTAGGGACGATCTTGTGTTTGAGATAAGTGTCTAGAGTTTGGATTTCCCAAAAACCTCTGACGTGGTCCTTATAAGTTTGTGTTAGTTGTTTGAACGTGCCTGTCATACTTAAAGTGCGGTTTTTAGGCGGTAGGTCTGACTCCGAGAAAACCGCTTTGACTTCATCTGCCCACTTATCAGTGTGGATACCAACTGAGGAAGTTGGAGGGATATACATCTGGCAACAGAAATCTGACATATGATGAAATCCAGGCATTGATATCCTTGGAGCAGGACTCCTCAATAGTGATAAAGCCCTCTGACAAGTGCGGTAACATTGTGGTAATGAATGTTGAGCAATATAAAACCATGTGCTTGACCATGTTGGGAGATACTTCATGTTACCACAAGATGGATAAGAATCCTATTGAGGAATTTAGATCCAAATTGAAGGGGATCCTGGATCAAGCCCTGGATGTTAAATAATTGGTCGCTCTGAAGGCGACTTTCTGTTTCCTAAACATCCCCAAATGCCGTGCTTCTATGGATTACCCAAGATTCATAAGGGGTTGTCCCCATTAAAGGGGCGACCCATTGTATCAGGGGTAGGTAGCTTGACACATCCCATCAGCATGTATGTTGATCAGGTTTTGCGCCCTTTTGTTCTGGCCCTACCGTCATACGTCCGGGATTCCACGGAGGTCATCAAACGTTTGGAGGGCATTACCATTGAGGATCATGTATTATTAGCCAGTTTGGATGTTGAAGCCCTGTACAGCTCCATTCCCCATGACAGGGGGTGTGGAGCTGTGGCTTCCTTTCTGAATCAGCGTGACATCCATCTCTGGCAGCATAATGCCTTTGTGCTTGAACTCTTGAATTTCCTATTGGAACACAACATCTTTTCCTTTGACGGTCGCGTTTACCACCAGCTCAGGGGAGTTGCCATGGGCAGCCCATGTGCCCCAACTTTTGCAAACTTATACCTGGGCTGGTGGGAACGCGAAATTGTCTTTTCAGATAATAATCGATGGGGAGATCGGATTGATCTCTGGATCAGATTCATCAATGATATCCTGATCTTGTGGTCAGGTACTGCTGCCGAATTTAGGGAATTTGTGGATGAGATGAACACCAATAGTCTAGGACTATTCTTCACTTCCGAAATTCAGAGTTCTCAAATCACATTCCTGGACCGTACAATATACAAGGATGGTAGGGGCCACATAGGCACCAGACTATTTCGGAAGCAAACGGTGACCAATAGCCTCCTGAAATGGGAGAGCTGTCATCCCGTCCCTATTAAACGGGGAATCCCTAAGGGACAGTATATAAGAGTACGTCATAATTGCTACAGTCTGACAGATTTCAAAAGGGCCTCTGATGACCTCTCAAATAGGTTCACCAACCGTGGCTACCCTAATAAAATCCTCAAGCAAGCGTACCAACATGCATTGAGTAGTGACCGTAATTGCCTATTGGCACCGAGGGTGAAGGAGTCTGATGACCAGATATGTATTGTGGCCACTTATGATGAAGCACATCAGAGAGTCAGAGAGATCCTGACGGACTTTTGGGGGATACTTAAGGCGGACCCTGACATCGGTCATTTGGTGGGGGATTGCCCCCAAATTACTTATCGCCGTGGTCGTAGTATCAAGGACCGTCTGGTCCATAGCCACTTTCAGACACCTGCTTCGTCCACATGGCTAAAAAACACCTTAATGGGCACGTTTAAATGCGGACAGTGTATTGCTTGCCCTGCAATTAAACATGGGAAACAGTTGACTTGCAGTGTCACCCAGGAGACCTTTTTCATCAGGTCCTTCATAAATTGCAAAACTCGGGGTGTGGTATACCTACTCACCTGCATTTGTGGGAAACAATATGTAGGGAAAACGGTGCGGGAATTCCGCAGGAGAATTGGGGAGCACCTCAACGACATCCAGAATAACACTGACACCCCGGTAGCGCGGCACGTTAACCTTGAGCATGGTGACAGCTTTTCAGCGGTCATCTTTCAGGGTATTGAAGAGGTCAGGAGGTCTTTCAGGGGTGGTGATCACGATAGGAAACTACTTAAAAAAGAAACACAGTGGATATTCAGATTAAGAACACTGAAACCACATGGATTGAATGAATATAATTCCTTTGTGTGTTTCATTTGACATTCTGTTGTTCCTATATCTGGCTTCTTATTGTTCATCCTTGTACCTCTTGTTACCTTGTACTATGGGATGTCCCTTTGGTTTGTCACATTAAATTTAAAATTTAAAATTTTGATACCATTAGACATCCCATTATTTATATGCATACATCATCTTTGCACTATGTGACTCCCCTCAATATGATTTGATTGCGTCCTTTTCCCTGACATACCGCTTGACCAGTTGCTCAACCCTATGTGGATCTAGCAGCTTTTTCTTAATAATCCACCGATTGGTCCCCTTTATCATTATGCATTGTTTTACAATGCGGTGCGCTTGATCATAGTGCAGTGGTCCAGGGGAGGCGGGATAGACATGGGGTTTTACCCCGCCCACTGCCCGCCCCGCTGATGATGCTGGGTCATGACGCGCCTAGGAGGTGGGGCTTCTTCCATTTAAGCCTCATGTTCCGGTGGCCGCGTACGGCCAGTCTATGCCGACACTCTGCCATGCAATTTGGCGAAGTACACTGTCCTATATACCTCCTACCCCTGCAATAGCTCCTGACGAACCCAATTAAGTGGCGAAACGCGTCGAGCAGAGCATATGGGGATATTTACTTATGAGGGATCAGTATAGGCAGGAACAGCAGTGAGCTATTATCTACCTACAGTTTAGTTACTTAGCTGAGCGTGCAGCTTGGGGAGTTTGGGGGAGAGATCACCAGCCAGAGCATCCACACAGTGGGCAAGGGCTGATGGTCCTCCTACCCATCACACTTTGATATCCCCGCTGCATTAACGCTTGCACAGATTTATTGGTAATCACAACCAGGTGGATAACTTTTTATTTTGGGATATTACGTGTTTTTTTGAGGCTTCAGGTTCATCCGCCTAGCCCATCACACGTGTACATCCCTCATAGTGTGCTGTAACTGGATGGTGCGTGTGTACTGTTACTGACTGACAACAGGGTGCGTTACCTACGCGCCTGTATGGTGTGTGTGCACTGTTACTGACTGACAGCAGGGTGCGTCACCCACGCGCTTATTGCGGTATACCTGTTTGAATCACACACACAGTAACACAGATACACACCCAGTGTTACAACATGCTATTTTGAATGAAACCCCCCCCCCCTTTTTTTTCTATATTTAGTTTTCTAAGGAAATAATAAAAGTGACATTTTAGAGTTTATTATTTTGTAGCGTCCCACCCATTCAACTCTGTGATACCTGATTGCTATTTTGGCAATTGAATTTCACCACAGAAAAAAATCTATCCTTTGCCAGACAAAAGACAGTATTACATTTGGCTACCCACAGCTGAAACAGCAGATTTAGGGAATTGCTATTTTGGCAATTGAATTTAAACCCTCAATAAAATATAGAAATTTCTATCCTGAGTTTCTAGGGGTGACAATAAGCACAGCCAAGCCCCTGGATATAGCAAAAAAAAAAAACTAGTATTGATGGATTGATGGACTTGGTGGCAGCTTGTGTTGGTGCACCACAAGACACAAAATGGCCGCTAATCACCCCAGAAAAAAGTGACAGAAAAACGCTCTGTGCAGCCTAAAAACCAGTGAGCAATTAACTAGCAGAAGTTGAATGTTTCACAGCTGTAGATCGATCACTTCGTTAGGTGTTTTTGCTGAGTTTTCCCTGCCTAATCTCGCCCTCACAGCAGCTGCGTCCTATCCCTACACTAATCAGAACAGAGTGACGTGCGGCGCTACGTGACTCCAGCTTAAATAGAGCCTGGGTCACATGCTGCACTTCGCCAATCACAGCCATGCCATAAGGAGGCATAGCTTTGATGGTTTCTTAGGGCAAGAAGTAAAACGCTAGCTAATTGGCTGCTGTGCAGCCCTTCAGAAAGCGGTAAGAAATCGCCGAACAACAGATCTGAACCCGAACTTTTTTGAAAAAACTATACAGTTCAGGTTCGCTCATCCCTACTCATGAAGCCATGCTGATATGGCGTTATTTGCTTATTTTCATTGAGGTATTTCAAGATAGTATCTCTTACAAAGCCTTCAAATAGTTTACCCATCCATGACAGATGTTAAACTTACCGATCTATACTTTCCAGGCTCTGGTTTTGGACCCTTTTTGAATATTGGCACCCCATTTGCTATGCGCCAATCCTGTGGAACACCCCCTGTCAGTATAGGGTCCTTAAATATCAGAAATAAGGGCCTGGCTATGACATTACTTAATTCTCTTAGGATACGGGGGTGCATGCCATCCGTTCCTGGAGTTTTGTCTATTTTAATCTTTTCAAGACGCTGCTGTACTTCTTCCTAGGTCAGACAGGGCACTTTTAATGAGGAATTTATTTTTACATTCTGCTTTTCATCTGTCAGTTTATTTTCCTCAGTAAATACAGTGGAGAAAAAAATATTTAATAGCTTTGCTTTTTCCTTATAGTTTTTCAGTGCTTCATCGCTACCCTCCTGTTTTAGTGATTTAAATGCTTTCTTTTTGTCATTTATTGCTTTGTTTACAGTTCTATTTATCCACATTGGCTAGGCAAAGTGTTTACAGACCTTTTAATAGTATAATCTGGGATAGGGACAGTGAAGGGACAGTGTACAGCGATTGTAGAGAGAGTTTTCACACACTGGAGAGACGGCAGACGGAGAGCATGGGGAGAACGCAGCACAGTGCAGGCTCTGTAAGCTGAAGGGATACTTAGGAGATAATGCAGTTTGCATCAATCCACTGTGTAGGACACAGAACTATCTAATTGAACAGCGCCACCTTGTTTAATAGATAATCAATTCTATAACACCTTGAGTTTCAAATTGGGGTGAATAAGCTGTGTAATCTAAACGTTCTTTGGGTTCCCACCTTGTTTAATAGATACGCAATTCTATTACACCTTTATTCTCAAATTGGGGTGAATAAGCTGTGTAATCTAACCGTTAGTGTGGTGTTCACCTGATTTAATAGATAAGCAATTTCATTACGACTTGAATCTGATATTGGGGTGAATTAACAGTGTAATATACCAATTAGAGTGTTGTCCACCTGATTCTCTAGATATTCAATTCCATTAGGCAATGATTCTCATTTTGGAGTGAACAACTTGTGTAATAAAACATTAAATAATTTATTTTACATATTCAGTTACTGTTACCATACAGTATGTCCAACAAAGAGGCTCCAGGGCTCTCCAAAGGAACTGGCAGTAGTAAAAATGTTGCTAAACCTGGTAGAAGTAGCTGCAGAAGAAGGGTGGGGGGGGTGGAAGCAGCAGTCGCAGTGACAGGCCAGAGCTGCCAGGTCATCCGGCGGTCGTGTTTTGACCAGCAACCCAGTTGTCCTTGAATGGTTGACTTGGTCTTCAACATCATCTCAACTGACATCAGGCACCTACAGCCAAGAGTTGGGGGGGTTTCTCTGACACCACACTTAATTGGTTTTGCCCAGGAACAAGCTCTGTGCCCTCACCTGTCCTGAACCTGCCTCCTTCCTTTGCTGCTCCTTCTTCCAGCCAAGTAATGTATGCCGCCGGCTGCTTATCAGTGAGGAAGATATTACTGAGGACAGTCAGCAGCTACTGCCCAGTGCTGATTTGGAGGAGAGGTCAGCAGCTTCCTCCTGTAGGCGTGCATGTAGCGATGATGAGAGTCACATGGGATCAGGTGTTCAGAGCGGTCAGTGACTTGACCATGAGACTGGCGAAGGTGACATAAGTGACGAGCAGATTGTAGTGGTTGATGATGATGTAGCTGATCCCACATGGGAGCCGGGTGAAGAAGGATCTTCATCATCATCATCATTATTAGGGGACGAGGGTTGCAGCCCGCCTGTGAGACAGCTGTAGGCTGGCAGTGTGGAAAAATGTAGTGGTATAGCCTGACACATCTGCCAGCGGCCCCCACCCCTCCTCCAGCAGTCATGGCTCCAATACCTCAGCAGAAGGGAGCTATTTTTCCTTCCCATTGTCTGCTGGTCCTGATACTCCTCATCTTCCTCCTACTCCTTGCCACACGTTTTGCCAGCAATTGATCACCGAGGTGATTGCAAAGAGACAACAGTATGCATGCACTCATCCAACGGTGCAGAAGCTGAACCTGCTCCTGTCCAAGTTGCTGTTACTACAGTCCCTCCCTTTCCATGTGGTTGAAGCTGCCCATTTGGCCGAGCCGGGGTGGAGAGTCATAAGCCGTCACTTCTTCTCTAGAAAAAAGCTGTACCAGCTCTGCATATGTAAGTGCAGCAGAAGGTGGATCAGTCCTTGAGCCTGTTGGTGTCTGGTACAGTTCAAGGCAACGCCAATGTGTGGAGTTATAACTATGGTCAAGGACAATAATAATCCTTTATGGCCCACTGGGTAAATGTGGTTCCGGCCAAGGCACACCAGCAACTAAGCCATGTGATGGCAATGCCGGCTCCGCGTTCTCACACGCTTTGATTCTGGTGCCAATGTCATTTTCTGCCTTCTCATTCTCCACCTTGTCCTCAGCCTCCACAGTTCAGAGTGGTCCTCCAACATACCACCTATGCAGAACACGGAGGTGTCACACTGTTCTGCACCTGGCCAGCCAGGGCGAACTGAGTCAAACTGGGTAGGAACTGCTTGGCGTCATCAACCATGAAATCGAATCCTGGCTGTCTCCTCCCAAACTGAAGATCGGAACCATGGTCACTGATAACAGGAATAAAATTGTGTCAGCACTGTGTCAAGGAGGAGCCAGGGGACAGGAGACATGGCCCCTACATTTCTCCGCCACCTGAGCCCTGTGGGGGTTAAACTGGCAGAGGAGTAGGAGGACATTAACACCCTGGAATTACAGTATATATAGAAAAAAGTGGTTTATCTGCCCAAGTGGCAGGAGAGGAACAGGAGGAGCATGAGACACTAGGGGGCTATGAGGAAGACCAGGCAGATGACCACAACAGACTGTGGCAGTATGCAGTAAAGATGAAAGCAGGGAGTCCCTCCAATTCCCTTGTGTAAATGGCCAGATACATGCTGAGTTGCTTGCGTAGTTACATCCGCATTATCACCATTTGGCAGAGGGATGACTACTGGCTCTCCACAATGTTAGACCTTCACTACCGGAGCAAAACGGGTGCCTTTTTTTCACCTGCTGAGCAGAATGAGGATGAAAAATTCAGCTACAATCTTTGTAGTGTTGAACGTAAATATTCGAATAGTGAATATTAATCGCAAACATCGCAACTTTGATAATTCGCGAATATTACGAATATAGTGCTATATATTAGTTATCTCGAATATTAGTAATTTTTTCCCATCTGAACACATGATTCCTCCCTGTCGGGGAGGAGTATCTAGAATTGAAGCAAGCGTAGAGATTGAAGAAAGAACAAGAATATTCTAAAAAACGAATATATTCGATATAGTGCTATATATTCGCTTTTTTCGAATATTCTAAAAAATGAATATATAGCACTATATCGAATATAGTGCTACATATACTACCTTTTAGAATATTAGCGAATATTTGCGAATATAACGAATATTCTACAAAAAATTAGCGAAATATCGCGAATAAGAATATGGCCCCTGCCGCTCATCATTAATCCTATGTAGTCGGTTGGTCGCTGCATATGTGCACCATCGAACATTCTCACTAAGGTCTGACCAGGGGGACCCCCTGTACTCATGCCCCACTGCCATGACTGCTGGAGGGTGTTGGGGGGTCAGGAGCAGCACCAGTTGCATCAGCAGCAACTTGGTTTAGAGTCTCTAATGAGAACTTTTCTTCACCTGCCTAGTGAAAAAACTACCCAGCAGCAGGACATGGAGCAGAACCTGAACCAGCAGGTGGTGGCATACTTGAACTGCACCCTGCCACCCAAGATCTAACATCCCCTGGACTACTGGGCAGCCAAACTTGATTTGTAGCCGCAACTTGCTGAGTTTGCCCTGGGCAAGCTTTCCTGCCCGGCCAGTATTGTAGCATCAGAATGGGTGTTCAGTGCGGAAAGGGGCATCGTTTCTCAAAGAGAACTCGCCTTTAGGCAGGAAATCCACGCATGATTCTAAAGTATGGTAATCTTCTGACTGCAGTGTGCTGCCACACCAGAACATTGTAAAAAATGTCCCGTTACTTCTGGCCAGCTTCAGCCTCTATTCTGATGCTGCCACCTGCCTGATTCCACATACCTGCTGCCTCTGCTGCCATCTTCTGATACTTACACCCACCATCTTGTGCTGTTGCTGCTACTGCTGTTGCCCCCCACCTCCCCACTTTGTGACTGGGCCACTATGTTAACTACTCACGCAGTTGCCACCCTCCCCGATTTGTGACTTGGCCCGTGTATCGACTCCTCATGCTGTTGCCACACTAACCACTCTGTGATTGGGCCACTGTGTTGACTCCTCAGGCTGTTGGCACACACACCACCCTGTGATTGGGCCATTGTGTTGACTCCTCAGGCTGTTGCCATGCTCACCACTCTGTGACTAGGCCCTATGTTGACTCCTCATGCTGTTGACACCCTTCCCACTCTGTGACTAGGCCACTATGTTAACTCCTCATGCTGTTGCCTACCTCCCCACTCTGTGACTGAGCCACTATGTTGACTTCTTGTGCTGTTGACACCCTCCCCACTCTGTGACCAGGCCACAATTTTGACTCCTTATGCTGGTGCAACCCTCCCCAATCTTTGACTGGGCCACTATGTTGACTCCTCATGCTTTTGCCACCCTCATAACTCTGTGACTGGGCCACTATGTTGACTCATCATGCTGTTGCCACCCTCACCACTCTGTGATGGGGCCAGTAGTGTCACTGTTTGGCCTTGTTGACATTACCGTATATTTTAGCCTTCTTCCCATCTATCAAAAAAATAAAAACACAACGGATACTGTCTTTGGAGCATCCATAAGGTCTCTATCACATGTTCAATATGTTGCATCCGGATTTGATCATGATTTGGAAGCCAAAAGCAGGACTGGTTCCAAAACACATAAGACATGCAAATATTTCCATCACATGTTATCTCTGTTTTGAACCCACTCCTGTTTTTTTTTTGGGCCTTACCAATATTGATGAAATACTGATGCACAAAACTGACTAAATACTAACCATATGATAGAGGCCGTTAAAGTTCTGCATGCAGGACTTCTTTTCAATCTACATGCAGGACTTCTTTTCTATCTGAATAAAACCAATTCCAGCGGCATATGGCCAAAGCTCATGCAAATTGAGCGGATTTATAACACTCTTCATGACAAATTAATTCAGATTGAATCAAATTTTTGGGAAAAATTCGGCAAGGTGTCCAAATCGAATTTTTGAAAACGTCATCCCTAATCATTACAAGTACAGGTCATTTATAGAGAGAACTGTTCTTTATAAGACCATCCCTTTAAGCAGTACAGTACCTATTTTCCACAGTCTGGGAAAAGATTGATGGTGATGGACCATGTGATTGGACCATGTGATGTGACATCATCACAGGTTCTTTAGCTGGTAGCTGAAGCTTGAAGAGAGAAGACAGATCGCAACTCCGCGATCAAGTGGCTAAGGTAAGTTAAGTTTTACTATTTTTAACCCCTTCATCCTCATTTTACACAGCATTCTTTATTAAGAATGCTATTATTTTCCCTTATAACCATGCACTTGCTTGCGGATGCTTGCGATTTTCCCGCAGCCCCATTCACTTCTATGGGGCCTGCGTTGCGTGAAAAACGCACAATATAGAGCATGCTGCGATTTTCATGCAACGCAGAAGTGATGAGTGAAAAATCACCGCTCATGTGCACAGCCCCATAGAAAAGAATGGGTCCGGATTCAGTGTGGGTGCAATGCGTCCACCTCACGCATTGCACCCGTGCGGAAAACTCACCCGTGTGAAAGGGGCCTTAGTCCTAACAGCAGCACAAGTGGGGAGTTCTCCCCTGTGAAACTGGTAGGACAGGTGGAATTTTGTTAAAAAAATTTACTACCAAGCTCATTAATTAATTAATTAACAAACCCACCCCAATAAATGGAAACCCGCCCTATAGCCAGTGCTTTCTTATCAAGTAGAAACAAAAAACAGGGTGGGAAATTTGTGTGCTGCTGTTAGTAATAAGGGAAAACAAATTTATGTTAAAATTAACACTTCTCCTATGTCCTAACCAGCAGCAAGTGGGGACCTAGCAAGGAGAAACAAACAAATTGGGAGGGTCCCACAAAAATTAACTTTTTTTTTATGAGAGGGCGGCAATTAGAATGGTACGTCCAAACGCCACACCCTCAGAACGCCTGGAGTCTAGGCAGTAGTGCTCCAGGAAGCAGCAGCACATATCTTTTCTAGCGGGACTAGATTTCTTTCCGCAAAAGAAGTGGACATTGCCCTTGTAGAATGGGCAGTGACAAAGGATAGAGGAGCCAACCCTTGAGTTAGAAAAGCTTCATGGATTTCCTCTTTTACCCATCTACTCAAAGATGGTTTAGAGGCCTTTAGACCCTGGTTTTTCCCTGAGAAGGATAGAAGGAGATGTTCGGATCTTCTAAAGTCTGCAGTTCTGTTCAGGTAGATTCTGAGATTCCGTGCAATGTCCAAGGAATGGAGGGCTTCCTCTTCTGGAGATGAGGGACATAAAACCGGTAACGAGATGGTCTGGTTAGTATGCCTGAATGATGGAACCTTGGGGACAAAGGTCGGTAGAAACCTCGAAAGGACCCTGTCCTGGAGGAAGAGGATATAAGGCTCAGAGGCCGCCAAGGCCTGAAGTTCTCCAATCCTCTTGGCTGAGGATAGCCAATAGAAATGTAACCTTTAAAGATGGAAATTTGAGGTCTACATTTTCCAAGGGTTCAAACGTTCAAAGGGGAGAGGATAGCCCCTTCAGAACCACAAATAAATCCCACTCAGGGATAGGTCTCAGGATTCTAGGTTTTAATCTTTCAGCTCCTTTGAGGAACCTCCTGAGTAGGGGGTCGTGAGCTAAAGGTCTGCCTAAAAAGGCAGAAAGAGCACTGGTATGAACTCTGAGCATTGACAGGCTTAGACCCTTGTCCGGGCCATCCTGCAGAAACTGTAAAATGGCTGAAAGAGGAGGATCTGAGGGTACTACCTCTTTGACAGCACACCACTGAAGAAAGATCTTGTATATTCTTGAGGAGGCTTTTTTGGCTCCACTCTGGAGTGTTAAATAGTTCTCAAGACCTCTGCAGAAAGCCCTCTAGCTTCTAGTAGGGACCTGTCAATCTCCAGGCTGTCAGATTGAGTTTCCTCAGATCTAGGAAGTGACCTGTTTCCTGATACACCAGGTCCTGCATTAGGGGAAGTCTCCAATAAGTTCCCTGTCTCATCTTGATGAGCTTGGTAAACCAAGACCTCTTCAGCCAGAATAATATTATCGCAATGGCCGGGGTCTGCTCTTGCTTTATTTTCATCAATACCCTTGGTAACATGGAAATTGGAGGGAATATGTATGCCAGCCTGAACCTTCATGTTATGGACAGAGTATCTATCGACCGGGGGGTTGTCCTCCTTGTAGAGGGAGCAGAATCTATCCACCTTGGCATTCAACCAGGTCGCCATCAAGTCGATCTCTGGAGTACTCCAGCGTAGAGTGATCTGGGTGAAGATGTCTCTGTTCAGTGACCATTCACCTGGAACCAGTAGACCCTGACTCAGACGATCTGCAGCTATGTTGAGATCTCCTCTGATGTGAACAGCCAAAAGGTGGGATAGACTGGTTTCTGCCCAGGAAAGAATTAGACCGACTTTCTGAAGGAGTGGTTGAGACCTTGTGCCTACCTGTCTGTTGATATAAGCGACCACTGTCGTACTGTACGAGTGGACTCTCACCGCTTTCCCGCGGAGAAGAGGAGTGAAATAACAGAGAGCAAGGCACACTGCTCTCAATTCTCTCAGATTCTTGTACTAGATTCTCTTCCAGGTGGGCTCCCCAACCTAGAAGGGAGGCGTCCGTGGTCAACGTGATCCAACGAGGTTTATTCAAGGGCCTTCCATCTGATAGGTTTCTCCACTATTTGAGGGAGGAGCGGACTTCGGCAGACAGGGAGTGAGTCTTGTCCAACTCCTTGGGGTTGCGATTCCAGACTGCTAACACTTCTTCCTGAAGTGGACATAGGTGCCATAGGGCCCAAGGAACTGCTTTCGCAGATGCTGACATGTGGCGTAACATCTTCATAAGCGTTCTGATGGACACCCGCCGAGGTGCCATGAGCTACTGGGTGGCTCTTATCGACCGAAATTTCCTCTCTGGAGAGAGAGAGAGAGAGAGAGAGAGAGTCATCTGTTGGGAGTCCACAATAAACCCTAGGAACATCCTGAAGATGGGAGGATCTGTGATTTCTCCCAATTTATTAGCCAGCCTAAGCGCTGAAGAAACTGAAGAGCCAGCTAAAGATGAGATAGAAGAACGTCTAGAGTAGTGGCTTTTAGAAGCCAGTCATCTAGATATGGCACGATTTCTAGTCCTTGAAGCCTGAGTTGGGTGACAACCGGAGCCACAACCTTGGTGGAGATGTGGGGAGCGGAAGAAATGCCAAACGGCAGCATGGCAAACTAGTAATGTTTTACCACACCTTTTATGGAGACCGCAATTCTTAGAAACGTTCTGTGAGCTGGATGAATGGAGACATGAAGGTAAGCATCTTTCAGGTCTATGGTGACCATAAGATCTCCGGCATTTATGATACTGACTAAAGAACGAATGGTCTCCATTCTAAAGTGCTTCTGCCTTATGAAACTCTTTAAATAGCATAGATCTATTATCATGTGCCAGTCACCCGATGGCTTCGGGAGAAAAAAAATGGGGGAGTATACTCCTTGCCCTTGTTCGTGAGGGGGGACCTCCTCTAGGGCCCTCTTGTGAACATTGTGATCGACTGTCTGGCCAGAGGTAAGGTCTTGGTCAGAATAAACTTTTCTCTATGGGGGGACACAAAATCTATTTTGTACCCAAACAAAACTATGTTCAGGACCCACTGGTCCGGAAAGTCTTCCAGCCAGGCCTGCTGAAATAAAGTTAGGCGACCTCTGACCGGAGGAGAACTGAAATCTTGTGCATCGCACCGATGGCCTGGAGGGGATAGGGGAGGGTAAGCAGGAGAGCCATAGGTCCGCTTTACGGTCTTTTCCACCACCACGACCTCGTCCGCATCTGGACGATTCTTGGTATCTTTGAGACCTAGAGGGGCCCTGGGATCTTGAGCTTCTTGCCCTATTATGGCCTCGAAAGGATTGCAGGGGAGAGATTTCCCCTTTTTATCTGCCAGGCTCTCCATCAATTTGTCTAATTCTGAACCAAAGAGTCTTCCTGGTTCATAAGGTAAACTGCAAAGGTTGAATTTGGAGGCGTTATCGGCAACCCAGGGACGCAGCCATAGGGGCTGATGACTGGCAGAAGAAAGCCATGCCCTTAGCTGCTAACTTCAGATGCTGTGTGGAGGCATCACAGAGAAAATCTGTTCCAAGGAGCAAGGTTTTTAACTGGTCTTACACATCCGTTCTGGAAATGCCAGATTCCAGGTCCGACTGGATTCTGAAAATGCGGGACTGAACAAACTCAGCAACCTCTGAAGAAGCAACTGCAACCGAAGCAGAGGCTGCGGCTGCGGAATAGCTGCGTCTTAAGGTACAATCAGCCATCTAACAGATCCTGAAGGTTACTCCCATTATCAGAAGGAACTAAGGTCCTTTTGGATAACTTGGAGATCGCCATATAGACCTTCGGAGGCGGTACCCAAAGTTCTGACTCTGACTCCTAGAGGGGAAACATCAGCTTGAACCTCTTAGTGAGGACCGGACCCTTTTCAGGATGCTTCCATGCCGTTAGCCTTAGTTTCCTCAAATTATCATCCACTTTGAAAGCCCTTGGCCCCCTAGAGGTGGACAGCGGACAGGGCTCGAGTCCAGTGGGAACGCATGGGAACGGCGTTCCTGCACTTTTTCCTGGTGGTGAAGGCTAATCATCACCTCCTCTTTAGCGCTCGCCCCGACGCCCCCCCTCCAGCACGGACGCACGCCCCTCGGCTTTACCTGTTAACTGCCTGGAGCTAGTAGGCGGGCGGGGCTGAGGGCGGACCTCTCCTGGTGGAGGAAGAGACGTGCGGTGCGTGCAGGCTGGGAGATGATGTCAGACGTCACTGCCTGCCCGCGCGTCTGTAGTGAGGAGGAGCTGCTTCTGCACTGCAGGGTCCAGACAGAGAGAGACTCCAGTCGCCAGTGAAAAAAAAAAAAACTCAACTCAGTTGATATAGTGGTTAGTCAGAGTTATGGATTCTTCATTTTTTCTCTTTACTCTCATCTCTTTACTCCTGGCAGTAGGATGGAGGGCAGGATGTATCATGGATCTGCGTCTGCAAGCCTGCACCAATAGCTAAAATTAAGCACTGCCTGCTTGCAGCTTCTGTATAATATGTGCACAAAAACCTCCTATAGTGCTGTGCTCACAGGGGACCTGGATTACATAACCACATATATTATCTATAACAACTTTACTTTCACTGCCTCCATTCTGGCAATTTTTTATGGATTTCTGCAGTGCATGTAAAGTCATTGCATTTTGATTCAAAACGCAATGACTTTACATCGTAGTGCAGATGATAATAAATCCCGGAAAGTTGATAATATTGCACGTAAAGGGCAACGTTATTCTAGTTTGTGGGATATTTTCTAATGGGACTAGACAAATAAGTTAAGTTAACTCCCTCAAGAATCACACCATTCTCTTTATCACGGTTGGTAGAACTGTTATATATTTTCATTTGTTTAATGCATGTGAATTTTTCAGTTGCTTGTGTAAACTGGCACTTTACAATAAATGTTGCACTGAATTATCAGCGAAATATATATTTATTTTGTTTTTGGGTGGGGGGGGGGGGCAGACTGGCAGTGGATCTTGGGTGAGTTCCCACACTTTTTCTTCCAGGACTTGACCCCTGACAGCGGAGCTTCCTCTTGCTCAACATCGTGATCCCTTGATCGGACGGAGCATAAAAGTCTTTGCATCTTTTCAGCAGGAAAAAGATAGGTGGCGTCTTCATCATCCGAGGAGGAGGAACGGTCATCCACAGAAATTATGTCTTCTGTCATCAGTACTGGACCCGGTGATGATACTCTGGCCCTCTTAGAAGAAAGGGCACTCTTAATCTCCATATTGGAGTTCCCCATAAACTCCTTAAACAGCTTTGCCTGACCCTGTCCTACTGTCCACAGGACAGAGAAAAAGGCACTGGCTATAGGGCGGGTGTCCCTTTATAGGGGTGGGTTAATTAATTAATTAATGAGCTTGGTAGTAAATTTTTTTCAACAAAATTCCACCTGTCCTACCAGTTGCACGGGGGAGAACTCCCCGCTCGTGTTGCTGGTTAGGACGTAAGGGAATACTTATGTTCACTGACAGTATGCAGAGGTTTGAAAATGTGATATACTGAAACACAAAGGCCCACAATTATTAAGGCTGGTAGTTTTATACAAAAGTCTAGAAAAAAAAAGATTGTCTGAGTAATTTGCACCAAATTTATTAAAAGTTACAAAATTAAATCCAAAAAGTTTTTTTTTTTTTTTTGTAATCTGCCACCTTTCTTTCTCTGGCTTTATTTGTACCTTGTTTTAATCTTTTCTTCCCTTATTTCTCTTGTTTCCTTTCTTCTGTTATTTGTCAATATGTCAGAGGAACATATGCTGGAAGTAAAAAGCCTACATAAATTTGCAACAGAAGGAGAAAAGCGTTCAAAAATATCTATTTACTTATCAACAACAATTAAGACAAACTGAGCTAGGACTCCCAGAAGATACATCAGTAAAGCTGTGTTCATACATTCAGGATTTGATGAGGATCCACTAACATTCATGCAAGTGAACTTGGTATTTCTTAGTACAGTATAATGGCCAACCTACAGATTTTAAAGTCTGAATGTTAGCCTCAGATTTCTGCAGCAGATTTACTGAAAAATACATGTGGCAAAATCTGACAGATGTGAACATGTCTCACTGACCCATGACCATATTGTAAATGTGGAAAGATAGCAAACAACGGAAAGCTGAAAAGATAAGGGTATAATGCACAGAAGAACCAGAGGGAAAGGCAAATATGGAAAATGTGAGTGATGATGGCAAGGAGACATGACAAGGTCTGCATAGGGGTAAAGCCATGCTTGTTATTGTTTTTTATGTTACTTTCTTCCTTTTATTATAATTATTATTCCAAATTTCCTATAAAAATAACTATATTGAATATTGCTTAGTGAACCCTAGGCATTGGAAACATTTGGGTTTGTACTCAGAAATTTGCAGCTACAAGTTATCTTTTGAATTTGACAAAAAAAAAAAAAAAGAATATGTATCTTATAAAGCTGAACGTAACATGGAGAGTAGAGACCCCTACTGGTTGTTTCTGAAATTCCTTGAAATGACATTCTACATTCCAAGGTGCCTTACACAATACAATCTGAACATGTGATGAGTAAGGGCTTATTCAGAAAAGCCTTGTAAAACTCATCTGTGTTGAGCCTGCTAAAAATGGTAACCATGGAGTAAAAACGGACTGCACACATATGGCATCTGTGTGCTATTTTTTACTATTATTTTATTTTCAGTTTTTATTTTGCTAATCTTTTAACTTAAATGGGTGAATCTAGTGGAAGAATTGGACCAAAGTAGTGCATGCTGTAAATTTTAAACATTCCGCCAGAATTAACTTACTTGTCTATGTCACCCATGACAAGAATTTCTCCCCTGTATTCACAGAGTATTACAGGGATGCCATGTCTCTCAGCAACTAATCTATTTCTTACTGGTCTAGATAAATAAATTTGTTTCTTAAAAGGGTTATCCAGCCCTAAAAAAAAAGCCCCCCCCCCATATGCCGGGCCCCCCACGCTGAATATACTTACCCTGCTCCCCACTCCCTGCGCTGCTCCTGTTCCCCGCACTGCCACGGCTGCTTCTCCCTGTGCATGGATGAAAACATCCAGTGTCAGGTGGGGGCAGCCAATGGCAGACGGGGATGGGGACGAGCCTCCCTAGCGTCACCTGCGATACTAGGGAGGCTCGTCCCCACCTGCCATTGGCTGTACCCCCCTCTTCCCCTAGACACCGGATATTTTCATCCGTACACAGGGAGAAGCTACAGCGGCAGTGCGGGGACCAGGAGCGGCGCAGGGAGCGGGCACCCAGATAAGTAAATTCAGCGGTGGGGGGCCCGGCATATGGGTGGGGGGGGCTTCTTTTTTAGGACTGGATAACTCCTTTAAGACTAATTTCCCATTGATTTAACAAAGCTATACACCATCAATAGCTGTCAGTCGACAACTATCTCTCCTAGCTCCCTCATACACATACACACTCATCCGAGTTCATCCAATAATGATTCTGTTTTTATTGTGGAGAGAGGAGTAAGCTTCTGCCAGACACCGTTGGCGGTGGATAAGCTTTAGGATGGACAAAATAAGTGTGTAAAAAAGTTCAGTTTGCGTCATCGTCCTCTCCCCTGACATCATCTGAGCTCCCCACACATTAGATTTAGAGATGAGCGAATCGAAGCTGACGAAGTGGAATTCGATCTGAATTGCAGGAAAATTCGGTTTGCAACAAAGCCGATTTTTCTCACGATTTGTGGTAACGAATCACATTTTTTCCTAAAATAGCTGCTGCACATGTAAGAACATGGGGCAAGGAACTCTGGGAAGGCAGGACCACCCATACTGACATGCATGCAGCCAATCAGCAGCCAGCAAGCTCTGTGATGTCAGGGCGCCAATAAATAGCGGCAGCCATCTTAGATTCTGCCATTTACCAGCGTACTTAGTGCAAGGAGAGACGTGTCTGCAGGCGCTAGGGACAGTGATAGGAAAGACTTGATTGTGGTGACATTTTTTTTTACAAGTGCAGGGAAAGATTATTCAAGGTGTAGGGAAAGGCTAGGGAGTAGAGTTAAGCGAACTTGTATTTTAAGTTCGGCATCCAAAGTTCGGGTTACCGAAGCATCCTGTTATGGATTCCACCACCACGGACCATAACGGCATTTGGAATCCATAAGGGGATTCTTCAATGAATCCGAACCTTGGACAACACTAAGGACCTGGGGTGACGTCACCGTCATGTGATCAGTGCAGGGGGCGTGGCTCAGCACTGGATTGGATAAGAGGTGATCCAATACTGAGCCACGCCTCCTGAACTGATCACATGACGGTGATGTCACCCCAGGTCCTTAGTGTTGTCCAAGGTTCGGGTTCATTGAAGAATCCCAATTCCAAATGCTGTTATGGTCCGTGGTAGCGGAATCCATAGCGGGATTCTTCGATAACCCCAACCCGAACTTTGGATGCTGAACTTAAAATACGAGTTCGCTTAACTCTACTAGGGAGGAATCATTCCACCAGCATTTGTGTTGAACAGGGTTCAGTAGGGCAGGTTACAGCCTGGGTAATAGGAACAATTCGATTACACCTTGCTGCACTGACTGGGGATCTAAATTGCCATTATACAGCTCTGCAATTCCAGCAAACCGTTCTTATTAGGGTGCAAGTGCTGTTTGATACAGGCATTAAGAGGGTTTATTACAAGGGAATACTTCTATGTTTTATTTTCCCTTGTGCAGTGCAGTTATATGTTCTAAAGCATTTTTTGGCTTGTATTAGTGGGAAAAATGGGCTTATTAGCCGTTGTGTGGGGAAGTCCTAAAATTACATCCCTTTTTGTCTTGTAATAGTTGCAAAAGTAAAATATATTTGCCACTCAGCGGTGCAGTAATCTGTTCTAAAGCCCTTTTTTCTGTGTATTAGTGGAAAAAGAAAAAATATATTTGCCGCTCAGCGGTGCAGTTATCTGTTTTAAAGCCCTTTTTTGCGTGTATTAGTGGCAAAAGGAAAAATATATTTGCCGCTCAGCGGTGCAGTTATCTGTTTTAAAGCCCTTTTTTGCGTGTATTAGTGGCAAAAGGAAAAATATATTTGCCGCTCAGAGGTGCAGTTATCTGTTTTAAAACCCTTTTTCCCTGTATTAGTGGAAAAAGGAAAAATATATTTGCCGCTCAGCAGTGCAGTTATTTGTTTTAAAGCCATCTTTTCCATGTTTTAGTGGAAAAAGAAAAAAAATATTTGCCACTCAGCAGTGCAGTTATCTGTGGTAAAGCCTTTTGTGGCCTGTATTAGTGGAAAAAAGAAAAATATATTTGCCGCTCAGCAGTGCAGTTATCTGTTTTAAAGCCCTTTTTTGTTGTTTACTAGTGGAAAAAGGAAAAATATCTTTGCTACTCAGCAGTGCGGTTATCTGTTTAGAAGCCCTAATTGCCATTCTGCAGAGCAGTGATATATTCTAAAGCCCAGTTTGCCACGTATTAGTGGCGAAAAAAAGATATGTTCGCTGTTCATCGTTGCACTTATCTGTTGAAAAGCCTTTTGTGCAAAAGTAGAAAAAATTAGAGCCTATTTGCCGTTCTGCGGTGCACTGATCTATTCTAAATCCCAATCTATTCTTTGCACAGACGGATCCGCACCTATAATGCAAACGTTTGTATCCGTTCAGAACGGATCCGTTTGCATTAGTTTTAAAGAAAAATGACAAAAAGTCAAAAACAGATCCGTTTTGAATTACATTAAAAGTCAATGGGGAACAGATCCGTTTACCGTTTATCCGTGCACCATATTGTGTCATTAAAAACGGATCCGTCCCCATTGACTTACATTGTAGTTAAAAACGGATCTGTTAGGCTCCGCCTCTTCAGACGGACACCAAATTGCTGCATGCTGCGTTTTAGTGTCCGTCTCCAAAACGGAATAGAGGCGAAACGGAGCCTAACTGATACATTCTGAACAGATCCTTATCCATTCAGAATGTATTGGGGCTTAACTGATCCGTTTTGGACCGTTTGTGAGATCCCTGAAACGGATCTCACAAACGGAATCCAAAACGCTAGGTGAAAGTACCCTTAACGTTGAACTTATCTGTTGAAAAGCCTTTTGTGTAAAAGTTGAAAAAAATTAAGGCCTAATTACCGTTCTGCGGAGCAGTGATATATTCTAAAGCCTAGTTTGCCCGTATTAGTGGCAAAATAAAAAGACAGAGAAGTGAAAGGCCCTGCACAGAGGAGTGGCACAGGCCTAAATGTTTCTGGCACAGGCAGAGGTCGCAGCAGAGTAAGGGGGCGTGGCAGCAGGGTTCGCAGCAAGAGGCCTGAGCTCCGAGTGTCATCTAGCAGTCATGTCTTGACCAGCAACCCAGCAGTTCTTGAATGGTTGACTCGGTTATCCACTTCGTACCAAGTGACATTAGACACCCCCAGCCAAGAGTTGGTGGGTTCCTCTGACACGATGCTTAGTTGGCATGGCCCAGGAGCAGGCTTTCACCTGTCCTCAACCTGCCTCTGTCCTTTTCTGTTACCTCAGCCAGAGAAGTAGTATATGCTGTGGGCTCAGCTCCACTTTTCAGCAAGAATGAGCTACTAGAGGACAGTCAGCAGCTAGTGCCCAGCCAAGATCCGGGGAGACATCCACTCTTCCTCCAGTAAGCGGGCTAGTAGTGATGAGGAGAGTGGCGTGAGAGCTGGTATTGCGAGCAATCAAGCTCCTGACCCAGAGACGGTTGAGGAGGAAATCAGTGACGTGCAGACAGTACTCGATGATGATGATGATGTAGCTGATCACACTTGGGAGACGGGTGAGAAAGAGGCTTCATCATCATTGGGAGCAGAGAGTGGCAGCTTGCCCATGAGCCAGCGGTGGAGCCTGCAAGTCGCTAGCATGGCCGGGAATCAGCAGGATGGCAGCAGTGGGAGGTCGAGAGTGAAACGTGCCCGGGGTAGACTACCCGTTTCGCAGGAGTCTACCTACCCGGGAAGTAGTGGTGCAATGGTTCACGGAAGCAGCTGCAGTAGCAGTCAGCCAGTGCGTAGTGTTGGGGGAAAAATCACTTACTCAGCCATGTGGCAGTTTTTTGTTAAGCCGTCAGAGGAGATGAACATGGCCATATGTAGAATATGTGGGCAGAAGGTGAAGCGTGGCCAGGGTGCCAATGTTGGCACCACAGCCCTGCGTAAACATATGCAGTGTCACCATAAAGTGGCCTGGGACAAACGTGGCTCCGATGTGGTGGTCCAGCCTGCCTCAGCAACCACTGCATCACCCAATGGCGCACACTCTCTTTCAGGCAGTCAAGGCTCAACCACCTCAACCAAGGCTCCTGCTCCTCCTTCTCCTTGTCAGTCACTCCGTCAGCAATCAAACATCGAAGCAATTGCCAAGAGACAACAGTATGTGTGCAACGGCGCAGAAGATGAATGTGCTCCTGTCCAGAAGATGGTTTGTGCCGAGCCAAGGTAGACAGTCCTAAGCCGTAATTTATTTGCCAAAAAGGCAGTACCAGCCCTGCACACATATGTAGAACAGAGGGTGGGCCAGTCCTTAAGCCTGTCGGTGTCTGCCAAAGTGCAGGAGCTGTAACTACGGTCAGGGACAATACATGTCCTTTACTGCCCCCTGGGTTAATGTGGTTCCTGAACAGCCATACCACATTGCCACACTGTTGGTCCTGCGACAATGTCGGCCTCTGTCACCTCATCCTCCACTGTGTCCTCAGCCTCCACTGCAGGGACAATTCACAGGGGCCCTCCATGTTACCACATGTGCAGGGCACAGCGTTCTGCACCTCATTTCCCTGGGCGAACAGAGTCACACAGGGTAGGAACTGATCAGTGTCCTTTGTCAAGAAATTGAATCCTGGCTTTCTCCGCTCAAAATCGGAACCATGGTGACTGACAACAGGAAGAACATTGTGTCATCGCTGCATCAAGGAGGGCTGAGCCATGCATTCTGCATGGCACACGTGTTCACTCAGGTTGTCAAGAGGTTTCTGAAGTCTTCTACCCATATGCAGAACATCCGAAAAATGGCCAGGAAACTTTGAATGCACTTCAGCCACTCCTACACCACAAAGCATACCCTCCTTGAGCTCCAGCGGCAGAATGACGTCCCCCAACATAGGGTGATATGCAATGCTTCCACCCGTTTGAATTCTACCCTCCATATGTTGGACCAACCGTACAAACAGAGAAAGGCCATAAACGATTTATTGATGATCCAAGCGGACAGCAGTACTCCCCTGTGTAACTTCGATGTCAGCCAGTGGCAGCTCATGTATGACACCTGCCGTTTGCTTAGGCCCTTTGAGGAGGTCATGTTATTTTTCAGTCGCCAGGACCACAGGATGAATAACGTAATTCCACTGCTTTATGTCCTTGAACAGATGATGGTTAATCTGGCTGGTCAGGGGACTGGAGACGCAACGCCTAGATCTCAAAGCCACATGAGCCCTGTGGGGGCTGAACTGGAGAAGGAGGAGGACATTGAAGCACAAGCAATGTGTAGCGAAATGGGTGGTTCTTCTACACAGGTGACAGGAGAGGATGGAGCAGGAGCAGCCAGAGGAGCTACAGGGTGATGAGGAAGATGAGGCAGAGGACCCAGACACACCGTGGCAGTATGCAGTGGAGATAGAGGCAGGGAGTCCGTCCAAGACACTTGCACAAATGGCCCAATGCATGCTGACTTGCTTGCGTACCAACAGCCGAATTGTCACCATTTGGCAGAGGGATAACTTCTGGCTCTCCACCTTGTTGGACCCTTGCTACCGGTCCAAAATGGGGGCCTTTTTTACACCCGCTGAGAGGGAGGATAAACTGAACTACCATGGAGACATCCTATGTAGTCATTTGCCGCTGCCTATCTGCGCCGTCATCCATCCTCTTGCAGTTCCGACCGTTCCACTGCCATAACTGCTGCGGATGGGTGGGGTGGCATGAGCAGAACCAGCTCTATCAGCAGCAGCCTGAGTCTAGAGTCGCTGATGAGCAGCTTTCTTCACCCGCATAGTGAAGAAACTACTCCCCAGCAGCAGCAGCTAGACCTGGAGCAGGACCTGAACCAGCAGATGGTGGCATACTTGGACAACACCCTGCCACCCCACATTGAAGATCTGCTGGACTGCTGGGCAGCCAAACTGAATTTGTGGCTGCAACTAGTAGAGTTTGCCCTGGAAAAGCTGTCCTGCCCGGCCAGTAGTGTGGCATCAGAGTCGGTGTTTAGTGTGGCGGGGGCCATAGTTACCCGAAGAAAACTCGCCTGTCCAAAACGTGGAGAGACTGACCTTTGTCAATATGAATCAGGTGTGGATCAGCCAGGATTTCCACCCACCAATGCCTCATTCATCAGATTAGATCACCCATGCAGCCTCACCCAAACCTTGACAAAAGAGACCGGATTCTTGTGGTTACCTGCCTTAACTACTATTCTGAATCGGTCAACCTCCTGATGCCACACTTCTGATGCCAAGTGCTCTTTCTTACACCCACCATGGTAATCTAGTACTCTTATTGCCACCTACCTCCACACTTGTGGCCACCTACCTCCACACTTCTGCTGCCACCTCCACACTATGTCGTCGTGCCACTCTGTGGCCTCTTCATGCTGCCGCCACCTCCAGACTCTGTCTTTGTGCCACTCTATGGCCTCCTCATGCTGCTGCCACCTCCACCCTATGTCAGCTTGCCCCTCTCTGATCTTCTGATGCTGCCGCCACCTCCACCCTCTGTCATTGAGCCATTCTGTGGCCTCCTGATGCTGCCCGCCACCTCCACACGCAGTCATATAGCCACTCTGTGACCTCCTCATGCTGCCGCCACCTCCAGACTCTGACATTGGGCCACTCTGTGGTCTCCTAATGCTGCTTCCACCTCACGAGTATGTCAAAGGGCCACTCTGTGGACTTCTCATGCTGTTCCCACCCTCCCCACTTCATGACTGGGCCACAATTTAGCCTTTTTGGCTTGGCTGACATCTGCTTTTATTTGACCCTTTTTCTGATCTGTCAGAATAAAGAAATAATGAGACGCACAAAGGATACTCTCTGTGTAGGTGCTGTAAGGCCTGTATGGTCCCATCAGAATTGGCTTGTGATTTGGTAGCCAAAAGCAGAAGTGGGTACAAGACACATAAGACATGCAAATATTCTGTTCACGTGTCATCTCTGTTTTGGATCCACTCCTGGTTTTTTTTTGGCATTAGCAATACTAATAGATTACTGAGCAAATACTGACCGAGTGAAGGCGGATGCTCCACAGACAGGATCCGTTTTATATGGGTTATTATTCTGACGGATCAGAGGAAGGGCAAAGTAATCAGTGATGTCAACACAAACTTACTGCTGACACCCTCTCCACTCTGTCCGGGGGCTCTACTTGTTTAAGTGTTTAATAAAACAGGTTTTGTAGACATCTATGTGTAATCAGCAGACAACGGTGTAAAAGGAGTGCGCTTCTTCTTGGCGCTAACATCGACCTGTAAGACCAAGTTCATACTTGAGTTATTTGGTCAGTTTTGGCCCTGTGACTGCCCAAATAATTGAAGTGTGCAGTGATTCTAAGAGCGATGCCTGTCATCTGCAGATCATACTGACTCACAGTATTGTTTCACTACCAAAGCAAACTCCCTATGCGTGTTATTGCAAGGCACAGTGTTCTACACCACTATAAAGGCTCTCAGCAGCCAGGAAATATTCATTTTTTTAATTAAATTTGCCGTGAATATATTTGGATAGAACACAATTTTTTCCCAAAAATTTAGTGAATCGGCAAATCGAATTTTTGAAAAATTCGCTCATCTCTAATTAGATTGTCAGCCAAAGACATGGGAGCCTTTAGGAATCATTTACACTGCGAGGGAAATACAGTAACTAGCACTTATCAACCACATACAATTCTATCAGAATTTTGTTTAAATAGCCTTTCACATAGCCTAATGATAGGTGAAAAGGAATAAATGATTATTATTATGATTGTTTATACCCTATTCACTTTACATATTGTTACCAGCATATCTCCTGTTTACACAGGGCAATGTGCTGCCATCAAACAAAAATTTTAGGTGCTGCATGAAAAACGCAATCACCCAACAAATAAGCTTGTTTGCTGGGTGATTAGCAATACATTTAACGGGCCCATTATCAGAAACAAGTGGTGGTATGAATGCTTATTTCTAATAATTGACCCAGTTGTCAGCCAAAGGTCTTTTAGGAATTGTAAAAGGGCTCTTAGGAATTGAAAGCATCTGAGAATATGACCATGTCTGACCAGTGTGTTTTCAGCAGGGAGACACAAAAGTAATAGTGGGATATTTTAGATATACAAATGAAATAAGAGCACTGTTCACATAATACTTGTCACACTAGCGGTTCGTGTCCGCCGGAGTCTGGCTGTCCTGGGCAGGTGCGGACGTCACTCTGCAGTCCATGTGTGAATTGGGATTAGAGCTCTGAAAACTTTCCTTCAGCACTGAGAGAGGTAATGCTTTTCTCCTGCCTCTGTCCAGATGCTGGTTAAGTTGCTGATCAAAGCTCAGGAGGAGGTGAAACCAAAGCCCAGCTAAATACTGAGACTGAAGTTATTCCTTACTAGTAACCAGTGAAGGTGATCTCATTTGGATATCCGTGTACTGAACCTTGTTGGTCTTCCAATTCTGCTCCTTGCTGCCTGCCCCAAGCTTGCAACTGGGATCTGGATTACACTTAGGCCCCTTTCACACGGGCAAGTTTTCCGCGCGGGTGCAATGCGTGAGGAGGACGCATTGCACCCGCACTGAATCCGGACCCATTCATTTCTATGGGGCTGTGCACATGAGCGGTGATTTTCACGCATCACTTCTGCGTTGCGTGAAAATCGCAGCATGTTCTATATTCTGCGTTTTCACGCAACGCAGGCCCCATAGAAGTGAATGGGGATGCGGAAAATCGCAAGCATCCGCAACCAGGCGCGGATGCGTTGCATTTTCCCGCATTGCTGCTTAGCAACGGGACCCAATCTCTATTATTTCCCTTATAACATGGTTATAAGGGAAATAATAGCATTCTTAATAAAGAATGCATTGTTAAATGATGAGGAAGGGGTTAAAAATAATAAAGTTAACTTACCTTAGCCACTTGATCGCGTGAGTCGCGATCTGTCCTCTCTTTCCCTGCAGCATCGATGATCTAAAGGACCTGTGATGACGTCACATCACATGGCCCAATCACCTGCTCCATCACTATGGTGATGGAGCATGTGATTGGTCCATGTGACCATGTGACATCATCCAAGGTCCTAATCACTATCCTCAGGCTGTGGATAGTGCTTATGACCTTGGATGATGTCACGTGGTCACATGGACCAATCACATGCTCCATCACCATAGTGATGGAGCAGGTGATTGGGCCATGTGATGCTGTGACATCATTACAGGTCCTTTACATCTTTCAAGCTAACGGAGAGGAGGCCGGGCTTCGCGATCAAATGGACCAGGTAAGTTATGATTAGTTTATTATTTTTAACCCATTCTGCACCGGGTTCAACATTAGGGAGATGGCTAAGGGTATTATTTTACATTATAACTATGTTATAATGTGAAATAATACCAGCGGGATAATTTCTGACCCAAACATGCACTTCTGTGAAGAAGTGCAGGTTCGGGTCTGGGTACAAAGTGCCGATTTTCTCGCGCGTGCAAAACGCATGACAGCGCTTTGCACTCGCAGGGAAAAATCGCGGCAATTCCCGCAACGCACCCGCACTGTTTGACGGAGTGCACCCGCAACGCCCGTCTGAAAGAGGCCTTAGGGTCCATTCACACGTCCGTGTGTGTTTTGCGGATCCACGGATCCGTGGATCCGCAAAACACGGACATCGGCGATGTGCGTTCCGCAATTTGCGGACCGCACATCGCCGGCACTCTCATAGAAAATGCCTTTTCTTGTCCGCAATTGCGGACAAGAATAGGACATGTTCTATTTTTTTCGGGAACGCAATTGCGGACCCGGAAGTGCGGATCCGCAATTGCGGACCCGGCCGGGACATAGTCTGTCCCCATTGAAATGAATGGGTCCGCAATTCCGTTCCGCAAATGCGGAACAGAATTGCGGACGTGTGAATGGACCCTTATACTAAGCCTGCTCTGACCTCTGAACTGCTATTTGGAATATGCAAGTACTTAGCCTGCCCTGACTATTGGACTGTGTGCAGACTATGTTTGCCTGGGTCCTTGGTGCTTTGCACTGGTATCTCTAAACCCTGTTGGTCAGCAGCCAACTACACCAGGAGTACTCCAGGAGGTAGTGGCCGGGTTGGTTCCTTGCGGAAAAGTCCAGATCCCTGTACAGTGGTTAAAGGGTGAATACCAGGGAATCGCCAGGACAAATCCAAGGTTTAGCCCAAAGCCAAACTGGTTGGTTGGCATGGAGGGTCCACACCCACTGTCTGTAACAATACTTAATAGTCATGCAAGTCTCATTGCAGAACTCTAATCTGGTGCTTAAACATGACAGCACCAAGTGGTATTTGCTTTGCTAAAGGCTATTTAGTATCCCTAACACTGGGTTCAGACCTGAGCGTTTCTAAGACGCGCGTTTTACGCGCGTTCGTGACTCTGGAGACTTTTTTTAATTGGTCTGGAGACCAATTAAAAAAGGGCATCTCTACACTTAACGCGCGTTAAACGCGCGTTAAACGCGCATTCCCATTGAAGTCTATGGGAGCAAAAGCGCGACAAACGCCCAAAAAAACGCTCCTGACCGAGCTTATGCATCGGGCTTTTTACAGCGCGTTTTTACGCGCTGTAAACGCGCAAGTGTGAACCACTCCCATAGGGATGCATTGGTTTTCATGTGTTGAGCGTTTACAGCGCGTTTGAACGCGCTGTAAAACGCTCAGGTGTGAACCCAGGGTAACCATTAGAGAATCACATCAAATACCATGGTCTTTCACTCTCCCCTCATACCACCTTTCATCTTGGAGAATTATAAAGATCATTATCACATAACATGTTTTTATTCTTTCAAATACATACAGTTGTGTTCAAAATTATTCAACCCCCACTGAAATTGAGTGTTTTGGCCAGTTTGACATTGATTTTTTTTAATAATTGTCTGTTTATTGGTATAATTAAAGTATACAGAAACAAAAAACACTTACAGAATATCAAAATAGCAATCAATATCCAAGTGTCCAGAAATACAAAGTCTGGAAGAATAAGCACTTGTACATACATACAAAGCGAGACAAATCATGACATGCATTAGATAGGCGGTCCTATAAAAAGCCCTTGATACATGAATGAAACAAAAAGGCAGCTTCAAAAAAGAGGAGTACTCCTCGCATAGTAATATATAACGTGAATATAGTGAATATAGTGAAGGACAGAAGTACAAAGACACAACAAGACACAGGAGGGGTCACAGGGGAGGGGAGGGGGGAAAGAAAAATTAAGCAGTTTTCTCTATGAATTCATCCCAGGGTCCCCACACTGTATGAAACTTATCTGTAGTATTATTGACATATATTCCATCCGCCTGACATCCATTACACATGAGAGTAAGTCAGAGTGGGACGGTCTGTCCTGCCTTTTTCAAAATTTAGCAATAAGACGTCTGGTTGCTGTCAATACATGTAGCACTAGACATAACACACGTTTTCTCAATACTAGAGGCGGCATGTTAAGCAAATACATATATGGGTCCAGGGAAAATTTTACAGTGGTCAGTTGCAATATAAGATGCTGTGTCTCCCTCCAGAGGGGGAATATAAGTGGGCAGTCCCAAAAAATATGAAATAGAGACCCTAGATTGGCATTACACCTCCAACAGACATTCGAAACAGCTGGATTCAAGTGCTTAAGCATCTGAGGCGTGTGATACCAAAACATCAGTGGTTTATAAGAATTTTCTCGGTAAGTCACACAAGTAGAAGTCATTGCCGCCCTTCGCCATATAAGCCTCCAATCATCCGGCGGTATCTCCCTCTCCAAATATCTCTCCCATTTAGACATATAGTTGTGACGCGTAATCTGTGGGGATTCCGGAGTCAAAAGCAAGCTATATATGTCAGAGATGAGGCCCATAGTAGAAGTCGATCATTTACACAGACGCTCAAACAGTGTCGGAGTCGACACCTTTGTGTCGCTAAATAGGGATCTAAGCAAGTGTTGTAATTGTAAATGCTGCCATCTAGAAGACTCTAGTAAACTATACCTTCCCCTCAGATTTTCAAAAGGTATAATCTCAAGGGTCCTGTAATCCACAATGTCTGCGAACCTAAACAGTTTGTTAGCAAACCAGGGTTTAAAAAACCCTTGTTGCTGCCCTAGAGGAAACAAAGGAGTAAATATAAATGACGTCATGGAGGATTTATCTGATACTAGGGGGAATTTTCGGATACAGTGTTTCCAAACATCATATGTCAGAGACATTGGGCCAAGCAAATGCGGAACAGAATTCCGGGCGATGTGAATGGACCCTTATACTAAGCCTGCTCTGACCTCTGAACTGCTATTTGGAATATGCAAGTACTTAGCCTGCCCTGACTATTGGACTGTGTGCAGACTATGTTTGCCTGGGTCCTTGGTGCTTTGCACTGGTATCTCTAAACCCTGTTGGTCAGCAGCCAACTACACCAGGAGTACTCCAGGAGGTAGTGGCCGGGTTGGTTCCTTGCGGAAAAGTCCAGATCCCTGTACAGTGGTTAAAGGGTGAATACCAGGGAATCGCCAGGACAAATCCAAGGTTTAGCCCAAAGCCAAACTGGTTGGTTGGCATGGAGGGTCCACACCCACTGTCTGTAACAATACTTAATAGTCATGCAAGTCTCATTGCAGAACTCTAATCTGGTGCTTAAACATGACAGCACCAAGTGGTATTTGCTTTGCTAAAGGCTATTTAGTATCCCTAACACTGGGTTCAGACCTGAGCGTTTCTAAGACGCGCGTTTTACGCGCGTTCGTGACTCTGGAGACTTTTAGTTGGTCTGGAGACCAATTAAAAGGGCATCTCTACACTTAGCGCGTTAAGCGCGCGTTAAACGCGCATTCCCATTGAAGTCTATGGGAGCAAAAGCGCGACAAACGCCCAAAAAAACGCTCCTGACCGAGCTTATGCATCGGGCTTTTTACAGCGCGTTTTTACGCGCTGTAAAACGCGCAAGTGTGAACCACTCCCATAGGGATGCATTGGTTTTCATGTGTTGAGCGTTTTACAGCGCGTTTGAACGCGCTGTAAAACGCTCAGGTGTGAACCCAGGGTAACCATTAGAGAATCACATCAAATACCATGGTCTTTCACTCTCCCCTCATACCACCTTTCATCTTGGAGAATTATAAAGATCATTATCACATAACATGTTTTTATTCTTTCAAATACATACAGTTGTGTTCAAAATTATTCAACCCCCACTGAAATTGAGTGTTTTGGCCAGTTTGACATTGATTTTTTTTAATAATTGTCTGTTTATTGGTATAATTAAAGTATACAGAAACAAAAAACACTTACAGAATATCAAAATAGCAATCAATATCCAAGTGTCCAGAAATACAAAGTCTGGAAGAATAAGCACTTGTACATACATACAAAGCGAGACAAATCATGTCATGCATTAGATAGGCAGTCCTATAAAAAGCCCTTGATACATGAATGAACAAAAGGCAGCTTCAAAAAGAGGAGTACTCCTCGCATAGTAATATATAACGTGAATATAGTGAAGGACAGAAGTACAAAGACACAACAAGACACAGGAGGGGTCACAGGGGGGAGGGGAAAGAAAAATTAAGCAGTTTTCTCTATGAATTCATCCCAGGGTCCCCACACTGTATGAAACTTATCTGTAGTATTATTGACATATATTCCATCCGCCTGACATCCATTACACATGAGAGTAAGTCAGAGTGGGACGGTCTGTCCTGCCTTTTCCAAAATTTAGCAATAAGACGTCTGGTTGCTGTCAATACATGTAGCACTAGACATAACACACGTTTTCTCAATACTAGAGGCGGCATGTTAAGCAAATACATATATGGGTCCAGGGAAAATTTTATAGTGGTCAGTTGCAATATAAGATGCTGTGTCTCCCTCCAGAGGGGGAATATAAGTGGGCAGTCCCAAAAAATATGAAATAGAGACCCTAGATTGGCATTACACCTCCAACAAACATTTAAAACAGCTTGATTCAAGTGCTTAAGCATCTGAGACGTGTGATACCAAAACATCAGTAGTTTATAAGAATTTTCTCAGTAAGTCACACAAGTAGAAGTCATTGCCACCCTTCGCCATATAAGCCTCCAATCATCCGGCGGTATCTCCCTCTCCAAATATCTCTCCCATTTAGACATATAGTTGTGACGCGTAATCTGTGGGGATTCCGGAGTCAAAAGCAAGTTATATATGTTAGAGATGAGGCCCTTAGTAGAAGTCGATAGTTTACACAGACGCTCAAACAGTGTCGGAGTCGACACCTTTGTGTCGCTAAATAGGGATCTAAGCAAGTGTTGTAATTGTAAATGCTGCCATCTAGAAGACTCTGGTAAACTATACCTTCCCATCAGATTTTCAAAAGGTATAATCTCAAGGGTCCTGTAATCCACAATGTCTGCAAACCTAAACAGTTTGTTAGCAGACCAGGGTTTAAAAAACCCTTGTTGCTGCCCTAGAGGAAACAGAGGAGTAAATATAAATGACGTCATGGAGGATTTATCTGATACTAGGGGGAATTTTCGGATACAGTGTTTCCAAACATCATATGTCAGAGACATTGGGCCAAGCAGATTGATTCCGTGTTGTTTTGGTAATGGCGTCCATAATAAGGCATTAGGATGGATAGGTGCCAACCATAACTTCTCAATCTCCATCCATCTAGAGAATGCCCAGAGGGATGACCACGCTGGAATGCGGCGTAGATGTGTCGCCCAATAATAGGCAGTGACATCAGGAAGTCCAAGACCCCCCTGTGTTTTGAGGGCAGTGAGGGTGTTACAGGAAATCCTGTGTCTTTTCCCATTCCAGACAAACCTGAGGATGGAAGACTTAAGGGCTCTCAAATCTTTCATAGGTATGGGGACTGGTAGGGTCTCCATCATATACAGCAATTTAGGTAGTATTGTCATTTTAACCGCCGCAATGCGTCCCAACAGGGAAATTGGCAAGGACATCCACTTAAACAGAAGAGAGTTAAATAGGGGCAGAAAATTACAGGCGTACAAAGTACCATTGGTTTTTGTCAGTTTTACACCAAGATACCCAAGACTATCTGCATCCCACTTAAAGTGGAAATTATTCTGTAAAGCAGTCAGAGTTTCCGATGGAATATTAAGAGGCAAAGCTTCTATTTTATTTGTATTAACCTTGTACCCAGATAGTCTACCATATTCTTTCAGGACCTGGAATAAATTAGGCAAAGAAGTGTGTGGGTTCGTTAGCGTAAGCAGTATATCGTTCGCAAAGAGCGATAGTTTAAAAGGGACGTTATTAACTTCCACCCCTTGGACATCAGGATGGGCTCTTATGAATGAGGCCAACGGTTCTATGCAGAGCACGAAGAGCAAGGGGGATAATGGACATCCCTGACGGGTACCGTTGTGGATACATATTTCACCAGATTGGGCATGTGTCGTTTTCACAAAAGCTGTAGGGCGAGTGTACAGAGCCCTTACAGCTTTCATAAAAGGCCCCTCCATACCGAAGCATCGCAGTGTGGAAAACATAAAAGGCCAGCTGAGGCGATCAAAGGCCTTTTCAGCATCTAGACCTAACAGTACCGCCTGCTGTTGCCGCCTATTAACAATATCCATCAAATCTATGGCCCGCCTCGTATTGTCTCCTCCTTGGCGATTTAATACAAATCCAACCTGATCTTTATGGATCAGGCTCGGTAGTAAAGCAGCTAGTCTATTCGCTAGCAATTTTGTGAATATTTTCAGATCAGAATTGAGAAGGGCTATGGGCCTGTAATTAGAGCAATCCATATGATCCTTGCCCGGTTTGGGAATGAGCGTAATGAAGGATTGTAGCATTGTCTCAGGTATGGGGGAGCCTTTCAGAAAGGAATTGTACAGTTTGACCATGTGCGGGAGGAGAATATCTGCATATGTCTTATAATATAGATATGGCAGACCATCCGGGCCAGGTGACTTTCGGTTAGGGAGATGTTTTATCACATCTAATATGTCTTCAGTGGTGATTGGGGCGTTTAGGGCAGATAGCGATTCACTTGTCAACTTAGGTAGGTTACAACGAGCAAGGAAAGAGGAAAGCTCCTCTTGCTGTTTCAAGGGATCTCTAGAGATCTGCAGGGGCAAAGAGTACAGGGTATCATAATACTGCTGGAAAAGAGTCATAATTTTTTGAGGGTCATATATAATAGTGCCGTCAGCCTGTCTCACAGCCGTCGGGGCGTTCGTCAGATTGGAATCCCGCAGCTGTCTCGCCAAAAGCGTATGTGATTTATTTCCCCAAGTGTAATAGCGTTGCCGGGAATACAAAAGTAATTTATCCACCCGGGTAAGCTCCAAATCCTTTAACTTAGCTCTGAGCATAACCACAAGCTACGGGATCCCAGCTGTCTTTCCAAGTGGTCAAGGTCCGCTTTGATATTAATATTCCAGTAGGCAATCCTGAAGGTCAGTTCTAGGCACCAGATTTGACAGAAGATGCTCATTAAGGCGCCAATGGCACACCTTAGTCTGAGGGCGTCCCGTGGTAAGAGTCAAAAAAATCGGCGCATGGTCTGACCAGGTAATAGACCCTATGTCTGCGTCTAACATTAGGCACAAAGTAGGTATGTTCCCGAAAACATGTGTGTGTGTACTATGTGGGTGGGAATAAAAAGTAAACGTCTTGGAGGTAGGGTAGTTTATTCGCCACAGGTCATACAACGCAAACCGCTGCATCAAGCGTCTAAAGAGGCGAGAGAGTCTGTTCTGTTCACTAGAAGGGGGTTTTCCCGCCAACGTTTGTCTGTCCATGGTTTCGGAAAAAGAAACATTAAAATCACCCCCCACTATAAGTGTTGCAGGAAGTAAATGGGACACCTTCATGAGCACCTTAGTGAGGAAGGAGATCTGCCTAGAATTAGGAGCGTATAAATTACACAAGACATATGGATTACCATGAAGAGAGGCCTGTAAAATAGGATCAGTGATCTGAGAAGACACCTGCAGTGGACAGTTAGTAGATAAGAGTATGGCCACTCCCGCTTTTTTGCTGTCAGTACATGCAGAATAAGCCCTAGGGTACAAACCCGCTGCAAATTTGAAAGTCCCCGCAGTGTTAAAGTGCGTCTCCTGGAGGAAGACCACCCCGGCTCTCTGGGAGCGACATTCTGTCAAGGCCAACCACCGCTTAACATTGGAGTTCAGACCCTTGACATTCAGTGACATACATTTAATCATGGCGTAAAGAATGGCATTGCCATATACTTGCTATTAGGAGCAGACAGGGAGATCCTCCAGGAGAACACATCACACAGATCCCAGATGAAAAACTGCAAAAAAAAGATGTTAGTATCTTTACACGATGAGAACCAACAATGGGAGAACAGACACATTGGGATGTGGGGGGGCACAAAAGACAGCATTAACAGAGAGAAACAAACAGGAATGATCCTAACATTGGACTTCAACGTCCAGTCGGGGGCAGGTAACATAGATCCAGCAAAATAGACACGGCCCTGTCTCTTATCCTCGGTCCCCGCAGGAACAGAGGAGAGGAAGAGGGCTAGAAGATCGAACCCCGCTGCAGAGGCTAGGTCGGGCTCGTCCGTTAATGAGAGCATAATCCAGAAATAGAAAGAAAAGAAAAAGAAAAGAAACAAGCTTCACAGTAAATATGAAACACTAAGTGACGCATAAACGTATTAACGAAGGTCACTAGCTTTGCAACAGGACTAGAAATAACTATAGAGCAACAGTCGCCATCTTAAGCGGCAAAAGTTATAGGAGACAGGTAGTAAAGTACAGCATAACAAGCAGCAACTCAAGTAGGTTCGTCTCTGAACAGGGGCCCCGTTTCCCTCGGTGGGGTGCGGCGATTTTTGCTTCTCGCTTAAGACCAGATCGGCGGGGGTGCCAGCATCGGATCCGGGACCTCCCAGTCCTCAACAGGAGGGATCGGAAGACCCAGGGAGGCACAGAAAGACGTCAGGTCAGCATAGGTCCTCAGGGACACAGCTTTCCCGTTTTTGTTGGCAACAAGAGCAAATGGATAGCCCCAGCGGTACGGGATCTTGTGATGTCTCAGGGAAGTCAGGAGAGGCTGAAGTAATCTTCGTTTTTGCAGCGTCAGCCAGGAGAGATCCTGATACAGTTGTACCTGGACACCATGGAAATCGATGGTACGGAGTGCACGGGCTTTGGTCATTATGGACTCTTTAAGCTGAAAATCCGTAACGCAGCAGATGACATCACGGGGTTGCGCACTTGAGTTCTTGGGACGTAGGGCTCTGTGGGCACGGTCCAATTTAATGACATGAGAAGCAGGAAAGCCCAATATAGCGTTAAATAAATCATTCAGCACTTCATGCAAGTCTTCCTCTGTGTCAGACTCAGGCAGGCCCCTTACTCTAATGTTATGTCTGCGACCCCTATTGTCCAGATCCTCTAGGTGCCTAGTATTATCACGTACAGCCTGGGAGCATCTAGAGACAGTAGATTGAAGGTGTGCAATATATTTGCGGGTGACATCATGTTCTGTTTCCAGAGAGTCTACTCTGACCGCAATTTGTTTAAAATCTTGGCGCAGGGACGATATTTCTTCTTTACAAGTGTTCCTCACCTCAGTTATGAGATTCTGAAAGTCCTCCTTAGTAGGAAGATGCTGTAGAGACTTCTGCAGATAATTAGAGGATTGGGTGAGGGCTTGGGCACCCTCTCCTGTGTCATCCATCATGTCTGCTTGTGAGCCCCAAGGGGTGTCTTCCCCCTCCTGCCTCCCTCTAAAATGTGGAGCCTCTATTGGATCCTCAGGAGCGTTAGCCCAGTCCCTTTTGCGTTGGGACGGTGTGGCCTGGGTGTTCTGGCGTTTGGGCGCCATTTTAGGTGACACGCTGGTCCTGGGGGGAAGCCCCAGGGAGTGTGAAGCGGTGCCTGAGGCGGTAGTGTGCTGTGTGGAGCGGTACACAAACTCCCTGGCCAGTGGGGAGAGAGGGGAGCCCGGTACCTTCAATGAGTCACCGCCGGGGCTCTGCAGTGCCAAGTGTTCGTGCTCCTCCCTGCTGAAGATGGCGCCTGCGGAGGTCCCGCACTCCAGGTCAGTTGGAGCCGCCTGTTGCTCAGATCGGCGCTCCAGGTAGTGTGCGATCGATTTCAGTCGCAAGTGGGGTGCTGGGCTGCCTCTGGAGCGTTTAGCAGGCAGCAGTTTCCCCATGGAGTGCCAGCACCGGGCTATAGATGCTCCTTAGCAGGAGATAGGTGACGGAGCTCTCCCTCTACGCGTCCATCTTGCCGGACGGCCAAGCCACGCCCCCCAGTTTGACATTGATTTTGATCATTTCAGTCATCTTGTTTACAATTAAATCAAAGAGGCACTTGTAAGTCGGACAAATATAACATAACATTTATAATGAAATACCCACAAATGTCTTTTCTGTGCTCACATCATTATCAGTTTTATTCAACCCCCAAGTGACATTCAATCTTAGTACTTAGTACAACATCCTTTTCCAGTTATAACAGCTTTTAAACGTGAAGCATAGCTTGACACAAGTGTCTTGCAGCGATCTACGGGTGTCTTTGCCTATTCTTCATGGGCAAAAGCCTCCAGTTCAGTCACATTCTTAGGCTTGCGCGCTGCAACTGCTTTCTTTAAGTCCCACCAGAGGTTCTCAATCGGATTTAAGTCTGGTGGTGACTGCGATGGCCACTTCAAAATGTTCCAGCCTTTAATCTGCAACCATGCTCTAGTGGACTTGGAGGTATGCTTGGGATCATTGTCCTATTGAAAGGTCCAACGTCTCCCAAGCCTCAGGTTTGTGACGGACTGCATCACCTTTTCATCCAATATCTCCTGGTATTGAAGAGAATTCATGGTACCTTGCACACGCTGAAGCTTCCCTGTACCTGTAGAAGCAAAACAGCCCCAAAGCATGATTGACCCCCCGCCATGCTTCACAGTAGGCAAGGTGTTCTTTTCCTCATAGGCCTTGTTCTTCCTCCTCCAAACATAGCGTTGATCCATGGTCCACAGAACACTATCCCAAAACTTTTGTGGTTTGTCCACATGACTTTTGGTATGCTGCAGTCGACTCTTCTTATTCTTTGGAGACAGCAAGGGGGTGCGCCTGGGAGTTCTGGCATGGAGGCCTTCATTACGCAGTGTGCGCCTTATTGTCTTAGCTGAAACTTCAGTACCCACATCTGACAAATCTTTTTCAGTTCCTCAGCAGTCACACGTGGACTTTTCTCCACTTTGCGCTTCAGGTAGCACACAGTAGTCGAAGTCAGCATCTTCTTTCTGCCACTACCAGGTAGCGTTTCAACAGTGCCCTTTGCCTTGAATTTGCGAATGATGCTTCCTATGGTGTCTCTTGGTATGTTTAACATTTTTGCAATCTTCTTATAGCCATTGCCCTTCTTGTGAAGAGAAATCACCTCTTCTCTTGTCTTCCTGGACCATTCTCTTGACTTCACCATGTTTGTAAACACACCAGTAAATGTCTAGAAGGAGCTGAGTATCACAGTCATTTTGCATCTGCCTAATCGGTGCTTATTATGCTTGATTGCTGCTCCTTGACATCCACAGGTGTTTTCAATACCTGATCGAAAACACTTGAATGAACCTCTGTTCTTAAGAGTGGTAGTCTTTAAGGGGTTGAATAATTGTGTCAATGAGGAAATCACAAAAGAAAAGATTTAATACTGTATTACAAAAACAATTGATGTCATTTTAGTTGCATTTGTTTCTTTAAAAAGCCCTTGTAAGATTTCATTCTGAACACAATTACAAATGTACATTAAATTCCCTAAAACCCTTTACAGCATTGGGGGTTGAATAATTTTGAACACAACTGTACATGTAAAAAAATTGTTTCTTTTCTTTATGCTAAGATCTGAATGAGTGCCCATAGTAGCTAGTTAAATATGTGAAACCATCGAAAAGAATGATACTTCATTCAATAATTTTCTTAAAGGCTACCTATAGGATTCAGCTACATCTTGGTCTGGTGACAACTGTCACACCCAAGGATCACAGCTGGATTGCAGCATAGTGATGCTAACATAGAAATGAATATGGTCATAGCCTGACTTGCACATGTGCCCTAACCTAACCAGAGTGTTTATCCCAGCCCTAACTCATCTCTTCAACCTATCACTAACCTCTGGTCTCTTCCCCTCTGCTTTTAAACATGCTACCATTACACCCATCCTCAAAAAGCCTTCATTTGACCCATCTTCTTTGTCCAGTTATCGCCCCATATCACTTCTTTCATATGCCTCAAAGCTACTTGAGCAACTTGTCCATTCTGAACTGTTCTCTCACCTCTCCTCCTGCTCCCTCTTTGACCGGCTACAATCTGGCTTCCGACCCCACCACTCAACCGAGACTGCCCTCACCAAAGTCACCAATGACCTACTACTTGCCAAAACCAAAAAACATTACTCTGTCCTCCTTCTCCTTGACTTGTCCTCTGCCTTTGACACTGTCGACCACTCCCTTCTGTTGCAAACTCTCTCATCTCTTGGCATCACTGACCTGGCCCTCTCTTGGATCACATCATACCTCACAGAACAGACATTTAGCGTCTCCCACTCTCACACCACCTCCTCGCCTCACTCCCTCTCTGTTGGTGTCCCGCAGGGCTCCGTCCTAGGACCCCTGCTCTTCTCTATCTACACCTTCAGCCTGGGACAGCTTATAGAGTCCCATGACTTTAAGTATCACTTATATGCTGATGACACACAAATCTACCTCTCTGGTCCAGACATCACCACCTTACTATCCAGAATCCTACAATGCCTATCTCTCATATCCTCCTTCTTCTCCTCTTGCTTTCTAAAACTTAACATGGATAAAACAGAATTCATCATCTTTCCCCCATCTTGCTCACCCCCCCAACAGACCTATCTATCACAATCAATGACTGCACACTCTACCCGGTCAACCAAGTCCGCTGCCTTGGGGTGACCTTGGATTCTGCCCTCTCCTTCCGAGCCCTTTCCACCACCTGCCGCTTCCAACTCAAAAACATCTCCCGCATCCGCCCTTTCCTCAACTTTGAATCGGTAAAAATGCTTGTACATTCCCTCATCATCTCCCACCTAGACTACTGCAACATTCTCCTCTGTGGCCTTCCATCTAGCTCTCTCGCACCCCTACAATCTATCCTCAACTCTGCTGCCCGACTAATCCACCTCTCCCCCCGTTACTCCTCTGCCTCTCCCCTCTGCCAGTCCCTGCACTGGCTCCCCATTGCCCAGCGAATTCAGTTTAAAATGCTAACCAACACATACAAGGCCGTCCACATCCGGTCCCCTCCCTACATCTCTGAGCTACTTTCCTAATACATCCCCACACGCAATCTTCGATCCTCACAGGACCTCCTTCTCTCCTCTCCTCTTATCACCTCTTCCCACACTCGCCTCCAGGATTTCTCCCGTGCATCCCCTATCCTCTGGAACTCGCTACCCCAACATACCAGACTCTCACCTACAGTGGAATCCTTCAAAAGCAACCTGAAAACCCACCTCTTCAGACAAGCCTACAACCAGTGACACTGCTGCCTCTATACCGCCATGACCAGCTTCACCCTCGCCTACTGTCTCCTTCCCCCATGTAGATTGTAAGCCCTCACGGGCAGGGCCCTCTATCCTTCTGTACCAGTCTGTAACTTGTCTCGTTCATGCTTAAGGCAATTGCCTGTAATATGTATGTGCACCGCTTATGATATGTACAGCGCTATGGAATGAATGACGCTCTAAAAATAATAATAATAATAATAATAATAATGACTGCGACCCCAGAATCACAAAAAATCAAACACTGCTGGTTGCTGCACATATGCAAGTCCCACTGCGACCCCATTTATTTCTATGCTAACACTGTTTCACTGTGATCCCACTACAATCCGATCAACAGCTGCAGCGTACCCGAACTTTTAGACTGTTAGCACCATCTTAGTAAATTGCTTATAGCAGGAAGTTCTCAAAGTAACAAAATAAAATACCTCCATGGACAGCAATAAAAGGGTTACACATTTCGATATTACTGAACTAGTGGTTACTGATTATAAAATAGTCATCGAGAGCACGAGTGATTAAGTCAATTGCTCTTCTGTGAATGTTACTTCCTGGCACTTTGGCTATCCAAGATCTGAAAGTAAATAAGGAAACATGAGTGACATGTAATTGAACTGTACTTCTTTCCATCACTCTCAGCCATGGAGAAACTTATAGCCAAGCAGTTAGATATATACAAGGCCCCATGCCCAGGGCTTTTCTTGAGTCAGTTGTTGTCTACTGGCTACTAATAATCTTACTAAATTATATATTATAATTCAATGTCAGCTGCTGAAGACCCCTTAAACAAAGAGAAAGGGAGAGCATCATGCATGAATAATATTAAAGCCAAACAGGAGAAGTGCATTTTTATTTTAGTAGTAGTGTGCCCCCAAATGACAGGCACCTTGTTCTGATTACTGTGAAAGTCACAAATGTTATCACTGCCTACAGCGATGCTTCCATCCAGTATTATCTAATACCTACAAACCATGCCTGTCAGTTCCATCAAAATTAGCCAGCCTCAGTGCCCCCTATATAGTGCCATTCTCAAATATCCATGCAGTGCCATCCAAAATAGGCCGATAAAGTGACTAAAATGTGGCAGCCTCAGAGTCAGTTATACAATGCCAACTACCAATTTTCTAATTTTTACACTCCTCTTCCATGCAATCACACTACTTCCCCCTGCAGTTACAAAAGACACAGGAAGAAGAATTCTTTGCAAGAGCAATCAGTAAAGATGGTGCAATACTTGACTGCGGAACTGTGATGCGACAATCACAGAAAATCCAGCACTGTTGCATTTTTGGCCCCAGAGCACAGGTTGCACTTTGCTATCATAGACGACAAAGCAAGTCACGTGCGACTATGAATTATCTACGACCTTTCTGTGATTCGGTTGCATTTTCACAGCTACATCATAGCTCTAAAATAGTCAGTCAATTCTTACATGTTTTTTGTAATGCGACTTTTGTTAGACTTGCTATATTGTGACACATTTTGTCGTGTTCCCTATCCTTTGATATCTGCATGGATAGGTGAGCAGAACCACTGATGTCCACTGATATATATCATGGTAACAAACCTGTTTTTTTCCCTTTTGGTGAAATAATATTTAAGACTATTAAGAAATATTTTATAAATGGAAAGCATCTTCATAATGAATTCATATTTTCTGTGAGACCACCAGAGATAAGCGAATCGAAGGTGACAAAGTGGAATTCGATCCGAATCGCACCAATTCCGAATGTGAGGACATCGAGCAAGGAACTCTGGGAATGCGAGATCACCTATAATGCCATGCATGCAGCCAATCAGCAGCCAGTCAGCCCTGTGATGTCACAGTCCTATAAATAGCATCAGCCATCTTGGATTCTGCCATTTTCCAGTGTACATACTGCAGGGAGAGTAGTCAGCAGGCGCTAGGGACAGTGCTAGAAAAAACTTCATTGTGCTAAGAACTATTTACAAGTTCAATGAAAGATTATTCAAGGTGTAGGGAAAGGATAGGGAGGAATCATTCCACAGCACTTATTTAGAACAGGGTTCAGTAGGGGAGGTGACAGCCTGGGTAATAGGAACAATGCTATTTTACCTTGATGCACTGACTGCCATTATACAGTTCTGTAATTCCAGCAAACCGTTCTTGCAAGTGCTGTTTGATACAGTCATTAACAGGGTTTATTACAAGGAAATATTTATACGTCTTATTTGCCCTTGTGCGGCGCAGTTATCTGTTCTAAAGCATTTTTTGGCTTGCATTAGTGGGAATAAAAGGGCTTTTCAGGTGTTGTGTGATGAAGTGCGAAAATTACAGCCCATTTTGGCGTGTATTAGTGGCACAAAACAAAATAATTATTTGCCGTTCAGCGGTGCAGTTCTATGTTCTAAAGCCCTTTTTGTCGTGTATTAGTGGCAAAAGAAAAATATATTTGTCATTCAGCAGTGCAGTTATATGTTCTAAAGACTTTTGTGGAGTGTATAAGAGGAAAAAAGAAACATATATTTGCCGTTCAGCAGTCCAGTTATATGTTCTAAAGCCTTTTGTGGAGTGTATAAGAGGAAAAAAGAAAAATATATTTGCCGTTTAGTGGTGCAGTTATATGTTCTAAAGCCTTTTGTGGAGTGTATAAGTGGGAAAAAAAATAAGGGCCTATTTGCCGTTCAGTGGTGCAGTTCTATGTTCTAAAGCCTTTGCCGTTGTGTGGTGAAGTGAGAAAATTACAGCCCTTTTTGGCGTGTATTAGTTTGGAAAAAAAGGGCTTATTAGCCATTGTGTGGTGAAGTGAGAAAATTACAGACTTTTAGTTTTTTTTTATTTCCTTTTTTTTTATTTATTTGATCTAACAGCATGTCAGACAGAGAAGTGCCAGGCCCTGCACAGGGGGGTGGCAGAGGCCTAAATGTTTCTGGCGCAGGCACAGGTCGCAGCAGAGTAAGGGGGCCTGGCAGCAGAAGTGGCAGTGAGAAGCCTAAGCTCCCGTTGTCATCTAGCGGCCGTCTCTTGACCAGCAACCCAGCGGTTCTTGAATGGTTGACTCAGTTATTTCAGTTTTGGACCTACTCCTGTTTTTTTTGGCATTATCAATACTGACGGATTACTGACCAGTCGCTGACCGAGTTAAGGCGGATGCTCAACAGACAGAATCCTTTTTTTGTGGGCTATTGTTCTGACGGATCAGAGGAAGGGCAAAATAATCAGTGATGTCAACACAAACTTACTGCTGACACCCTCTCCACTCTGTCGGAGGGGCTCTACTTGTATAAGCATTTAATAGAACAGGTTCTGCAGACATCTATGTGGATGACGACGGTATAAAAGGAGTGCGCTTTGGAACATATAACTGCACCGCTGAACGGCAAATAGCCCTTATTTTTTTCCATTCATACACGACACAAAAGGCTTTAGAACATATAACTGGACCGCTGAATGGCAAATAGGCCCTTATTTTTTTCCACTTACAGTATACACGACACAAAAGGCTTTAGAACATAGAACTGCACTGCTAAACGGCAACTATATTTTTCTTTTTTCCAGACCATATGCGGAACCATTCAAGTCAATTGGTCAGCAAAAACATGTAAGTTACTCCATGTGCATTCTGTTTCTGTATGTCCATATTTCCGTTCCGCAAAAAAATAGAACATGTCCTATTATTGTACACATTACGGACAAGTATAGTACTGTTCTATGAAGGGCCAGCTGTTCCGTTCCGCAAAATATGGAATGCACACGGATGTCATACGTATTTTTTGCGGATCTGTTTTTTGAAGACCGCAAAATACATACGGTCGTGTGCATGAGCCTTTACTGCAAGGCACAGTGTTCTACACCACTATAAAGGCTCTCTGAAACCAGGAAATAGCCATTTTTTAATGCGATTCGCTGCAAATAAATTCAGATCGAATCTAATTTTTTTAGGAAAATCTCTAGAGACCATTATTAATTTTCAATTCGGTAAGAGATATTCTTAATTAACGGACCGGTATCACTGATTATTAGAAACAATATGCCAACCTTTCTATGATTTTCATTATGCTAACATGAAGCCCAATCATTTATGGTGTGTGTTAATCATTTATATGAATATAAAACAGTGATTAACCTAATACAAGCTTATTAACATGGCATACCTTGAGGATAAGCGGCAATCGTTGTAAATACTTGGGGGCGGTGGCGCGGGGGGGGGGGGGGGGGCAGGAAAGAAAAGAAGGAAAATTTGCCCTTGATTAATTGCCATACATATAAAACCCTGCAGCAGATACACTAAAAATATCTGCATTCTAGCCAAGGTGTTTCAGTGCTAGCAGTTTTTTCACAGCGCCAGGTCTTCTCCGCATATCATTTTTCATAATTTGACACTGATAAAGAGTTGTAGCGTGGCTGCATCTTCATACAGCTGTATGCATATCCATATCAAAAATGTCTGCATCTTCCTTCCACATCTAGACTTTTACCTATTTTGTTGGCCTAGTTTCCTTTCAGATCTTTTTCATATAAAATAGGATGTTTCTGTTTCTCTCTTCTGTCACTGCTGCAGAGCAATGGATCTCATAATAATAGATGCTTTGCGCAGCTGACAGTGCATTAAACACCATACAAAGCACACTTTAGAGACAGAATTAATCTGCGGAAGAAGAATCTCAGCTTCGATGGTGACTGTGATAGTGAGAGATAAAGTCACACGTGCAAGGTCAAAGCAAATGGTCCTGAAAAATGTCTCTGTATTTGTACAGCTGTAGATACTCATTGCAATGGCTGCTGTATAACTAGGCACTTTTTCTTGATAATGCACATATTTTATCAGTCATGTGGCAGCCTCTCAATATATACAGACATACTGTAGTTAACAGGTACACTTTCTATTTAGACCAAGTGTTAGAAAGAGATGTGTTCCTTGAGTAACTTTGACGATGGCATCTTTATTGCTACCACATGGGGTGGTTTTAGTGGCCTCCAGTCCCAACATAATGCACTGTCCCACTGTGCTTTTATGTAATGTATTTATTTCATGTATTTTTGGTGTAGAAAGAGTTAACAGGCCTTAGTTACTATCACTAGGTGGGAATGTGCATCTCTCACCATAGGAAGGAGTCGATGGGTTTCTCTGACACCACACTTAGTTGGCATGGCCCAGAAATAAGCTCTGTGCCCCCACCTGTCCCGAACCTGCCTCTTTCATTTTCTGTTCCTTCTGCACGGGGAGTATTGTATGCCATCAGCTCTGCCCTGCTTTTCAGTGAGGACAAGCTTATTGAGGACAGTCAGCAGCTACTGCCCAGCCAAGATGTGTGGGAGAGATCCACTGCTTCCTCTGGTAGGTGAGCAAGTAGCGACAATGAGAGTCGCATGGGAGCAGGTGTTGCATGTGGTCAGGCACAGGGTCCTGAGACTGGTGAGGATGAGAGAACTGATGCCTTGTGCCGAGCCAAGGTGGAGAGTGCCAAGCCATCATTACTTCTCGAAAAAGGCTGTACCAGCCCTGCACATGTATGTTGAAGGTGGGCCAGTGCTCGAGTCTGTTGGTGTCTGCTAAAGTTCACAATCTGTGGAGCTGTACTATAACTACAGTCAATATATATCCTTTACAGCCCACTGGGTAAATGTGGTTCTTGCCCAGGCACACCTGCAACTTGGCCAGGTGACGGCACTGCCGCCTCCGCGTTCTCAAGCTGTGAGTCCTGCGCCAATGTCCTCCTCTGTCTCCTCATCCTCAACCTTTTCCTCAGCCTCTTTGCAGGCACAATTTGGAGTGCTCCTCCAGCATACCACCTATGCAGAGCATGGCAGTGTCACGCTGTTCTGCACCTGGTCCTGGTTTACCTGGGTGAACGGAGTCACATCAGGGAGAAATTGCTCCGTGTACTTCAAGAAGAAATTGTATCCTGACTATCTCCTCACCAACTGAAGATAGGAACCATGGTCACTGATAACGGGAAGTCTGCGCTGCATCAAGGAGGGCTGATCCATGCGCCCTGCATGGCGAATGTCTTTAATCTGGTTGTAAAGCAGTTCCTGAAGTCTTCTACCCAACTGCAAGACATCCTGAAAATGGCCAGGAAACTGTGCATGGACTTCAGCCACTCTTACCCTGCAAAACACACCCTCCTTGAGCTGCAAAGGCAGAATAGCGTTCCCCAACATTTTCTTATAGAAGAAGTTTCCACCCGTTGGAACTCCACCCTCCACATGTTGGACCAATATGAGCAGAGGAAGACCACAAATGATTTCTTAATGATTCAGGCGGACTGGAGCACTCCCCTGTGTAACTTCAATGTTAGACAGTGGCAGCTCATGCGTGACACCTGCCATTTGCTCAGGCCTTTGAGGAGGCCACTTTATTTGTCAGTTGCAAAGACTACAGGATGAACAATGTCATTCTACTCCTTCAAGTCTTGGAGCAGATGCTGATAAATCTGACTGGCCAGGGGGCAGGAGACATGGTGCCTACATCTCACGACCACCTGAGCCCTGTGGGGGCTGAACAGGTGGAGGAGAAAGACATTCACTCACAACTAATTTATATATAAATGGGTGGTTTATCTGCACACATGACATAGGGGAGCTTGAGGGTTATGAGGAAGGCCAGGCAGAGGATTCCAACACATTATGGCAGTATGCATTGGAGAGGGAGGCAGTGAGTCCCTCCAAGTCCCTTGCGCAAATGGTCAGATGCATGCTGAGTTGCTTGCGTAGTTACAGCCGTATCATCACCATTCTGCAGAGGGATGACTACTGGCTTTCCACCTTGTCAGACCCTCGCTACAGGTCTAAAATGAAGGCCCTTTTTCCACCTGCTTAGAGGGAGGATAAATTCAACTACATCCGATGTAGTCAGTTGGCCGCTGCCTATGTGCACCATCGCCCATCCAGACGAAGGTCCGACCAGGGGGGCTCTCTGCATTCACCTGATGCCACACACCTGCTGCCTCTGCTGCCATCTTCTCCTACTGCCACCCACCATCTTGTGCTGTTACTTCCACTGCTATTGCCCTCCACCTCCCCACTATGTGACTGGGCCATTGTGTTGACTCTTCATGCTGTTGCTACCCACCCCACTACTGTATGTCACTGGGCCACAATGTTGACTCCTTATGCAGTTTCCACCCTCTCCACTCTGTGATGGGGCTGCTAGTGTCCTGGTTTTGCCTGGTTGACATCACCATTGATTAGAAAACAGACCAAAAGTCCAGCTGACAGAACAGAGCTGAGTTTAGCACAGCAGAGTACTCAAGTTTGCCTGCCAGTTTATACCGAAACCTGCTGGAAACAAGAGAAAGCCAGAATATTGTCTGGATGCAAGTTTACTCAAGTGAAGCTGTTAAACTGTATAAAGGTCTGGACTCGATTTATTCTTCTCCTCCACCATTACTCATCCCTTTTATTGCTTCGGAGCTAAGCCCTGGGGAGCGACAGTATCCTGGTAGAAGCACCGTGACACACACAGAGACTGTTAAGGCCGCACCATACCACTCAGCATTCCTATACACCTGGCACATGATAGGCCCTGGGGGGCAGCACGTTGCAATTCTAAGAATGACACCAGTCAACTGCCTGTTATACTGATACGCAGTAACTGTTTCACTACCACAGCGGACTAGCTATGCTTATTTCTGCAATGCACATTGTTGTATAGTGATATACCGGCTTTCTGCAGCCAAGAAATAGCGGATTTTAAACGCGCTTCGTCACAAATTAATTTGGATCAAATCAAATTTTTGTTGGATAATTCGTTTAAATTGAATTTTTGAAAACTTTGCTCATCTCTACACAGTACCAAACATACAGGAGAACACAGAACAACATACTTCTTACATCCAGTGATGTATTCTCTGATGTAGACATTCTTTTGCCTCATCTTCTCCGTTCAGACCAGACTGCCAAGCTGATTTCTTTTAGCCAGGTCTTCTCTCCACCCCCAATTGTGTGTCTGCTGTGCTCCCCAATATTATACTGCAGAAACAGATAATCCCTCTGAAAACAATAGTATCACATACATAGTGCCCCCTTCAAAAATTGGCACACAATGCTATCAAATATAACTGTGTCTAGCAAATCTGACAGTAATCCTTCTGTAAACATAGTGTCCCCCAAAAATAATTGTGCTGAGTTACTTAAGATACTGTGTCAAGGTACCCCCACAGTAACGGTACTCCCAAAATTCTCACCAATAGTAATTATAATCTGCCGGAGTAATCTTAGTAGTAATAGTGCCACTACAGTGGTACCCAGTAGGAATAATTACGACTGTGTTCCCGAAGTAATAATATTCCCCATAGTGCCGATAGTAGTAACAATGTTCCCCACAGTCCCACAGTAGTAATAAAGCCCAGCATAGTGACCCCAGTAGCAGCAGAGTCCATCAAAATGCACCAAGTAGGAATAATTCTCCATCAGTAATAATGCCGACCTATAGTCTCTCAGTAATAATAAAGCCCTTCAGAGTGCCCCGTAGTAATAATCCCCCCATAAGTAATAATCAGTGTTGATCGAGCATGCTCGATGCTCGACACATTGCGGTACTCGGCCGAGTACCGCATGTGCTCGAGCGCAATGCTCAAGTCTCCTCTCCGCATGTTTCTTGGCTGCTACACAGCCAATAAACATGCAGGGAGGTGCTGGCATGCACTGTAATGCCATAGCCATGTTGGCTACTGGCATTACAGTGATTGGCTGGCGGGAACGCGGCATCGGGTGCTATACAGCACCCGATGACATGTGTTCGGCTCAGTGCTAGTCAGGAAGAGCTGAGCATAGGAAGGGACAGACAGTGTAGGGAGTGTTATTTGAAGATTTTTATTAGAAAAACTTTTTAGAGACCCAAAAGTCCTTTTATGGACTATTGTGTGTCACAGCAGCAATATATGTTTGTAGTACAACCTGCGCTAAATTGCTCAGTCTTAGGGAGAGCTGTGCATAGGAAGGGACAGACAGTGTAGGGAGTGTTCTTGGAAGATTTTTATTGGAAACACTTTTCAGAGACCTACAATTCCTTTTAATGACTATTGTGTGTGACAGCAGCAATATATATTTTTAGCGCATCCTGCACTAAATATCGTCTAAAAGGCCACTGCGGACAGTTAAATGATTCACGCCACATCTCCTGTGTAAAGTGTGCACATCCCTAAAATATCAGTGACATCCAGTGTAGTTTTTCCGTAGATGGTGTCCGCTGAGGACAATAAAATTATCCCCGCCACATCTCCTGTGTAAAGTGTGCGCATCCCTAAAATATCAGTGACATCCAGTGTACTTTTTCTGTAGACGGTGTCCGCTGCGGACAGTTAAATTATCCGCGCCACATCTCCTTTGTAAAGTGTGCGCATCTTAAAATATCAGTGACATCCAGTATACTTTTTCGGTGGCCGCTGCGGACAGTTAAATTATCCGCACCACATCTCCTGTGTAAAGTGTGCGCATCCAAAAAATATCAGTGACATCCAGTGTACTTTTTCAATAGACGGTGTCCGCTTCTGAGCGTGACATTACCTCGGCCACATCTAAAGTGTAACGTGTGCGTTTAAAAAATGTATCTGTGTCATACAGTGTACTTTTTCCGTAGACGCTGCAAACAGTGACATTACCTGTAGAACCTGTCCTGTATAACGTTTCCTTATCCCAAATACCTGTGACATTCCCTGTAATTTTTGATTAGCCGCTGGTGACAGCATTGGCATAATCTGCAGGATATCTCCTGTGTGACGTTTCCACATCCCAAATACCTTTTTAAATTTTTTTGCGCATACACTTCCGAATCCTAAGCTACTGTACGTGTGACATACTTTCAAGCATATATAACATTTAAAATGAAGAAGGCGAGCAGTAATGGACGGGGAAGTGGCTGTGATGCTGATGGTGCACGCAGAGGCTATGGCCCTGGGCGCTTTGAAACTGTGCCTGCTGCCAGAGCACAAGAAAAACAACCATCCACAATACCTAGCTTCATGTCCCAGTTTGCAGGGCAGCGCAGGACACAACTCTTGAAGGCAGACCAGTGTGACCAGGTGGTCGGTTGGATTGCAGCAGCTAATGCTTCCAGTCGTTTAAGCACGACCCTGTCTTCCACCCAGTCCAGTCTTAGTAGCCAACAGTCTGGTCAACACAATCCTCACCCTGATCCTCCTTCCTCCCACCATGGAGAGTCTGGGCAAACAAGTGATCTCACACTCTGATATTTCGAGGACCTCTTTTTATCGCCATTCCCTTATTTGGCCCTCTCGACAAGCATGCTTGAAGAGGGACAGATCTTGTGCCCTGATTACCAACCTCTTCAGCATCCACAGTCACAAGAAGATGACGGTGGGGAACGGCAGTTATGATGATGAGACACAGTTGCCAATAAGTCAATGGCAATTACGGTCTCAAAAGGTTGATGAAGGGGATGACACACAGTTGTAAATCACTGAGGTTGTGGTTAGGTCAACAAGTCTAGAGGATGAGCAGATTGAGGAATTGGAAGAGGAGGTGGTGGACGATGAAGACACTGACCCAACCTGGGAAGGTGAAAAGCCAAGCTAGGACAGCAGTACAGAGGGGGAGGGATCTGCAGCACCGCAACAGGCTGGAAGAGGCAGTGGGGTGTCAAAAGAGAAGGCAGGCCACACCAAACAGGCCCACAACTGTTCCACGGAGCACCCCCTTGTGGTAGGTGTTCCGCAGTATGGCGCTTTCTTGAGGAAAGTGCGGACAATAAAAGAATAGTAGTTTTCAACCTGTGCCTAACCAAAATGAGCCGGGGCGTGAACACTAGCAATCTCAACACCATCAGCATGATCCGCCACATGGCATCTAAGCACCCTAATAAGTTGGATGAATGCCTGGGTCCACAATCTGTGTCTGCGGGTCACACCATTGTCTCCTCCTCCCCTATGTTACATGCTGCTGGCAAACCCCCTGTCGAAGGCGCAGGCCCTTATGCCTCCTGCCCTGCACCTGGACCTTCGCAAGCACCATCAGTGCAACGGCAAATACCCAGCCACCACAGGCCATAGCACTAAATGCGCAGCTTTCCAAATTACTGGCCCTTGAAATGTTGCCATTTAGGCTTGTGGACACTGAGGCCTTCTGCAGCCTGATGTCGGAGGCCGTCCTGTGCTATGCAGTCCCCAGCCGCCACAATCTTTTAAGGTGGCGGCTGTATCCCGTAACATCACATGTGCCCTGACCAACGCAGTTACTGGGAAGGTCCATTTAACCATGGACACATGGACAAGTGCATTCGGCCAGGGATGCTACATTTCCCTGATGGCACACTGGGTGAATGTTGTTGAGGCCGGGAGAGAGTTGTACCCTGGGATGGCACAGGTGCTACCGATGCCAAGGATTGCGGGTCCAACATCGATCAGGGTTTCCGCCAGCACCTACATTAGTGGCTTCAACCCCCACTTCTCCTTCGCCTGCTCCTCCACTTCCACCTCAAATTATCCGCGTGCAGCACCAGTCAGCCATCAGTCGGTAGCTGGAAGCAGTGTAGCACTGCAGTGGGGAAGCGGCAACAGGCCCTGCTGAAGCTGATATGCTTAGGGGACAAACAGCACAACGCCGCAGACCTGTGGCAGGGCATAAGAGACCAAACTGAGCTGTTGCTCTAGCCACTCAACCTACAACCAGGCATGGTTGTGTCTGATAATGGCCGTAACTTGGTGGCGGCTTTGGAACTCAAGAAGCTCAAACACATCCCATGCCTAGCCAACTTTTGATTAGCCGCTGGTGACAGCATTGATATTATCTGCGGGATATCTCCTGTGTGACGTTTCCACATCCCAAATACCTTTTAAAACTTTTTTGCACATACACTTCCGAATCCTAAGCTAATGTACGTGTGACATACTTTCAAGCATATATAACATATAAAATGAAGAAGGCGAGCAGTAATGGACGGGGAAGTGGCCTGATGCTGATGGTGCACGCAGAGGCTGTGGCCCTGAGCACGTTGAAACTGTGCCTGCTGCCAGAGCACAAGAAAAACAATCATACACAATACCTAGCTTCATGTCCCAGTTTGCAGGGCAGCGCAGGACACCACTCATGTTCCCTGACCAACGCAGTTACTGGGAAGGTCCATTTAACCACGGACACATGGAAAAGTGCTTTCGGCCAGGGATGCTACATTTCCCTGATGGCACACTGGGTGAATGTTGTTGAGGTCGGGAGAGAGTCGTACCCTGGGATGGCACAGGTGCTACTGATGCACAGGACTGCAGGTCCTACATTGATCAGGGTTTCCACCAGCATCTACATTGGTGGCTCCAACCCCCACTTCTCCTTCGCCTGCTCCTCCACTTCCACCTCGAATTATCCGAGTGCAGCACCAGTCAGCCATCAGTCGGTAGCTGGAAGCAGTGTAGCTCTGCAGTGGGGAAGCGGCAACAGGCCTTGCTGAAGCTTATATGCTTAGAGCAGTGTTTCCCAACCAGTGTGCCTCCAGCTGTTGCAAAACTACAACTCCCAGCATGCCCGGACAGCCTTTTGCAACAGCTGGAGGCACACTGGTTGGGAAACACTGGCTTAGAGGACAAACAGCACAACGCCGCAGACCTGTAGCAGGGGATAAGAGACCAAACTGAGCTGTGGCTCTAGCCACTCAACGTACAACCAGGCATGGTTGTGCCTGATAATGGCCGTAACTTGGTGGCGGCTTTGGAACTCGGGAAGCTGACACACATCCCATGCCTAGCCCACTTCTTAAACTTAGTGGTTCAGCGGTTTCTCAAAACCTACCCCAATTTGCCTGAGCTACTGGTAAAGGTGCACCGTGTGTGTGCACATTTGTGCAAGTCATCGACAGCTTCAGCTGGTCTGTCAACGCTGCAGCAGCGCTTGAAATTGCCAGCTCACCAGCCGTTGTGCGACATGAGCTGGAACTCGACTTTCCCCATGTTGGCCAGGCTTTGTGAGCAGCAGAGGGCAGTAGTGGAATACCAGCTGCAACATGGTTGGTGCCTTTTCAGTCAGCTTCCGCTATTCACAAGCGAGGAGTGGGCATGGATGTCTGACCTCTGTGAGGTTTTGAGAAACTTTGAGGAATCAACACAGATGGTGAATGGCGATAATGCTATTATCAGCGTAACCATCGCACTTCTGTGTCTACTGAAACGCTCACTGCTCACAATTAAGGACGACGCTTTGCATGTAGAAGAGGTGGAAATGAGGGAAGACATTACACAGGGTGATAGCCAGACCACCCTCAGTCTGTCTTCTCAGCGCAAATTGGATGATAAAGAGGAGGATGAGGAGCAGGAGACTGTTACCTCCGCTACAGAGGGTACTAACCATGGAAGTTTATTTCCATCTGTTCAGCATGGGTGGGCAGAAGAGGAGGGAGAGGATGAGGAGATTGAGAGTCATCCTCCTGATGACGACAGCGAACTCTTGGCTATTGGCACACATGGCTGACTTCATGTTAGGCTGCCTTGCCCGCGCATTATACGCATTTTAGACAACACGGATTACTGGTTGTTCACCCTTCTTGAACCCCGCTACAAAGAGAACTTCTCATCTCTCATTCCTCTGGTGGAGAGGACGAGCAAACCGGTGCAATACCAGAAGGTCCTTGTTGAAAAATTGCTCCAAAAGTTTCCATCTGACAACGCTGGCGGCAGAGTCCGTAGTTCCTTGGGCAACCGAGGAGGGGAGACAAGGGGAACACACAGCAGTTCCAACAGAGGCAGGGCAAAACTCTCTAAAGCTTGGGACAGTTTCATGTCACCCCACCAGCATCCTCACCCTGATGCGCGGCCTACTGTCACAAGGAGGGAAACATTTTGTATAGATAAATAGACCCCCAGTAGTACTAAAGACCCATAGTATGCCCCAGAAGTAATAATTCCCACGTATACCACCTATAATGCACCCAGTAGTAATAAAGCTCCCTTAATATGTGCCAGTAGAACAAAAATGTCTCCTTATAATGCCTCCGATAGTGCTATTGTCTACTAATGTGTGCCAGCAGAAAAGAATGGCCATTATAATGCTCCAGTCATAAAAATGTCCGCTTAGTAGAAAATAATGCCCCTTATAGTGCCCTAATCAGTTCAAATGGCCCTTTATGTGTGTCAGCAAAAAATAGTGCCTCTTATGGAACCCCCAAGTACACATGACCCCTTATAAAGTGTGCCAGTAAGAACATATTGAAACATTGCTGGCTGCTAGGGCAGTCCCGCGTACCTATTCACCACGCAGTGCATACTCCTGTGAGTATGCGTACTGCAGGTTGAGAATCTCTACTCTATCAGTATCTAAAAAAACTGCTGATCTGAGATTTTACATGCAACAGAATTGTTTTCTAAATCAAGTACATCTAGTGAGCACCAATAATTCCAGGAGTTTTACACTGATGATCCATCCTCTGCATAGGTCATCAGTATCTAATCGATGGGGGTTCGACAACGGATCCCCTGCTGATCAGGTGTTAGAGGTAGTATCAGCATACACCACTTGTATCTCATTTGCATTTTATTAACAGTTTAGACTGCTTGATCTGGTATATACAGTAGATATGTATTCTTTTACTTGGCTTATTAGGCTCCTTTATACCTGTTGAGCATTGTTGTTGACCAGGTGTAAGATCACAATATGCTTATCTTCTAAAGGTTGTTTCCTGAAGAAAAATACACTAAATGGTATTTATGTGTCTTCTCAAACTAGTCACACAAACAGGACAGTGAGTTTTATGTAATACAATAGCATATGCCATCAGCAAATGTCAGTGTTTAGAGATCATTTTTGGAATATGGTTAAGTAGGAACTATAAATTGCAACTATGATGTGCAGCTGGGAAGTGTGCATCAATGGCATGATAGTACCATGAACATTTGTTTCTTGCCATGACATGTCCAAGTCAATCCATGTTGTATGCAGGCAATTTTTAGAACAAACCTGAGGAAGGTCCTACCCATTACTGGAAAAGGACATGTACTAAAAAGTAATCTGAAAATTGAGATCAAATGAACTATTAGTAAACCTTCAGTGCTGTTGTAGTTGTAGCTTGTTGATTATGGGTTGTCTTGTGTCCGAGATAAACAATTAAGAGTGACAATGTACACTTGTACACAATATGTTAGAGTGAATGCATTCATATTACTGGGTGGCAATAATATTGATTGGAGATGTATGCTGAATGACTGATAGCTATTAGACCTTCTAATAATGTCAAGTGAGTTTGACACTGATTCCTTGTTAGCTAATATTCAGTTGTTTCCCTGTCCTGGGTACAATTGAAAGTGGTAATACCTGGCCTGGGACAACTGGGCAAAAGACCCAAGGGATATGCCCTGGTTCCCAAACCAAAAAACATTGTGTGAGATGAACCATCCTGTAACCAGTCACGTAATTGGAATGCACACAGTAATGCAGAGTGTTTTAGCTAGACGAATGTCTAAATTTAAAATAATTTTAAGAGGTAAATGACAAAATGTTGACACTGGAAAAAATCAATTTAGGACTGTAAAATTCACACAGTCACACATCTTACTTTCTTATTGTCACAACCATCGCTGGGTATTAAAATTACATTTACTCTGCAATAAAATTTGTACACAAACTTGCTGTATAGTACGCTTGCACGCAAGCATATCTGTGACTGAGATAAGTTAGTATGGCTTAGTTGTTTTGGCTATGGCGGCAGCAGTTTTATCCAGTGTAAGTTTAATATTCAATATTTTTTGCCCTCAGGCCTGACAGCTCTCAATTCCCAAGTATAATTACCTAGGATAGAGATATGCTACGGAAAGTATATTGTATCATATGTATTTATATAGTATCAGGCATAATTTAATTTTAATATGCATAATTTAAAGTATAGGGCTCAAATGTATTTATTGAAAGAAGCTGTTTTTTATATACAGTACCCACCCCAACATGTACTGTAGGTGCTGCCGTATGATTCAGCACTCTCTGCACACCAATTTAACATTTCAGACAATTTAGTCAATAAGTCTGTTTCTATGCATGTCTCCTAGATTTCAAAAATATTGGCTACTCCGTTTTTAACATGTTTGTTTATTTAGCATGGTCTCTGCATTGCTTTCCAGATTATTGATATACCTGACTACACATTGTTACTGTGAGTCACTGGCATACATTGACACGTTGTAAACCAGGAATAGCCTCCAAATTGAATTTATTTTGATCCCCTGCTACCTAGAATTCCATTTCTGTTTCCGCCTCAGACTTGCACCATTGCTGACAAAAGGTCATGGTGAGAATAGGAAGCTCATCTTCTCGAGCTGACTCTAACAGAGCATTCAGGATTTTACCATACATGTTTGTATATAAAATTACAGGTCAAATCTGCTGTATTGAATTAATAAGCCATTTATCACACCCCTGTACATAAACAACTGACAAAACATTAACCCAGATTAGCACATAGTAGGATTGTAAAGCTGGTTAATTATACACTGATGACTAAAGGTACATTTAGTGGTGATTGCTGTGTAAATTATCGTTAAATTGAGCAAAACTGCAAGAACATCAAGGAATGTAAAAGCAATGAAAGATAGAGCGACAACCAGTAGATTTCGTGTTGGTTTTATCATTTGTGTGGGCACAAAAATCATCGTTGGACGTAAACGATTTCAATTGCTTGCACAATTACAGATTATTACACTGTAGATGTGTATAAGCACGCCACTCAAGTTATCAAAATTTCCATAGGCAGAACTATGTGTGCTCATGAAACATTTGAATTTAACTTTGCCAGCAAGATCTCTCTCTGGTTGGCTCTTGTGTCCCTTTACACACCTTTAATTTGTCCATAACACTGCCCTCATAGTACAATAAGCGAAAAAAATCGCTTTTTGTAAATGCAACTGTCTGCTTTACAAACGATGGAATATGCGATCGAAATAACTATTTTGAGAATAATAATCGTCGCATCTAAAGGGTCATTGTCGAAACGTTCATTACACCACGAAACGACTCATTCGTCGCTCAGTCATACCAATCATCTACTAGTGTAAAGGTACCTTTAGGAACACTTGCCCCTTATTACAGCATTTATATCTTTTATTAGTAAATGGGTAAATGCTAGGTTGCGGACCATTACAGTGAATGGGGCCGGACAGCAATGTGGTAGCTGCCGGCAATGCCAAAATGCAGTGAGATCCTGCCGGCCAGATCTCAAAGCGCTAGTGTGAAACTATCCCTAGACAAATTGTTTGAAACACTTCTTTAGGTTATCACAGGATGCCCCTTGGTTGTGAAATACAGTATATATAATCTAATTAGTAAAATGATGGAGATGAAGCAGCATTGTGATGATAGAGAAGATGGTTGCAAGCCTCCAGGGAGATCCAACCCGAATTCTCCAGCCCACAAATCAATAGAGGGAAGCAGCACTCCAGTGCAAAAAGTGAAGTTTATTCACCCAATGTCAGATAGGCATTGGTTTGACATTGGGTGAATAAACTTCACGTTGTGCATTGGATTATTGCTTCCCTCTATTGATTTATAATATACATGTAATTAGGATATCACAAAGTGCTTTGTCTCAGCTTGAACTACTGGTAACCTAGTCATGTACCTTAGCCCCTTCCTGATGGAGCATTTTTCTGTTTCTGAATTTTCATTTTTTATTTTTTCAGGACAAGTTGTACTTTCTAATGGCACCATTTCATATTGCATAGGATGTAGTGGGAAGCTGGAAAAAAATTCCAAATGTGGTGGAATTGAAAAAAAAATGCAATTCTGACACAGTTTTATGGGTTTTGTTTTTAGGGTGTTCACCATGCGGTAAAACAAACTCGTGCTCTTCATTCTCTGGGTCAGTAAAATTGCGGTGACACCGTATTTCTCTTTTTTCTGGGGTTTTAATAATGATAAAAAATCAATATATTGTCATATTCTGACCTCTAGAACTTTTTTATAGCTACGTCTACTGAGCTCTATGAGGGTTTATTTTTTGTGGGATGATCTGCAGTTTTTCTTACCATTTTGGGGTGTGTTTGACTTTTTGATCACGTTTTATGACTACATGAAGCCATTAAAGGGGTTGTCCGGTGTTAGAAGGAAACCAGACAAAACAGGGAATCTGCTTGCAAAATAGAAGCTATCAATAACCGGCAAATCCCACACCTCCACTTCAGTTCTTCCAGCCAAGATCTGTTTAACCGGTTGTAACATCTTGGATTTAAAGTTGGCTTCGGTACCAGCTGGTACCTCGGTAACAAAGCTAATTTTGGATCCAAGTTTTAAAATGTTTTTCAAATTAAAAAATATAAGTTTGAAGTTATTCACTGAAGTCCCGCAAGACTTTCGTGATAAATTTCCGTCGCCGAAGCCCATACATTTGACTGCTGTGTGGAAACGAAGATTTTAATGAATTGACTTCGAATCATGGATCCGAAGCTCACTTTGCTCAACACTAATCACTACTACAGACGGGTAAATAGATCTCGGCTGGGAGAACCACAACAGCAGTGAAGGATCTGCTAGGTAAGTTATAACCACTATGGGAAAAAATCTGTTGGATTGTTTGGTATTCGAAAAGAGAAATGCTGCCTCAATAAATATACAAAGATATCTTTCTGCTATCGTTTTTGTTACACAGTTAATTGTTAAATGACAAAAGGTGTCCATACTCCATACCAACAGCTGACATGCACTACTTTGATCCGTAATGCAGACCAAGCACACATAGAAGTCTATGGGTCTGTAATGATCACTGACACACCACGGATGGCATCCGTGGTGCTTCTCTTTTTCACTGAAGACTAATAGGAGAGTTTTTGGAAATAAATTTTGAGCTGAGCAACGTCAATGAATTACGGACGACACATGGATAGTAAAAGCGGACACGCAGACAAACCTCGTCCACATTTCACAAATGTGTCTCTGACATGGAAATGTGGTCGGGGCCTAAGTGCTTTAACAATAAATAAAATAAAAACTGTGCCAAAACTTTTTGATCACCTTGCCCAAAAGAGTGTAATATTGAACAATAAAAAGATCATATGTACCAAAAAATAGTACCAATAAAAACGTCAACTCTTCCCGCAAAAAAAACAACTCCTACACAAAATGATCTGCAGAAATTTTTTAAAAAATGTGGCTTTAAGAAAGTGGAGACAAAATAACATGATTTTTTTCAAAAATGATTTATTATGTAAGACTGAAAGAAAAAAAAATACAAATAGACACATTTGGTATTGTTTCGTCTGTAACAACCTGTTCTTTAAAAATAGCACATGCTCTAACCTGTCAGGTGAACATTGTTAAAAACAAAAAATAAAAACTGTGCCAGAATAGCAATTTTTTGCTACCTTGCCTCACAAAAAACATAATATTAAGTGATCAAAAATCATATTTACCTAAAATATTACCAATAAAACTGTCACCTTATCCTATAGTTTCCAAAATGTTTTTTTTGGGGAGTTTCTACAGTATGGGATGCATCAAGGGGGTCTTCAAATGCAACATGGCAACATAAAATTATCTCAGAAAAATCAGCCCTCCAAAATCCATATGTTGCTCCTTCCCTTCCACCCTTCCAGCAGTGTATGACCACATATGGAGTATTTCTGTAAACTGCAGAATCAGGGTAGTATATATTGAGGTTTTTTTTGGCTGTTATCCCTTGCCCTTTACAAAGAACAAATGGATTAAAAATTGAAAATCTGCCCAAAAAAAGTGAAATTTTGAAATTAAGAATGGCTTCTAAAATACTAAGCCTTCTAACGTTCTAAAATAATAAAATTACGTTTACCAAATGATGCAAACATAAAGTAGACATATGGGAAATGTAAAGTAATAACTATTATATGAGGTATCACTACCTGCCTTAAAAGCAGACAAACTCAAATTTAGAAAATTGCGAATTTTTCTAAATTTTCATGTAAACATAGGATTTTTTTTAAAATAAAGGTGAATTCTATCAACTCAAATTTACCACTCATCATGAAGTTCAATATATCACGAGAAAACAAACTCAGAATGGCTTGGATAAATAGGTGTTCCAAAGTTATTACCACATAAAGTGGCACTTGTAATGGCCTGGTCCTTAAGAGGTTAAAGCTATATGCCGAAACATGTAAACTATGCTTGTCGTGTCCCCTGTTGGAGTTTTTTCATCATTTTGGATCAATAAGAGAAGATTTTTATCTATTGGAAATGGTGCTGGAACTTTGCCCATTTTTACATGATTTTGCTAAACCATACTCCTGGCATTGTCTGAGCATGGCCTGTGTGAAGCAGGAAAAATTAGCCTGACCCGTTGTTTATTTTGATATATATCACCATCTGACAGGAACCCCACACCCCTACCGATCTGCTGTTCTATGTAGCTCTGTCACCGGAAGTCAGTACTGGAGCGACAGAGCACTGTCACCATTGTAGTGATGTCAATGGTAACAGCACTGCAGTGACAAACGCTTTCCACTAAATTGTCTCCGGGTCAGTACAACTACAGCAATACCACATTTACATAGTTTTTTTTTTTCATTTTAAAACTTAAAAAACAAACTGATTTTTGATGGCATTGCCGTATTCTGAACTTCATAACTTGTTTATATTTACGTCTAGAAAGCTGTGTTAGGGTTAATTTTTTTTTTGCAGGGCGATCTGTAGTTTTCAATGATGCCACTTTAGAGTGTGTATGCCTTTCAATCAGTTTTTATTCAACTTTTATTCAACTTTATTCAACACTCATTTCTCCTCACTCCAATCTCCGCATGTAAACTTCCAGCAAAGACATGTGCACTGCTGCAGCAAATGATGGGCCACAGCAGTGACATGTCCAACAAGCAGCTGTTTGTTAGTTTAGAAAAAAAAACATTTATGGGCATCAAATTATGAAATTAAATTATTTTACCCAAGGTTGTTATTTCTGCATGAGACTCTTTCATCCTTTCCATCTGAGAACCACAACTTTTTATTAATTTTTCTCTCAACATAGCCATATGAGGACTTGATTTTTACTTGACAAGTTGTAATTTTTACTGGCACCATCTTAGGGTGCATGTAATGGGAAGGGATGGATACCAAACTGCAATTCTTCAAATTTTTCTTTTTGAACAACGTTCATCATGCAGTATAAAAACATTACTATGGTAATGCAAACAGTTAGTGTTGAGCAAATCGAAGTCAAGCTAATTGACTTCAACCCGAATTTCAGGGAAAATTTGATTTGCCACAAAGCAGAATTTCTTCACGCTTCGGGGTATGAATCAATTTCCTCTGAAATAGCAGTAAAAACAAAAAAAAGACATACTCACCTCATCCATTTGCATGCAAAGAAGCTGTCCTGGCCATCTTGATTGAAGATACCGCGCAAAATCTCACACGGGGTGACAAATGACATCACTATGTTGGCATGCTGGCCAGACGCAGTAATGTCATCAGTGATCACAAGTCACCGCACGAGATTTCTTCACCGTGCAGACTCTTCAATCAAGATGGCTGCAACGGCCTCTACCTGAGCAAATAGATAAGGTAAGTATGTATTTTTTTTTGTTTTTACCACCATTTCGGGGTAAATTGATTTATTGCCACAAAGTGCGAGTAAATTCGGCTTTGCAGAGAATCGAATTTCCACTGAAATTCAGATTAAAATCAGTGATGACATCACCACGCCCAGCCAGCATGATGACGTCATCGCATCATCGCGTAAGATATATTCCCCCTCGTGGTGTCTACAAACAAAATGGCTGCGACAGCCTCTACGCAAATGGATACGGTGGGTATTTTATTTATTCCTTTAATTTTTACCATGATTAACCCCTGAAAGGCCTAAATAGCAGCCTCAGTGGCTGCGATCAGCGATGAACACTGCATCTGAAGGGTACAATGATGGGTGGCGGCACGATCGGCGTTCCCCACTATTGCGCCCACTACCTCAAAAGAAATGTGCTTCGTGACAAAGTAATTAGTCACAGATCGAATTTCTTTGTGTAATTCTGCAAAGCAGCCAAATCAAATTTTTTATAACTTCGCTCATTTCTACAGTTTTTATGTTTGAATAAATCAGCACAATAAATACACTTAAAAAATCATTATGACTAAAAACTAACTGTATTTTTGATCAATTTTTATTCCTTTTTTTTCAGGCAAGTTGAACAAAAACAGCAATTATGGCATTGTTTTTTTTACATAGTAAAATATATTAGATTCCTTACTTTATTCTGACATTCTTCACTTTATTTTGCTTGGGAGTATGATTATAATGCTAAAAAATGTATATAGTTTTTTAATCTTTTAGTACTTTTGCACAATAAAAATCCATTGTTTTTTCCCTCCTAACGAAAAAAAAATTGTGATCATCCATTCTTGAGGGACTGTTGCAGAAAAAGTTGTAATTTTTATTGGTACCATTTTGAGATGCTTACAACTTTTTGATTGGTTATTATTTAGTTTTTTGGTAGGTCGGATAAATAAAAAACAAGCAATTTTTGCTTTGTTTTATCTATTTTATGGGGGTCACGATTAAAATATAATCATAATTAAGGATGAGCGAATCAACTTCGGATACCACTTGAAAACGAACCCGAGTTTTTTACAGTAGAAATTAATTTATAAAGTTATTACCCGAAGTCTCGCGAGACTTCGCAAAGTAATAACTTTGGCTGCCAATACATTCTAATACTGTATGGAGCTGCTGCTCCGTACAGTATTAAAATGAAGTTTTATGCAAATTGACTTCGGAAAGCATTCAAAGTTGATTCGTTCATCCCTAATAATAATTTTATAATTCAGTATGTTACGGATGTGGAGATACCAATTATGTAGGGTTTTTTTTTTTTTTTTTTTTTTTTTTTTTAAATTTTTAAAAATTTTTTTTGTCCTCCTGGAGACTACTGATACATTGCTCTCTTGTGTAATGCAAAACTATAATTCTATATGGCAGGGTATTTTTCCTATCAGTTTTACAATGATAGGCTGTCTATCACTGTTCCCTGTAAGCTGTGTTCTTTGGAATTGAAAGATTCCAAATTATGCAGCAGGTAAAGCTGTTATTGGACTTATTAATTCTCATTAGTATGTTGTTTCAACCCTCCCTTTTGCACAGCTTAGAGGGAACACTGCTGCCTTAGAATTTGCTTTGGTAAGGCAAAAAATACGTCTGTACATGGCAGGCCTGAAACCCATTTTTAGGCCTCCAGCAGACATAGCAACTGTGGATGAGCGAACTTCATATTTTGAAGTTCGAGTTCGTGTTGGGGTATATGCTGAATTGTGTTATGGATTCTGTTACTATGGACCATAACGCAATTCCATGACGGAATGAATAACGGAATGCCTTTAGAGGCATTCCGTTATTCATTCTGTCATAATAGAAGTCTATGGCCTGCATAGCGAATCCGTACAGTTTCCGTTATGCAGGAGAGGACTCCAGCATAACAAAAACCGGATGAATCTGCATTTTATGTCATATGCAAGAAAGACTAATATCCAGAGTAATTTCTAGACATAAAATGTCAAAAAAGATATTACTAAAAAAACAAATAAATATAAGGTAACATTACTGACCTTTAAATATCAGTTTTAGTAAATAACATAGTTTCTTATATAATTCTAAGCAAAATGAGTTGCTGCTTAGAAATGCTAGGGGAAGGTGATGCTTTAGCGAGGGAAGATAATATTTCAAGCATTAAGCTTCAAGCAGTACATCACTGGACCAAAGGTCTATTTCTCTTCAGCTCACTTCAATGATTTGTGGACTAGGATTTTATCTACCTAAATCACAGCAAGATCATCTGCCAAAGAAGAATATGGTACTTACTGGGCTGGATAGGGTGAACTCAGCAGCAGCTGGAAACCCTAAAGCTACTAATGAATTCTGTTCTCATCAGCAGGTGCCGTTGCACTAAATTGAAATCACTCCAAGAGGTTTCAGGGACACCAAGACAATTACAAGATCCAACGGAAAGCATACAAAAATGATATAGAAAGAGAAATGTTAAATCCCAACCAAGAAACATGAAAGGTTGGGGACTCCTTCCTCTCATTAGGCTAAGTGAATGTGACATATGGGTCCCTGGGATGCAATGTGCCATGCATAATTGTGCTGATAGTGAGTGATGGCTCTTTCCAGGTTTCTCGCCATCAGGAGATGCATAGAGGACATTAAACGTATATTTATAGTCCCTGAATCATTTGCAGGAATACAATTCAGGAGATATACTTTTCTACTTATTAATTATAAAAAGTATATAAAAGATTCTACTTCTCAATGGTTAGGATGCTTGCAATTTGAAATACTCCAAACACAGTCAGCTCAGCACTTCTCCCTTACAGCACACATGGCCATGCACGAGATGTTGTAGTCAGGTTGCATAGCTCATCCATATTACTGTAGATTTCAGCACAAAAGTCAATTGTAATATGTAACTTTTATACCATCAAAGATAGAAAAGTTCAGGTGCAAATCAAGAGTTAGTATTTAGTATAGGATAGACTAATCTTTATCACTTTTAACCTATCTTGACCTCTACCATTAATTGCTAAAACTTAACTTTTAATTTTTATATTAAATTTCCCTGAACTTATTCCCCTTTTAAAATTGTCAGTCGAACACCGAGGTGTTTGCTTATAGTGTATATCATACTGTTCGGTTTCAGTATCTTGCATTGTGTATTGGTATGCTCCTCTCTTCTCCTCCCCCCTCTGTTTCTGCTTCTAGTTGGTTCAGTCTAGCCACTTCCCGTTTACCCTGTCATGCATTGCTGTTTTGTGTGCTCTAATTCTGAGCAGATTCTGAGGAGAATCTGAGGTGAATCTGTGTATCTCATGTTCTTATCAAGGAGAATATTAGTGGCATAATTCTTTTACCATCTGGATTCCCTGCATATCTTGTAATACAATCTCCGGATTAAAAGACTACTTGATTAACTCCTGGGTGTCTGATGCGTAAACTGTAAGTGGAGAATGTCTGATTCAACAAGTCACCTCACAGATGCGTGATTGTATAAGGCTGACATTTCAAAACGCCACAGAAAAAGAATTTTCTTAGTACTCTCCTTCTCCTGCTAAGAAAAGAATATTCTCCTCCTCCAAGTAATAAGCCATTATCATTTGTCTCCATTATGCTACAGTAGTAAGGTAATATCTTATACTGCCCAGTACTGCATTCACTTGGATCGCAGAAGATTCTAGCAATTCCAGTTTCATAGAGGCTAGGAACTGTATTTAGCCTGTTTTCTGAGGTAAATATTGTCTGCCTGCTGTGGGATATTAGAAGACTGAACCACCACTAGAGGTCGCTGTTGTGTTACAGATGGAAATGCAGGACACAGCTAGAAGGATTTCTAAACCCTCATTAAAAATGAAAGAGGCCCTCTTAACCGACAAAATTGAAATATGGGATAATTTGTCCAGTTTGTGGGAAAAGACTGAACAATGTATGGATGCAGCACATTGATCAGGCTATAATGAAGATCAATTAAAGGCCATGTGTACAAAATTGAATAACACCTATGATAGTTATAATAGACTGTCTGAAAAATATTCTTCTCTGTTATCAAGTCTCAACTCAGAGGAATTCATCTTAGAATTAAAGAACCACACTGCACTTAATGATGAAAGATATAGCAGATTTATGGCAGTCAAGTCAATGCTAGAGGACAAGATATCACAACAATATGAAACTACGTCCCACAATTCTAACTTTTCAAAGCACTCCAAGGCTTCATCCCGTTCCTTGAAATATTTTGCTCAGTCCTCATCGCTAAGGTCTCGCTCAAAGCACTCTTCGCTAAGTACCTCATTGGTGTTAGCACGCGCAAAGGCAGAAGCAGCGAAGGCACAAGCTCACTGCATTAGAAAGGAAGCAGCCATTAAGGCACAAGTCGCAGAGACACAAGCCCAGTCTCAAGCTTAACAGGCAGCCATACAGGCTCAGGCGCAAGCGACCAAAGCCAAGGCTGAAGCTGAGTTGGAGGTCCTTCAGAAGGAAAGGGAAGAAGCAGCAGCCATGGCTGAACTTAGAGTTCTTGAAGAAGCTGCTGAAGAAGAAGCTTATCATCCTATGTCCAAGATATCTAATAACTCAGAAGGCAGTACCCTGCAATTCGTCCTAGATCAAAGCAAAGTCAATGCATTTGCACCAGAAGATTTGGGCTCTGCACGCCAGCCTGCTGAACTCATGCGGATAGAAAAAGAGGCAGCTGATAACCATACAGTTGACCCCAGTCCAGTGGACATTTCTCCTTCTTTCAAACCTCTGGCACCTTACACAGTATTTCAGGCGCCATTAGAGACCAAGCCACTTCATGCTCATCAAATCACATTAAAACCTCCTGAGACTAGTTACATAGCAACCAAGACGCTGGCGCCAAGATTACCAGATGTGAAGCCTTCATTTACGCTCAACCCAGCTGCCACTCCATTCCATCTTCCAACACCCAAACATAGGGTATCAGATGGTGCCAACAACACCAGAGAGGGAGAAGTTCCCATCGCCATGATGCAGGAAAGAAATAACGCATCAGAAATCGCTAAGTACCTCACTCTCAGGGACCTCATCAGTACTAGCCTTACGAACTTTGATGATCGCCCAGAGAACTATAGAAGTTGGAAGGCCACCTTCAAAAAAACAGTTCAAACCCTTGGTGTACCGCCTAAGCAAGAACTTGATTTACTAATTAGATGGCTAGGTCCATGGTCGTCAAACTGTGTTAAAAGACTCAAAACCGTTCATATCTATGAACCAGTCTAAGGCCTTCGTCTCGCATGGGAAAGATTAGAGCAGACATACGGCGGATCGGAAGTAGTTGAACGTGCCTTATTTAAACGACTATATGACTTTCCTGGATTATCCATGGGTTCCAGGAATTAAGCGATCTTCTTCTTGAGTTTGAAATCGTCAAGGGAGACCCGCAGCTACCAGGTCTCAGCTTTCTTTCCATGGTGTGGGCCTGATCGTGGAGAAATTACCCCTCAATATTCAAGACCAATGGGCAACAACAGGTTCAAAATACAAGGAGCAACATCGTGCTCCCTTTCCACCATTTTCATTCTTCTGTAAGTTCATTAAGGACTTAGCTACAGCTAAAAACAATCCGAGCTTCAACACCTTGGGAACCAACATCTTTGGCTCTACTAAACAGAGACACGAGACTTTCAGTCCCAGAGAGGGGGTCCCTAAAGGTCTAATTTCAGTAAAAAAGACAGGGGTTGTGCCCACTACTAACAATGGAAATGAAAGCCCCAAGGAACCCGATCATCATTGCCCTATCCATGATAAACCACATCCTTTAAGGAAATGCTGTGTCTTCATAGCAAAGCCCTTTGAGGAACGTAAGGAGTCATCATATCTGCTTCAGATGCTGTGCATCCACTGAGCACTTCGCCAGAGTCTGTAAGGTTCCAGTCAAGTGTTCTGAATGTAATAGTGATCTACACATGTCCGCTGTTCACCCGGGACCAATCAGGCGGAACCTAGAACCAGTCAACTGGCACAAGCCCGATTCCGATCAAGGTGGGGAGAGTCATGGCGGCGAAATTGCCGACCGACCAACCACAACAGTCATGTCCAGATGCACAAAGGTATGTGGAGAAGGACTTGTGTGCAGTAAGTCTTGTTCTAAGATTTGCCTCATGGATGTGTTTCCTACTGCACAACCAGAGAAGACCATAAGAATGTATGCTATTCTAGATGACCAAAGTAATCATTCCCTAGCTAGCCCTAAGTTCTTTGATCTGTTCGGGATAGAGGGAGAGACTACACCCTACACCCTAGGAACATGCTCTGGTCTTGTGACAACCTCAGGAAGAAGAGCTAATGGTTTCACCTTAAAGCCCATTAAAGGACATAAGAAACTCTCTCTTCCAACCCTTATTGAGTGTGACAAATTGCCGGACACAAGGGATGAGATTCCCACACCTGAAGCCGCACAGCATCACCCTCATCTCAGGAACATAGCCAGAGAGATTCCTCCCCTTGATAACCATGCCGAGATCTTACTCTTGCTAGGTAGAGATATTCTTGAGGCTCATAAGGTCCTTGAACTTCGCAAAGGCCCTTTCAACGCTCCATATGCCGAGAAACTTACAGTGGGTTGGATCATCGGGGGGGATGTATGTCTGGACAGAACCCGCAGACCCTGCCAAGTACACTCCTTCAGAACTGAAGTATTAATAGAGGGGCGAACTTCTTACTTCAGACAGTGTCCTAAGCACTACTATGTGCAAGATATGCCTTGCCCAAATATTATAAAAACATCAGAAAGCAGCTTAAATCCCAAAGAGTCAGCTGCAGAAGAATGTTCCTGGACAGAAGGGCAGCTTGTAGAAAGGCCTGCAGGATTTCAATTGGAGCCCTCTTCAAGCCCTTTCCAGCTTTGCAGTCCTCACACAGTTTATCATAATAAATCCTATCCTATATCATCACTGACAACAAGCCTTCTGATTCATGTAGTTCTGATGAGATACAGCAGAAACTTGAGCCTTCCAGTCTTCTGAATGTTCTATAAAGGAGGTTCCTTCAACAGAGGAAGAGTTCATTTCAGATACTTTGCAAGAACCTTCAGTTCCATCTGCAGTTGTTGATTGCACTCAAGAGGATCACAGTTCTTCCCAGTCTTCAACGGATGAGCACCTTCTTATTGCTCAGCCTTTTCTGAAAACCACAGGGAAAAGTTCACCGCCAATGTCCATGACAAATACTGCATGTCACCAACCCAAGTCCGTACGTACAAAGACAGATCCCATTTCAGAAGTGAAAAGCAGACATGAGCATTTGCATTCACGATTCATAGACAGAAAGCAATCTACATGTGAATCAGCCTCACAAAATAAGCGCTCTTGCTCTAAATTGGTGACACAGACAGAGAAGCCACATTCTAAATCTTTGGTAAGATCAAGGAGAACCAAGTCTCGCTCAGCTTCTAATGAAAGCAACAGACAACCTCCTGTAGTAAAAAAGAAGAAATTCACATCTGGGGTGCATAAAAGATCACTGAAGAATAAACCAAAAAAAATATAGGAAATATTCCTGTGCCATCTGGCGTTTTCAAAGAGCACAACCTTTATAAGTTTCGGTGGAAGCAGGTAGTTCTGGAAAAGGTGGATAAGAAAGTACCTCTACCTCTAGCAAGAATGCAGAAGGTGGCAAGAACCAAGGCCCAATATAAAGGAAGGAGATTTTGTTCTGTTAAGAGACAAACAAGTTAATGGTCTCGACTGGCCTACTGGACTTATTACTAAAGTCGTTTCCAGTTCAGATGGAAAGAACTTCCATGTTGAGATTCCTTCTACCAGAGATGCTCATCATCTTCTAGGACTGTTTCCAGTACCAGCTCTATAGTCTGAACTGAAGATATATCCTTTTTTGGTTTGAATAAATGTTCATTGCATGTTTCCTTTTCAGGTTTATGGACATTATTCATTGTTATTTATACAATTCCATTGTATGCATATACATAGTGGTATCTACCGATACCAGATGGGGAGTGTTCTGTTTCAGTATCTTGCATTGTGTATTGGTATGCTCCTCTCTTCTCCTCCCCCCTCTGTTTCTGCTTCTAGTTGGTTCAGTCTAGCCACTTCCTGTTTACCCTGTCATGCATTGCTGTTTTGTGTGCTCTAATTCTGAGGAGATTCTGAGGAGAATCTGAGGTGAATCTGTGTATCTCATGTTCTTATCAAGGAGAATATTAGTGGCATAATTCTTTTACCATCTGGATTCCCTGCATATCTTGTAATACAATCTCCGGATTAAAAGACTACTTGAAGACTACTTGATTAACTCCTGGGTGTCTGATGCGTAAACTGTAAGTGGAGAATGTCTGATTCAACAAGTCACCTCAAAGATGCGTGATTGTATAAGGTTGACATTTCAAAACGCCACACATACTGTCTTGTCACCACTAGCAGTAGCGCTCTTCTACTTTTGTGGTCCGATTCTGTACAACAAGCTAAGGTGTTCACGCTGTTTAAAAGCATTTTCCAGCACTGCCCCCCGACATGTTTCGCTAGTAACCTAGCGTCATCAGGGGTTCGGGCAGTGAATGCTGAATCTCCGCTCGGCGTGACCTTTTAAAGGAGGTAATAAAAGGACCTCAGGTGCCATTCACTGATTAGCCCCTGACGAAGCCAACGTCGCGAAACCCGGGTCGGGCTTGTTCTGTTTGTCTGTCACGCTAACTACAAGGTGTAAACCTTGTACTTACTGTCTTGTACATACTGTCTTGTCACCACTAGCAGTAGCGCTCTTCTACTTTTGTGGTCCGATTCTGTACAACAAGCTAAGGTGTTCACGCTGTTTAAAAGCATTTTCCAGCACTGCCCCCCGACATGTTTCGCTAGTAACCTAGCGTCATCAGGGGTTCGGGCAGTGAATGCTGAATCTCCGCTCGGCGTGACCTTTTAAAGGAGGTAATAAAAGGACCTCAGGTGCCATTCACTGATTAGCCCCTGACGAAGCCAACGTCGCGAAACCCGGGTCGGGCTTGTTCTGTTTGTCTGTCACGCTAACTACAAGGTGTAAACCTGTAAGTAGAATAAATATGTTTTTAATCTTTTACTTAGGGTATTGCGCTATCTGTTACCCGTTTTTTAAAGGGATTCTGGATATGGAGAGTTTCAGTTGGTGTTCGGAGTGAAATTACGAGTGACCTGAATAAGAGAAAAGCGCGTTTGGAGCACGTGTTTATGGTGGATCCATTAGCGCGGACCTGATACCTGACTTTTGAATACTAATATTATTAACCCCTTAGTGACACCAATATGCTTTTATACAGAGGTCAGTAATGATCTTCAAACCTGCTAATATACCTTTTTACAGCATTGCATGTTTAGCGGATCACAGAAAATAACAACCCATAAAATGTAACCTTTTATTGTTCTATCAGATTACAATATAACAATTACAGAGCTCAGCATAGATAAAATGGTGCATTTGATAAAGGCAATATGCGTTAACCATAAAAAAAACCTAATCAGTAGGGATGCTCCTAAACTGTCCTACCTACTGTAGGATGTCCACACTGACATTCCATTGATAGTGGGAGATCCCACTATGCAGGACCTGCACTGTTAAGGTGGATTTAGATGGGCCGACTGAGTGGCCAATTGTTGGGAAGGAAGCATTCCTTCTTGACAGTCGGCTGCTTATTCAGTGAGGGAGACTGTGCATTTACATGAAAGAATCTCCTTCACTGTATGAGGACATGGAATCACTAAAGCGATCCCTCATCCTCATTCAGAATCATGGCTTCTCAACAGCAGATGACTGTTTAGACCACACAATCTGCTGCTTAGAAACCATGATCAGTGGTGCCTGCATGAATGACAGGATGACCCAATGAACAAACGTTTTGTTCATTCACCAGGTGATCGGTGGCACATATAGAAGGCCAGATGATGTGAAATGATGTTGGTCGTTCCCGATAATCTGGGTGATTATTGGTGCATCTAAATCCATCTTTAGGCCCTACACATGTCCCTAACCCAGTTAAAAAAAGTGTACAAGTTAGACAGGAGAATGGGATAAGACAACACAGTCAATGGTCACTACCATACACATAGGGTACTAGTATTCTCTAGGTGCACAACGGTTTGTAAGACAAAAAACAACGCATTACCCCCTGCTTACTTAAGTATGTTTTTTTGGGGCTAATGGTAGTATACAGTAGCAATCGCTATTTGGTACACACAAAATCGCTAATTAATACACATATATTAGTGTCAAAGTGTCCCACTAACAAAATGATGAAACCAGAGCCTGTCAGAAGTATATATTACAGGACAACAACAGCATGCACTGGTATATTGTGCTATTATTGCATAAAGGTGACGCACCACCGCAAGCAGTGAAAGCAGCAATGGGTGAGTAGCCCACCAAATGATGTCCAACAAGGCCAGAACAATTGGTTATAATAGCAAACAAAATAGGTTGCAAATGAAGCAAAAATACAATACTTCAGGTGATACTGAGTCGTAGGGGGAGATATTTCAAAACTGGTGTAAAGGAAAACTTGCTTAGTTGCCCATAGCAACCAATCATATTCCACCTTTCATTTTCCAATTGAATCTCTGAAAAATAAAAGGTGTAATCTGATTGGTTGCTATAGGCAACTAAGCTAGGTTTGATAAATCTCCCCCATAATGTTGTAATAGTAGTGGTACTGCTAGATAACTGTTGGGAAATTAAGTATTTCATGTAGGATGAGTATTATACACCAAGAAAGAAGACCCCTATACAAGTCAAATAAAGCAGATAAACTTAAGGTGTTTAGTAGCCCCAATAATGCAGATGTCCACATATCAACCATCCAAATATCCCAAAGTCACTTATGGTGTCCTATGCCCATAGTATTCCATGCTGTGTATTAGCAACAGGCATAAACACCCACCTCCTTAGAGTTCAGAAATATTCAAGAGGGAATCGCATTTAAGCCACTGGCTCCTCAGATGAACATGTAATGGCACGTCTATTCACAAGCGCAGAAAAGTAGTTTAAGGGTGAAAAACTGTTTATGTCAAGCAGTACAAGCATAGGTTGGTCCAGTACAGTTGAGCAACAGAAGATAATATTAATGGACCCTTGCTTAAACAGATACATAAACGAATATACATGAGATATGGAGCCTAGACACAGATCATAACAATAAAAGCACAAAAAGGGCCCACTGTTACACTTGCAGACTATTGTAGCAATTATAAATACACAAAAATAAGTACTGCAAGTTAGATAATTGTGTATATAATTAAGATAGGGTAGCAATGAAGTATTCCACATAGGATGGGTATCACATTATAAGAAAGAACACAAATATGGAATAAACAAAACCCCTATACAAGTTAAATAAAGCAAATATAATTAAGTTGCTTATGTTGCCACAATGGATGGACAGTTCTCATCCTATAGATCCACTGGGTCATTGACCACAATATCTGAGGGTTTAAAAGTTCATGATCGACATCATCTCCAATCACAGACTCTGATTCCAGGGGTCTGCTGTGTAAAACAGCAGACACCCTATACCTACATGCTGGCCCAGCTTCTGAGTGTACAGCAGAAGTCCTTAAGGAGTTAAAGCAAAGTCAATAATAATAAATAATATCATATTAACACTGACATATATAGCTATGAGTAATAGTTTAGAATTAATTTACTCATCTAGTGATCTGTTGCTTCTTTCTGGAGGGCAGACCAAAACCCATCTATCCACCCTGGGTTATCCTGCTTCCTGTGCTAGCCCCTCTTTCATTCTTGATTTGACATACCAGGAAAAAAGAATAGAAAACATGGATTCCACATCCGCAAGCTCTGCACCAATCTGTTACTATTCAGCACAATCTACACTGCTTTTTATCATAATTACTGGTATACAATGCCATAAAATCCATTAAATGGACATTTTAGGTGCGTTCTGGGGGCTCAGTCCGACAGCATAGGTGTTGTTTGGCTGCTGGGTCTCACCGCCTGTGGGTGCTGTGTTTTGGCAGATGTGGTTGCCACGTGGTCCTGCACCAAATTAGAGTAGGTCCAACTTGAAAGTGGCCATCTTGACATGATGAGTGGGCTTATGCAGTTTGATCACAATGTATACAAATGGCCTTGTGTACAGTTAGTGGACTATTGGAATAATAATTATGCTGAGAAGCAATGTAGATTGTGCTAAAAAGCAATGTAGACTGTGCTGAAAATGGTGGGGGGGGGGGGGCTTGTGGATTTTTGATCCATGTTTTCTCTTTGTTTTTTGCTATGTTCATACATAGTTATCTCACCTGGCACTGACAATTAAAAAGGAGAGGGAGAGGCTGGCAGAGGAAGCAGAAGGACCAGGGGTGCACAAACTGGCTTGAGCTGCCCTCATTGCACTTAGCTGCTTATTTGTGTATGGTTTAAAGTACTTTTTTCCCAGAATAAAGCACTGTGACTGGTTTAACAGCATTTTTTTTTTCGTGACAGATTCCTTTTAGGACAACTTACATATTTGCTTATGTTTCAGTTTGCAAGTGGTAGGGTTATGACATGCCACCTGTAATCTGGATGCATAATACTTTATATACTGTATGTCTAATATGTTATATCTCAGTTTATGAATAATATTTTTAATGATTAATTAGGGCTTTGAATGAAATCACATATAACATTGCACCTAATAACACACAATACACACAATATTGATGTATGTATGTGTACAAAGGATGTCTTCTCAAAATCTAACAGATCATATAAAGAAGTACAATATATGACTAATTACAGATCCCAGTAAAAAAAAAAAAACCATCTTCCAGCCTCCAGGGAAGTTGGTAATGATTCTACCAATCAGCCTAAAGAGGGCTATACACTTTGAATAGCTGTTGACCAACAGCTGTTTAGCTTACACATGCACATTTATGTCGGCTGATCATATATGTATTTTCCAATCAGAAAGAAAAATAAGCTGCTGCTGCAGAATTCAAAGGGGGGGGGGGAGACCTTAATATTAATGCTGGAGGTGCCTTATCTCTCTTGAGAACAATTGATGGCTCATGTTGAATCCTTTCTTCCCTTGGCATACTCCAAAAGAACATTGGTTGAACGTTTCATACACATCAGATGAGTCTCCATACTGCCGGTTCAGCCGACCAGTCTAATGTGTATACCCACCGTAAGAGATTTAACTGTCTGATTTTATGATGCACACAATGTCCAGCAAGGATAAAGCTTAGTGTGCAACACATACCTGTGTGACTCATTTGCAAGTGGATTTTAAGATTTTCAAAAAAGCTGGATCCACGTTCATGACAATTGCTTTTTCAGTATTTGCCTCTCTTGGCATCCAGTGCACTGACCTGTGGAGATAAGCTGGGTGATTACATTACACAATTGTAAGATATTATCCTAATGCTAGTTCCTTGGGTTAAACAAATATAAACCCATGTTATTATGGATATATTATTGCTTTGAATGTTGATCAATAGTTGAAATCTTGATGCTGTGCTTTTATCTTGCATTCTTATAATATGTCTGGATATGTTTCTGATATACTTATGAAATAAAGATGATACAGGATGAAACAATTTGGAAAACATAATCTTCATAGCCGGCCACTATATTTTCTTGTCCTGGTCATCTACACTTTCAGTTGTCAGAGATGTATGGAGGTTCAGGGGTTTTCAACTCCGACTGTGCTGAATTTGCTTCCTTGTCAACACAATTTGTGACAAGAGGAAAGATACTAGAATCAATCACAGTTGTAATAATATGGCATGTATTTGTGCTCCTCTGTCTTCTCAATATGTTGTTGCAGGGAGTTCAAAGTTCATAAGGAATGTCATTAATCATGTTCCTCGGGGCTGTGTGCCTATTGGACACTTCTATTAATCAGAGTCCTATCAGACCTACAGCATGGTTAGGTCTCCATTGTCCTGTTCCCTACCTATCATACAAAGATAAGATTATCAGTGACAACTGAGACACCCATTGAACAACACAGAGTTAGGGGATAAAAAAGAGGATTTTTTTTCTTTATTTATTCTCCTGTCTTGAAGATGAGCTGTTTCTTGTCTTGTCAAACTGCATCCTTTTCTTTAAAGAATCCATTTTAAGAAACCAATTTGTCACACCGGACAATCATGTGAGATTCCATAAAAGCCACAATCGCTTTAGGGGGAAAAAAAAAGTCAGAAAGCTTTAAACACGATCAGGAGGGGTTTTGAAATCCTGTTGAGTGGCCAATATCAATTAATCTTTAGGATGCAAGGGGATTGGGAGGATGAACTGGTAGTGAAGTGTCAAAAGCTTTAGATGAAAGAAAGTATTGATATTTTTCTTCTATGTTATTGTTTCAGTCCCATGTGGTATGGAATGGCTGTGATGATGTCATCGCATGAAATGTCAAATGTATGTTGGATTTTAACTTCTTCAGCCTTCTAACGGATGAAATGCCCTTTTTTTAGTCTGAATAGACACATGATCAGGATGCTCTGTACACCATATTTCTACAAATTCCCCAAATTCTATAGAAATGCATGCATTACCGCTGCACCTGTATGCAGTCATATCTACTACCTACTGCTAGCTAGGAATTCATTTATGCCATTAAGCTTGGTGGATATACCTTGTCTGTCTTTCCAAGGCTGGTCTTTTTATTGTCTCTACAGAAAGATAATGCGTTCAATCTACTTTTATGTGTTTAATAAATTTAAATTGCTCATACTGTATTCTTCTTCGCTTTGAGATGCCATTATTCTGCATATGGCTTTTACCGTGCTATATTGTTTAAATGATCATTTACTAGTCACAATGCGCACACAACATAAAACAGATAAAAAATAATGATCTCATTTCTGATAATATCACATAGTTATAGATGGATATTTGAATACATATCCCATCTTCCTTAATATACATACAGTATATTGTGTTATTTGTATGATTATTTGTATGTTTTGAGCCTTGGTTATAGGAGAGTGATTTTTTTTTTCAAATTAGATTCCCCTTTATTAGATAACATTTTGGCTATGCAGAACCGTATAGTCACAAGTGTAAAGTAGAAGAAAGAAAGGAATGAATTAAGGAAGGATAGATAGATAGATAGACAGATAGATAGATAGATAGATAGACAGACAGATAGATAGATTGCTTTGGGTCCGATTTGGAATAAAAGAAAATTGATTTAGACCCAAATCAAATATGCTCCAATTACCCTGAAAATTGGTGTATAACACTTTCTGGTCTCTTACTCTCATACTTTTTTTCTCATATTTTTTCTGAAAAAGAGTAAGATAATAAATATGAGTCCTGGAAGACGGGAGAGGAGAGAGAGACTAATATGCTTCTCTGGGTTTCAGGGAAAATGTATTGTCTGGTGGGTACTCTTCATCATTATGGAGAACGCCTAACATTAAGTGAGGAGTATTATAGGGCAGGCAATACTGCTCTTGGTTTCTGTGAAAGTATATAAAAATTAACATATCTTCTACTGGAAAGATAATTTGCAAATCTTCATGTCTGTGGGAAAGAAATTACATGCTAGAATGGAGTTGCTCATCTCTAATAGATAGATAGATAGATAGATAGATAGATAGATAGAAACTTTTCATCTGTAATCTACTCAGTTAGCCAATTGTTCTACAATTCAATAAGATAGATAGATAGATAGATAGATAGATAGATAGAAAAGACCATCTTGGTCTCTTCTGTACCACACAACATCAGAGGAAATTATTAAAGCCATTTCAGGAGAGCAGCACTAGTTTACGATCAGTCCCCTCAAAGCCATTTATTAAATGCTGAAATGTAAGGCTTGACAATACCCCATCTGATATATAACTTTTTTTTTACTTAAAGGGGTGGTCTCACTTCAGCAGATGACATTTATCATGTAAAGAAAGTTAATACAAGGCACTTACTAATGTATTGTGATTGATTCCGTTTTTCATCACATTATACATTGCTCGTTTCCACGGTTATGACCACCCTACAATCTAGCAGTGGTGGCCCTGCTTGCACACTATAGGAAAAAAGTGCCGGCCTCTCTGGTGGATGGGACCGTGGGAGTGTTAATAACCTGCTCTCTTTTGTTCGCCTGGTTTGGTTTGCGCTGATAATCTTGCGTATGCGTACTCTTTCAGTCCAAACGCCGTTCACACAGTTCTTCTTCACTAGGATAGTTCTTCTTCACTATATTGCAATATTACAATTAGCAGCTCTATCGATACAGTGGCCGTGATTGCATGGTATTAATATATTTTGGGGATTTTTGTGTTATGATTTTATGTTACTAGTATTGTTTTAGTGTCATTTTAGAATGAAAAATTGCTAGATTACACAGAGTGCATTTTGACCCCTTTGTGACATAACTAATTTTAGCCTCATTTTAAATCACAGCTAGCTAATGGGAGAGGGCTGCTTTTGCCCTTCGTATCTTGAGTTGTGTAAGCTGGTCTTGTTTGAAAGCTGATAATCTAAGACCAGTATTGAAGCATTAGCTGTTATAGGTGGAAAGATATAGCCTTTAGAAATCCAGTCAATAGTAAAATTGCTGAAACTTGCCCTTACTTTCAGTTGCTATAACCCCTAACCCAATTTATAAAGGCTATATCTCCCAAAACTGTATTCAGAATATGTCAGTCTTTCAATGCAACATTTCTTTCATGCATATGAGTTTTGTTAGATTATTTTATGAGTTCTGTTGTAATATTTTAGTAAATCTCGCATTTTATTGTTTATGCATATTAGGAAATGAATTTTAACCATAAACAATAAAATATACAGGGTGGGCCATTTATATGGATACACCTTAATAAAATGGAAATGGTTGGCGATATTAACTTCCTGTTTGTGGCACATTAGTATATGTGAGGGGGGAAACTTTTCAAGATGGGTGGTGACCATGGCGGCCATTTTGAAGTCGGCCATTTTGAATCCAACTTTTGTTTTTTCAATAGGAAGAGGGTCATGTGACACATCAAACTTATTGGGAATTTCACAAGAAAAACAATGGTGTGCTTGGTTTTAACGTAACTTGGATTCAAAACGTAAGTTGGATTCAAAATGTCCGAATTCAAAATGGCCACCATAGTCACCACCCATCTTGAAAAGTTTCCCCCCTCACATATACTAATGTGCCACAAACAGGAAGTTAATATCACCAACCATTCCCATTTTATTATGGTGTATCCATATAAATGGCCCACCCATGAATTATTTAGAAAGGAACAACATGTGTTCTGTAATGCGATTGGCAAAAATCGGCGAAAGTATAGGAGAGCAGATATCAAGCCACTGTATCAATACAGCCTGCTAATTGTTATATTACATCCTGGCACATAAGTAAATAAGAACTGTGAGAGTGTTGCCTGGATTGACAGAGTACACATGCATGAAGATTATCATTATCAGTACAATACAGGAGATGCAACAGACCAAGCAGACTGACAAGGAGAGTAAGCAGTGCTACTGAGCATGATCTATTTTAACTCAGTACCTATATTAGGCTACATGCACACGACCGTTGGTGTTTTGCGGTCCGCAAATCGCGGATCCGCAAAACACGGAAGCTGTTCCGCGTTCCGTTCCGCATTTTGCGGAACGGAACGCAGCCCATTATAGAAATGCCTATTCTTGTCCCCAAAACGGACAAGAATAGGACATGCTATATTTTTTTTGCGGGGGCACGGAACGGAGCAACGGATGCGGACAGCACACGGAGTGCTGTCCGCATCTTTTGCGGCCCCATTGAAATGAATGGGTCCACGGCCGAGCCGCGAAATATGCGGCTCGGACGCGGACCCGAACAACGGCTGTGTGCATGAGGCCTTAAGCTGTGATACATGCTCAATATTAATGATACATTTGCAACAAGGAACAGTGGGATATTTTTGTTGATAGTAGAAGACATTTGCTGTGGAAATGAATAACAGGCAATATCAGAATCTTATAATAAGAACTATCGCACTGGCTGTTTGGACCAAAAGGAAGATAACTGAGATTTGTATCTACAATTCACAATAGAAGAACTATAGGCAAAAGGATTATTTTTAAGATATATATATATATATTTGTCAGCTTTCAAACAACACTAGTCCAATATTTCTAGCTGCTGCAAAACCCAAGACATGAAGGGTTAAAACAGCCCCCTCTCACCTTGCTGCCTGAGCTCTGCTCTGACAGAACTGATCTTTTTCCTAAAGCCACAGCAGAATTCAGGCAAAACTGGTAGAAGGTTAAAACAATAAAGACACTTAATACCTTCCCAGCCCACTCCCATCCAGTGCTGCCACTCTGTCCTCTTCCCCACGCTGCAGCCAATCACTAGCCTCAGCAGTGTACACCACAAAATCACTGAGGTCAGTGATTGGCTGCAACGGCTCACAGGACAGGAAGGGCCTAGCATTTTAAATAATTACCAGAGAACACCTTTAAGGGTGGGTTCTCCGTTATAACATGGTTATAATGGAACATAATGGAATCCATAAGACGGAAGGACGTATCCATTCTTTTGCCCATAGACTTCAATTATGATGGAATGCAAAACTGAAGCCTTTTAAAGGCTTCCGTTTTGCATTCTGTCTGGGCATTCCGTTATAACCATGTTATAATGGAAAGCAATAACGGAATGCCTAAAGCTAGTGTGAACCACCCTAACTTAGTCACACTGCTCAGACCCTCTTGTACAAAAGCAGCAAAGTAATTATGGCTGTTGTGCACACCAGAAATTAAAAACATTATTCTAAAAGTGGCTTCTTATCAGCACCAGGCGCATTAGGTGGATGTTCTGAGAGAGAATCCAAAGGGCCAATAGGCACCATAATAAAAAGTATGGAATGGTAATATCTTTACATACACTAGGTGAATTGAAAATAATGTTTCTAGGAATCTAACAGAGGAAAATTCTGTGTAATAATATGGCAACCCCTTTAGATTTGCAAAATAAACCAAATCAAGCAGAAGATGGGAGGAGTTCACAACTGTAGATAGAGTGACTGCATCTAATAGATGAAAAAAATATAGCCCTTATTCCTTCAACACGTGTACATTTCAACACAAGCAGGGCTCTAAACTGTGGTCCTGGGAGCTTTATATTTGCTACACATACGTTATGGGTAGAGATAAGCGAATCGAAGCTGACGAAGTGGAATTCGATCCGAATTTTAGGAAAAATTTTATTCGCACTGAATCCAAATTTTCTCACGCTTCGTTGTAACGAATTGCATTTTTTCCTAAAATGTCTGCCGCACATGTGAGGACATGGAGCAAAGAACTCTGGGAAGGCGGGATCACCCATAATGCCATGCATGCAGCCAATCAGCAGCCAGCCAGCCGTGTGATGTCACAGCCCTATGAATAGCCTCAGCCATCTTGGATTCTTGGAATCATTCCACAGCATTTATGTTGAACAGTAGGGGAGGTTACAGCATGGGTAATAGGAACAATCCTATTACACCTTGCTGCACTGACAGGGGACCCAAATTGCCATTATACAGCTTTGTAATTCCATCAAACCGTTCTTGTTATTGGGGTGTTACAGCCATTAACAGGGTTTATTACAAGTAAATATTTCTACGTCTTATTTGCCCTTGTGCGATGCAGTTCTAAAGCATTTTTTGGCTTGTATTAGTGGGAAAAAGGGCTTAATAGCCATTGTGTGGTGAAGTGCTAAAATAGCAGCACTTTTTGTTGTTTATTGGTGGCAAAAGAAAAATATATTTGCCGTTCAGCGATGCAGTTATATGTTCTAAGCCTTTTGTGGCGTGTATTTGTGGCAAAAGCAAAATATATTTGCCATTCAGCGGTGCAGTTATATGTTCTAAAATCTTTTGTGTCGTGTATAAGTGGAAAAATAAGGGCCTTTTTGTCATTCAGCGCTGCAGTTATTGTATATGTTCTAAAGTCTTTTGTGTCGTGTATAATTGGAAAAAAGAAAAATATATTTGACATTCAGAGGTGCAGTTATATGTTCTAAAATCTTTTGTGTCGTGTATAAGTGGAAAAAAATAAGGTCCTATTTGCCGTTCAGCGGTGCAGTTATATGTTCTAAAGCCTTATGTGTAGTATATAAGTGGAAAAAAATATATATATATTTGCCTTTCAGTGGTGCAGTTATATGTTCTAAAGCCTTTTGTGTCGTGTATAAGTGGAAAGAACTTAAATATATTTGCCGTTCAGCGGTGCAGTTATATGTTCTAAAATCTTTTGTGTCGTGTATAAGTGGAAAAATAAGGGCCTATTTGCCGTTCAGCGGTGCAGTTATATGTTATAAAGAACATGTGTTTACCCATATATAATATATATGCACAAAAATATAGTCAAACACTAATTATTTATCAAAGATTAAACTTTATTGAAAATCTCATTAAAAACATACATATGGAGTCTCATATGGAACAGGGGGAATGATCAGGCGAGAGACATGTGGGAAGGTGGCCTAGTACATGACATGTAAAAAGTATCAATTCAAACATGAAATCGAAGGTTTACATAATGTTGTCACGTGTTGCTGCAGGCAAGGTGTAAAGTGCAGATGCAAAGTACAGAAAGGGTTAATAATAGTAAGTTATAAGACACAGTGTCAAACAATGGTCATAAGCGATAATAAGACCAACCAGGGTTAAGTGCAAGTACATTGTAAGACACAGTGTCAAATATAGATTAGAAATAGTAATATACAATACCTGTACCAGACAGTATCATATGCAAGCAGGAACATGTGTGACCACACAATGAGTAAAATAACAATCAAAGTGAATGTATATAGGCAGGTACATGCACATGGGCTGCATCCTTCCCAGTGTCCCCTCACCTACCCAATGCATTTCGCCACCAGGCTTCGTCAGGGAAAGTGAGAGACAGTGGGAAGGTTGCAGTATATATATACATAGTTGTATCACAATGAAAACGCTGACACCTGTGGTGTCCTCGGGTATCACAGGTCACGTGATACAAAGCCACGCCCCCAGGGCGTGTATTACAGCCGTATGAAAGAGATAGATTTAGGATGCGCTTATTTTTCACCAATGATACAAATGTGGAAGATATTGAAACATGCGCACACCTTACAACAAGGATGCAAGTATATAGAAGATCTTTGGATATGCAGATGTATAAATAACATTTGGATATATGCATATGCGCACTGGCACATCAAATAGTCCACCATTGATATCGTGCGCATGCGCCGAGGTTCCGATCACGTGACTGAGAACATCTGATTGGTCACATGATATTAATGGCTCGCACGGATTACTGTATATCCAAAAGGGACTCAGAGATGGTATATATATAAACCTTGTAAAAGAACAAGAATTTTATAAATTAGTGAATTACACTTATATTTTTATATATAGGGAAAGTGACCACAACATGCAGGTGCCGTGAATAGTGAAGAAAAACAAAATGTAAGTGAAGTGAAAACAGTGAAAAAAAGAAGCTATACCAGCTTATACCAGAAGCTATATTATTATCGCTTATGACCATTGTTTGACACTGTGTCTTATAACTTACCATTATTAACCCTTTCTGTACTTTGCATCTGCACTTTATTTACACCTTGCCTGCAGCAACACGTGACAACATTATGTAAACCTTTGATTTCATGTTTGAATTGATACTTTTTACATGTCATGTACTAGGCCACCTTCCCACATGTCTCTCGCCTGATCATTCCCCCTGTTCCATATGAGACTCCATATGTTTGTTTTTAATGAGATTTTCAATAAAGTTTCATCTTTGATAAATAATTAGTGTTTGACTATATTTTTGTGCATATATATTATATATGGGTAAACACATGTTCTTTATAGGTTGTCGTTGATAACATATATGTGACCCCTATTGATCCAGATTATTGGGTTCTAGTGCAGTTATATGTTCTAAAGTCCTTTGTGTCGTGTATAAGTGGAAAAAAATAAGGGCCTATTTGCCGTTAAGCGGTGAAGTTATATGTTCTAAAGCACTTTTTGGCGTGTATTAGTGGCAAAAAATATATATATTTGCCGTTCAGTGAATATGTTCTAAAGCCCTTTTTGGCTTGTATTAGTGGGGGAAAAGAAAAATTGCTTATTAGCCATTGTGTGTTTAAGTGAGAAAATTACAGCCCTTTTTGGTATGTATTAGTACACTAGCAACTAGCAGAGTTTGCCCTGTAAAATCTGTCCTGCACGGCCAGTAGTGTGGCATCAGAGCGGGTGTTTAGTATGGCAAGGGCCATAGTTACCCCAAGAAGAACTCGCCTTTTCAGTTTTCACCCAAAATGTGGAGAGACTGACATTTGTCAAGTTGAATCAGGCATGGATCAGCCAGGATTTCCACCCACTAATACCTGATGCATAAGACTAGATCATCCATGGTGCCACACAAACACCTTGACAAAAGAGACCGGTTTATTCTGGCTACCTGCCTCAGCTACTATTCTGATGCTGCCACCCGCCTGATGCCACACATCTGATGCCAAGTGCTCCTTCTTTCACCCACCATCTTCAGCTGGTACTCGTATTGCCACGCACCTCCCCACTCTGTCACCCGGTCACTCTGTGGTCTCCTGATGCTGCTGCCACCTCCTCACTATGTAACCTTGCCACTCTGTGGTCTCCTCATGCTGCTGCCACATTCCCACTCTGTCAGCGGGTCACTCTGTGGTCTCCTGATGCTGCTGCCACCTCCACACTATGTCAGCTTGCCACTCTGGGGTCTACTGATGTTGCTGCCTCCTTCACACTATGTCACTTTGCCTCTCTGTGGTCTCCTGATGCTGCTGCTACCTCAACACTCTGTCACCTTACCACTCTGTGGCCTCCTGATGCGGCTGCTGCCACCTCCACACTGTCATTGTGCCACCCTCTGGCCTCCTCCGGATGCTGCTGCTGCCATCTCCACGCTCTGTCATTGTGCCACTCTGTGGTCTCCTGAATATGCTGCTGCCACCTCCACACTCTGTCATTGTACCGCTCTGTGGCCTCCTGATGCTGCCGCCACCTCCACACTCTGTTATTGTACTGCTCTGTGGCCTCCTGATGCTGCTGCCACATCCACACTCTGTCAATGTGCCACTCTGTGGCCTCCTCCTGATGCTGCCGCCACCTCCAGACTCTGTCATTGGGCCATTCTCTGGTCTTCTCATTTATGTGTCATATCTGTTTTGGATCCACTCCTGTTATTTTTTAGGCATTAGTAATACTGATGGATTACTGACCAAATGCTGACCAAGTAAAGGCGGATGCTGAACAGACAGGATCCATTTTTAAGGGGTTATTGTTCTGACTGATCAGAGGAAGGGCAAAATAATCAGTGATGTCAACAAACTTACTGCTAACACCCTCTCCACTCTGTCAGGGGGCTCTACTTGTATAAGCGTTTAATAGAACAGGTTCTTTAGACATCTATGTGGAATCAGCTGACGACGGAGTAAAAGGAGTGCGCTTCTTCCTGGCGCTAACATCGATCTGTAAGGCTGAGTTCATACTTGAGTTATTTAGTCAGTTTTGGCCCCGTGACTGCCCAAATAAGTGAAGTGTGCAGTAATTCTAAGAGCGACGCCTGTCATCTGCATGTCATACTGACTCACAGTATTATTTCACCACCACAGCAGACTCCCTATGCGTGTTACTCCAAGGCACAGTGTTCTACACCACTATTAAGGTTATCTAAAGCCAGGAAATATCTTTTTAACGTGATTTACCGCGAATAAAATCAGAATGAACCAAATTTTTTCAAAAAATTGGGCAAACTAGCAAAATCGAATGTTTGAAACATTTGCTCATCTCTAGTTATGGGCATGTAATTGATTTCCTCACTCAGAGTGACATTTTCTCATGAGAGACTCACTTTAAACACTTTTGATATGTTCCTAATGTATGGGAGAAATCACTTCTATCACTGTCAGTGTACAATTATATAGTATTGAATTAGTACTTACTAATCTATATGGCAATGATAATGAATAGAACATTTTACTACTTGAATTTTATAAATGTCACTAATGTAATGCCTTCACACTAATGGCAGTAATGATGGGATCCCAAGTTGCATATTTTTATACATTGTGTCTAAATTATTCCATTCTCCCAGCTTCAAGTTCCATTCAGCATTCGAGCTGTAGAGGTAGAAATGGCTTATCCTGTCTTTTACGATTCTTTGGTGAGCTTTCAAGAACTGAGACAGAAATTGAAGTAGAAGGAAAAGAAAAACAACGCCAGTGTTTCATACTCCACAACATGCTGTTTGTGTTGCAAATATTTAAGCAGGATATCCTTGTGAAAGCTTGTTAACCCGCTTATTGAACTCCGAGCAGAGCTGACATTGTCATATAATGCAGCAAAGATTCCTAGGCTGCTTTATGAAACTTGACAATACTCCCATTCCCCATTATAAGCTTTTTTGCTATGCCACAATTCTGACAATAAAAAAAGAGAAATAGCAGTGGATGAAACCTGAGGTCTGCCAGGTAGATTGCAAATATGCAGGAAAGACAGTATGGCTTAGAAAATAAAATCAAGACCTTGGTAAATTAGGTGTTTGGATGAATGTATACAATCACCTGGAATCGCACAAGATTTCCTTGAATGCTTAATGAAAGCTGACAGCCTGTATTGTTTGTCTTTTTATGTCTCCTATACTTGTGGAAAGTGGGGAGCAGATATCTGGCAGTGAAAAGTCTGAGACAGAAAGCACCACTAGATGAAGGGATGGGGAGGACAGGTTACGAAGGCTAACACTGGGTTCAGACCTGAGCGTTTTGAAGCCTAGCGTTTTCTGAGCGTTCAAGACTGGCGTTAACTCGCGTTTTTTTCTAGCGTTTTGGTAAATAGTGTAGGCGCGTTTGACGCGCGTTTATGTGATTGACTGCATAGTTGGCCAATGACCAATGATATAGTTTGGCCAATCTGAGTGCTTTAGAGGTGTGACATTCCATGGTGGCTGATTCAGCATGTTGCAAACTTTGTAAAACGCGCATCCATAGGCGCGTTTTACGCAGCACAAACGCCCGAACAACACGCCTATCGCGTTTCCCATTGAAGTCTATTGCCACCAAACGCTCGAAAAATGCCCGAATTAACGCGAACATACTTGCTTATGCTTCGGACGTTTTTAGGCGCCTTCGAACGCGCATACAAACGCGCAAGTGTGAACCACCCCCATAGGAATGCATGGTTCCTGTACTGTTGTGCGTTTTTTTGCGCGTTCGAACGCGGCGTTTTACGCGAAAGTGTGAACTGAGTGTTAGGATTGACAACTGACATAAAGGGTCTTTAAAAAAATCCCTTTTTTTTAAATTTTGGAGCGTCAACTGTTATCTTGCCCTCTTAATTTTGTCAATAATAGTATATGATCAAATGTGACAGGTAACTAAATGCATAAGAATCCGAAATTTAGAAGAGATCTGGATTGTTATTACACACATCTTTATTGTAAGCCCATATAGAGCAATTGAAGGCATAGACAGCTATGAAATAAGGTAGTAAATTAATAGAACATTGTAAAAAGAGTTGTTCCTCTAAGTTCAACATAAGGACGAAGGTTGATAAACGACCAAAGTTCAGTCATGGGTTCCAGCAATTCTGTTTGGACAAAGGAACTATTGTCTATAGAGTCACCCAGCAGTAATGTACGACAGCAATCATCTCTATTAGACTGGGCCCAACTGTCCCGTTTCCTTTAATTCCCCCAGAGCTAAATGTTCCTTTGTTCAGATAGTGAGTAAGGCAAAGTACATAAAGCAGGGATATTGGCTTTGTGATTTATCAGCGCTATTTCACACTTGCCTGAAATAGATTTATAAACTTCATGTCTCCTGTAGCATGTATCCAATAGAACATGTGTCCTCAATGAAGGTCACCTGTATGAGGCTATATTACACGAGAGACATTGGATTATAATTTCTTGCAGGTGTCTGGCAGAGTATATGCCACAATTATTCTGTTATATATAGGGACAACTACTGCAGCTGGCATCTTATTATTGCATTGGGCAAACCAATTGTCTGTTTATGAGCACAGACTATTACTCCCTCCTTATTAGTATGATAGTACTAAGAGAAATGAGTAGAGAAATTTAAAAAGGGGGAAGGGGCAGAAAAGGAAAGAAGTAATAATCCATTATAAGTTTTAAATAAATTATGCAATAAAGTATTTCTAAAAATGTTAGAAATGCCAAAAATAAGAGCAGGTGCTCAATATTAGACTGGATGACCCAAATTAATTTATTGTATTTACTGTATATCTTAATTCTAACCACTATTGTTGCTAGATGTTTTTTCATTGTGTATGTATTTTATTTTGTATCTAGTTTTTAATATTTTTACTTGAGTCAGCATATGTTAAGGGTCCTTTACAAGGATCCACAATTTAACAGATCATTGCTAACTAGCATTACTAGCAACGCTCATTGGCGATAATCTGGTGGTGTAAATACACCGCTGATTACCCGATAAATGAGCAAAATGCTCGTTCATCGGGTAATTGTATCTTTTAGCAGATTGTGCTGTGCAAAGATGATTTGATACTGGGAAACAATGAGAAAGTATGGGGAAGAGTGATGGTATTAGCAATCTCCTCCACTAGTGATCAGCAGATCGTCGGGAAGGAACGCTTCCTTCCCGACAATCTGCTAGATTGTCGTCCCGTGTAAGTCTGGATTCACACGTCCGTTTAACACGGACGTGAACTGTCCGTGGTAACCTGGGCTGGATTCCTGCTTAGAGCAGGAGCGCATGGCATCATTGGTTGCTATGACGCCGTGCGCTTCCTGCCTCCCCTGCAGTACAGTAATACAGTCGTATAGATCATACCAGTGTATTACTGTACTTCAGGGGCGGCAGGAAGCGCACGGTGTCATAGCAACCAATGACGCCGTGCGCTCCTGCTTTAAGCAGGAATCCAGCCCAGGATACCACAGACAGTTCACTTGGAACAAAGATTAGGCTCAATGCCCTATCCCTCTATCCAAATACAGGGAAACCTCATTGAGATGACCAGCCAAAATTCCATTAAAATAGTCTCTAGAGAGATGGTTTAATATATGGTGGGACTCAAAATCTATCACAGCAAATTTTCTCTGGATAAATAAGTGGTTTTCTCAAAGAGATGGTCTTTTGGATAGGTTTCAATGTATCTTGACCAACTAGAGTGACTTATTGGCACCTCCACTGGCACCTGACATTGTAGACACATATCTCACCAACCTGTAGACTCATCAAGATTAATTAGTGTTGCTGCATATGGGTCATATCACTAATTTTCTGCCCAAAAAATGCAGTAAAGAAAACAATTGTGCAGTACTACAGTATATGACAAAATGTTAATTGTCTTTTTGTTAATTTATAATCAAAAGGGGAAAACAAACCACGACTATGGCATGGTATATCTAAAAATCTAACTTATACTATCTGATTACCCTGATTAAACAATGGGAAAAAACACAAAATTTTTATGGGGCCGTAGATTATTCTAACTTGTATACATAAAACACGCACAAACTCTTATGTAAGAGATTTCAGTTCGCTTTTTACTCTATAGACATTTGTAAATTATTTTGTGCAGTTAGGCACATTCCTCTATCTACATCTCCAATATCCATATCTATCTCACTATATATATATTTGTGGTCGGGGCTTAAACATGAAGGAATGACCCCTACCTACTGGATACCTAAAAGCGGTTAGAATTATGCCGGAACCGCGACGCTGAAGGTATGCCTGAAGGGGGGCATCCCCTGGTGTGAGATAGTGAAAGTAAGGGTGGGTAGGGTGGGTACTCTGGAGACGACGTTCACTGTGGGAGGGGACGCCCGGCCAGATATAGTCATCATCGCCCCTCCCACAAATACAGGCCAATAAATCGGCCTTAACACTTGTGGTCGGGGCTTAAACATGAAGGAATGACCCCTACCTACTGGATACCTAAAAGCGGTTAGAATTATGCCGGAACCGCGACGCTGAAGGGATGCCTGAAGGGGGCCAAAAAGGACAACAAACTCGATCAAAGAGCTTTATTACAACCTCCAATTGCGATTTCGCTACCAACGAGCGAGCTGCAGCCAGGGTAATGGGATCGGAAGTAACTTGTGAAAGAGAATTAGCTCGGGACAGGGCACCGGCTGCTATATTTTGGATTCGGGTACATGAAAGTGTGTAATGAATTTGGTGTAGTAACGAGCGAAGCACCTGACACCTAACAAAAGATATCAGTTGGACCAAGCCGTTAATCAAATATCCATGACCGCAACATTGACATAAACATACACCATGTAACCAGCCCATTCCCGACCCCCTGCATGCACAGCCGCCATTATCGGATAAAGTTCAACCAATGCTGAAATCTGTGGAACCCGGGATCAACCAACCTCACTCGTCCACCCATCAGCTAGCCAGTGGGGGCCAAAAAAGGGGGCAGCAAAACCTGAGTTTGACGTGGCCTCAGGAAACTAGGAGAATTACTGTATACCTCTGGAATAAAAAGAGAAATACCATACCAATGCCTGATAACGTGGCCTCAGGAAACTAGGAGAATTACTGTATACCTCTGGAATAAAAGAGAAACACCATACCGATGCCTGAGAAAGTGGTCCCACATGGAAAGTCAGCAATCGCCTGAACATCAAGGCATATATAAACACTTGATCCTGGAGAGATAAACGCAAGAAACCCTTTAATCTTTACCAATGCCACTAAAGTGGTATCATGGTGAAATGACGAAATAACGAGTCGAATACGTATGCGTAAAAACGTGCGTCAAGCGTAACCCTATAAGGAATCTGGCGCCGAATCCGCAGTGCGGACCAACATCCTAACAGTGCCCCTATATATATATATATATATATATATACACACATATACATATAAACTAAACACACATATATAAGTTGTTGTTTTTTTTTAACTAACACTGGAGTCTGAACTCACACTCTGCCCCGCACTTCCAGCTGTGGCCATATAGAGGGCGCCAGAGCCACAACTACGAGTGTCTGTGGAACCCAGCCAGCAGATCAGAGCGAGGGGCAGAGGTGAGTGCATGCCTGAATGGTGCGGGAAGAGAGACTGACTAAAACAGACACCGTGCATGCTATGCACCCCACATCACTAGTAGCTCTGCGTGAGGAAAACACATGACAGCCAGCTCCTGTGACGTGCTTTCCACATAGTGTAATCTCACACTAAAGCCATATTAAGAAGCCTGACATACCCTGACTAGAACACTAGACTCAATGTCCCTTCCCTATAATAAATGTATGGTTATTTTTTTGTTTTTTTTTCTCTGACATTTCATTTATTTTATAACACACCCTCTTTTTTTTTTTTTAAACACACACACTGTAAAGGGAGAATATTAATTACCAATATCGAGCGAATATCCGTAATTAATATTCAGAAATAGGCGTAACCCGTCTATAGATAGTCACGCCTATTTATGTCCTTAACAACACACTTCTATTGCCTAGCACGTCACCAAGTCGCTTACACTTACTATCTGCATGCGCCTAACTCACTACGCTAAACGCTAATAAATACACGCTACACAATTCTACCAGTAAAACGGTATTTATTAAATACTGACGCACACAGATATGTACTAAATAACACAACACTACAAATACAATACTAACTACACTACACAATCGCAATTTACACCCACAACACTAGTTAATACAAGTTACACACACATACTTAATATGGCCGCCCACCCACTTGGACTTAACTATCCCTATGGGAGTAACAAAGGGTTAACACACTCAACTGCTGCTGGGCTATAGGCAGGGCAGCAGTGGAGGGGTTAACACAAGGTGCAGGGGACTGTGGGTAGCAGGGCTTGCTGGGACCTGCAAGGGTTAATGCAGGCCACGGATACACTGAGCTGAAGGCTGCTGCAGGTGTACAGCAGGGATTAATGCAGGGCAGAGAGCAGGGGTTCAGGGATGGCAAGGTAGGGGTAAATGCAGGGATGATGGGTAGGGAGGTACAGGTCTGCAGGGGTTACACCAACAGGGCAGGGAAGGGGTACATGGGACTGTAGGGCTATGGGAAATCAGGGCAGGGGTTGGGGGTACTCAGCCATCTTCGGGTCCCATCTGTGTCCTTCTCAGTCAGGAGCCGAGTTCAGAAGAGTCCTCCTTTGTAGAGCCATGCCCTAATATCAGTGAAGTCCACTGTACCTTGTGAGCCCTCCCCCCAAGTAGTTTGGAGATAGGGGGGGAGGAAACAGGTTTAGCATGTAAGTCATGTGCTGATCAAAAGGTCCCATAAAGTCTGCAATCTCCTGTCCTGGACCCACATCCTAGTTAGCATCTCTATGCTAACTACCCCCCAGGGACAGTTGGGCGATTTAACAGATAACAATGCAAGCCATGGTCTACAGGCTAAACATGGGCCTGTATCAAGTTGATACGAGTTGATATTCTATAAGGGGACACATTCTATAAGGGGATACACACATAAATATATATATATATATATATATATATATATATATACACATATATTTCAACCCTTCCTCAACAATCCCCCTGTTGTCGGAAAATACGACAATACTTAGGGAAGGAGGGTTGAGACATATTTGCCCCACTCAAGCCCATTCTTAGTGATAGTTCAGGAAGAACTGGAGTATACACTAATCCTTAGGTACCTAGACATCACCCATCCCGACCTTTCACCGACCTGCTTTTCACCGTAACCCAAACTCCTCTATCCACAGGATTGGCTGTCGTCAACTTAACTGGCCTTTCTTTCTGATAACCGTCTTCCGGTGTCGGCCACACCCTTTGGATGAGTTTGGAGTGACCACACCCTTACCGTCTCTTGGTACTACTGCCGATCTTCATGTATCCACCCCAAGGTCTGGACATCTTCTGCTTCGAACGTATCGGTGTCAGCCGCTCCTACTGTCTTACTTGCGTGCTGCATGGAGGAGGTCCATTAAACCGGAACGCCTACTCTCCCGACCAGCTTGACCTATTGACTTCCGGAGCGGCTTGACTCTTGCAGTCTTTCCCAACTGCACCGACTTTCTTGAAACAAGAATATCGTGACCAGGAGCGGGTTCACCCTCACAATCAATTTTCCAGCGGCGACAACCTCCCCATGGACAGATAAGTAGGTCTTTAAAAGGCAGGTCAGATTTTCCATTAAGTGAGGCGATGTCAAGCTACCTAAATACTAACCGCGCTAAATACCTCCGCCACACTAACCATCCAGCCCACCCCTTACGAACCTCACCGTTACAGGGTTTGAGGTGGCAAATGGCGAACAAAAGGCACCTTTCCCTAACGTGCCATACTCTAATCCCCATTCACACACATAACACATTTCACCTTCCCCTCCCGTCAAATAAATTTAGTGTGTACCCATAGAGACTCCTGCAACCTGACATGTCTACACCTCCAAAGACAGGTAGGTCACAGACCCACCTGTCCACGGGAAAAAGACTATAGGATACAAATGTGGACAGCGAATCCAACTCACCGCAGTGTGTCGGGTGACCTCTATAGGCTGTCACACACTTGTACCTAGAGTCTCTATGGGTACACAGATGGCAAACATACACATAATCTATATATACACAGTACTATGGGGTTACAGGATTGCATAGTTATACATCCTGAACCCTCATAGGAAACCAAGTAACAATATATATACATAAATATGTCCATGAGGTCCCTGGCTTCAGGACTTTGTGGGAGTTATGTCCTGAGCCTCCTACGGATTACTTTGTGAAGTTACGTCTGGTTCTGGTGTAACTGGTCAGCAAGTCCCTTGCCCTTCCGATACACAGTCCAATGTAGATGATGATTACCAGAACCAGGGGAACTTTCACTGGGTGAATAAGAAGATGAAATGTAGATCCGAACAAGCTCTTCCACCCGAACGCCTACAAGTCTTTCTCCAAAACATGGGAGATAATGCACCCGCTGGGTTGTGGCGCAGTTCCCCGTCTTTTCAGACCTCTGCGGACCGCCAAAACCCAGTGGGATCCTCTGGAGCCTCAACAGAGTGTCAGGGCGGATAGCAGGTATCTTCTGTGGCATCATCTGGGTTTTTCCTCTGCTCCATAGTAACCATACCTATGACAGAAAAAAATACCAGGCGCTCCTAGGGGATTTCTCCCCTTATGGTGCAATTAGTTGTTCTATACCAGCACCAATACCTTTGACCCATGAGTAGAGAAAGGTATTGGGCTGCCCTTCATCTCACAGGACCCCTCATTATCCTAACCCTGGTGTATGAACACCCTACCTTCAGAGGATCGCGTCCTCTGCTTCACATCCCTCTGCACTAACAGATAAGGATGGCTACCTTAATAGGTTAGGATATCCGAGGGGAGCTATGGATGAAGCACCATCTTGCAATTGATGGCACTGTATCCTTGTCCACTCATGTGTACTAAAGCTGATTTCCCCCTGTCATCCTGTCTTGTGGAGGCCAGCAGAATCCATGGCATAAGTCCTGCCCTGGCTCTTCAGGACTCCACAACACAAACACACAGGCCACACACTGCTATCAATCACTCTGCATCCAATCCCAATCAGAGCTGTGTTACCTGATTGGACTAGAATTTAGTGCGTAGCGCAACATTACACCAATGTTGCCTGTCCGCCCTAGTCCCCAGTATAACACAGCACTGCCGAGAAACCTTGAGCACAACCGCGTCACCTGTATCGATCAGAGACCCTGGCTTGCACGTCGTGACATCCCACTAAACCGTGTTCCAATGTCACCCGTTCCTGCAAGCCAACACTTTCTCGATCCACAGTATAACACCGTTCTACTCAAAGGGGACACAAGAATAAATCAAAGACAGCAGCGACTGGACTCATAGCAGGGAATGTAAACCACAAAAATCAGCAGGGTGAGACACATGCGCACACAAGGACCACTGCCATCCACATGAAAGAAAACATATACACATACAACAAAAACACACAACACGGACATACACAGGGAACAAACTGTGTAACAAATAGTACAGGGGTGTCAAATGTAGCCTAGCCTAGATTGGCCATTCTGACCCCTCAGCACCTGGTGAAGCATGTGTCGCTGAGAGGTAACCCCTTTATGGCCAAACTGACTAGACCCCACTGCATGATTTGTTACCTGGATCCCATCACTGGACACATTGCAATTACTTGCACAAGGGCAATTCCTTGCAATGTGTCCTTTGTTCCCACACCTGAAGCACCTGATTGGGCTTTCTGTCCTGTGTGCTTTGTTCCTTCTTGTTTTGCAGTGCTTCGCTATATGACCTAAGCCACCACATGCAAAACATTTGATGTTTGCCCTGCATGGCTTAGGTCCGTCTACACTGCAACCGTGGTCCCTTTTCCTGTACTGTTCCATTCTCAGGGACGCACTCCTCACAACAGTTCTTTTTCCCAAAGTCAGGGAAAAATCTCTGTTGGTCTGGACCGGCTTGATCTGGTGATTCGGCCGATCACAGACACCTCTCCCCCCTTTTTGCCTTGAATAAGGCAAAGTTTTGGGAGATTCCAGCGCAGACTTTACGGAAAAAGAAAGGGCCGGCACCAAACTGTTAATGACCTGTTGCATGCCAGTCATTATCTGGGACCTTACTGCAACCTCGGCCTTCAATTTGGCTACCGTCACATCGGTAGAGGCAGCCTGCATCCTAAAGGCCTTGACCTCAGTATTAGACTGGATCAATTTAGCCTCAATTTCCTCCTTCTGCTTCTGCAACTCTACTAACTGTGACTGTATCTTAGTGATCTGCGCATCTCTGTCAACAGCAGACTGTACGCTCTCCGCCAACCGTGCCTGCAATGCGGAAAGCTGATCCGAATTACTGGCACAGCATTGGCAGTGAGCGTCCGGAGGAATTGTCTCTGTTGAACTAGATACCACTGCTACCTCCTTTGGCTTGCAGATGCTAGCCTCAAATGTATGAACCAGTTTGTCTAGCATCTGAAGTCGCTTTTTGGATTTATTTAACACCGTCCGTTTGTCAACACAGAGCTTGTCATAGCTACAAGCCTGTGCTAACAAATCGGACCACAGCATTTCTGCTGACTTGTATGTGGTGGTGAGGATGGGATTGAATGTGCTATGCTTAGCTAGGTGTTGGAGTGTGGAGAAGTTCATACTCACACTTTTCTGAGCCTCCATCTTCTTCGCGGTGCTGTACTTTTCCGTCCCTTGCGGCTGCTTGAAAGAAGTCCTTTCTTCCGGATCGCTTCTTCCCGCCCAGCCGGACCTGTACACACCTCCCACGCAGATGGATCTCTTCCCGTGACGTATCCAAACGACGGTGACCGTGCAAAGGAATAGAACAAATATTAGTACTCAGATCGATTATAGATTCTCTGCAAAAGACTTTGGTCAATTCTTGGTATTAATGGGAAGGATCGTTTCTCCTGTCCGGAATTATCAGGTCTTAGACGTTCAGACTCACCGCTGACCACATCTCTCCTGCCTGATAATTTACAGTTCTAGCGACCCTTAGCCACAACACCAAAAATTAACGCAAAATCCACGCAGTGGGCCTGGCTCGCCAATGTAAAGGGAGAATATTAATTACCAATATTGAGCGAATATCCGTAATTAATATTCATAAATAGGCGTAACCCGTCTATAGATAGTCACGCCTATTTATGTCCTTAACAACACACTTCTATTGCCTAGCATGTCACCAAGTCGCTTACACTTACTATCTGCATGCGCCTAACTCACTACGCTAAACGCTAATAAATACACGCTACACAATTCTACCAGTTAAACGGTATTTATTAAATACTGACGCACACAGATATGTACTAAATAACACAACACTACAAATACAATACTAACTACACTACACAATCCCAATTTACACCCACAACACTAGTTAATACAAGTTACACACACATACTTAATATGGCCGCCCACCCACTTGGACTTAACTATCCCTATGGGAGTAACAAAGGGTTAACACACTCAACTGCTGCTGGGCTATAGGCAGGGCAGCAGTGGAGGGGTTAACACAAGGTGCAGGGGACTGTGGGTAGCAGGGCTTGCTGGGACCTGCAAGGGTTAATGCAGGCCACGGATACACTGGGCTGAAGGCTGCTGCAGGTGTACAGCAGGGATTAATGCAGGGCAGGGAGCAGGGGTTCAGGGATGGCAAGGTAGGGGTAAATGCAGGGATGATGGGTAGGGAGGTACAGGTCTGCAGGGGTTACACCAACAGGGCAGGGAAGGGGTACATGGGACTGTAGGGCTATGGGAAATCAGGGCAGGGGTTGGGGGTACTCAGCCATTTTCGGGTCCCATCTGTGTCCTTCTCAGTCAGGAGCCAAGTTCAGAAGAGTCCTCCTTTGTAGAGCCATGCCCTAATATCAGTGAAGTCCACTGTACCTTGTGAGCCCTCCCCCCAAGTAGTTTGGAGATAGGGGGGGGAGGAAACAGGTTTAGCATGTAAGTCATGTGCTGATCAAAAGGTGCCATAAAGTCTGCAATCTCCTGTCCTGGACCCACATCCTAGTTAGCATCTCTATGCTAACTACCCCCCAGGGACAGTTGGGCGATTTAACAGATAACAATGCAAGCCATGGCCTACAGGCTAAACATGGGCCTGTATCAAGTTGATACGAGTTGATATTCTATAAGGGGACACATTCTATAAGGGGATACATATATATATATATATATATATATATATATATATACATATATTTCAACCCTTCCTCAACACACACACACTCTTCCTGAACCTTACTACTCCCCCTTGCTGAGTGAATTCACCTGTGCGCCCCCTGCATAGAAACAACATGCTGAAGCCTAATTTATCCGCCCTCCCCCCCTGCCTGTCTAACAGCACAGCGGCCTGTGCAATACTTTATCGAGCGGGCACACGCTGTGCCCTGCACCCTACGTGTCATGCCGCGTGGGGAGAAGAGCGTGTCTCCCTGGCAGACCACTCCGGTGCGGTGCTGCTCCCCCTTACCAAGGGAGCCGACACACTGCCGGCCGGACTTAAAGCAACGATGCTGCTGGATGAGGCAGCTACTTATCTAGGCCGTAGAAAGTCAGGGCCTGGAACTGCCGTGTAGCGCTGCACCCTTGTTGCTCCCTGAGGACGGTATGTAGAGTTCCCACACCATACTCTGGAGACGACGTTCACTGTGGGAGGGGACGCCCGGCCAGATATAGTCATCATCGCCCCTCCCACAAATACAGGCCAATAAATCGGCCTTAACACATATATCTATATATATATTAATCTTTTTAATAGATCGATGGATGTTCACCTGGCAAAGTAGATAATGTGATATTTTTATAGACGCGGTGATCCTTAATAAGTCTATTTTTTTAATTTTATTTTGCATTTGCACAATAAAAAAACTTTTGGAAAAAAATCATGTTTTTGTATTTTCATTTTCTGGAAGCCATATTTTTTTATTTTTTGGGCGATTGTCTTAGGTAGGGTCTCATTTTTTGCTGGAGGAGATGGTGGTTTGATTGGTACAATTTTGGGGCACATATTTTTGATCGCTTGGTAGTACACTTTTTGTGATGTAAGGTGATAAAAATGGCTTTTTTGGCACATTTTTTATTTTATTTTTTTACGGCGTTCACCAGACGGGTTGGATCAAATGCTATTTTTATAGAGCAGGTTGTTACGGACACAGTAATGCCTAATATGTGCTTTTTCATTTTATTTTACACACTAAAAACTTTTTTGACACAAAAAAATCATGTTTTAGTGTCTTTATTTTCTGAAAGACATATTTTTTGCATTTTTTGGAGGGGCTCATTTTTTGCGGGATCAAATAATGGTTTGATTAGTGATGATGGTTTGATGATTTTTTGATTGCTTGGTATTACACTTTTTGTGATGTAAGGTGATAAAAAATGGCTTTTTTGGCACGGTTTTTATTTTTTACGGCGTTCACCAGACGGGTTAGAGAATGTGATATTTTTATAGAGCAGGTTGTTACGGATGCGGCGATATATAATATATATGTTTTTTTAAATATATTTTGGTTTTACACAATAAGAGCATTTTTGAAACTAAAAATTCATGTTTTAGTGTTACCTTTTTCTGAAAGCCATATCTGTTTTGTTTTTGGGCGATTATCTTAGGTAGGTGCTCATTTTTTGCGAGATGAGATGATGGTTTGATTGGTACTATTTTGGGGTACATATAATCCCTTTTTTTACAATTTTGTGGGAAGTGCGGTGGGCAAAATTAGAATTCCATCATAGTTTTTTTTTTTTTATGTCGTTCACCGTGTGGTAAAAGTACGTGATGCTTTTATAGGTCATTACAGATGTGGCGATGCAAACATTTTTAGTAAAAATGAAAGGGGGGGGGGGGTTATTGCCGCGCCGGCCATCCTGAAGGGGAGGGGGATGACGGCTTGAATGGAGGTGAGGAAGGCCATCCCACATGGCGTGGGAAGGGGGGCCGCATCGGGCCTCTGCCACAGCAGAGCTGCCTCCCAATGGTTAGCCCCTTCCATACAGATAGTAGAGATAGTGCGCGCTCTCGTGTGGAGCAAGTAGTGGTCAGATGACAGATTCTCTGTAAATCCACTGAGAGCAGCCTGCTGTGCAAAACAAAAATAAAAAAATAAACACAACCAATTGGAGAAATGATTTTCTCCACAAAATAAATAAATGAGTGTAAAAAAAATTTTTTTTTTTTTTTACAAAGGTGTCCATATCCTTTAATACTGATTAGCTATGAAACTACAGAACTGTGAACAATCAGTGGATCCAGGTGAACAGTTACAGGAAGAGTTCACTTCAGTGTAGCAAGTCAACTAGTATTTGACTAGCACAAAAGAGTTGCTAATTTACTCTGTAATATCTACTGTATTAATTTATATGTTTTTGCCTTTTTACTAGTACTGCACCATCTGGTCCGAAAGAACTTAAGTTAAAAATGCCAAATCATTGGGTGAAATTAGCGTGTCCTCCTGTTGTGAGCTCTCAAATCTTCAAAAGATAATAAATCTTGATTTGTGCAGATTTCTGGAAATAATTTATTAATCAAATGGAAATGTTGAGCATTGGTTATTCTTCTGCACACACAAGCTCAGCAAGCCATTTGGCTGAACTATTCAGATGCACTAATGTTATAGGGATTTGGAGAAGGTCATATTAGAGGCATTAGACCAAGTCTGAGGTTGGTAATTGGAGAGTATGTGGAACTTAAAATATTTTATGGTTAAAGGTTTACTCTGCAAATTGTTATTGTAAATTATATTAATCTGCAACAGTAATTGTAATCTTTATAGTCTAACCGTCATTTCACTTTATTTTTAATATTGCGTGGACAGTGTGTTAAGCATTTATGTAATATACTTTATTAGGAAAATATGTGTTGTTTTTTCTTAAAAAAATGGGGTGTGGTTTGTGGCCTCCTTAGTAAATCTCTAATTAAGGATTGCTAAGGAGAGCCCATCTTCAGTCTTCAATTTAGTACTGGGGGCTGAAGATGACTGGAGTATACGGAGGCAGGCTTTTCCAACTACCCTCATTTCCTATCTCTTTACATTTTTCCCAACTATGACTGCCTTTCTGACGCCACGGCACTGACCTCTGCAGCCCTAAACCTCTCCCTCTCTTCCCAGAGCTAGACATATTGGGAAGCAGGGTGTAGCTATAGAGGGTGCAGTGGTGGCAGTCGCTATCAGGGCCAGGAGCCTGGGGGGCCCAAAGACCCTTGTGTCACATAAGAAGACACTTGTGTTATAGAAACTGCATGCTGGTCAAGTTACACCTCTGGCTGGAGGGAAGGAGTTAGGTCAAGAATTTGGCATGGAGGGGTGCCATTTAAATTTTTTCCTCAGGCGGCACTGTGGGAAACAGGGCCCAAGTTGAACTCTTGCACCGGGGCCCATAAGCCTTTAGCTACACCCCTGCTGGGAAGAAAGGAGGAGCAATGAGACTGCAGTACTTACCACTGATAATAAGTATACAGGGAGTATGCAGTCCTGATCCTCTCCCTATCTGGGAAGATAGAGAGAGGATTGAAGTCTAAGCCGTGTACTGTTTGCCTCTTAATAAGTTATTATATATATATATATCTTACTCCAGCGCAGGGTTATCAAGGTTTATAGGAAGACCAGTCTTGATAAATCTCACCCACTGTCTCCACCTCTGACTACACTTCAAGTTTCTATGTACATCACATATAGGGGGTCATTTATTAAAACTAGCGGTTTAGACTACGGTTTTAATACCCCTTTAGCTGGCGGCAGATAGGCCCAATTTATGTAGACGCACTGGCCTCTACATATCTTCGGTGTAGATTTAGACCATTTTCTATGTCTGAAAGAGGCATAGAAAATGATAAATAAGATGGGCCTGCCAGCTCACCCCCTTCCCCGCCCACACCACACCACTTTTTTTTAGACCTGGCGTGAGCGGGGAAAGGTTGCAGATTGCAGCGCAAATGACCTTTGCACCGCAATCTGAGACAGATGTATGCCAAAAAGTGGCGTATTTTATAAATGTTTATAAATAATCCCGATTGTGTTTGTACACAGAAATAAGGATCGCTATACATAGTAACATAGTAACATAGTATATAAGACCGAAAAAAGACATTTGTCCATCCAGTTCGGCCTGTTTCCTACAAGTTGATCCAGAGGTAGGTAAAAAAACCCTGTGAGGCAGAAGCCAATTTTCCCCACTTAAGGGGAAAAAAATTCCTTCCCGACTCCAATCAGGCAATCAGAATAACTCCCTGGATCAACGACCCCTGTCTAGTAACTATAGCCTGTAATATTATTACACTCCAGAAATACATCCAGGCCCCTCTTGAATTCCTTTATTGTACTCACCATCACCACCTCCTCAGACAGAGAGTTCCATAGTCTCACTGCTCTTACCGTGAAGAATCCTTTTCTATGTTTGTGTACAAACCTTCATTCCTCCAGATGCAGAGGATGTCCCCTCATCACAGTCACAGTCCTGGGGATAAATAGATGATGGGAGAGATCTCTTTACTGACCCCTGATATATTTATACATGGATATTAGATCTCCCCTCAGTCGTCTTTTTCTAAACAGCAGCATTCCAAAATTTTACTAGAAGAAGGCACTAGTAGACTGCTCTGTGAGCCACTATCCTCAACTGCATCAGCCAGATGGCATTATCAGGTTTCAGTGCCCACCATTTGGCCTAGGGGGGCATACTATCTATAATATGAATCTACAGTACACAATGTAAGTTCATATTTTAAATTCTAACAATTTATTGTTTCTAACGAACTTTAGGGTTTTTGGTACCTGGACCCAACCCCGAACATTTCCGTAAAAGTTCGGGGTCGATGTTCGGCAATTTCTTGGCACTTTTTGAAAGGATGCAGGTCAGCCAATCAACAAGTGTTTCACTTGTCTGCCCTTAGAAGCCATCACAGCCATGCCTACTAATGGCATGGCTGTGATTGGTCAAATGAAGCATGTGACCCAGCCTCTATATAGGCTGGAGTCACGTAGTGCCGGTGGCACTCTGCTCCTCTCAGTGTAGGGATAGGATGCTGCCACTGCTGTGAGGGAGAGATTAGGGGAGAATTCTGGTGTACTTTGTGTTGTTCAATCTTCAAAATACAGTGATTATTGAGGGTGCTATGCCACATTTTTGTACCCAGCCCTGATCCCAGTGACACTGAAAAAAACTTTTAATCCATCTGCTAGTTCAGTGGGCGTCAGCGGCCATTTTTGCAAGTGCAGTGCCCTCGCAACTCCATGTGTGCCAGGGACATTACTTTAATTCTGCTCTGGTAGCTCAGTGGAGGACAAATTCCCTTTTTTGGCCAGTCAAGTACCCCTGCGGCCTGCGATGCATACCTGGCAGTGAAAATTATTTAATTACCTTAGTCTGTCACATGTTTTTGTGACCTAAAGCGATTTTTTTGTCTGTCTGTCACAGGCACTGCATATCTGACAGTCCAATGAAACCGTTAAATACTGCAGTTACCTTGCTGCTACAAAAAGCACACTTTTTTTTGCTAGAAAGTAAATTTACAGGCTATGCTGCATTTCTGACAGTCCAATTAAACCGTTACATACTGCAGTTACATTGCTGCTATAAAAAAAGCTAATTTTTTTTGTGCTAGATAGCAAATTTGCATCCTACGCTGCATTTGTGATATTCCAATAAAACCGTAACATACTGCATTTACATAGTGGTTTGCAAAAAACACAGTTTTTGTGCTAGATAGCACATTAGCGGTCTACGCTACATTTCTGATATTCCAATAAAACCGTAACATACTGCATTTACATAGTGGTTTGCAAAAAAAAACGCTTTTGTGCTAGATAGCAAATTTACGTCCTACGTTGCATTTCTGACATTCCAATAAAACAGTAGCATACTGCATTTACATAGTGGTTTGCAAAAAACACAGTTTTTGTGCCCGATAGCACATTAGCGGCCTACGTTGAAAGCAAATTTACAGGCTATGCTGCATTTCTGACAGTCCAATTAAACCGTTACATACTGCAGTTACATTGCTGCTATAAAAAAAGCTAATTTTTTGTGCTAGATAGCAAATTTGCATCCTACGCTGCATTTATGATATTCCAATAAAACCGTAAAATACTGCATTTACATAGTGGTTTGCAGAAAACACTGTTTTTGAGCTAGATAGCACATTTGGATCCTGCGCTGCATTTCTGACAGTCCAATTAAACAGTTAACTTCGGCTGTGACATTGTTGGTTGGAAAATTCACATTTTTTGTGATAGTGAAGTAATTGTATTGAATTGCTCCGTTACACTGTTGTGTGACATAAATAAATGTATTCGATTTATGACACCAGCACTGCCTTACTGTTAGTGAACTTAATTGTTGACTATTAGAGGTTAAATTATCACCTGAGATAAACTATCTGTTAGTTTGGTGAGTGAACGCAAAAAAAGAAGAGAACTTCAAATAAGGGACGTGTCCCTGGTCATGGTGCTGCTGGTGTTGGTGGAGCTCCTGTTTCAAGGAGAGGACGTGGTCGATCTGTGCTAGCTGCACGCCCAAATGAAACACCTTCCCCAAGTGGACGTAGACGACAGAGCCTTCAGCGTTATTTAGCAGGCCCGAATGACGCTCTACGAATGGTGAGGCCAGAACAAGTACAGTCGCTAGTAGATTAGGTAGCTGACAGTGCCTCCAGTACCTTCACATTGTCTCCCACCCGGTCCACTGCTGAAAGCTCAGAGTTGGCACCTGAAGGCCATGGGCATCTATCTAGCACCTCACTCCCTTGCAAATCAGCCAAGCAGTCTGAGCCCCAAGTCATGCAGCAGTCTCTTATGCTTTTTGATGAGTCTGCTGGCAGGGTTTCCCAGGGCCATCCACCTAGCCCTGCCCCAGAAGTGGAAGAGATTGAGTTCACCGATGCACAACCACTTTAGGAAGACAAGGGAAGACCACCACAGCACGTCTCTGATGATGATGAAACACAGGTGCCAACTGCTGGGGCTTTCTGCAGTGTGCAAACCGACAAGGAGGGCAGGGGTGAAGACTGGGTGCAAGATGATGTGGAGGACGATGAGGTCCTAGACCCTACATGGAATCAAGGTAATGCGAGTGATCTGTGCCGTTCGTGGGGAGAGGCGGTGGTCACACTGAGCCACCAGCACAGCAAAAGAGGGAGCAGGGTGCAAAAGCAGAGCGGCCGCTCCCTAAACAGTACGCCTGCTACTGCCTACCGCACCCAGGGACTGAGCACAACAAAGCCAGCTCCATGAAGTTCCCAGGCGTGGCAGTTCTTCAGACAATGTGCAGATGACAAGACATGAGTGGTTTGCATGCTGTGCAATCAGAGCCCTGAAGCGAGGCAAAAACGTTCTAAACCTGAGCACAACCTGCATGACCAGGCATCTAAGTGCAAAGCACAAGCTGCAGTGGAGTAAACATCCCCAAAACCAAGAAAGGTCTAAGGCTGCTCCTGCTCCCTCGGCCTCTTTCTCCATCTCTGGAGTGACAGTGGCACCGTCCACCCCGCAAACAGAGGACTTGTCAGAAACGCCATCACATCCGTCACCTTCAACAAGCAGCACAACAATGTCCCATGGAAGCGTTCAGCTGTCCATCTTTCAAACAATGAAGCGATAGAGGAAGTACCCCCCTACCCACCCGGGATTCCTGGCCCTGAATTCCAGCATTTCAAAATTTCCTGGCCTTTGAAATGCTGTCATTCCGTCTGGTGGAGACGGAGAGTTTTAAAAACGTTATGGCATTGGCTGTCCCACAGTACATAGTTCCCGGCTGCCACTACTTTTCCAGGCGAGCCATCCCTTACCTGCAGAGTGGGGGACAAAATCAGGTGTGCCCTGCGCAACACCATCTGTGGCAGGGTTCACATAACTACCAATACGCGGACGAGTAAGCACGGGCAGGGACATTATATTTCCCTAACAGCACACTGGGTAAATGCAGTAGCGGCTGGGCCTGAGGCGGATGTTGCTTTCTCCTCCTACTCCTCTCCTTCTGTAACACCTCCTCATCCAGTCAGCGTAACACCTTCACCACCAACTTCAGCACAGCCAGGGGAAAACGACAGCAGGCAGTTCTGAAACTCATCTGTTTGGGGGACAAACTCCCCACCACACAGGACGGGGCGGGCATAGAACAACAGACCGATGAGTGGTTGGTGCCAATGAGCCTCAAGCCCGGCCTGGTGGTGTGTGATAATGAGCGAAATCTCGTAGCAGCTCTGGGTCTAGCCGGTTTGACACATATCCCTTGCCTGGCGCATGTGCTGAATTTGTTGGTGCAGAAACTCCTGAAAAACTACCACGATATGTCAGAGCTGCTGCAGAAAGTGCGGGCCATCTGTGCGTGCTTTCGGTGTTCTCACCCTACTGCTGCTTGCCTGTCTGCGCTGCAGCGTAACTTCGGCCTTCCCGCTCAGTGCCTCATATTCAACCTGCTCACAAGGTGGAACTCCACCTTCCACATGCTGGAGTGACTGTGCAAGCAGCAGCATGCGATAGTGGAGTTTTAGCTGCAGCGCGCATGGGTGAGTCTCTCTGCGGAACAGCACCCTTCACCGCCACTGAGTGGTCCTCCATGCGAGACCTGTGTGCCTTGTTGCGCTGTTTCGACTACTCCACCAACATGACCGGTGCCGATGACGTCGTTCTCAGCATTACTATCCCACTTCTATGTCTCCTTGAAAAAACACTTTGGGCGGTGATGGAAGAGGATGTGGCACAGGAGGAAGAGGAGGAGGAAGAGGGATCATTTCCACGGTTATCAGGCCAGTCATTCACAAGTGGTTCAGAGGGTGGGTTCCTGCACCAACATAGGCCAGGTACTCAATTGTCTAGCCAGGGCACAATTCTGGAGGATGATGAGGAGGAGGGGGAGGATGAGGAGGAACCATGTTCACAGGAGGGTGGCACCCAAAGCAGCTCAGGGCCATCACTGCAGCGTGGCTGGGGGGATACTGAGGACACAGACGATACACCTCCCACAGAGGACAGCTTGTCGTTACCTCTGGGTCGCCGGGCACACATGAGCGACTACATGCTGCAGTGCCTGTGCAATGACCGCCGAGTTGCCCACATTCTAATTAGAGATGTCCCGAACTATTCGCCGGCGAACATCGCATGTTCGTGTTCGCCCCGGCGGGCGAACATATGCGATGTTCGGTCTGCCCCCTATACGTCATCATTGAGCAAACTTTGACCCTGTACCTCACAGTCAGCAGACACATTCCAGCCAATCAGCATACCTTACCTCCCAGGCCCTCCCACCTCCTATCAAAAAGCAAGGACAGAATCCATCTTAGATTTATTCTGAAGCTGCAGTGTTAGTTAGAGCAGGGATAGTGCTGCTGCTGCTGAATTAATAGGGAAAGCGTTAGCTAGGCCAGTGTTCTGTGTCCACTCCAGTCCTCAAAGACTCATCTGCTGTAAGGACAATTCTAACTTGTGCTGATTACTGGGTGGCCATCCTGCTGGATCTCCATTACAAGGACAACGTGCTGTCCTAAATTTCCTCACTGGAGCGTGATCGGAAGATGCGCGAGTACAAGCGCACGCTGGTAGACGCACTGCTGATGGCATTCCCACCTGACAGTGGGGGCTCAGTGGAAGCACAAGGTGAAGGCGGAGGAAGGGGTTAGCAACGCAGCCGGGGTACCGCCAGCATCTCAGAAGGCAGGGTTAGCATGTCCAAAATGTGGAAAAGCTTTGTCACCACACCACAAGAACCAGCACCACCAGCTGATATGGAACGTCTTGGCAGGAGGCAGCATTTCAGCAACATGGTGGAGCAGTATGTGTGCGCACGCCTACACGTACTGACTGATGGATCTGCCCCATTCAACTTCTGGGTCTCCAAATTGGGAACATGGCCTGAGCTTGCCCTTTACGCCTTGGAGGTGCTGGCCTGCCCTGCAGCCAGTGTATTGTCTGAACATGTGTTTAGCACGGCAGGGGGCGTTATCACAGACAAGCGCAGCCGCCTGTCCACAGCCAATGTGGACAAGATCAAGTCTATTAAAATGAACCAAGCATGGATCCCACAGGACTTGTCCGTACCTTGTGCAGAATAGACATGTATACCGGCCTCACACAGCGATTGTTATACTCCAGCGCACTTTCTCTTTGTTTTCTTTTATGTATTTCACAATGTTTTGTGGTCTACCCAAATTAAATTTAAAAAAAAACGTTGGCTACCTCTTCCTCCTCCATCATCGCTTCCACCTTCATTGCCACGTCCACCTACACCGCCTCCTCAACCTCCTACTCCATATAGACCTCCTCCTCCTAGTTCAAGATTATTATTTTTTATTTATTTTATTTTAACTCATTTCCCTATCTACATTTGTTTGCAGGGCACTTGTCATGCTCTTACCCACATTTTGCTGCCTTTTGCAGCCCTCTAGCCCATTCTATAACTCTTTTAGAGCCATTTTAGTGCCCCAAAGTTCGGGTCCCCATTGACATCAATGAGGTTGGGTTCAGGGTCAAGTTCGGGTCCCGAATACAAACTTTGCAACGAAACTCAGCCGAACCCGGAGAACCCGAACTTCCAGGTGTTCGCTCAACTCTAGAGACAATGCTTCTAATGATCAGGCCAATATTCAGATCAAACAAGGGTCCAGTAGTGATTATGTTTCATAATAATTAAAGAGAAATTTACATGTTGTAAAAAAAATACCTGATCAGTTTGAATGCTCATTGTCTTCTTATTGAAAGGGGAAGCACAGATCTCCATCCCTGTGTTGGGCATATCCCTGGAATAGCAAGGTATGGTTTCAAGGACTGGTAGATGTATTATGTACAGTTGTATCAATAAGGAATCTGGCAATCTGTGGCCAACTTAAACGATTGGTTCTCTGTCACTACATGGACCTGGCTCCTTGTGAATACAGTATTAATGTCCGTCCAATACATAATTTAGTAGCCTTCTCTACTTGGTGTCTGGGAAAACCTGAAGATCTGACACAAAGTATGATGAAATTGGCCCATTTTGCAACATTCTACATTAGATTTGATAATGTTTTGGATACACTATATTGTGGATTTTACTCAATATACTCTGTGCCAGATCTCCATCCTTTCTGTATGTGACCCAAGCTCCAGGTGTTTCTGCCACACCAGTATTGAGTTGTCATATCGAAGATGAGCTTGTAGGGTCTTTTTCTATATGAGTAATTGTAATTGGTCAAATTCCCTTGATGCTCCAGCGTCTAGATTCCTGAAAAAAATGGCTTACGCTGGGTTCACACTTGAGCGTTTTACAGCGCTTTCTTACATGCTGTAAAACGCTCAACAGGCGAAAAGCCATGTTTCCCTATGGGTATGGTTCTCACCTGAGCGTTTTACAGCCTAAGAAGTAAAGGAGCTTCTTTGGGGCATTTTGTCGCGCATTCGCGCCCATAGGATTTATTGGGAGCGCCAAAATGGACGTTTGCGCACAACAGGCCACACCCTTGTGTTTAGCCACATTTGTAGGCCTAGAAGATGGAGGAATTTGTATGTGACAGTGAATCCATAATTAGGTTTGTGCAGGAGAAGCGCTGCCTGTATGACATACAAGATGCCAAATACAAGAATCGGCGAAGCAGGCAGCAGGCAAGGGAGGATATTGGAAAAAAGATCTGGCCAGATTGGAACAGTATGGGAAAGAATGTGAAAGAAGGAAAAGGTATTGACATGTGTGTTCAATATATTACTCCACGTGTGCACAGGTGTGCCAACTGTATGTTATAATATATGCACAGCCAGTGGCATAACTAGAAATGAATGAGGCCCACAGCAATTTTTTTAATGGGGCCCCCTCCCCCTGTTATTTTTTCACAACCCCTTACTTTCGTGCCGGCCCATTTCCTGTGGCTAGTAAAGATCGCTCTCTCAGACCAGGTCCGGCCGCTGTTCCATCCGTTTTCTACACTGTCTATACTGCCACTGTATATAATTTCATTGTGTAATAAAGTTTAGGGGCCCTGACAAAATCTTTTAGTACTTCTCCTCCTCCTATTGGATGGGCCCCTTCTGGGTCAGGGCCCCAAAGCGCCTCTTCCCCAGCTTCCCCTATAGCTACGCCCCTGTGCCCAGCTATTGCATGCATCTGTGATTTCTAGTTCAACATGAGTAGAATGCAGAATGCAGATGCCACCACCAGCTACAATTGTGTGTGTTGTGCGAGTGGGTGTGCGCATAATTTAAAACGTGCAAATTGTATATAATTTTTAAAAAAAAAGGGTCGGAACATAGTCAAATTCAAATTTACTTTATTCTTAAAAAATAAACTACCAATGCAACACAGAGAATAAAAGGCAAGAAGTTTTTATGGTATTATACGGGCATAATAATATTTAAGATTGCATTGCTTGCAATTGCCATGGCACCTCCCCCTCTGGTGACATGAAATAGGACGCAAAATTTTCCCTAAAGGTGGCTCCATGTGTGTTACCACGGACATCGGTGCTATTTGTACTCTCCATGGAATGCACCAATGAATCCTCAAAATTGAATTCATGCTTCTGGCGTACAAAATTGTAAAGGGCACAAGCTGCCCGTTTGTTAGACACAAAGCGCCATTTGTTAGACAGTATGCCAAATGCACACTCCACCACCCTGCGTGCTCGGGTTAGTCTATAATTAAAGACCATCCTCTCAAGGGACAGTCCACGGCTTGAGTAGGGCCTCATAAGATGCTCACCCAGAGCAAATGCCTCGTCTCCTACAAAGACGAAAGGCATAGCAGGATCAGCGGTGCCAGGCAGCGTGGTGTTCCCCGGAAGGTCCAGAGCATTGTTATTAAGCATTTGTCCAAAGTCTGAGTGGACGAATACCGCAGAGTCTGAGCTGCTTCCATACGATCCAACATTTATGTATCTGAAGCAGTAGTTAGCATCAGATACGGCAAAAAGAACAACAGAAAATAATTTTTTATAATTTGAAAAATGACTACCACTCCTCTTGGGTTTGATAACGTGGATATGCTTTCCGTCCAGCGCTCCCACACAGTTTGCAAAATTGCATGTTTGATAAAATGTTTCCGCCATTTTCAGCCACTCCTCCTTGTTGGGTTTGGACATCACAGCAGCATGAAGGACATCCCATATGGCACATCATGTCTCCTGGATGATTCTGCTTTCTGTCGATTTCCCAATCATGAAGGCGTAATGCAGACTGACCAATGACTGTCCAGTTGCTAAATACCTAAGAAATGGAAAATGAAAAAACTATTAAATTAATTGATGTTTATATCTCTTTTCATTACTCAATATCCTCAAAAATAAGTGGAAGAGCCTCAAGGATGCCTTCATGCGGCACAGACGCAAGGAGCGTGAATACAGGAGCGGAGCTGCTGCAAGTGCCCCATCCAGCTATGTTCATGCAGAACAAATGGAATTCCTAATTCCCTGCACAGAAATGCGTAGGTGAGTCAAGTGCATCCCAATTTTTGTGAGGGTCATGTGTAACATTATGTGCATTCACAATCATATATTGCACATACTTATGTATAATTTCCTGTTAACAGCACCGACAGTAGCTGGGACTGGGAGCCTACTCAGAGGCAGGAGGAGGAAGAGGAGAAGGCCACCCGGGAAAGTGATGCCTGCAGCTCTACAAGGCCCCCAGATCCAACCCCACCCAATCCCACCCCACCATCAGCAACCCCCACACCTACTGCCCCACCTGCCATGGAACCTGCCCGCAGTAGGACTATGCATCCCAGAAGAAAGAAGCCTGAACGCGAAGAGGACTGGCTCATTAAATGCCTTGATGCCATGGTCCATCCAGCCCCCAAGCTGTCGTGCGGGCCCTTTTCCTCCTCAGTTTGGAAGAAAAAATGAAAAAGGTGCCCACTAGTCGACAGACAGAACTACGGGACGCATTCCACCTGATGGCACGACACACCAGACAATTGCACCTCTCCATGCAACACCCATTCACACACACACGTCCAAAACCTACCCACAAACTCCCATGCAACACCCTCACGACACATGGCACCCACGCCCACATTTTTCCTATGGCTATCCCTCCACCAGCCTGGGGCAAAGCACCCCCACCAGCAGCCAAATGCAGGTTGGCGTTCGCACATGTGGAATGAGGGAGGCAATGCTGGAGGACGAGCCTGACTTTGCGCTCCCACAATACCAAAATTTGTGAATTTTACCAAAGTTGTTCTTAATTTAAAGTGTTTGTGTCTTTTTGGTTATATTTTGGGGGGGTTGTGTTTTTTTTTAAATGGGGTTCAATTGCCATGGCACCTCCCCCTCTGGTATGGTTGTGCTACACATATTTAGGACAGTCACATATGCCATACCACCTGCACAAACACACATAGGTCACAACCCGCAGCAGCACAACCCACAGGGCACACTAAATATACAGTCACCACACAATGCAAATGATTACTAGTGCCATAATGAGTCTACTTACCGCAAAATTATGATCCGTCTTTCCACTGGTGCTATGCTGTCCCTCATGATTGTCTCCTGCTGTTGTAAAGGGATGGACATCAACCCCAGCAGCTCATCAAAGCTGTTGCAAATGAAAATAGTGAGGGTTAACAATACTGGCAATAAAATATAAAATATAAAATTTGATATTACCATCATAAGGGACACCACAACAATAAGTATTGTATATGTACTAACCTGCCTGTGACATCCATGTGTACGAAAAAAAATTGTCCTTTTATGCCCGTAGGTTATTGTACATGGCCCAGAACTGTCCTCTTTGCTGTCGGTTTGCAATCACAGGATGGACCCAGAACCGTCGCCTGCTCTGTCGCCTCAAACGGATTATATGCACTGCTGCAACTATTGCTGCAATTAGTCGCCGCTTGCAGAAATCCATGGTTTTTGTACCGACTGCAACCAACACACTCTCCTCTGTACAACACACAGGAAATTGATCCGCAGGAAGTCTCTTTCATTGGACACCTTTCATGTAGACATGGCTGTTTTTCATTGGACGCCAGAGTGGTCAATCACACAAAAGCGTGTACTACGCGCGTTTCCTATTAACAAAAACGCGCTGTAATACGCCCCAAGAACACTTGAAAAAAACGCGCGTAAAACACGCGTATCAAATATGCTCAAGTGTGAACCTAGCCTTAAAATGATACAAAAAAATATTTATCAACAATACATCATAATATAACTGTTACATGAAAATAGTCATCGATGCCCTTTATATCATAGCACAGTTGGTTGATGGTTTTATAGCATAGGTTTGGTTGGGAATAAATTAAGCCAAATGTTGAAACCACATGGATACTAAATGTATAAGCATGATTTAATCAGTTCTGTTTTGTCTTGGAGCTCTGCATTATAGGCAATTATTAATCTTATCATTTCACACCTAAACATTGAACACATTAATTTTTTATTTTAGCATACACAACTAATGATCCAAAACTGAAAACTGGAGTCTTAATCTTTTACATGAACTACATTCCCTCCCAAGGGCAAAGGCAGTGTTCCTTGCTTATCAAACCTACAGGCTCAATGGACTTTAAAGGTTGCCTAAAGGTTAAGATGTATTTTTTTTGCAGTTAGTTTTGTTTGTGTTCCGTTGCTAGTGAGTAATATCTGTAATTAACAATTTGATTCTTTCCTCTCAGGTTGTTACAATGTATTGTCTGAATGCAGTGTGTGTATACCGCATGTATGTTGGAAAAGGCTTCAACTCTGATGTATTACAAGAAGTATGTGCTCTGACAGCTGGCTCTATAATGTGTCACCATTGTTGATAATTTCTTTCATTATCGGGACAGCTGATATCTTTCTTGATCTATATCTGTGAAATACAGATAGTATATGGATGTTATAAGTGCAGAAGACTCACAGCCACTGCTAACTGAATACTATATTAATAAAATGTTAATGGAAAATTACATTTACATGTCACCTGTATACTATTTGCTATTTTAATACTATACCAGTAAAATAGGTATCATTTAGTTATACTTAAGAGCAACATTTACCTGATTTCCTTATGTTTACTAAAGAAAACTTCCTATGAGTGGCAGTGCTTTCAGTGTCTTATCATAAAGCACTGCAATGCAGCACTCAGCAGTTGACACTTTATTATAAAAAGACGGAATGATACATATGAATATGTGTACTAGTACCAGACTATGCTTATGAACCATGAAAGGGAACATTTTACTTGATTAATGGAACAGCAACCCACAGTTCTAACAAGGCCTTACCCAGACCTGGGGACTACAACCAACACAACAGGTCCCACCAGTCTGTCTGTGCCTATAAACCTGTCTTCTGCCACCTAAGTGCCTCTGTGGTCACAGAGGGGAACTCCTTCTACAGACACACAACCTCCAACAGGAAATGGTGGCACAGAGTGCCTAGAGATCCAGCTGCGCAGCAAGCATGCAACGTGTGGTTTTAGCGGTTGACAGACTGTGCAATCTTAGGGTTATCAGGGGATCAACAGACTGACAGGTCTTGAATGGACTCAACACAGTATTCCTTGAACAGTTGTATACTTGACTCTCTTAACCATGACTGAACTGGAATTCGTCTATGTGTCGGCCTCCGAGCATTTGAGTAGCAGGCATCTTTATCTGAATGACTTACAGTCCCAAACACTGACATGCTCTTGATATATCTGGTGCTCTCTTCGCTCTGGTCTCCGATCTCACCACAGTTTGCTTAGCCTCCTAGCATTGTTCTCTCCCACTCTTGTAGTATGATCACTGCTGCCTCTGACTTGGAAGCCCACATTTGGGTACAGACTAACCTGTGAACAAATCAAACAGCCCACAGGTCCTATAAAGGTTTGGTATGCTGCACAGAAACTACAGTGATCCCTCAAAATACAATGGCCTCAGGATACAATATTTTCAACATACAATGGTCTTTTCTGACCCATCGTAAGTTGAAACTAGAATCAACATACAATGTCTCAGACTTAGATCCTACCAATCAAGGCCATTTCTCTGGTAAAATAGCTGTATTAGTTATAGTTAGCAGCTATGTTATGACTGTTATATGTAAGGACTTGTTTAATCTGTCTTAGTTATCTGCTTGTTTTTCTTAAATCTTCATTTTCTCTTATCTTGGATGATATTTTGGGGCTTTGGAATCGATTACTCAAGTCAAGTTACAATGGTTTCAACATACAATGGTTGTTCTGGAACCAATTAATATTGTATATTGAGGGACCACTGTATAAGGCTGCCACTGCCTCCCAAAAGGTCTCTCTTTTGCTATCTCCGGTGTTGCAGTTTCTCTGCTCTTTCCAACACCCTGACCATGGACCATATGTCTCCTTGACACCTCCTGTCTGACCTTGTCTTTCATCTCTATTTCCTGTTCCCCATACTTCTCTACCACCAAAAACTAGCTGTCTTCGTTCTGTGCCCTCTAATACAGCTTACAACCAAACTACGTATGCTTAAAACTGTCCAAGACAACAAATATCTCTAGTTTATGACTATTGTTACACATGAAACTTTAATACAAAAATTGTAGTGGATGACACAATCTTTAGAATATGGAACTAGGGATTGCTTGGAAGATAAATCCAGGAGGTGTATCCTTGAAAATGTATTGAGACGTGAAAACAATGAATTTCAGGACTGAACTAGTCCCTTCTAGGGATGAGCAAATTTCATGTTATGAAATTCGTTTGCGCTTTGTTTGGTGGTAAAAGAAGAATTGCATTATAGATTCCGTTACTACAGACCATAACGCAATTTCATGATAGAATGCATGCCTTTGGAGGCATTCCGTTATTCATTCCATCAAAATAGAAGTCTATGGCCTGCATAACAGATCTGTCCCGTTTCTTTTATGCAGGAGAGGACTCCCCTGCATAATGGAAATGGGACAGATCCGTTATGCAGAATACACCCAGGCCCTTCTTAAACTCGTTTAGTCACCACCTCCTTATCCCCACCTCTTCTGGTCCATAGTCTCACTGCTGTTACAGTAAGGAATCCTCTTCTATGTTTGTGTAGAAACCTTCTTTCCTCTAGATATAGAGGATGTCCCCTGATCACTGACCTGGATATATAGATGATGGGAGAGATCTTTGTACTGACCTTTGATATATATTTATGCATAATTATTAGATCTCCCCTCAGTCTTCATTTTTTTAAATTAAATAACCCTTATTTGGGGTTTCTTTAGTTGCCCTCCTCTGAACCCTCTCCAGCTCTTCTATGTCTGCCTTGTTCACAGGACCCCAGAACTGTACACAATACTCCATGTGTGGTCTGACTAGTGTTTTAGAGAGTGGCAGGACTATGTTCTCATCACGGGCATCTATGCCCCTTTTGATGCAACCTATTATCTTATTGGCCTTGGAAGCAGCTGCCTGACACTGGTTTCTAAAGTTTAGTTTGCTGTTTACTAAAATTCCTGAATCCTTTTCCATGTCAGTGTTACTCAGTGTTTTACCATTTAGTATGTATGGTGACATGTATTTTTCCTTCCCATGTACATAACCTTACATTTGTCAGTGTTAAACCACATCTGCCATTTCTCTGCCCAGCCTCCAATCTATCCAGATCCATCTGTAGCAGTACACTGTCCTCTTCCGTGTTCATTTCTTTACACAGTTTAGTGTTGTCTGCAAAAATTGATATTTTACTGTGCAGCCCCTCTACAAGATAATTAATATAATATTTTGAAGAGAATATGGCCCAATACTGACCCCTGAGGTACCCCAGTAGTGATTGAGACCCAATCTGAGTGTGTACCATTAACAACCACCCAATAACTTGTCATTACAATCTGAGTCACAACCAAACACGTTATATAAAACTCAGTGGAACCTCTAAAACAACGACCATGCGTACTCACTAAATTGAGGAACTGAGCCATAAGATGCTACCTGGTTTTCAAGAAAACCTTCACTATAATGGCAATTAATTACATAGGGTTAACACAGAATAAGTTTATTGGTCAGACATCTCAGAAGAAAATATCTTTAGATACAGCCATAGGTCAAAGTTGATAGACAAGGCAAATGTCATGGTGACTAGCATTGTTTTCAGGACAAGGGAAAGGATATGGGTGAGGGTCACTGATGTATATTTAGGATATTGATTCCCAATAGGTGTCACTGTAGAAAGGTGATATATTACAAATGATTCAACCTTTTCATGAGCAAGGGATGAAAGAATATGTTTACACAGTGCACAAGGATGTGTATGGGAAGTATTATTATGAGCCACAAAGAGAAAATATGTCTTTATTGGAACTACCCTAACTCTAAATTTCCTGTGCTGCTTATACAGTTATAAGAAAAAGTAGGTGAACTTTTTGAAATCACCAGGATTTTTGCATTGATTACTAACATAATGTGGCAGGATTGTTTTCTAATGCACAGTAGAATTTTTTACGTTTAACCACCAACTAATGACAGCTAAGGAGAATAGATTACTAATGGCATGCTCTTAGGTTATATGGTGATTGAATGGACTTTGCACCACATATTGAATAAAGGACCCTCAGAGGGGTTTTCTGGTTTGCATCAACATCCTTTAAAATAATCATTTATGAAGGTAGCTGTAATTTTTTAATGTATTCCTTTTACCTTTATTTCTCCTATCTTCCACTGATGGCTGTCCATACAGCTCACTCTTATTTCCTGTGATGTTGTGTCCATACAGGGACATTGATAGGGGAGTATATATGTAACTAGCTGGGTGAGAGGAGCTATAAACTAGCTGGACATTGTTAGTGGCGGTCTTGAAACGGTGGTAGAGAAAGGAGAAGTGTATCATGGTTCCAAATAAAATAAAAAAAGCCTGGAAAAGATGAGTTAAAGGATAACTGTCACATTTAGACCCTAATTTTAGTTTTCATATATGTAGTTACTAATATGATAATATTCCTGAATCAATAACTATTAGACTTACTTACCCCTTATTTAATAAGATTCAGCCCTTAGCAAACAGTCTGCATAAAACTACAACTTCACTATTCTGTTAAAATGGCCGCCCTCAGCCCTGAGGCTAATCCATAGGATGCTTGCATTGAAGTTAGTGAAGACCAGCTCTGTATAGAGGGGTCTTGCAGTTAAATTTCCAGGTCTGGCTGAAGCCTATAGTCCTCCTTCAAGCTCTGCTCTTATCAGATAAGGCTTTCATTTATACACTTAGCAGCTGGCATATCTCCCTGGGCTCTACATTCTCCAGGGGCTAAGGGAGTGTCTGCCAAGCACAGGCATGTGGAGAAGTTCACACACACAGCCCAGCACTGTTATCTCCTGTCAGGAAGAACCTGGCTTTTTATACATCCCCTTACAATGTTGACTCACTATCAGTTCCTGTAGATTTGCAGGATAGGGTTTATTCCAGTCACTTATTGAATCATAGTGACGCGTTTCAGCACCAAAGTGTGCTTTCTTCAGACTACATTTAAACATCCTACCATTGTGCCTTAAATACATTGTCAGGATAACAACTCCAGTTCCGTTGTTATCCTGACAATGTATTTAAGGCACAATGGTAGGATGTTTAAATGTAGTCTGAAGAAAGCACACTTTGGTGCTGAAACGCGTCACTATGATTCAATAAGTGACTGGAATAAACCCTATCCTGCAAATCTACAGCGAGTGCCGGTCTTCATTCTTCATATTGTTCGTTGGGATGCCCGCCCGCTGACACGTGCACCGCTAACATCTAAACGCAGTGCCGACCATTATCTGCAATATATTCACTATCAGTTCCGTCCTCATCTGGTAGACGGAAGGAGCATAGCAACCTGATTTTAATCTCAGGTAACAATAGCCAATACTGGGGACTTGTAGGTGGCTTTTAGGGGTTATTTATTAAACAATCAGAAATCAAAACAGGGCCAACAAGGTGATATTAATCACCAAAATCCATCAGTAAAAAAAAAAATATTTGACAGTTATACTTTAAGCATGAGCACATCAGTTAAAAACCATAGTAAATCCAGCGGACAGTGTTAAGCCCCATCTTCTCTTGCTATGCCTCATTCCTTTTCTTGCCACTTCAGAAAAGTCACAAATTATTGCGGAAAATATGGTGTGCGCCATAATTTGCAACTTTTTTATGCCACAATAGTAGTGTTAAAGCATTAGTAAATATCCACCTGTATCTTAACTACAGTATTAGGTAATTTGTTTTGTAATTTTATCTTTTTCCTTGTTTATTATAGGGAACACTGAAGAACACCAATCATACAGAGATATACAGAGCAGCAGACCCATGAAGAATCCATTAAGTAGAATTATTGCCGTGACTTTATGATCAATTTAGGTTTTAGCCACTATCACACTAAGTATTTTGATTATTAAATCTCTTCAGGGGCGAGAGGGGAAGCTTTTGAAATGCCAGTCACCTCCTCAGAAACTTTGTGAAATGACTGATAATTAGCACAGCATGAAGCTTTAAGTGGTGTCTGCTGCAGCAGATGGCCCTCAGGAATAAACCATATCTTGTCTATCTTGATTAGCGCTTAGTTGATGGAATCTGTACATGCAAAATGACACCTGCTTTACTTTATCTGACTATGCCGTAATCTGAGAACTTGTAAGGAACTTTTCAACTTTAAATTTTTATGCCATTTCCTCTACAGCCAAATTCTTGTATTAAATTGGCATTAATAGATGCATAAAACGCAAAACAGAAATGCCGTCAGTGCCTCCTTACATTTGCCAAGGTGAAGGAACACTCAGAAGGAAAGTAGCCAATTTTTACAGGTGGTACATATGGCAAGGAAGAAAGTAGACCTAGAAATGTTCATGGGGTTCAACCAGTCTAGTTTAGAACTGTGATTAATGGAATGGGGGGTAGCCCCTTCATGTCATTTATAAAAAGGATGTTGAAGAAAGTAATCATTGAAGAAAGTGTTTATATAGGGAATATAATCAAAAAACAGTCCATAGATGTTATCGAATGAAAAAAGAATTGGCGTTGATTAAAAGGATGCCCATAGGTCCATAAAGTCACTCTAACTGAGCTTATGAAGTAAATGCAATGTAATATTGGGTTGCTTATAGAGCATTCAGTAAGCTGTTTGAGAGGCACATTTTAATTTACAGGTAGGAATGCCCAAAATGTGGAAGGAGTAAGGTGGACCTGACACATTGTTTATGGAATTGTCTTGCAGTTCTGCATATCCACGGAAACATTATACAATACATGCTCTGTACCACAGAGTGAACAAATGACTGTCTTTTTCACTATATACCAGAGAAGGATATAGTCAGCTTTCTGAGTTTGTTCATTTACTGTTTCTATCTGTCAAGAAAGTAATATTGGCCAAGTGGATCTCTCTGAACATACCATCTATGGTAGACGTTGGGAATCAGTGGAAGAACTTACTGTATATTCAATGGCTGGATGAACTTTCAAATATGTTCCCACTGCTGGAAAAGGTTTTTTCAAGGATTGAGTTTCAAGTTATATATGGAGCTAATTATATGGGGGAAATGATAGTAGGTCAGAGACCTCTGCGTGGGAAGGTGGAATAGGGTGAGGTTGAGAATGGCTAATATTTAATGTATGTTCTCTCTCTATTTATAGTTGTAAAATCTTTTTGAGGCATTTATTAGGGCTCCACTTGGCTCTTATCTAATATAATAAAAGAAAATATATTATTTACTGGGTCTCATGGGGTGCTGCTGGTTTATCGAGAACAGGATAGATACTGGTATTGATTTATAGATATTATGGGATATATATACTACTGTACCATATGACGATTGATCCAATATACCTGTCAGAACACCCACAAACCATGGCACTGATGCCTCATGTGTTAGACCGCATCATGTGAAAGACTTCTTGGAAGTGCTATTAGGCACAGTTCATGCCAGTGTTTTAGCTTCTATTTAGAAGAGAGAGCCATGACAGCTTTCTCAGATCCATTTGTAGACTTTTGCAATTCTGATGACAAAAGTAGCATTTCAGACTGCTTTACTAAAGTGTTTGATAAATATGCATTTAGTAATACTGCTAAAATGTAATGTCCATAGAAATAAATGAAATAAAAAAATTCATCAGATGCTAAAAAGGTCTAGTGGCTACTGAAAAATGTATATGTATGTCTCACTATATCTGTCACATCTCATGAGTTAGGTTGCAACATTTTAATACACAGTGTACTAATATTGCTCCTTTTATTACAGTCCTTGCCTGCATAAAACACATCCTGGACATCTCAGTCATGAAGGGCTCCTCTGAGTGTAGAAATTCTGTTCTTACCACTAACGTCAAGACATGCAACCAGTGACCACAAATGGAATTTGGACGGAAAGTTACCTTTGAGTGTAGAATCCCTTAACCGTTTCCCATCTCAGTGCTGTCTACTCACATCCTTATAGAAAGTATCACTTTCGTAGAACATAAATAGGCACCTGCTCATTTGCCCAGGGCCAGCAGCTACTGAGCTCCTGCTTTACCACCCTGCTTAGTAGCAACTGCAGCATTTAAGGGTACGGCCACATGGTCAGGTTTTCCTCTTTTTTTTTGTAAGCCAAAACCAGGAGTTTTTCCTCTACCTTTACTCGTGATTTTGGCTTCGAAAATTGCATCAAGAAACCTGACTGTATGGCCATACACTAAGGAGTTGGACATGGGGGGGGGGGGGGAGACTTTATCTGTAAGCCCCTCGGTGCCCCCAAAATGTGATTGCAGGTGCAAATGGGTTTTTATGGTACCTAAGTGACTAACAAAGGTTTGCTATAAGCTTCTCCTATAAGAATTTGTCAAGGTTTTGAACTGACACTCAATAATACTATGTAGCATGGACCCCTTACTGAAGGACCAACTACATTGCTCTGACTGAGGTCCTGTATATACGTATATTAGGGATAGAAATGGAAAAGGAAAAACAAATGCAGATCTAGACACATCATGGACATGTTGGTCACGAAGGGTTCCTCTGAATGTAAAACCTTCTGTTCTTACTGCCCACATCAAGACGTGCAACCAGTAACCAGAAACAGAATTTGGATGGAAAGTTAAGTTTTTGTGTAGAGTCCCTTAACCCCTTCCCATCTCAGTGCTGCCTGCTCACATCCTTATACAAAGCACCACTGTCATATAGGACATAAATTTACATCTACTCATTTGCCCAAGGACAGTGGTTACTGAGGTCCTGCTCTCCCACCCTGTTCAGTAGCAACTGCAACATGTAAGGAGTTTGACAGAGAGAGTGGACTCCCTCTGGAAGCCTATTGGTGCACCCGAAATGTGATTGCAGGTTCAAATTGTCATTTATGGTAGCAAAGGGACTAATAATGATCTGCTGTAAGCTTATGCCATAAGGGCCAGACGTTTGCAATGACAGGCAATAATTCCATGTAGCCTGGGCCCCTAACTAAAGTACCATTTATATTACTCTGATTGAGGCCCCGCATACATGTATATTAGGGAGAGAGAGATAGAAGAGCAAAAACAAATACAGATCTAGAAATGTAAAGAGATTAGGAAACAGCATGGAATACTGTAACGATTAATAATACCAGCTAGCTATGAATTAGCATACAAAAAACATAGCTCCATTTCTGCAGTGTTGCCAAATATCATTATTATAATGTGATTACATAGGTCTTAGAAGCTCTGAACCTTCAGCACAATAATCTTGGAATAATTATTACTATATGATTATTTCTTTCTACTGTTGCAGCGCTGAATTTTCCTATTTAGTACATTTATCCAGATCATTCTGTTTTCCATCACAGGTTCCTATTATCATAAGTAATGGAGAGGTGCTCATAAACCACTACAAAACATCCTAACGCTGTGTAATAAGCCTGGGAATAGTAAGCTTCGGGCTAGGAATATAATTGGTTATGTAACTGGAGGAAATAAATATTTAGTGTTTGTGTTTTGATGGGAAGTGCAGCAGAGCTGGTGGCGCCTGTCACTGACACTGTGCCAACAATTAGAGGAAGCCGAAGCCTGGAACAGTTGTAATCATGGCAGCATTCTTCAGCTCATGCACCCAGAGTCATCAAGACAGACAAGGACACTTGCTCAAGACCAACAGCAACTAGAATATACTGTTAGATTACATTACGCATTTATTTTATCAGCCCCGCTTTTCATTGGTGTGCTTCTTATTTTTGTCACTTTTCATATAGGTCCCTGCATAGAATGCTGTAAACACATATTCTTCCTTGTCAGGTAAATGCTTAAGCCCCATTCCCTTGCATTAAAATACTGATTCACCGCATATTGAGTATGTGAATTCATCAGCATAAATCTTCACAGCTTTGCAAGAATACCTCAATATTTATTTCTCCGTGCTGGAGATGTGTTATTTTTTATTTTATTTTTTTATACTAGCATCAATATCCAGTTAAAGTTTGACCGAGGTATGGAGTAATTTAAAATATGAGGTTATGGGGATGACAGTAAATGGCTATTAATTACACAAATGAGATTTTACGTTATTAGCTGCTAATGAGAGAATATGACCCTCTCTCTCCCTGCGAAACACTATATATTAATGGTCACTGCCATCTATGGACTCTTTCAATTGATTTGCCCAAGGCGCAGTATACACTAGAATAAGGGTCACTTCCTCGGCAGTCGTCTTCTTTTAGGCAAATTCTCATTTCAGAATCTGAATAATTTAACTGTGCTCATTTGCCTTTTGATTTATAGACTAGAACTAATATGTTTCTTTCATGCAGAGGATTGGACTGTCTCTGTTCATGATACTCTGAAGATATTTCAGTGGGCTTTGCAATGAAGAATTGTCTAGATATGTCTACCCACTACTTGTGAGACCATGTCTCCAGTACTCAAAGTATTTGCCTGTCAAATACTAACCTCCTTGTGTGAAATCGTTCTATTTAACAGTGTTTTTGACTTCCATTATCTATGCAATATTCCATGAGCTATGGTGATAAATGTGCCAGGATTATCCTGCCATCATCCAGTTTATTAGAAATGCCTCCCATGCATCTTGAACTTCCATATCTTTTTAAATATTTCCCTTGCCTACGATCTCTATTTCACACTTTGATTTTCTTTCGCACTCTGTCTTCATATTAGTCATCAAGTCAAGTTTTCTTCTTCTTATTCTTCTTCTCGGGTTTCTTATCTTTATGTCCCTGTGCAGCTTAAAAACACCTGCATTATCTGTAGAAAAGATAACACTATCGGTCTTAATCCACAGATTATTTTGATACATTTTTTCCAAAGTCCAAAAAAAGTTTTTGAAGTACTTGTCATAGAACATAGACATTAATATTGTTTAAGGACAGCAGTTCCTGTGCAGATTTTCAAGGTGAAATGAATTTTCTGCCATACCCTAAGAAAACTTTCCATATATTCAATTCTCTTTTTGCAGTTTTTTATTCCTATTGTCATTCTACAATGTTGTCAATCATCCTTCATTCTTTGTTTAATAATCCCTGCCATAAAATATATTTATTCTTCTCTGATAAGAAATGCTCAATCTTTCTTTCTCAGGAACCACAATCTACGTTTGATAGACTGCAAATAATTTTTTTCAGGTTAAGAAGACCACCGTTTGTATTTTACTGTACTGTTAACAAAAGAATTTAAAAAAAGTGGGCTTAGTCTTATGATTGTGGTGTAGATTAATGGGATTTCACTATGTATAGGCCCTGTAGATCTTAAAGGAGAAGTTCCACTTATCTTTGCTGCCGACAAGAGGAAATAAAGCATGCTTTATCATATGAACATGAAAGTTTATTGACCAGACAGCTATCTTCTCAGTGAGAATTGGAACCATTGCGTGTATAGCTCCAACATATTCCATAGCACTTTCCTGAGACTCTCATCTGTTACATCAGTCCCTGCTCCCAATGGGGCTCACAATCTGAATTCCATAGCTCAAGCATATGTATATACGCTAAGGCCCATTTCATAGATAGATGCAATTTAGAGTGGAGGAAGAAACATGACTAGCCAGATAAAGCGCACACAAACACAGGGAGAGCATAAATCCAAACCCTATAATGGCTAGTAAAATGGCTAGCCAATGAGCCACCCTCCTGTCACATATACCAAATACAGTTGCAAGAAAAAGTATGTGAACCCTTTGGAATGATATGGATTTCTGCACAAATTGGTCATAAAATGTGATCTGATCTTCATCTAAGTCACAACAATAGACAATCCCAGTCTGCCTAAACTAATAACACACAAATAATTAAATGTTACCATGTTTTTATTGAAAACACCATGTAAAAAAGTATGTGAACCCCTAGACTAATGACATTTCCAAGAGCTAATTGGAGTGAGGTGTCAGCCAACTGGAGTCCAATCAATGAGATAAGATTGGAGGTGTTGGTTACAGTTGCCCTATAAAAAACACACACCAGTTCTGGGTTTGCTTTTCCCAAATTGCCTGATGTGAATGATGCCTTGCACAAAAGAGCTCTTAGAAGACCTACTTTTAAAAATTGTTGACTTGCATAAAGTTGGAAAGGGTTATTAAAGTATCTCCAAAAGCCTTGCTGTTCATCAGTCCACGGTAAGACTGTCTATACATGGAGAAAGTTCAGCACTGCTGCTACTCTCCCTAGGAGTGGCCGTCCTGTAAAGATGACTGCAAGAGCACAGCGCAGACTGCTCAATGAGGGGAAGAAGAAACCTAGAGTGTCAGCTAAGGACTTACAAAAGTCTCTGGCATATGCTAATATCCTTGTTAGCGAATCTACGATACGTAAAACACTAAACAAGAATTGATTCCGTGGGAGGATACCACAGAGGAAGCCACTGCTGTCCAAAACAAACATTGTTGGACGCTTACAGTTTGCAAAAGAGCACCTGGATGTTTCACAGCAGTACTGGCAAAATATTCTGTGGACAGATGAAACCAAAGTTGAGTTGTTTGGAAGAAACACACAACACTATGTGTGTAGAAAAAGAGGTACAGCACACCAACATCAAAACCTCATCTCAATTTTGAAGTATGGTGGTGGGGGCATCATGGTTTGGGGCTGCTTTGCTGAGTCAGTGCCTGGACGGATTGCTATCATCGAAGGATAAATGAATTCTCAAGTTTATCAAGAAATTTTGCAGGAGAACTTAAGGCCATCTGTCCACCAGCTGAAGCTCAACAGAAGATAAGTGTTGCAACAGACAACGAGCCAAAGCATAGAAGTAAATCAACAACAGAAGAAAATACGCCTTCTGGAGTGGCCGAGTCCTAACCTCAACCTGATTGAGATTCTGTGGCGGGACCTCAAGAATGTGATTCTCACCAGACATCCAAGAATATTGCTGAACTGAAACAGTTCTGTAAAGAGGAATAGTCAAGAATTACTCCTGACTGTTGTACATGTCTGATCTGCACTACAGAAAACGTTTGGTTGAAGTTATTGCTGCCAAAGGAGGTTCAACCAGTTATTAAATCCAAGGGTTCACATACTTTACACCTGCACTGTGAATGTTTACATGGTGTGTTCAATAAAAACAAGGTAACATTTAATTCTTTGTGTGCTATTAGTTTAAGCAGACTGTGATTGTCTATTGTTGTGACTTAGATGACGATCAGATCACATTTTATGACCAATTTGTGCAGAAATGCATATCATTCCAAAGGGTTCACATACTTTTTGTTGCAACTGTAAATGAAGCAATATCAATAAAAACAAAAAAGAAACTGAAGAAAGGGGAAACAGTCTGAAGCACTGTATACATTGCCTTCTTCTTCCAGATGCAGTGTATACAGTGGCACCTGTCACCCATAGTCTTCCACATAGAGAAGTGCAGTCTCCTGCAATTTCCTGTTCATCACAAAAAAAAAAATGCCATGCAGGCCCATAATGGCCTGACAGAAGTCAAAATTACATTTTTGGCCTCCATTTAATGAATAGGGGCTTTTGGATACTTTTAACAAATAAGCTGGGAACTGTTAAATGTAGTGTATTTACTATAACAAATATGCCATAATTCTGTCTCAGACTAATTATTGTGTCCAATAAAAAATAATGCCCCCACAGAACCCCCACTAGTAGTAATGCCCCATAGTGCCTCCAGTATTGATAAAGCTCCCCAAAGTACCTCCAGTAGTAATAGGGTCCCCTAAACTTCCCCCTCATTATAATGCCTCCCATAGTTATAATACCCCTCTCTTCTATTTTTGTAGTGTCCCTCATGGATTGAGTGTTTTTTTGTGACAAATGTTGAACGACACAGGAGAACACTTTCAACTTTGGGGGTGACTTGCAACTCTATGGTCCAAAAGTTTCCTTGATAAATCTGGCTAAAAATGAAGTCCCACTTCAAAAGATATTTGTCCGAATGTTAGTAAATGCAATTTGCTGAGCATAACGCAAACCCCCTAAGGCTACTTTAACATCTGCTTTTTTGCTAGATCCGTCATGGATCAGCAAAAACAATTATGTCATGGTAATACAACCGGCTTCATCCGTTATGGACAGATCTGGTTGTATTATCACTAAAATAACTATGACGAATTTGTCTCTAAAACCATTGTAAGTCAATGGGGAACGGATCTGTTTTCTTTTGTGTCAGACACAACGCATCCGTCACCTTTGACTTAGATTTAGAGTCACGACAGATCCGTCTTGCTCCGCATCCAAGGACGCACTCAAAAACGCTGCTTGCAGCACTTTTGTGTGCATCATGGGAACACAATGAAACAGAACAGAATGCATTCTGGTGCACTCCGTTCCCTTAGGTTCAGTTTTGTCCCCATTGACAATGAATGGGGACAAAACTGAAGCGTTTCCCCCCACTATTGAGATCCAATGACGGATCTCTAGCGGAAAGGGAAAGCGCTGATGTAAAAGTAGCCTAAAAATCGCAAATGCCTACTCAATAAAACAGGGAAAATCTCTCCAATTTTCTAGCACAGCTCACTAGATACAATACCCCTTAAGTTTGCATTGTGTAAATCTTACACAGTATTAGTAAATTTACCCCACTGTGTGCACTTAGCTTAACCAGCAATGACAGAAATATCACTTGTCAATACATACTGTATCAGACATTTTCCATCGCAGATTTCTCTGCAAATCTGCAGCCAATTCATGGCAAATTCAATACTAATTGCATACTAGCACATCCCTATGCAAAGCAAAGGGCAAAATCTACATCTTTTCAAAAATATAATAAGCAAGTTGCAAATTCTGTGCAGAATTATTTAGATTTGTGTGGTATGGAGTTGGCACCGCTAACCCATGGAAATTCCAAAACATCATAATTTGCCCATTAGTTTTAAGATTTTGTTCTCACATTTCTGCATATTACTAGTAATAAATGGCATATATTGGATAAAGGGAAACATATGAATAGGTGAATGACTAAATGGAGCATATGTGTTGTTATTGTAATCGGAGGAACATTTTCTAAAAGAAGAACATCATTTCATTTTGTATAATACATAAAACTCTTGAAAGATGGCAAATAAAACTGTTAAAAAGTCATTTAAACTTACAGTGGAAAACATTGCTCTTATATCAGTGCCCAAGGAGAGCAGCTGAACTAGCTGAGCGTGAGCTGTATCATTTTTACAGAGAAGTACTCTAGAAACCCTCAACAGATTTCTAAGCTCAAGCTGCCTATTTAACAAACATGGGCATATTGCAGAAATCATGTTTTATATAATATTATGTAATCTAAATTAATTTACTTCTACCAGCCATAAAGCAAAAAGCAAAAATACTAACAGAATGCACACTCTAATCATAGTATCAAATCATATCTTTACTGTATAGTCAATCGAATAATACATACAATACAAAAATAGATAAAAGCAGATGTACACCTATGACACTAGTGTCTAGTATGCCAGGACCACCCTTCATATTAAAAAAAAGGCCGAAAAGTCTAATAGTGAACAATAGCATATGACATACATAGATTGAAACTACCCCATCCTTAGGCACAAAATACCAGTAAATATACATGAGTGATAGGTTCAAATGATAGCAGAGGAATACCAACCAAACAAGATGCCCAGGAGCCCCAATGCACATTTTGCTTAGATTCTTCCTCCTGTGGAGGCATCTAAACAAAATGTGTTTGTGGCTCCTGGGGAGGAATGGAAGGAGAGACTAGAACAGTTCAGAAGGAAAGGTGTAGGGTAAAACATTTGAATAAACCTCTTAATTGTATGTATACTAATGTCAGAAGCCTGACTAATAAAACTGGGGTACTAGAATGAGTGATGTGTGAGGAGGACTATAACACAGTGGGAATAACTGAGACATGGCTAGTTCATAGCTATGACTGGGCAGTTAATGTACAGGGTTACAGTCTTTTTAGAAAGGATCGCCAAAACTGGAGAGGGGGAGGGGTTTGCCTTTATGTAGTCCTGTCTTAAGCCCACACTCCGTGAAGATATAAGTGAGGGACATGAACATGTGGAGTCACTTTGGGTTGAAATACATGGAGGAAAAAACAATAATAAAATACTAATAGTAGTTAATTATAAATCAACTAATATACCACAGTCCACAGAAAATCTACTACTAAACTAGATAGACGAGGTGGCAAATCATAATGAGGTGCTTATTATGGGGGACTTCAACTACCCAGATATAGACTGGGAAACTGAAACCTGTACATCTCATAAAGGAAGCAAGTTCTTGGCAATAACCAAAGACAATTACTTTTTCCAACTGGTTCAGGGCCAGACTAAAGGGACAGCCATACTGGACTTAGTATTAACCAATACACCTGACAGAACAACTGATGTGCAGGTTGGGGACACCTGGGAAATAGTGACCATAAAGTAATAACCTTCCATTTGTCATTCAAAAGAGTGTTTATTTAGGGAAGAACAAAAATACCAAACTTCAAAAAAGCTAAATTTAGCCAACTAAGAGAGGCCATAGGCCTAACTAACTGGGACAAAGTCCTCAAAAATAAAAATACAGCCACAAAATGGATTTTTTTTAAAAGCATCCTAAAATCGAATTGTGAAAGGTACGTACCTTATGGAAATAAAAGGTTAAGGAACAAGAAAAAAACAATGTGGATAAATAGAACTGTAAAGAAAGCAATAAATGACAAAAAGAAAGCATTTAAATCACTAAAACAGGAGGGTAGTGAGAAAGAAGCACTGAAAAACTATAAGCAAAAAAATAGAATATGTAAAAAACAAATAAAAGCAGCCAAACTAGAGACTGAGAGATTAATTGCCAAAGAGAGCAAAACTAACCCTAAAATGTTCTTCAATTATATAACTGGTAAAAAGTATAAATCTGAAGGTGTCGGCCCTTTACAGAGTAATGAGGGGGGAGTTGCAGAGAGCGATGAGGATAAAGCAAAGCTGTTAAATATTTTTTTCTCCACAGTATTTGCTGAGGAAAATAAACTGTAAAATGCAGAATGTAAAAATAAATTCCCCATTAAAAGTGCCTTGTCTGACCCTGGAAGAAGTACAACAGCGACTAAAAAAGATTAAAATAGACAAATCGCCAGAACCGGATGGCATACACCCCCGTATCCTAAGGGAATTAAGTGATGTTACAGCCAGACCCTTATTTCTGATAATTAAGAACTCTATACTGACAGGGAGTGTTTCACAGGATTGGCGCATAGCAAATGTGGTGACAATATTCAAAAAGGGTCCTAAAACAGAGCCCGGAAACGATAGACCGGTAAGTTTAACATCTGTTGTGGGTAAACTGTTTAAAGGCTTTGTAAGAGATGCTATATTGGAGTACCTCAATGAAAATAAGCACATAACGCCATATCAGCATGGCTTCTTGAGGGATCGGTTATGTCAGGCATGCTCAACCTGTGGCCCTCCAGATGTTACAAAACTACAACTCCCAGCATGCCTGAACAGACTACAGCTATCAGCCTACAGCAGGGCATTGTGGGAGTTGTAGTTTTACAACAGCTGGAGGGCCGCAGGTTGAGCATGCCTGGGTTATGTCAAACTAATTTAATCAGTTTTTATGAGGAGATAAGTTCTAGACTTGACAGCGGCGAATCAATGGATGTCGTATATCTGGACTTCAAAGCATTTGACACTGTACCACATAAAAGTTTAGTATATAAAATAAGAATGTTCGGACTGGGAGAAAATATCTGTATGTGGGTTACTGGCTCAGTGATAGAAAACAGAGGGTGGTTATTAAGGGTACACACTCAGATTGGGTCACTAGTGGAGTACCTCAGGGGTCAGTATTGGGCCCTATTCTCTCTAATATATTTATTAATGATCTTGTAGACGGCTTTAACAGTAAAATATAAATTTTCGCAGATGACACTAAACTGTGTGAAGTAATTACCACAGAAGAGGACAGTATACTGCTACAGATTGATCTGTATAGATTGGAGGCTTGGGCAGATAAGTGGCAGATGAGGTTTTACTCTGACAAATGTAAGGTTATGCAAATGAGAAGGAATAATGGAAGTCACCCGTACATACTAAATGGTAAAACACTGGGTAACACTGACATGGAAAAGGACCTAGGAATTTTAGTGAATAGCAAATTAGGCTGTAGAAACCAGTGTCTGGTAGCTGCTGCCAAGGCCAATAAGATAATTGGTTGCATCAAAAGGGGCATAGATGCCCATGATGAGAACATAGTCCTGCCACTTTACAAATCATTAGTCAGACCACACATGGAGTACTGTGTACAGTTCTGGGCACCTATGAACAAGGCAGACATAGCAGAGCTGGAGAGGGTTCAGAGGAGGGCAACTAAAGTAATAACTGGAATGGGGGGACTACAGTACCCTTAAAGATTATCAAAATTAGGTTTATTCACTATAGAAAAAAGATGACTGAGGGGAGATCTAATAACTATGGCATGTATAAATATATCAGTACAGAGATCTCTCCCATCATCTATTTATCTCCAGGACTGTGACTGTGATGAGGGGACATCCTCTGCGACTGGAGGGGAGAAGGTTTGTACACCAACAACATTGAAGAGGATTCTTTATGGTAAGAGCAGTGAGACTATGGAACTCTCTGCCTGAGGAGGTGGTGATGGTGAGTTCACTTAAAGAGTTCAAGGGGGGCCTGGATGTGTTTCTGGAGGCTAATAATATTACAGGCTATAGTTACTAGAGATGGGTTGTTGATCCAGGGAGTTATCCAGATTGCCTGATTGGAGTCGGGAAATAAATTTTTTTCCCCTTAAGTGGGGAAAATTGGCTTCTACCTCACAGGATTTTTTTTGCCTTCCTCTGGGTCAACTTGCAGGATAACTTGCCGAACTGAATGGACACAGCCTTATTAACTATGTTACTATGTTAAATCTTGTTTGGTTGGTAAACCTCTGCTATCATTTGAACCTATGCCTCATGTATATTTACTTAGCGCTGTACTGTTATTTTGTACATGAGAATGTAGTTAGACTCATATAACACATGTTGCATGCTATTGTCCACTTCCGAATTTATACAGCTGACCATATTTATGTGTCAGTGATCTTGTTTCTCACAGTCTCCTTTAGGTGCTTTTTTCTTTCTTTTTTGAAAACATTCATGTGTCTTTTACTGAGGAAAGGCTTCATTCAGCCACTCTGCCATAAAGGTGAGATTGGTGGAGTGCTACAGTGATGTTTGACCTTATGGAAGTTTCTCCCATCTGTACATAGGGTCTTTGGAGCTCAGCCAAAGTGACCATTAGGTCACCCTTCTAACCAAAGTCCTTCGCCCACAATAACTTAGTTTGATGGGGCGGCCAGATCTAGGAAGAGTCCCCGTTGATGTCTTCCATTAAAGAATTAAGGCCACTATACTCTTGGGAACTTTCAGTGCAGCTGAAATGTTTTTGTACCCTTCTCCAGGTCTGTGCCTCCACACAATCCTATCCTTGAGTTCTATAGGCAGTTTGTTCCTGCCTATGGCTCAATTTTTGCTCTGATATTCGTTGTCAGCTGTGAGAACATTTATAGATAGGGGTATGACTTTCCAAATCATGTCCAATCAACTGAATTTCCCACAAGTGGACTCCAATAAAGATGTAGAAACATCTCAAAGATGATCAAGAGAAAGGGGACACCCCAAAGCATAATTTCAAATGTCATAGCAAAAGGCCAACATTTTTATGTCCATGTGAAATTTTAGTTTTCCTATTTAATAAATTTGCAAACATTTCTAATATTATGTCTTCACTTTCTCATTATGTGGTTTTGGGTGCAAAACGATGGGGAAAAACTTGATTTTAGCACAAGGCCGCAACATAACAAAATGTAAAAAAAGTGAAAGGGTCTGAAGACTTTCAGAATGTGCAGTATATGTAAATAGTTTGTTATGTAATATACTATAATGTATTCTCATGTTATATATTGTACCCAGCATAACTGTGTATAGATGGCATAGCCATGGTTAATAATCCTGGCTCAGCGCTTTCTGGAGGATGGATGTGGACTGGCAACGAGCTTAACCTTGTGGAGAGTCTAGTGTTAGCAGTGAAGGAGAGAGGAAGTCCTAGTGCTCCACTCAAGCAACAGAGACTCACCAATCTCTGCATGAACTAGAGAAGGAGACAAGAGAAAGACAAAGGAAAGAGCTACAGAACTTAGAATCTGCATGGACAAGCATTGGAGTCGGTAAGGTAACCTGCTATTGCAGCTAATCAGACTTTGCTGCTTGAATGGCACTGTTAAAAGGATTATCCAGGAAATGGCCTAGTTGTAGCTCAGCCCTTATTCACTTAAATGGGCCAAGCTGCAAACTAAGCACTGCCATGGCCGGTTCAAGGATTTTTGCCGCCCTAGGCAAAATAAAAATTTGGCACCCCCCCCCTTGTGACATCACAATGCCCCACCCATGTGATCTGCCATATTAAAGGGGTTCTGCAGCTTATTTAAACTGATGATCTATCCTCTGGATAGATCATTAGCATCTAATCGGCAGGGGTCTCACACCCGGGACCCCCACCGATCAGCTGTTTGAGAGGGCAGCGGCACTGGGAGTGGCGCCTCAGCCTTCTCTCTGTTTAACGCCCGCAGACCTATTGACGTCACGACTTGTATCACTGGCCTGGGTTCGGCTAAGCTTCATTCAAGTGAACAGAGCTTAACCCCGCCAAGGCCAGTGATACTAGTTGTGACGTCACTGCGCCTGCGGTAAACAGCGAGAGGGCCGAGGTGCTACTGACAGTGCCACTGCCCTCTCAAACAGCTGATCTGCGGGGGTCCCGGGTGTCAGACCCCTGCCGATCAGATGCTGATGATCTACCCAGAGGATAGATCATCAGTTTAAATAAACTGCAGAACCCCTTTAACTAACGCCAGTTCTATCTCTCCCCCTCTTGTCATTCTCTCCCCCCCCCTTGTCATTCCCTCCCCCCCCCCTTGTCATTCTCTTTACTCCCCTTGTCATTCTCTTTACCCCCCTTGTTATTCTCTTTATCCCCCTTGCTATTCTCTTTCCCTTTTGTGTCATTCCCCCCCCCCCCCTTGTCATTCTCTTTGTCCCCCTTGTCATTCTCTTTACTCCCCTTGTTATTCTCTTTCCCTTTTGTGTCATTCTCCCCCCCCCTTGTCATTCTCTTTGTCCCCCCCTCCCTCCGCTACCTCTAGTGTAGCGTGGCCGAGCTCTGTACGGTCCACGGGTACAGGAGCTTTAGTTTCCTGTACCCGGGTGGACTGACAGGAAGTGCACACTGTGTGCGCACTTCATGTCAGTCCGGCCGGGTACAGGAGACAGATGCTCCCTGTACCCGCGGACCATACAGGGCTCGGCCACGCTACAATGAGGGAGTGACAGGAGGGAGCGCTGAGCGCTTCCCTCTTGTCAGTCCCTCTCTTCATGCTGCGCCCTCATGGACGCGCCAGCCCGGGCAGTGCTGCAGCTGCCAGAGGCTCAATATAGGGCGTTCGGGCGGCTGCAGCATGAGGGGGGCCGGCGCTCTTAACAGCGCCCCTTCCCAAGGGGGACTCTACGCGGCTGCCTAGTACGCTTATAGGGCGTGCCGGCCCTGAGCACTGCCACTATACAGTATATCGAGCTGTCCTTAGAAAGCTGCCAGGAACCTGCATCGCTCACCAGAGCTTCGGTGAGCGCGGTGACTCCCTGAAACAGCTGATCAGCAGGTATGCCGGGACATGGATCCTCACTGATGTGATAATGATAACCTATCAAAAATAACCCCTTTAAGACACCCTTTACAGCAGGACATGACTTGACCAGTTGTATAACTAAAACCCTGTATGTCACAGTATACACTACAGCCATCATTATAAGAATATAATTGTGCATCATAGAATTTTCAGAAAAAGACCTGAAAGCCATAGAGAGTAAAGAGGGCCATAATGCTCAACCTTGCCAAAATTCATACATCCTTATCTGGGACAGTATTGCGCTTTGTCAATTTGGAACTGTGTCTGCTATATTTGAATGTACTGCAACTTCCGTTTTGCACTTAAGTAGAAAGAGACGTTTATTTTGTTAAATCTAGCCTGGTGATTGACTCTTGCACCACACACTGGACACTGGATTCCATGCGCCCTGCCTTGCACCCATGCAACCACCTAACATCAAGAGACCCCGAGCTACCATCACACAGGAGCCCCAGAATCAGAGTGTGCCTTGAGGGAAAAAGGGTGCTCCCTCCTTTTGCTACACTGGCCCTATGGAGCAACAGTCTGAGGGAAGCCACTGTGATAGTGAGAGCCACTACCACTCCCATCCTTTGGCTCCTCAGGGGCTCACTGCAAATGCATTGTACATAAAGGAATATCATATCATGTAGACAGTACAAATAAGAATTATTTCATTTTTTAGAGTGGAGGTCATCATAGCAGCCCCAAAACAAATGTTAGAGGGTACAGCAGTTGCAACTAGGTCTCAAATCCTAGGGAGCCACAGTCCCCTTTGCCATATAAAGCCATCAAGGTCCTTGCACACAGTGTCCTGATCAGGAGCATTTGGGCAGCAACACCTAGAAGAGAATGTTATGACGCTCAGCACTTTGTAGTTAATGGGAATCTGTCAGCTCCAAAACACCCCGCAAACTAGAGTAATTGGTGTACAGTGTAAGTGATGCCGATCTAGCCCTCCCTCCAATCTATCCCTTCTAGTGCCTTCTAGTGCCTTCTTCATTTTAACATCTAAGGAAGCACATTCCAAGACCCCGATGAAAACAAAAATGAAAAACAAGAACAAAAAAGAAAAACAGAAATGACCATGACCTTTTTAATGAAGATGTATACTGTAATATCTTTGGATCCGATGCTCTATTTAGATGTAGAAAAAGATAGAGATATATATGGATGGGTATATGGTAATATATGGAAATATGGATATACACTATTGGATCGGAATAGATTTCAATAGGGATATGATGACATTATATAAACCGGGATCTCCATATGTGAAATGTGGAAACAATTATGTTTTTTTCCCCTTGATGTTTTTCTTTTCCCCTTGATGTATTTATGAAGTAAATGAAGAGAAACTGGATTTTTAAATCCTGATTTTCCAAAAACTCCCAGCATCCTTGGGACACAGAGACCGCATTTAAAAGGACTCCGAAAACCCTCACTGTTTAACCACTGAGGAAGGGGCCGCATTACAATAGCCCCGAAACGCATTTGGGAACTAACAGTGAGGCGAAGGTACCAAGTCCATTAGGAATCAGCGGTGAGGTGGACATACTTGGCCCATAGCTGGATCCGATCAGTCTGGGCTTGTAAAGACTTTCTTCCCCGTTATTCAACGCTGTACAGCAAGGAAGCGAACCACCAATAAGAAGCCCCAGCCGCCGTCACGTGGGACGCCATTGGATGACGGTAGTGACCACGTGGGACGCCACGGTAGATCCTGGCAGGTCACAGTACACAAGGCTGAGTGAATGGAGGTCGGGAGGAGAAGAACACTGTGAGCGGTAACGTACTTTACAAATGATTTGGGTCATATACAATTAACCCTGCCTTGTGAGATTCGAACCGCAATACTTTATCTATCGAGACTATTGAATTAAGAACTGCAGTATTGGGCGGCAGAACACAGTGTTTTGATCGCTGACCTACATATTAGATGGTGATCTCCTACCCTCCTGAACTATCGATGTAAAAACCGCGATATAGGGCGGTGGATCATAAGGATCTGAGCATCTGAAGTTGTGGAGCAACACGGTGAGTACTTGTACCCCATGGTTAAAGTATAGAACAAACCAGCGGTTTATATGAATCAGGATATATCCACTTTGGTTTTATCTTATATTAATATAAAAACCGCATGTAAGGCGGAAGACGGTAGCGGTTGAAACACTAGAGGCTTGTGTAATCCTTGTATAGGTGAACACATTGAATACGGTGTAGGACATTGTGAATTTTAGGATTATTTTTATTGATTTTAAATATGTTTTCAGTATATATATACTAGATGTGTTATGGATATATAGTCCAAATAAATTTTTATGCAACTAGTCTCCATGTGCTCTAGTGTTAGTTGAGTGCCTCCCTTTTTGATATATAACCTGGGAAAATGTTGGTTACTCAGAAGTTCAAAAGTCCCAAGCACTCTCTCATAAATACTTATAATGGGAAGCTTGTGATTGTCTTTAGCTCAAGCTCTGTACCTGTTTTGTTGCAGGGGCTAAAGAAAAATTTGAAAGTACAAATATTACAGTAGCTGGCCCAGAAGACAGTTTCTGAGAAGCATTTCTTATTATCCAAGGCAACCTAGTATCCGGCATTTGTCCATCCCCGATATAAGCAAACATGTCTCAAAGAGGATTTAAAGTAAACGAGCCAGCCAGTCAAAATCCTTTGTATCTGGTGCGAAGTCAATGCTGAGTAAATATCTTTATGGCAAGCTCTTCTCCTGGGGTATCTCATTATTTGATTCTGCTTCCTCCTCGCAGGGGACAGAGCTTGGCATTCAGTATATAAATGACTGTGGTGATGCTCATGTGTGGTATCTGTGTTTGCCAGGCAGCAGCGAATGCTGTTCCGTTCAGAATGAGCTGCTCGTTGTACGTTCAGAAATATCCCTTTACTTGCTGTTGTGTGCCTTTATGCCTGTACAGTCTTAGGAGAGTAGCCTGCCAGACAGACAGGGCATGGGATGTGGCATCCGCCTTCCCTTTGCTGTGCTTGAGACGGTGAAGGATAAGATAAGACACCATGACACAAGTAGATAATTTCTCATTCTGCATCAAATGTCGGCCTCAAAGATGACTAATATAATCTCTTCCCCTGGGATTGAGGCTTTGCCCTTGAAGACTGTTCGCAATCAGTGAACGCAGCAAAATCTGGATTTTGAAAATGCTTTATTCTTTGATTTACACCTGCCAGTAAAACAAACTTTATGAAGACCATTCTATGTTAATTCTGACTCATTGTTTAACATTTGTTTCTACTTTTCTGTACAAAAAAAACCCTTGAGATTTAAATGACACTGCAGTGTATGAATTCCTCTTGATGAATGTGTATTACCTTCCTCTACATATTTCTTAATTTTGGGGTGATTAATATTAATTGACATAACACAAAGAAATATACTGTGTGTTTACAATCCCTCTTGTTTTTTACTCCTTTTAATAGGATTTAGGAGATAAAGGGCATCATTTCTGTCTTTAATTGCTGCTATTCCTTTGTGCTTTTAATCCTGTTATTAGCAGGAAAAGGGCACATGGCGATGATGTGATTGCCACTGTCTTTGAACACAAGGTTTGTTTCCTTGTGAATCCAAGTAAGTCATCTTAATTTTCTGCTAATGATCTATAAACTAGATTCTAAGCTCTTCTAAACAGGCACTGTGCCCAAATAATGCCTGTGTAAGAACGACTTGTGTTTTATTCAGGTCTCAGACAAAGCTTTTTAACTTAATGAAAATATGTATTAGGGCCCATTCACACGTCAGTATTTTTCTTTTCCTGATTTTCGTTCAGATTTTTGCTGATCCATATTTCCGCAAAAACCTTCAGTTTTTACTAAGTGCATATTCGCATCCGTTCCATTTTTCCTCAAAAAAAAAGGAAGGAGGAATATATGTTTCTAGGGTACTAAAAAAATGTTTTTTCTATTACCTGGAAATGGATCCACAATTGCGGATAACATGCGGATGATATACTGATGCATTCCGCATGTCATCTGCATTTTTGCAGACACATTGACCACAATGGGACCACAGACCACATTTTGCGGACAATAGTAGGACAAGCTCTAATTTTTTGGGGTATCCACATAACGGAACAACGGATGTGGACAGCACACTGTGTGCTGTCCGTATTTTTTGCGGGCCCATTGAAATGAATTAGTCCGCATTCCGTAAATTTGTTGAACAGATGCAGATTACAAAATAATGACGTGTAAATGGACCCTTAACCTCTTACGGCGTCCTGGTACTTAAGGACCGAGGGCATACCTGTACGCCCTGCGAATTTCCGATCACCACTGCGATCGGAAAAAGATGCATGCTGAAATGAATCAGCACGCACCTTGGCACAATGCCCAGGGGTGTCCTGTGACACCCCAGTATCAGCGATCGCTGCAAACCGCAGGTCAATTCAGACCTGCGGTTTGCAGCGCTTTCTGACATTTCTGATCCCCGCGGTCTGTGACCATGTCGATCAGAAACTTAATTATGCGGGATTTTAAAATTTTTAACCCCCGGGAGCGGTGCGGCAGGGGGTGCGTGAGGCGGTGCAGCAGACGGAGCTCATTGCAGACGGGCAGGATCGCGATCCCCCGCCCGCCTTGTCTCAAAAATCCATTGTTGACACTCTGCTAAAAACGGCTGACATCTGTGCTTGTACAGATGCCAGCCGTTTAAGCCCTTCCATACCGTGGTCCGTATGGACCGCTGTATGGAAGGGGTTAACAGGGAGGGAACTCCCTCCCTCTCCGATCGGGGGCTGCTATGCCCTTTCAGCACCCGATTCTTGATGGGAGCACAGAGGGAGGGGCTCCCCTCCTCTGCTCTGTTCTGGCAGCGGGTGATGGTTACCATGGAAGCAGGATGCCTTCAGAGGCGTCCTGCTTGCTATGGTAATGGAAAGTCTGATCTGAATTCTGCTAAAGGCAGAAGTCTGATCAGACTTTGTAAAGTGAAAAATACAGTACAGTACACTATGTAGTGTACTGTAATGTATTATATAGACATCATACTCACTGAATATTCAAGAACCAAGTGGGTCTGGGTAAAAAAAAATGTAAAAAAAAGTGAAAAAAGTAAAAATAAAAAAACATATTTATCACTGAATAAAACTTAAAAAAAAAAAGATACACTACACATATTATGTATCGCCGCGTATGTAAAAACATTCTCTATAGAAATATCACATGACCTAACCCCTCAGATGAACACCAGAAAAAATGGTGTAAAAAAAGCCATTTTTTGTCACCTTACATCACAAAAAGTGCAATGCCAAGCGATCAAAAAGGTGTATTTCTTCCAAAAAAGTATCAATCAAACCGCCATCTCATCCCGCAAAAAATGAGCCCCTACATAGGACAATCGCCCAAAAAAATAAAAAAATATGGCTCTCAGACTATGCAGACATTAAAACATAATTTTTTTTCTAAAATGTTGTTATTGTGTTAAAGTAAAATAAATAAATAAAAAGTATACATATTAGGTATCGCCGTGTACGTGAAAACCTGCTTTATAAAAATATCCCATTATCTAACCCCTCAGGTAAATACCATAAAAAATTAAATAAAAACAAAAATAAATTTTTGTCACCTCACATCAGAAAAAGTGTAATAGCAAGCTATCAAAAACGTATATGAACCCCAAAATAGTGCCAATCAATCCGTCAAAAAAATCATACCCTACATAGGACAATGGCCCAAAAAAATAAAAATAAATATGATTCTTTGTTTAAAAAATTATATTATTGTATAAAACTTAAATAAATAAAAAGTATACATAGTAGGTATTGCTGCATCCGTAACAACCTGCTCTATAAAGATAACACATGAACTAACCCCTCAGGTGAACACAGCAAAAAAAATTATATAAATACGGTGTCAAAAGCCATTTTTGTCACCTTACATCATAAAAAGTGTAATAGCAAGCGACCAAAATGTCATATGCACCCCAATATAGTGCCAATCAAACCGTCATCTCATCCCGCAAAAAAAGAGCCCCTACATAAGACTGTCGCCCAAAAAAAAAGCCCCTACATAAGACTGTCGCCCAAAAAATAAAAAATAAATATGGCTTTCAGAATGTGGAGACACTAAAAAATAATTTTTTTCAAAAATGCTTTATTATGAATAACAAAAAGTAAACCAGTCCCAAAACAGCAAATTTATTTCACATTTTCCATTTTAATCCATTTTTCCAGTAACAAAGCAAGGGTTAACAGCCAAACAAAACTCAATATTTATTGCCCTGATTCTGTAGTTTGCAGAAAGACCCCATATGTGGTCGTAAACTACTGTACGGGCACACGGAAGGGCGTAGAAGGAAGGGAACACCATATGGTTTTTGGAAGGCGGATTTTGCTGGACTGGTTTTTTCATGTCCCATTTGAAGCTCCCAACCCCCTGATGCACCCCTAGAGTAGAAACTCCATAAAAGTGACTTCAGCTAAGAGACTACACCCCTCAAGGTATACAAAACCAGTTTTACAAACTTTGTTAACCCTTTAGGTGTTCCACAAGAGTTATTGGCAAATGGAGATGAAATTTCAGAATTTCTATTTTTTGTTACCTTGTCTCAAAAAAAGTGCAATATAAAGCAACCAAAAATCCTATTTACCCTAAAATAGTACCAAAAAAACTGCCACCTTATACTGCCGTTTCACTTTTTTGGAGTTTGTATTCAAGGGTTGCATCAGGGGGGCTTCAAACAGGACATGGTGTCCAGCAAAATCCGCCTTCCAAAAACCATATGGTGTTCCTTTCCTTCTGAGCCCTCCTGTTTGGCCATACAGTAGTTTACGACCACATATGGGGTGTTTCTGCAAACTACAGAATCAGGGCAATAAATATAATGTTTTGTTTGGCTTTTAACCCTTGCTTTGTTACTGAAAAAAAATGATTAAAATGGTAAATTTGCCAAAAAATCTAAAATCAGAAATTTTATCTCCATTTGCCATTAACGCTTGTGGAACACCTAAAGCAGGGATGCCCAACCTGCGGCTCTCCAGATGTTGCAAAACTACAACTCCCAGCATGCCCGGACAGCCTACAGCTATCAGTCTACAGCAGGGCATTGTGGGAGTTGTAGTTTTACAACAGCTGGAGGGCCGCAGGTTGGGCATCCCTGACCTAAAGGGTTAACAAAGTTTGTAAAATCAGTTTTGAATACCTTGAGGGGTGTACTTTCTTAGATAGAGTCAGTTTTTTGGAGTTTCTACTCTAGGGGTACATTAGAGGGGCTTCAAATGGGACATAGTGTCTAAAAACCAGTCCGGCTAAATCTGCCTTCCAAAAACCACATGGCGCTCCTTTCGCTCTATGTCCTGCCGTGTGCCCGTACAGTAGTTTACGACCACACATGGGGTGTTTCTATAAACTACAGAATCAGGGCAATAAATATTGAGTTTTGTTTGGCTGTTAACCCTTGCCTGATAACTTGAAAAAATGAATTAAAATTGAAAATTTTCCCAAAACAATTGAAATTCTTAAATTTTATCTCCATTTTCCATTAACTTTTGTGAAACACCTAAAGGGTTAAAGACATTTGTAAAAAACAGTTTTGAATACCTTGAGGGGTGTAGTTTCTAGAATGGGGTCATTTTTGGGTGGTTTCTATTATGTAAGCATCACAAAGTGACTTCAAACCTGAACTGGTCCCTAAAAAGTGGGTTTTTTTAAATTTTCAAGATTTGCTTTTAAACTTCTAAGCCTTGAAACGTCCCCAAAAAATAAAATGGAATTCCAAAAATGATCCAAACATGAAGTAGACATATGGGAAATGTAATTTAATAACTTACTATTACTATGTATTATAGAAATAGAGAAATTAAAACTTGGAAAATTGCAAATTTTTCAAAATCTTTGGTAAATTTGGTATTTTTTTTATAAATAAAAATTCCTTTTTTTTACTCCATTTTACCATTGTCATAAAGTACAATATGTGATGAAAAAACATTCTCAAATGGCCAGGATAAGTAAAAACATTTTGAAGTTATCACCACATAAAGTGACAGATTTGGAAAAAATGGCCAGGTCCTTAATGTCCTTAATGTCCAAAAATAGTTATTACTTTACATTCCCCGTATGTTTACTTCATGTTTAGATCATTTTGTGAATGCCATTTATTTTTTTGGGGACATTAGAAGGCTTAGAAGTTTAGAAGCAAACAAGAAGATTTCCAAAACCCACTTTTTAAGGATCAGTTCAGGTCTGAAGTCACTTTGTGAGGCTCACATGATAGAAACCACCCAAAAATGACCCCATTTTAGAAACAACACCCCTCAAGGTATTCAAAACTGATTTTACAAACTTTGTTAAACTTTTAGGTGTTCCACAAGAATTAGTGGAAAATGGAGATGAAATTTCAGAATTTCACTTTTTTTGGCAGACTTTCCATTTTAATCCATTTTTTTTTTCCATTTACAAAGCAAAGGTTAACAGCCAAACAAAACTCAATATTTATTGCCCTGATTCTGTAGTTTACAGAAACACCCCATATATGGTTTAAACTGCTGTACGGGCACACGGCATGGCGCAGAAGGAAAGGAACGCCATATGGTTTTCGGAAGGCAGATTTTGCTGGGCTAGTTTTTTTGACACCATGTCCCATTTGAAGTCTCCCTGATGCACCCCTAGAGTAGAAACTCCAAAAATGTGACCCCATTTTGGAAACTATGGGATAAGGTGGCAGTTTTGTTGGTACTATTTTAGGGTGCATATGATTTTTGGTTGCTCTATATTACACTTTTTGTGAGGCAAGGTAACAAAAAATAGCTGTTTTGGCACAGTTTTTTTTTTTTGTTATGTACAACGTTCATCTGACAGGTTAGATCATGTGCTATTTTTATAGAGCAGGTTGTTATGAACGCTACAATTGGTTGTTTGTTTCAGTTTTACATGATAAAGCATTTTTTTAAAAAAATGATTTTTTACTGTCGCCATATTCTGAGAGCCATAGTTTTTTTATTTTTTGGGCGATTGTCTTAGGTAGGGGCTCATGTTTTGCGGGATGAGGTGACGGTTAGATCGGTACTATCTCAGGGGGCATACGCCTTTTTGATCGCTTGGTGTTGCACTTTTAGTGATGTAAGGTGACAAAAAAATGTTTTTAGCACATTTTTTATTTTTATTTTTTTGATGGTGTTCATGTTAGGTCATGTGATATTTTTATAGATCCGGTCGATACAGACGCGACGATACCTAATATGTCTACAGTCGAGGCCAAAAGTTTTGAGAATTACATAAATATTGGAATTTGTAAAAGTTGCTGCTTAAGTTTTTATAATAGCAATTTGCATATACTCTAGAATGTTATGAAGAGTAATCAGATGAATTGCATAGTCCTTCTTTGCCATGAAAATTAACTTAATCCCCAAAAAAACTTTCCACTGCATTTCATTGCTGTCATTAAAGGACCTGCTGAGATCATTTCAGTAATCGTCTTGTTAACTCAGGTGAGAATGTTGACGAGCACAAGGCTGGAGATCATTATGTCAGGCTGATTGGGTTGAAATGGCAGACTTGACATGTTAAAAGAAGGGTGATGCTTGAAATCATTGTTCTTCCATTGTTAACCATGGTGACCTACAAAGAAACGCGTGCAGCCATCATTGCGTTGCATAAAAATGGCTTCACAGGCAAGGATATTGTGGCTACTAAGATTGCACCTCAATCAACAATTTATATGATCATCAAGAACTTCAAGGAAAGAGGTTTAATTCTTGTTAAGAAAGGTTCAGGGCATCCAAGAAAGTCCAGAAAGTACCAGGATCGTCTCCTAAAGAGGATTCAGCTACGGGATCAGAGTGCCACCAGTGCAGAGCTTGCTCAGGAATGGCAGCAGGCAGGTGTGATCACATCTGCACGCACAGTGAGGCAAAGACTTTTGGAAGATGGCCTGGTGTCAAGAAGGGCAGAAAAGAAGCCACTTCTCTCCAAAAAACATCAGGGATAGATTGATCTTCTGCAGAAAGTATGGTGAATGGACTGCTGAGGACTGGGGCAAAGTCATATTCTCCGATGAAGCCTCTTTCCGATTGTTTGGGGCATCTGGAAAAAGGCTTGTCCGGAGAACAAAATGTGAGCGATACCATCAGTCCTGTGTCATCCAACAGTAAAGCATCCTGAGACCATTCATGTGTGGGGTTGCTTCTCATCCAAGGGAGTGGGCTCACTCACAATTTTGCCCAAAAACACAGCCATGAATAAAGAATGGCCATGAATACCAAAACACCCTCCAACAGCAACTTCTTCCAACAATCCAACAACAGTTTCGTGAAGAACAATGCATTTTCCAGCACGATGGAGCACCGTGCCATAAGGCAAAAGTGATAACTAAGTGGCTCGGGGACCAAAAAATTGACATTTTGGGTCCATGGCCTGGAAACTCCCAAGATCTTAATCCCATTGTCAATCCTCAAGAGGCGGGTGGACAAACAAAAACCCACTAATTCTGACAAACTCCAAAAAGTGATTATGAAAGAATGGGTTGCTATCAGTCAGGAATTGGCCCAGAAGTTGATTGAGAGCATGCCCAGTCGAATTGCAGAGGTCCTGAAAAAGAAGGGCCAACATTGCAAATACTGACTCTTTGCATAAATGTCATGTAATTGTCCATAAAAGCCTTTGAAACGTATGAAGTGCGTGTAATTATATTTCAGTACATCACAGAAACAACTGAAACAAAGATCTAAAAGCAGTTTTGCAGCAAACTGCGTGAAAACTAATATTTGTGTCATTCTCAAAACTTTTGGCCACGACTGTACTTTTCTTTTTTTTCTTTTACATTTTTTTTTTCACTTTATCTTGGAAAAAGGACACTTTTTTTTTTTTTTTTACTTGAAACTTTTTTTTTTCCCTTTTTTTTTTCTCCCACTCTGGGACTTCAACTTTTGGGGGTCTGATCCCCTTTACAATGCATCACAATACTTCTGTATTGTAAAGCATTGGCTGTAAGTGTATTACTGAATGTAATACATTTACAGCTCCCTGCCTGTTAGATCAAGGGGGCTGGATCTCACAGGCTGTCACGGAAGGCAGCCACGATGCCAAGGAAGGCATCGGGCTGCTTCTTCCCTGCACGGACATCAAGGGTTAATGCGCCGGCATCTGTGTTTTCACCGATGCTGGCACATGCAACAGGGGTCCGGCCATCAGTGACTGCAGGACCCCTCCGCAGATCGGACGGGTGCATCTCCTGCACCCGCCCGATCACATGTACGGCACTGGTCCTTAAGTCACGGACATCTGCACTGTACATGTACGGTGTGGGTCCTTAAGGGGTTAAAGAGATTATCCCATGACTAATGTAAATAATGAAAATCAAACATCATATACAAGGACAATTGCTTTCTAGCAAAGCTACAACCAGCCCTGTACCTCATATGGATCCAGAGATCTCCCCATTCATTACTCTGCTTCTTACTCTAGCTCAAGGGGAGTGTCTTTTCTGCTGCAGCATAGTGGGCATGTCCTTTCTATGGCAGCTGTCTCTACATCACAGCTCAGGAGGCAGTTGAAAGATGAATCTGAATGTATGCAGCCATCTCAGTGAGCTGGACACAGAAATAAGAAAAAAAAACAGCTGGTGGCACAATACACATACATTTTATTGTATAACTCAGTGGCTAATAAATGTGATAACAAAGGTATTCAACTCCAGGTGCTGGTTTGAAAACTGTTGAATGTTTTTGTGCCCATGTATGTAATAGGTAAATAGTAGTATATCGAGGAGCAGAACATATACAGTACATATACAGTATATACAGTACTACTGCATACAGCAGCACCTTATTATGTCTCTCAGTATCTGTGTAGAAGTAGATCTAGCATGTGTTTTCCTGTGTCTCCTCTTCATGTGCTGTTTTGGTTTTCTACTGTTTATTAGACTACTTGCACACAGTCATTTCTGTATTTTGGTCTGCCAAAAATGGATCTGTGTGCACTCCCTATTTTTCTCACTCTGATGAATAAAACGGGCAACACATATTTTCTCGGGCAAATCATATAAGAATAGGACAAGGTCTAGAATTTGTGGAATGGTCACATGGATCCGTAAAAAATACAGATGTGGGCATGACCACATAGAAATAAATGGCTCAGCACAATATAAAAATTCAGTCATGTGCATGAGCCCTCAACAACATGACAACCTCACCTAGAGACAGGCAGCCATTTTGCAAATCACCTATATAGGCAGCCAATTAAATACTCACACAGTGATGTAGTTATTATAAGAATCAAAATAACCCAGTTTCTTACTGAATAACAGAGGTCACATGACATGCTAATGACATGTTTGTTTAGTCCTATTCATTTAAACCATAGGCTGTACCATTCTACTTTGTACATAGGAGTCAACTGCACTGATAAAGAAAGCTAAGAGGGCAGAATTTTAAATACATGTATATTAGAAAATTGTATGCTTTTCTATTCTATTAAGAAATACATTAAATTTTTTTTAAAGGGAACCTGTCACTGGGATTTTGGGTATAGAGCTGGGGACATGGGCTGCTAGATGGCCACTAGAACATCCGCAATATCCAGTCCCCATAGCTCTGTGTGCTTTTATTGTGTAAAAAAACTAATTTGATACATATGCAAATTAACCTGAGATGAGTCCTGTATGTGACTCATCTCAGGGATAGGACTCATCTCAGGTTAATTTGCATATGTATCAAATCAGTTTTTTTACACAATAAAAGCACACAGAGCTATAGGGACTGGATATTGCGGATGTGCTTGCGGCCATCTAGCAGCCCATGTCCTCAGCTCTATACCCAAAATCCTGGTGACAGGTTCCCTTTAAACCAAAATACTTGTATTGGCCAAGGGTCATATATACTACAGTATATAGTTGTCATTGGATTACAACTGGTCCTGCTTTCTGTAGGGGTGGTCCTACAGGATGGTGCATGAACACTGACGGGAATATTCCAGCTTTTGTGTATTTATTTCTTTATATAATAGAAATTATGCAATTTTAAAATGTATTTAACCCTTTTGCTATCATTGTACGGCATTGGAGCGATAACCAGACATAGGACCCGCTTGCACGTGCAGCGGGCGCCATGGACGGCAGGCCTCTGCTGTTTCAAACAGCAGAGACCTGCGGCTAATTACTGCAACCAGCAATAATGCCGACCGCGATAGTTAAAGGCTTTAGATGGTGTGGTCAAGTGAGATCACAGCATCTAAATGTGCAAAAACCGCTATGAGCGTTACCAGCATCCCCTGCAGCCTATGAGGATGGCGACAATTGATTTAAATGAGCTCAGCCTCGCTGAAGAGGCTGAGAACATTCAAAGTGCAATTCTTATTTTGCCCACCAGATGGCAGGTCAACATAAGAAATGAGCAATTCTCAATAATAAGTGCAGTTTAACCGCTTGCCGACAGCCTAACACACGGATGCGTCCAGGCGGCGGCAAGTTTGTTCCTCCTGGACGCATCCGTGCATCATCTCGCTGTGAAACGTTCCGCAAACAGAATTTCGGACGTGTGAACGGGGCATAAGGGTCCCTTATCACCGCCAGTTAGCTAGCTACTTGTTAGGTAGTTAGCGCCCAGCCCACCGCACCGCAGTCACTGATTTTGGCAGATATTTTTTCATCCACATTGATCGATGCGAATGAAAAAATCTGAGCAGTTCATTTTTTTTCTTTTTTCAGCCCAGAGGCTGAACGGAAAAAAAAAAATCTCATTACCCGTATGCTCAATATAAGGAGAATCGCAGAAACTCCTAATGCTGGCCATACGTGTAATGATTGTGGAGACCCCTAAAATGCCAGGGCAGTACAAACACCCCACATGTGACCCCATTTTAGAAAGAAGACACCCCAAGGTATTCCGTGAGGGGTATGGTGAGTTCATGTAAAAAAAAAAAAATTTTCACAAGTTAGTGGAATATGAGACTTTGTAAAAAAAAACTTGTGCCAAATTTTTTTTTTTCTGTGAACTCACCATGCCCCTCATGGAATACCTTGGGGTGTCTTTTTTCCAAAATAGGGTCACATGTGGGGTATTTATACTGTCCTGGCATCTTAGGGGTCCTAAAGCGTGAGAATCCAAATGCGTAAAAATGCCCAGTGAAATCCTAAAGGTACTCATTGGTTTTAGGGCCCCCTTGCGCATCTTGGCTGCAAAAAAGTGTCACTCATGTGGTATCGCCATACTCAGGAAAAGTAGGGCAATGTGTTTTGGGGTTTATTTTTATATATACCCATACTTTGTGTGAGAAATATCGCTGTAAACGACAACTTTTTAAATTTTTTTATACAAAGTTGTCAATTTACAGTGATATTTCTCACACAAAGTATGGGTATATGTGAAAATACACCCTAAAACACATTGCCCTACTTCTCTGAGTACGGCGATACCACATGAGTGACACTTTTGCAGCCTGGGTGCAAAGGGCCCAAATTCCAACAAGTACCTTTAGCTTTACATGGCTGCTCACAATTTAGCCCCACCCAAAATGCCAGAACAGTACAAACACTCCATAAATGACCTCATTTTGGAAAGAAGACACCCCAAGGTATTCGCTGAGGGGCATAGTGAGTCCATGAAAATTTAACTTTTGTCAAAAGTTAGCAGAAAGGGAGACTTTATGAGAAAAACAATAAAAATCAATTTCCGCTAACTTGTGCCAAAAAAATCTTCTATGAACTCGCCATGCCCCTCACGGAATACCTTGGGGTGTCTTCTTTCCAAAATGGGGTCACATGTGGGTATTTATACTGCCCTGGCAATTTAGGGGCCCTAAAGCGTGAGAAGAAAATGCGTAAAAATGCCCTCCTAAAAGGTACTCATTGGTTTTAGGGCCCCTTGCGCATCTTGGCTGCAAAAAAGTGTCACACATGTGGTATCGCCGTACTCAGGAGAAGTAGGGCAATGTGTTTTGGGGTGTATTTTTACATATACCCATGCTGGGTGAGAGAAATATCTCTGTAAATTGACAACTTTGTATATATTTTTTTTTAAAAGTTGTCATTTACAGAGATATTTCTCACACCCAGCAGGGGTATATGTAAAAATACATTTGAGTTTCATTCTCCTGAGTACGTCGATACCACATGAGTGACACTTTTTTGCAGCCTGGGTGCGCAAAGGGGCCCTAAAACCAATGAGTACCTTTAGGATTTCACAGGGCATTTTTTACATGGCTGCCTGTCTCTAAGGGATGTTGTCATGTTGTTAATAAAGTTAGCTATAAAAAAAAATAAGAACACAACACATACAGGGAAATCAGGGTGATACAATGTCAGATGTGGTTACACACAGAGACTAATAGACATGAAATGCATTAAAACCAGAATACCTGTAAGTTCTTTACAACTGGCTTCTAACCAGTTTGGCCCTAGCAAATCTGCATATATATAAAATGAGATTACATATGCAAGTATAAATACAGTTCAAAGTGGAAAGTGTATGGTCTTTGTGTATGTACAAAATTTTTGCAAGCCTACACAAAAGAGGATTTGTGATGGTGCCCTAGTTGCCTTACTACAGCAGATATTAATTGCTCGGTCTTTTGAGCAATATGAGATGCAAGAACCCACACAGCTCATTATCCTTGCCACTGCATCAGGTGACTCAGAAGCCTTTGGTACACATCTCAGGAACTTCTAGTTTTCTGATTCACGTTCTATACCTGGAACCACAATTCAAAGATAATTCTAGCTACTTCACTTTATAAACTATTTCCATCTCAGCATTCTCTGAGGCATTGACATAATATGAAGTCATAAAATGAACTGCAGCAATATCCAAACAAGTCAGCACATGTTTAATTAGTTTCTAATCATGGAGTCTTTTCTTACACGTTCATGAAAATGTACATTGATTTCACATTATTCCCATAATAAGAAAATCCTGCTGTGTTAAGTATTTGCTTTTCTTTGTATAGATATAACTCCAAATAAATTTCCAGATTTTCTTTGATATACATTACCTAACATTCTTTATGTAGTTGTACATTACCCCAGTGCCCCCCCAGAATGGCACAAGACTTTAAAAAGGTTCTCGGAGATTTTTGAACTGATGACCTATACTCTAGTTCAGGCATCCTCAAACTGCGGCCCTCCAGCTGTTGCAAAACTACAACTCCCAGCATGCCTGAACAGCTTACAGGTATCAGCCTACAGCATGGCATTGTGGGAGTTGTAGTTTTACAACATCTGGAGGGCCGCAGTTTGAGGATGCCTGCTCTAGTTCATCAGTATCTGATCGACACCCAGGACCCGCTCCAATCAGCTGTTTAAAAAAGGCACCAGCGCTCACAGTAGCACCGTGGCCTTCTCGAAGCTTTCTCTAGGACACAAGACATCATGTTCATCGATCACATGGCACAGGCACTGAAGGGTTCTATTAGAGTTCAAAGTCTATTTTGTATATAAGCTTTGAATTGCATCACTATCTATACATCAGTACATCACGCACACAGGAACACTTAGGGGTAAAGAGTTCTTGAAAAACTATTTCATAACAACTAAGTGTTTTGCCCACATATAGCCTTGACTCTTATGAAAGATAAGATAACTGAAATCTGTAGCTGGCTAAGACGTGTGTTACTCTGTGATTGGTTAACTTAAACATAGTGTTATTGGATTAGGACTATATATGTCTCACTAGACCATTAAAGACTCAGAGTGACTTTGAACAACACCTTATTGTGTCCTGTGTGTCAACGTCGCTCTCTCTGGCGCCAGATAAGAATCAAATCAAGCTGAATACCGAAGTCTGGTACCAGGGGTTCCAATAAGAGGGAAAGAAAAGAAGAGACACCGATTTTGTCCTCTGGACGATCCGAGGGCACTGGCCACGTCTCGATTCAAGTAAGTACATAAGGGACCCTTAGATAGACTTTGGGTGAAGTACTGTGTCAGGGATACAGTAAGCATACCTCAGGGAGTTTTGCCTTAGGACTCAGGGAGTCCCGTAAAAGATCTGTTCAGGGAACAGAAAAGACTCAGGGAAGTCCAGTAACAAGGAAAGTGCACTTCAGAGGGCTCAGGGAGTCCCGTTAAAGATCTGTTCAGGGAACAGAAGGTTTTACAGCTTGAATTGATTCTTAATAAGATAATTGTAGAAGTTTTGCATGATAAGTTGTTTTGTCTAACATAGCTATATAAGGGGAAGTGACAGGCTGGGTCGTAAGTGTACAGCTGTTGTCCCAAGACTAACATTCTGTTTTGTTTTTTGCTATTACTGTTTTGAATTCTTTTTGTAAGAAAATAAGTTTTGAAAATGGGTAGTTAAAAATCTAAGACAGAATATCCTAAACCAGAACCAGGAGAAACATGTAAATAATATGTTGCCCGAGTCAGTCCAACAAAATAATACCTTGTTAACCCATGGGTAGATAATTTGGCAGGGTGGACAGAGGCAATGGACGTGGTAGACCCCTTTCCCAGGGAAGGAGACAATAGCATATATCACATGAACATTGTCAAGGGTCTATGCTTAGGCGACACTGCCGCCTGGCCGTATTTTGAACCTGACCCTTCATGGGATATGGATTAGATGCAGAAAGGAGGAGAACAATGGCTAGAGATAGCTCCCCACTGGTATGACCCCAACATGTGCAAGACAAAAGGTTTAAAAAGATCAAAAGACGATAGAAAACTACATGAGATACAGACTAAGAAGGAAAATAATAAAAAACATCAGATGTATCCCCCACCTTCATATGTACATAAAATTAACTGTTCAGCGCCCCTACCACCCCCTCACACACCCCTCCCTCTCTACCTGTCCTTACAGCAATATAAAAATGATGAAGAAGAGGATTTAATAGCAGCCAGTCACATAATAGCAGGACACGCAGTTAGTAAACAATCCACACCCCCAACTGTATCGAGATATAATTTAAGGAACAAGGAAAAAGAGGAAAAGGATACTGAGACCAGGGGACCTGAGACATCCATGCCTTTTTTGATGGTTGTTAATCAAATGATGAAAAAGGCTTTGGACATAGATGACCTTAATAAAATTATTAAACACTGCCCGAAGCCTACTGTGGCTCCTTCTGGCACGGTGGCTTATTTAAAGAAAGCCTGTAAAGGGAGGAAATTTCACCCAAGAAGACCTTAGACTCATAATTGACGGAATAGTGGGTTCCCACAGTTCATGGGATTGAAAAAAGGTAACAACAGTTTCAGAAATACACCCCAATACTAACGCAAAGGACTATATTTGTAACACTGAGCATGGACAACAGCTAATATGGAAGGAGATAGAAGAACACATGATGGAGGTATTTAAACAAAAGTCTTCACTCCCAGTAGCCGTAGCATGTAAGCAAAAACCCTCAGAAAGCGTTACTGATTTCTGGAGGAGACTTATGGATTGCTGGAAATTGGAGGCAGGGCTACTGGTTCTCCAGAATGACAGTCTAATTATTTCCACATTTATTAACAATCTATCTTATAGGCTAATGCTTACAGTAAAACAGAAAGTCTCCACGTGGACTTCAGACAGCATAGATCAATTTAAAAAACACCTTTATAAAAAAAGAAGCCGCAGGGTGTTTCGACATTAGCAAATCCTCTGCCCCCACACATGCGTATGCAGGGAACAGAGAGAGAGGGGGAAACAAGCGAAAGACAGCAGGAAACTTTCATAGATCAAATGATAGAAACCAAGACTTCCAAACCATGAATAACCGCTGTTATAACTGTGGACAGGAGGGACATTGGGCTAGACAGTGCACAATGCCCAGGAGAGACACGCAGAATCAGGGAGCACACAGCCAACAACAGACATAGAAACATAGAAACATAGAATGTGTCGGCAGATAAGAACCATTTGGCCCATCTAGTCTGCCCAATATGCTGAATACTATGGATAGCCCCAGGCCCTATCTTATATGAAGGATGGCCTTATGCCTATCCCATGCATGCTTAAACTCCTTCACTGTATTTGCAGCTACCACTTCTGCAGGAAGGCTATTCCATGCGTCCACTACTCTCTCAGTAAAGTAATTCTTCCTGATATTACTTTTAAACCTTTGCCCCTCTAATTTAAAACTATGTCCTCTTGTAGCAGTTTTTCTTCTTTTAAATATTCTCTCCTCTTTTACCGTGATGATTCCCTTTATGTATTTAAAAGTTTCTATCATATCCCCTCTGTCTCTTCTTGCTTCGAAGCTATACATGTTAAGGTCCTTTAACCTTTCCTGGTAAGTTTTGTCCTGCAATCCATGTACTAGTTTAGTAGCTCTTCTCTGAACTCTCTCCAAAGTTTCAATATCCTTCTGCAGATATGCTCTCCAGTACTGCACACAATACTCCAAATGAGGTCTCACTAGTGCTCTGTAGAGCGGCACGAGCACCTCCCTCTTTCTACTGTTAATGCCTCTCCCTATACACCCAAGCATTCTGCTGGCATTACCTGCTGCTCTATGACATTGTCTGCCCACCTTTAGGTCGTCTGATATAATGACCCTAAATCCCTTTCCTCAGATACTGAGGTTAGTACTGTATCACTGATTTTATATTCTGCTCTTGGGTTTTACGCCCCAGGTGCATTATCTTGCACTTATCGACATTAAATTTTAGTTGCCAGATTTTTGACCATTCCTCTAGTTTTCCTAAATCCTTTTCCATTTGGTGTATCCCTCCAGGAACATCAACCCTGTTACAAATCTTTGTGTCATCAGCAAAAAGACACACCTTACCATTGAGGACTTCTGCAATTTCGCTGATAAAGATATTAAACAATATGGGTCCCAGAACAGATCCCTGAGGTACCCCACTGGTAACAATACCATGGTCTGAATATACTCCATTGACTACAACCCTCTGTTTTCTGTCCTTCAGCCACTGCCTAATCCATTCAACAATATGTGAGCTCAAGCTCAAAGACTGCAGTTTATTGATAAGCCTTCTATGTGGGACAGTATCAAATGCCTTACTAAAGTCCAGATAAGCGATGTCTACTGCACCTCCGCCATCTATTATTTTAGTCACCCAATCAAAAAAGTCAATAAGATTAGTTTGACATGATCTCCCTGAAGTAAACCCATGCTGTTTTTTATCAATCAACCCATGGGTTTTTAGATGTTCCACAATCCTCTCCTTGAGTATGGTTTCCATTAATTTCCCCCCTATTGATGTCAGGCTTACTGGCCTATAGTTGCCCGATTCCTCTCTACTACCTTTCTTGTGAATTGGCACAACGTTTGCTAATTTCCAATCTTCTGGGACGACACCTGTTATCAGTGATTGGCTAAATAAATCTGTTAATGGATTTGCTAGTACACCTCTAAGCTCTTTTAATAGCTTTGGGTGTATCCCATCAGGCCCCTGTGATTTATTTGTATTAATTTTGGACAGCTGACTTAGAACCTCTTCCTCTGTAAAGACACATGCATCAAAGGATTCATTAGTCTTCCTCCCTAACTGAGGTCCTCCTCCTTCATTTTCCTTTGTAAAAACTGAACAGAAGTATTCATTGAGGCAGTCAGCTAGTTCTTTATCCTCTTCCATATACCTTCCTTCTTTTGTTTTTAATTTGGTAATTCCTTTTTTTAATTTCCTTTTTTCATTTATGTATCTGAAGAATGTCTTATCACCTTTTTCACTGACTGAGCTAATTTCTCTTCTGCCTGAGCTTTAGAAGCTCTTATAACTTGCTTGGCCTCTCTCTGCCTAATCTTATAAATTTCCCGGTCATCCTCGTTTTGGGTGTTTTTATACTTGCTAAATGCCATCTTTTTGTTTTTAATGATTTTGGCCACTTCTGCTGAGTACCACAGTGGTCTCTTCCTTTTTTTGCCTTTACTGACAAGCCTAATGCACTTTTCTGTTGCCTTCAGTAGTGCCAATTTTAAGTAGTCCCATTTCTCTTGGACTCCATTGAAATTGTTCCAGTCTGATAGGGACTCGTATACCACTGATCTCATTTTAGAAAAGTCTGTTTTCCGAAAATCTAAAACTTTTGTGTGGAGTGACTCAGTCACTGTACTTATAGTAAACCTCACTGACTGGTGATCACTGGATCCTAAGCTTTCCCCTACAGTGATATCAGATACCAAATTGCCATTTGTGAGCACCAAATCTAAAATGGTCTCCTTCCGGGTTGGCACCTCAAATACTTGCTGTAGAGACCATGACACAAAGGGGACAGAATACAGATAGACAGGGTACGCAGGCTCAGCCCAGGTTCCCCATTGATTGGAATCATCAACAACCCTACTGACGGGGCCCGGAGGGAGTCAACCCAGCTTTCACAAAGGTCACCACCCACTGGAAAGATACACTGATTACTTTGCTTAAAGTTGCGGGAAGGAAGGTAGAATTCATGGTAGACAGCGGCGCCACCTCCAGTGTGTTAAACAAAGACATGTACAAGGGACCTTTAAGAAAGTCTGACCCCTCTATGGGAATCAACGGGGTATTAACTAAAACATATAAAATGAGTGCCCTCCCAATAGAGACAGTGGACGGTGAATACATAGCGGATCATACTTTCAGCATCATACCAGATTGCCCTGTAAGTTTATTAGGATGGGACCTGTTTGTGAAGTTGGACTTGGGGGTGACAGTAAAAAATGACGGACTAAGTATTCACTCAGCCACCATCCCCATAGTGAACCTGGCTATAAGTAATTTTTTTAGTTCACAGGACCACCCTGAGCTAGGAGACATAAACCCTTCACTATGGTCACAGGGCGACTATGACACGGGCCTGATTGATTGCACACCTTATCAAGCCAATCTTAAACCCGGTGCCACACCGGTGTATCAAAAGCAATAACCACTGTCCAAGGAAAAGATTGAGGGGCTATGGCCAATGATAGAAGAATTTCTGAAAAAAGGAATCCTCGAGGAGGTGATTTCACCTTACTCCACCCCTATCAATCCTGTGACAAAGGCAGATGGTACAACCCGCTTTGTCCAGGATTTGAGGGCAATCAACAATCTCATTGTGCCCATAGCCCCGGTGGTTCCTGATGTCACAACTCTCCTTTCCTCCATCCCAGCGGAAGCCGTCTAGCTAATAAGAGTACCTGATTCCTTTTTGCTTTTTCCTTTGAAGGACGTTAACTGACCTGAGGTAGAATGCCACAGGGGTACGCTGATTCACCAGTTGTGTACAGCATTGTCCTCCAAGCCACTTTGAAACCCTGGCACCCCTCCCCCCCCCCCCCCCAAGGTTCCATCCTGATACAGTATGTTGATGATCTACTGTTGTGCAGCATGTCAGTGGAGGCAAGTGTACATGGTGGTATATCCTTGTTGAAATGGTAGTCAGAATGTGTCGTTAAAGAAACTGCAGTGGTGCAAACAGCAGGTTGAATACTTGGGATCTGTCCTCACACAGGGGGAAAGAAGAATCAGTCCCGGGAGAATCCATTCTATTGCGGGCCTGGTCACCCCGCACACCAAGAAGGAAATGCTGTCCTTTCTTGGTATGATAAACTACTGTAGACAATGGATCCCCGACTGTTCTTATTATGACAATATTTAGAGGCAAGCCACTCTGGAAGAATCCCCAGAGCTAATAAGATTGTCAAAAGAAATGTTGAATGCTTTCGATACTCTGAAATGTTCATTGATGTGTAGCCCAGGATTGGGCCTCCCTGATTATAACCTACCATTCCACATGTTTGCACGACAAAACTGTAAAACCATGGCGGGGGTACTCACTCAAGAACATGGGGGAAAGTTGCGTCCTTGTGCCTTTTTCTCAAAGGTAATGCCTGTCCATGTACAAGGGATGCCGACATGTTTACGTTCTCTTGCGGCCTGTGCGATGATGGTGGAATTGGCCACACCCTTTACACTGGGACACCACACTGTCTTGCATACTACCCATGACGTAGTGGGACTACTCAGAGGTATTCATACGCAGCACATGTCAGCACAAAGATTGTCAGGATATGGAGTCCTTTTACGCAGTGATCTATCATTACAGATTAAAAATGCCTCACATACGGCAGGACCAGCACCTATATTAAATGCATTACTAGGGCTAAAAGGGACAGAAGACTTTTTACCAGACGAACAAGACTGTCTCAAGGTACTAGAATACGAAACCTCCCCGAGACTAGACTTGTCAGCCACCCCCATACCAGATGCACCAGAAGTGTTTGTAGACGGTTCATGTTCACATCCACTCGACACCGTCTACTGTGCAGCATACGCAGTAGTGATGCTGCCAGATATTATCTTTGAGTAACGACCCGTTCATGTGCAATCGGCCCAAGGTGCAGAATTAATAGCACTTACAAGGGCATGTCAAATACACAAAAACAAGCCTGTCACAATATACACAGACAGCAGATATGCACACGGGGTTGTGTGGGACCATGGGGGAATTTGGCAACGCAGGGGTTTACCACAGCTGACGGTAAGAAAATATCACATTCTCAGCTTATAGATGATCTGTTGGCCGCCCTCCAGCTTCCCTCACAAATAGCTGTTAAACATTGCACAGCACATACTCGAGGAAAAGACAAGATTTCCCAGGGCAATGCCCTGGCTGACAAGGTGGCAAAAGAAACGGCCCAAAAACATCCCAATCGGATTCATGAACCAGACCCTTGGGCAATGGCTTGCCTAAAGCCTCCATCCTTAAGCTCCACACACATGCTGACAGAGCTCCAGAGATATGCCACAGAGGAAGAAGCAAAAGACTGAGTTTACCCTGTTTTCCAGAAAAATCCACAAACTGGATTGATCTGCAAAGAGGTGAAACCATGTATACCCCAGCACAGCGCTGCACTTTTCATAGCACATTTTCACGGAGTAGGGCACAACAGCATCAAAACAACATGCACCCTTTTGAGCCAAAATTTCTATATAACAGACATGCAACATTTGGTTGCAGACTACATAGGCAGATGCCTGATCTGCCTTCGAGCTAATCCTGGTAATCCACATAGGATATTACACCAACATCTTGATTATCCCACGACTGCATTCACCCATTTACAGGTTGACTACACACATATCCCCAAGACAAAGGGTAAGCAAGAATACGCGTTGGTCATAGTGGACATGTTTTCTAGATGGCCAGAGGTATTCCCTACAAAGGCAGAAGATGCCAAGACCACAGCAAGGATTATCACTCAGCAGATAATTCCGAGATGGGGATGTCCCCTGGTCATTGAATCAGATGGGGGGCTAGCATTTACATCCAAGTTAAATAGAGAAATAGCCAGATTGCTACAGGTGGAATGGTGATTTCATATCCCGTATCACCCCCAAAAAGCTCCAGAAGTGTAGAACGCATGAATCGAACAGTTAAAGACAACCTTAGGAAAGCCATAGCAGGTACTTTTGAGAAATGGAAACAAATCCTACCTATTATATTGGCATAAATAAGAATGACTCCCAATAAGAGGTTAGGACTGTCACCCTTTGAAATCCTTATGGGTAGGCCCTTTTCAACTCCTTGGGCAAGTCACCACCTAGTCGTACAGGAAGGCGACATAGACCAGATTAGGGAAAATTATGTCACAAAACTGAAGAAAAAGTTGCTTGTAAGTCTCCCTCTCTTCCACAGGAACCAACGCACCCCTTCCAGGCTGGGGACACGGTGGTGGTCAGGGTACTACGTAAAGGAAAAGATCCCAAGGAGCTGGCATTCGGACCCCCTACCACGGTGGTAGCAGTCACTAGAACAGCGATTCTCACAGAGGAGGCTCTGATCTGGATTCATGATAGCAAAGTGAAAAGGGTCCCTGAGGCTTCTTCTCCAGTGTCCAACAAAGACAAAGAGGGGAGCTCAGAAGAAGCCTTGCCACAGGCTGAAGATGAAGACCCTGCAAAACAAGAAAGGAACAAAATGAAAAAAACACATTATATAAAAATATGTAGATGGTTTTTAAGAGGGGATTGAAGGGTTCTATTAGAGTTCAAAGTCTATTTTGTATATAAGCTTTGAATTGCATCACTATCTATACATCAGTACATCACGCACACAGGAACACTTAGGGGTAAAGAGTTCTTGAAAAACTATTTCATAACAACTAAGTGTTTTGCCCACATATAGCCTTGACTCTGATGAAAGATAAGATAACTGAAATCTGTAGCTGGCTAAGACGTGTGTTACTCTTTGATTGGTTAACTTAAACATAATGTTATTGGATTAGGACTATATATGTCTCACTAGATCATTAAAGACTCAGAGTGACTTTGAACAACACCTAATTGTGTTCCGTGTCAACGTCGCTCTCTCTGGCGCCAGATAAGAATCAAATCAAGCTGAATACCGAAGTCTGGTACCAGGGGAACCAATAGGAGGGAAAGAAAAGAATATTCCTAACAGGTACAGCTGAGCCCCATTGAAGTGAGCAGAGAGAAGGCCGAGGCGCTACTGCAAGTATCAATACCTTCTCAAACAGCTGATCGGCGGAGGTCCCAGGTGTTGGTCTTGAATGAAATCCAGTGAGTTGTAATTCCTAATCAATCAACAGAATTGTTTCCTTTATGAAAATGTTTAGTCTTCTTTGTATCTCAAGGTTGGCTCAGCTCCTATTTACTTGAATGGAAGCTGAGCTGCAGTACTCCAGCATAGCCACTACACTGTGGGTGGAACTTTGTGCTTCTGGTTCCCTCCACTGTACAGGTTCCAGTGATGGCAGCTGCCTGACAAAGTGGTTTATTGGAGGTACAGGGTGTCAGACCCCCAACGATGTGATATTTAGAGATCTATCCTGAGAATAGATCAGTATCTAGGTCCCAACTAGTGTTGAGCGAACAGTTCGAGCATACTTCGGGTTCGTACCGAATTTTGGGGTGTTCGGGCCACGGACCCGAACCCGAACATTTTCAAAAAAGTTCGGGTTTGGGTTCGTTGTTCGGCGATTACTTCACGCTTTCTGAAGGGCTACACAGCAGCCAATCAGCTAGCGTTTTACTTCTTGCCCTAAGAGCCATTCACAGCCATGCCTACTAATGGCATGGCTGTGATTGGCCAAGTGCAGCATGTGACCCAGCCTCTATTTAGGCTGGAGTCACGTAGCGCCGCACGTCACACTGCTCTGATTAGTGTAGGGAGAGGACGCAGCTTCTGTGAGGGCGAGATTAGGCAGGGAAAAGTCAGCAACAGCACCTAATGAACTGATCGATCTACAGCTGTGAATGATTGAACTTCTGCTAGATACTTGCTCACTGGTTTTTAGGCTGCACAGAGCGTTTTTCTGTCACTTATTTTCAGGGGTGATCGGTGGCCATTTTGTGACTTGTGGTGCACCAGAACAAGCTGCCACCAAGTCCATCAATGCTAGTTTTTTTTTTTTGCTATATCCTACATCAGGGGCTTGGCTGTGCTAATTGTCGCCCCTAGAAACTCAGGATAGCAATTTCTATATTTTATTAAGGGGTTAAATACAATTGCCCAAATACCAATCCCCTAAATCTGGTGTTCCAGCTTTGGCTAGCCAAGTATAATACTGTCTGCTGTCTGGCAAAGGATAGATTATTTTCTGTGGTGAAATTCAATTGCCAAAATAGCAATACCATAAATCAGTGGTTTCAGCTGTGGCTGGCCAAGTTTCATAGTGTTCGCAAAAACATATATTTTGTTCTGGGGTGAAATTCAATTGCCAAAATAGCAATACCATAAATCTGGTGTGACAGCTGTGGATGGCAAAGTATAATAGTGTCTGCCAAAACATATATTTTGTTCTGGGGTGAAATTCAATTGCCAAAACAGCAATACCATAAATCGGTGGTTTCAGCTCTGGCTGGCCAAGTTTAATAGTGTCCGCAAAAATATATATTTTGTTGTGGGGTGAAATTCAATTGCCAAAATAGTAATACCATAAATCAGTGGTTTCAGTGGTGGCTGGCCAAGTTTCATAGTGTCAGCAAAAACAAAAATTTTGTCCTGGGGTGAAATTCAATTGCCAAAATAGCAATACCCTGAATCTGGTGTTCCAGCTGTTGCAAACCTAGTTTAAATCTGTACATAAAAGGGTGTTTTTTGTTCTGGGCTGAAATTCAATTGCCAAAATAGCAATACCATAAATCAGTGGTTTCAGCTCTGGCTGGCAAAGTATAATAGTGTCCGCAAAAACATATATTTTGTTCTGGGATGAAATTCAATTGCCAAAATAGCAATACCATAAATCAGTGGTTTCAGCTGTGGCTGGCCAAGTTTCATAGTGTCCTGCAAATTATATATTTTGTTCTGTGGTGAAATTCAATTGCCAAAATAGCAATACCATAAATCAGTGGTTTCAGCTGTGGCTGGCCAAGTTTCATAGTGTTCGCAAAAACATATATTTTGTTCTGGGGTGAAATTCAATTGCCAAAATAGCAATACCATAAATCTGGTGTGACAGCTGTGGATGGCAAAGTATAATAGTGTCTGCCATAACATATATTTTGTTCTGGGGCGAAATTCAATTGCCAAAACAGCAATACCATAAATCGGTGGTTTCAGCTCTGGCTGGCCAAGTTTAATAGTGTCCGCAAAAATATATATTTTGTTGTGGGGTGAAATTCAATTGCCAAAATAGTAATACCATAAATCAGTGGTTTCAGTGGTGGCTGGCCAAGTTTCATAGTGTCAGCAAAAACAAAAATTTTGTCCTGGGGTGAAATTCAATTGCCAAAATAGCAATACCCTGAATCTGGTGTTCCAGCTGTTGCAAACCTAGTTTAAATCTGTACATAAAAGGGTGTTTTTTGTTCTGGGCTGAAATTCAATTGCAAAAATAGCAATACCATAAATCAGTGGTTTCAGCTCTGGCTGGCAAAGTATAATAGTGTCCGCAAAAACATATATTTTGTTCTGGGATGAAATTCAATTGCCAAAATAGCAATACCCTGAATCTGGTGTCCCAGCTGTTGCAGGCCAAGTGTTAATCTGTCCGTAAAAGGGTATATTTTGTTCTGGGGTAAAATTCAATTGCCAAAATAGCAATACCATAAATCACTGGTGTCAGCTCTGGCTGGCAAAGCATAATAGTGTCCACCAAAACATATATTTTGTTCTGGGGTGAAATTTAATTGCCAAAATAGCAATACCCTGAATCTGGTGTCCCAGCTGTTGCAGGCCAAGTGTTAATCTGTCCGTAAAAGGGTATATTTTGTTCTGAGGTGAAATTCAATTGCCAAAATAGCAATACCCTGAATCTGGTGGTCCAGCTGTTGCAGGCCTAGTTTAAATCTGTCCGTAACAGGGTATATTTTGTTCTGGGGTGAAATTCAATTGCCAAAATAGCAATACCATAAATCAGTGGTTTCAGCTGTGGCTGGCCAAGTTTCATAGTGTCCGCAAAAACATATATTTTGTTCTGGGGTGAAATTCAATTGCCAAAATAGCAATACCATAAATCAGTGGTTTCAGCTGTGGCTGGCCAAGTTTTATAGTGTGCTGCAAAAACATATATTTTGTTGTGGGGTGAAATTCAATTGCCAAAATAGCAATACCCTGAATCTGGTGTCCCAGCTGTTGCAGGCTAAGTGTTAATCTGTCCGTAAAAGGGTATATTTTGTTCTGGGGTGAAATTCAATTGCCAAAATAGCAATACCATAAATCAGTAGTTTCAGCTCTGGCTGGCCAAGTTTCATAGTGTCCTGCAAAGGATATATTTTGTTCTGGGGTGAAATTCAATTGCCAAAACAGCAATACCCTGAATCTGGTGTTCGAGCTGTTGCAGGCCAATTGTAAATCTGTCCATAAAAGGATACCTTTCATCCAGGGCCTAAATACTAGCCCTAAAAGAGATATTCCCCTAAATCAGTGGTTACTGCTTTGCCTGGATTAGTATAATACGCTACATAAATAAATAGGCAGATAGTGTTAGGTGGCTGTAAAAAAAAGGCCTGAATTTGAAATCAATACATTGGGCCAAATATTTTTTTCTTATTGTGGTGCTTGGTGAATGGTAACAATGAGAAAAACATCTAGTAAGGGACACGGACGCAGTCGTGGTGGTGTCAGTGTACCCTCTGGTGCTGGGAGAGGACGTGGCCATTCTGCCACAGCCACACGTCCTAGTGAACCAACTACCTCAGGTTCCAGTACCCGCCAGAATTTACAGTGATATTTGGTGGGGCCCAATGCCGTTCTAAGGATGGTAAGGCCTGAGCAGGTACATGCGCTAGTCAATTATGTGGCCGACAGTGGATCCAGCACGTTCACAACATTTTCTCCCACCCTGTCTTCTGCAGAAAGCGCACAGGTGGCACCTGAAAACCAAGCCCATCAGTCTGTCACATCACCCCCATGCATATCAGGGAAACTGTCTGAGCCTCAAGTTATGCAGCAGTCTCTTATGCTGTTTGAAGACTCTGCTGGCAGGGTTTCCCAAGGGAATCCACCTAGCCCTTCCCCAGTGGTGGAAGACATAGAATGCACTGATGCACAACCACTGATGTTTCCTGATGATGAGGACATGGGAATACCACCTCATCGGAGTCCGCACGTCTCTGATGATGACGAAACACAGGTGCCAACTGCTGCGTCTTTCTGCAGTGTGCAGACCGAACAGGAGGTCAGGGAGGAAGACTGTGTGGAAGACGATGCAGGGGACGATGAGGTCCTAGACCCCACATGGAATGAAGGTCGTGCAACAGACTTTCATAGTTCAGAGGAAGAGGCAGTGGTGAGAGCGAGCCAACAGCGTAGCAAAAGAGGGTGCAGGGGGCAAAAGCAGACCAGCCGCCGCCAAGAGAGTTCGCCTGATACTGGCCACCGCCACCAGGGACCGAGCACCCCAAAGGCAGCTTCAAGGGGTTCCTTGCATGGCACTTCTTTTAACAATGTGCTGACGACAAGACTCGAGTGGTTTGCACGCTGTGCCATCAGATCCTGAAGCGAGCCATTAACGTTCTGAACCTTAGCACAACCTGCATGACCAGGCATCTACATGCAAAGCATGAACTGCAGTGGAGTAAACACCTTAAAAACAAGGAACTCACTCAGGCTCCCCCTGCTCCCTCTTCTGCTGCTGCCTCGGCCTCTTCCTCCTCCTCGGGAGGAACGTTGGCACCTGCCGCCCACCAAACAGAGGATGGGCCACCGACACCACCACCTGCGTCACCAAGCATCTCCACCATGTCACACGGCAGCGTTCAGCTCTCCATCTCACAAAACTTGAAGAAAAAGCGTAAATTCCCACCTAGCCACCCTCGAGCCTTGGGCCTGAATGCCAGCATTTCTAAACTACTGGCCTTTGAAATGCTGTCATTCAGGCTGGTGGACACAGACAGCTTCAAACAGCTGATGTCCATGGCTGTCCCACAGTATGTTGTTCCCAGCCACCACTACTTCTCCAAGACAGCCGTGCCTTCCCTGCACAACCAAGTATCCGATAAAATCAAGTGTTCACTGCGCAACGCCATCTGTGGCAAGGTCCACCTAACCACAGATACGTGGACCAGTAAGCACGGCCAGGGACGCTATATCTCCCTAACTGCACACTGGGTAAATGTAGTCGCGGCTGGGCCCCAGGCGGAGAGTTCCTTGGCGCATGTCCTTCCGCCACCAAGGATCGCAGGGCATCATTCTTTGCCTCCTGTAGCCTCCTCCTCCTACTCGGCTTCCTCCTCCTCTGCTTCCACCAGCTCATCCAGTCAGCCACACACCTTCACCACCAACTTCAGCACAGCCCGGGGTAAACGTCAGCAGGCCATTCTGAAACTCATATGTTTGGGGGACAGGCCCCACACTTCGCAGGAGTTGTGGCGGGGTATTGAACAACAGACCGACGAGTGGTTTCTGCCGGTGGGCCTTCAGCCCGGCCTGGTGGTGTGCGATAATGGGCGAAATCTCGTCGCAGCTCTGGGACTAGCCGGTTTGACGCACATCCCTTGCCTGGCGCATGTGCTGAATTTGGTGGTGAAGAAGTTCATTCACAACTACCCCGACATGTCAGAGCTGCTGCATAAAGTGCGGGCCGTCTGTGCGCGCTTCCGGCGTTCACATCCTGCCGCTGCTCACCTGTCTGCGCTACAGCAGAACTTCGGCCTTCCCGCTCACCGCCTCATATGTGACGTGCCCACCAGGTGGAACTCCACCATGCACATGCTGGAGAGACTGTGCGAGCAGCAGCAGGCCATAGTGGAGTTTCAGCTGCAGCACGCACGCGTCAGTCGCACTGCGGAACAGCACCACTTCACCCCCAATGATTGGGCCTCCATGTGAGACCTGTGTGCCCTGTTGCGCTGTTTCGAGTACTCCACCAACATGGCCAGTGGCGATAACACCGTTATCAGCGTTACAATACCACTTCTATGTCTCCTTGAGAAAACGCTTAGGGCGATGATGGAAGAGGAGGTGGCCCAGGAGGAGGAGGAGGAGGAGGATGAGGGGTCATTTTTACCACTTTCAGGCCAGTCTGTTAGAAGTGGCTCAGAGGGAGGTTTTTTGCAACAGCAGAGGCCAGGTATAAATGTGGCCAGCCAGGGCTCACTACTGGAGGACGAGGAGGATGAGGATGAGGTGGAGGAGGATGAGGATGAAGCAGGTTCACAGCGGGGTGGCACCCGACACAGCTCAGGCCCATCACTGGTGCGTGGCTGGGGGGATACCGAGGACGATGACGATACGCCTCCCACAGAGGACAGCTTGTCCTTACCTCTGGGGAGCCTGACACACATGAGCAACTACATGCTGCAGTGCCTGCGCAACGACAGCAGGCCATTCTGAAACTCATATGTTTGGGGGACAGGCCCCACACTTCGCAGGAGTTGTGGCGGGTATTGAACAACAGACCGACGAGTGGTTTCTGCCGGTGGGCCTTCAGCCCGGCCTGGTGGTGTGCGATAATGGGCGAAATCTCGTCGCAGCTCTGGGACTAGCCGGTTTGACGCACATCCCTTGCCTGGCGCATGTGCTGAATTTGGTGGTGAAGAAGTTCATTCACAACTACCCCGACATGTCAGAGCTGCTGCATAAAGTGCGGGCCGTCTGTGCGCGCTTCCGGCGTTCACATCCTGCCGCTGCTCACCTGTCTGCGCTACAGCAGAACTTCGGCCTTCCCGCTCACCGCCTCATATGTGACGTGCCCACCAGGTGGAACTCCACCATGCACATGCTGGAGAGACTGTGCGAGCAGCAGCAGGCCATAGTGGAGTTTCAGCTGCAGCACGCACGCGTCAGTCGCACTGCGGAACAGCACCACTTCACCCCCAATGATTGGGCCTCCATGTGAGACCTGTGTGCCCTGTTGCGCTGTTTCGAGTACTCCACCAACATGGCCAGTGGCGATAACACCGTTATCAGCGTTACAATACCACTTCTATGTCTCCTTGAGAAAACGCTTAGGGCGATGATGGAAGAGGAGGTGGCCCAGGAGGAGGAGGAGGAGGAGGATGAGGGGTCATTTTTACCACTTTCAGGCCAGTCTGTTAGAAGTGGCTCAGAGGGAGGTTTTTTGCAACAGCAGAGGCCAGGTATAAATGTGGCCAGCCAGGGCTCACTACTGGAGGACGAGGAGGATGAGGATGAGGTGGAGGAGGATGAGGATGAAGCAGGTTCACAGCGGGGTGGCACCCGACACAGCTCAGGCCCATCACTGGTGCGTGGCTGGGGGGATACCGAGGACGATGACGATACGCCTCCCACAGAGGACAGCTTGTCCTTACCTCTGGGGAGCCTGACACACATGAGCAACTACATGCTGCAGTGCCTGCGCAACGACAGCAGAGTTGCCCACATTTTAACGTGTGCGGACTACTGGGTTGCCACTCTGCTGGATCCCCGGTACAAAGACAATGTGCCCACCTTACTTCCTGCACTGGAGCGTGATAGGAAGATGCGCGAGTACAATCGCACGCTGGTAGACGCGCTCCTGAGAGCATTCCCAAATGTCACAGGGGAACAGGTGGAAGCCCAAGGCGAAGGCAGAGGAGGAGCAAGAAGTCGCCGACGCAGCTGTGTCCCGGCCAGCTCCTCTGAGGGCAGGGTTAGCATGGCAGAAATGTGGAAAAGTTTTGTCTCCATGCCACAGCTAACTGCACGACCACCTGATATGGAACATGTTAGCAGGAGGCAGCATTTCACTAACATGGTTGAACAGTACGTCTGCACACCCCTCCACGTACTGACTGATGGTTCAGCCCCATTCAACTTCTGGGTCTCCAAATTGTCCACGTGGCCAGAGTTAGCATTTTATGCCTTGCAGGTGCTGGCCTGCCCGGCGGCCAGCGTTTTGTCTGAACGTGTATTCAGCACGGCAAGGGGCGTCATTACTGACAAACGCAGCCGTCTGTCCACAGCCAACATGGACAAGCTGACGTTCATAAAAATGAACCAGGCATGGATCCCACAGGACCTGTACCTCCCTTGTGCAGAATAGACATTTATAACTGCCTTCCCCTCAAACATGTATTCTAGTACTCCGGGGGAACTTCTTTATTGAATCCTCATTTTTTTAACTTTACCTTGATCTTGCGGTGCAACCCAAAGTTGAAAGAAACTCTCCTCTGTCTGGGTGCTGGGGCCGAAATAACCGAAAGTGGCCTTCTCCAGTGGTGGGTGATATGACGCATGATTCCTTGGTGTGGGACCTCTCTCCTCGGTCTGGGTGCTGGGCCGAAATAACTGAAAGTGGCCTTCTCCAGTGGTGGGTGATATGACGCATGATTCCTTGCTGTGGGACCTCTCTCCTCTCTCTGGGTGCTGGGCCGAAATAACTGAAAGTGGCCTTCTCCAGTGGTGGGTGATATGACGCATGATTCCTTGCTGTGGGACCTCTCTCATCTGTCTGGGTGCTGGGCCGGGAATAACTGAAAGTGGCCTTCTCCAGTGGTGGGTGATATGACGCATGATTCCTTCCAGTGGGACCTGTATCCTCGGTCTGGGTGCTGGGCCAAAATAACTGAAAGTGGCCTTCTCCAGTGGTGGGTGATATGACGCATGATTCCTTGCAGTGGGACCTGTATCCTCGGTCTGGGTGCTGAGCTGAAATAACTGAAAGTGGCCTTCTCCGGTGGTGGATGATATGACGCATGATTCCTTGCTGTGGGACCTCTCTCCTCTGTCTGGGTGCTGGGGCCGAAATAACTGAAAGTGGCCTTCTCTAGTTGTGGGTGATATGACGCATGATTCCTTGCTGTGGGACCTCTCTCCTCTGTCTGAGTGCTGGGGCCGAAATAACTGAAAGTGGCCTTCTCCAGTGGTGGGTGATATGACGCATGATTCCTTGCTGTGGGACCTCTCTCCAATTGATATTGGTTAATTTTTATTTATTTTATTTTATTTTAATTCATTTCCCTATCCACATTTGTTTGCAGGGGATTTACCTACATTTTGCTGCCTTTTGCAGCCCTCTAGCCCTTTCGTGGACTATTTTACAGTCTTTTTAGTGCCTAAAAGTTCGGGTCCCCATTGACTTTAATGGGGTTCGGGATAAAGTTCGGGTCAAGTTCGGATCCCGAACCCGAACATTTTTGGGAAGTTCGGCCAAACTTCCCGGACCCGAACTTCCAGGTGTTCGCTCATCTCTAGTCCCAACTACTGATCTCCCAATTGCGAGGCTTCAAGCAGGATGTTTTCAGACAGAAGTGGCGACTGAGCTTAAAGTGTCACAGAGTGTCATCAGCAGGTTGCAACAGAGTCACAGAAAGGCAAAGAAGTGGACATCCTTTGGCCACATCCCACATGATTAAGGCTTCATTGTGAACAATGCCCCGTGGAACAGGATGATGAATGCCACACGAATCCAGGCACATTTAAGGAAGGTGAGAGGTACCCAAGTGTCATGTCAGACCATTTGAAACTGTTTACATCCGAATGGTCTGCGTGCTAGACGACCTGGAAAGGTACTTTTTCAAACCACCAAGCACAGGCGTCATTGTCTTGCATGGGCCAGGGAGCATTTACGCTGGAGAGGGACCAGTGGGCCTCAGTGCTGTTCACTAATGAAAGTCAATTCACGCTGAGCAGAAATTATGGCAGCCAACGATGTTTGAGACATCAAGGAGAGTGCTATGCATCAGGCAATCTTGTCACCAGACGAACCTTTGGTGGTGGTGGTGTTACAGTGTGGGCAGGTGTGTCTAGTCAATACAGAACTGTCCTACACTTTGTGAATGGTACAGTGACAAGCCTATACTACTTGAATAACATCATTAATCCAATCATTGTGCCTCTGCATGAATAACACAGGTCAATTTTCATCTTCATGGACGACATTGTGCCAGCTCATCGAGGTCGCATAATTTGGGAATGGCTGCTGTAGACTGGGGTACCTTAAATGGAGTGGCCTGCACTTTCTCCAATCCTGAATCCCATTAAAAGGATCAGCTGAGTCGCCGTGTAGAGGCTTGTAACTCTGTACCCCAGAACCTCAATGACTTGAGGGCCTCCCTTCAGGAAGAGTGGGATGCCATGTCTCGGCAGACAATAAGTCGACTTGAGAACTGCATGAGATATCATTGTCAAGCTGTAATTGATGCTCAAGGCCACAAGTCAAGTTATTGAGGCATTGACATTTTTTGTGAGGGTATACCTACCACTGTTTTGGCTTTTGTTTCAATAAATTAGTTGAGATGAGAAAATCACCCTAAATGCCCTACTTTCATGACATAATATCAGTATAGTGGGAACTTTTTACACTTTCCGTAAATTTCATCCCAAAATATCCCTAACTTTTTTTGAGTAGTGTTTATTGATGGCCTATCATCAGGATAGCAATACAAAAGCAAGTGTGATGGCAGCAAATCCTCCATGGTTTCCTTTATTCAAAACGGGTCCATAAAAAGGTACAAAGTGCAAAAATAGTGCAACATTTCGAGTAATCCAGAGACGTATACATACTGCTAGGAAATAACATCGGGACAAATGTTCCAAATTAGGGAACGCTACACATGTAGATCAAGATGGTGTAACCACGATCGCATAGAAGAAGCTTTATGTATATAAGGCGCACCCTTGATCATGAATATCATAGAAAATGTTTATTGCCTTTATGAGTCACATCGATGTTGGTACGGACCAGTAATAGCAGTGTCTGTGAGGGGGCGAGATGAAGTGCGGAAGTAAGGATACATCGCTAATGGCCGAAGATCTATTAGATGTCAAGGTCCTTATCGAAAACTATGGACAAAGTAAGAGAGAGATATACTTGCATTATTTACTCTGTATTATGCTTGAGAAAGACTATGGATTAGTCGAAACGTTTCACTATTTTTGCACTTTGTACCTTTTTATGAACCCGTTTTGAATAAAGGAAATCATGAAGGATATGCTGCCATCACACTTGCTTTTGTACTGTTGAACTGGAGAGGCTGTTGTGGATCTGCAGCTGCTGGCCAGCGTGTGCATTCCCAGTGGAGGTCTGGAGGGGATAGTGGTGCTGCTCTCATATTGGTATTGTTTCTCTATAATCAGGATAGGTCATCAATAACTGATATGTGGGGGTCCGGCATTCTCTCCAATTAGCTGTTTGACAAGGAGCGCCACTTCATGTTCATTACATGTCATCTTGGAAGTACAGTGCAATGACAAGTGCTCACTCTATTCACTTAAATGAAACGAGTACTTGTAATTACACTCTGCCGTTTTTCCACAGGAGACGACACATAGTGTAATGATCAGGAAGCGGCGCTCGCATACAGCACTGCCTCCTCACCAATGAGCTATCTTAAAGATAGGTTATCAATATATATGGCAGGACAACCTCTTTAACAAAGAGAATGTAATGTTCTCCTCAGATTAAGGATGTCTGGGGTATCGAACAGTTCTTTTGGGGGCCCTCTAAACATCACGAGCATAGATGTACATTTGCAATATAAGGACTGACATGCTAAAACAAATTTTTACAGTCCTCTGAAACATTAAGTCACACTCACAAAGGCATTGGGTACTATATGTATTTCATAGCACCATACCATTACCCATATAGTGTAAACATAAGGATTTAATTAGATACCACTAAGCAATGATGTAGAGCTCCATGTTATCTACTATTGAGAAAAAAAAAACTCTGACATGGGTCACTGCTGCCCCTGGCTATGCTTGTCCAAGATTGCTCCAGGTATGGATCCAAATGCTCAATTTATAGGGACAGCACTCAATGTTACATTACCACTCATCACAACCGCACCTTTGACATCACTACCACCAATTCTGCTTGTGAGATTACCTCCTTTACCAGAGTGTGCTCCAGAGAATCATTGTGCCGTTCTCCTTATCACTTATGCAAGCCTGCCAAGAGACGACATAACCGTGAGTAACCAGAACTGTATTTACCTCGGCCCACTTAATACTCCCACTGTGACCTCACTTATAATTCCCCTGTTGGTCTGGCATACTGTACTTCTCATTTACTGTTCAAAGAACAGCTTGTTGAAGTCAGGCCTGGATACGGGTTGTGGTACCACCATGTTGTGAAAAATGCACAGGCAATTGTTACCATCCATAGTTATATTAAAAAAGAAGTTGAAGATCTTGGTGTGTTAACCACTGAAACTATTGCATTATATTTATCTCTCACAGAGAAACATGGCATACTGACTTCAGATGCAGAATGCAGATTTCCAGATTTATTTAACAAATTTTGATTTACTTCATTGAATATATCTGGAAATCTCCATTTGAATTTAGTTTTCCGTGGTTCTGTTTGAAATGCTATTTGGATTGAAGAATCCCACTGCAGAGCATATCTACAGTAGTGTGTGGTACCACTTCATTTATATATTAAATGCATCTCTGATATGATACATTGTCAGACATGTTAGTAAAAAAGTGTTAAATGTCTCATGCCATTGCTCACACAGACTTTTTGCCATTCTCAATACCTGTAAAAAAAAAAAAAATTAGGAAAATAAAGTAAAAACATCATGATTAGTGTTGAGCAAACAGTTCGAGCATAGTTCGGGTTCGTACCGAATTTTAGGGTGTTCGGGACACGGACCCGGACCCGAAAATTTTCAAAAAAGTTCGGGTTCGTTGTTCGGCGATTTCTTAACACTTTCTGAAGGGCTGCACAGCAGCCAATCAGCTAGCGTTTTACTTCTTGCCCTAAGAGCCCATCACAGCCATGCCTACTAATGGCATGGCTGTGATTGGCCAAGTGCAGCACGTGACCCAGCCTCTATTTAAGCTGGAGTCACGTAGCGCCGCACGTCACACTGCTCTGATTAGTGTAGGGAGAGGACGCAGTTTCTGTGAGGGCGAGATTAGGCAGGGAAAAGTCAGCAACAGCACCTAATGAAGTGATCGATCTACAGCTGTGAATGATTCAACTTCTGCTAGTTACTTGCTCACTGGTTTTTAGGCTGCACAGAGCGTTTTTCTGTCACTTATTTTCTGGGGTGATCGGAGGCCATTTTGTGACTTGTGGTGCACCAGAATAAGCTGCCACCAAGTCCATCAATCCATCAATCCTAGTTTTTTTATGCTATATCCTACATCAGGGGCTTGGCTGTGATAATTGTCACCCCTAGAAACTCAGGATAGCAATTTCTATATTTTATTTAGGGGTTAAATACAATTGCCAAAATACCAATCCCCTAAATCTGGTGTTCTAGCTTTGGCTAGCCAAGTAAAATACTGTCTGCTGTTTGGCAAAGGATAGATTATTTTCTGTGGTGAAATTCAATTGTCAAAATAGCAATACCCTAAATCTGGTGTCCCAGCACTGGCTAGCAAACTATAATAGTGTCCGCCAAAACATACATTTTGTTCTGGGGTGAAATTCAATTGCCAAAATAGCAATACCATAAATCTGATGTCACAGCTGTGGCTGGCAAACTATAATAGTGTCCGCCAAAACATATATTTTGTTCTGGGGTGAAATTCAATTGCCAAAACAGCAATTCACTAAATCTGGTGTCCCAGCACTGGCTGGCAAACTATAATAGTGTCCGCCAAAACATATATTTTGTTCTTGGGTGAAATTCAATTGCAAAAATAGCGATACCATAAATCAGTGGTTTCAGCTGTGGCTGGCCAAGTTTCATAGTGTCCTGCAAAGGATATATTTTGTTCTGGGGTGAAATTCAATTGCCAAAATAGCAATACCATAAATCAGTGGTTTCAGCTGTGGCTGGCAAACTATAATAGTGTCCGCCAAAAAATATATTTTGTTCTGGGGTGAAATTCAATTGCCAAAATAGCAATACCATAAATCAGTGGTTTCAGCTGTGGCTGGCCAAGTTTCATAGTGTCCTGAAAATTATATATTTTGTTCTGGGGTGAAATTCAATTGCCAAAATAGCAATACCATAAATCAGTGGTTTCAGTGGTGGCCAGGGCCCACTACTGGAGGACGAGGAGGATGAGGAGGAGGTGGAGGAGGATGAGAATGAAGCAAGTTCACAGCGGGGTGGCACCCGACACAGCTCAGGCCCATCACTGGTGCGTGGTTGGGGGGATACGGAGGACGATGACGATACGCCTCCCACAGAGGACAGCTTGTCCTTACCTCTGGGGAGCCTGGCACACATGAGCGACTACATGCTGCAGTGCCTGCACAACGACAGCAGAGTTGCCAATTCACAGCGGGGTGGCACAGGGGAACAGGTGGAAGCCCAAGGCGAAGGCAGAGGAGGAGCAAGAGTCGCCAATGCAGCAGTGTCACGGCCAGCTCCTCTGAGGGCAGGGTTAGCATGGCAGAAATGTGGAAAAGTTTTGTCTCCACGCCACAGCTAACTGCACCACCACCTAATACGGAAAGTGTTAGCAGGAGGCAGCATTTCACTAACATGGTTGAACAGTACGTCTGCACACCCCTCCACGTACTGACTGATGGTTCGGCCCCATTCAACTTCTGGGTCTCCAAATTGTCCACGTGGCCAGAGTAAGCATTTTATGCCATGGAGGTGCTGGCCTGCCCGGCGGCCAGCGTTTTGTCTGAACGTATATTCAGCACGGTAGGGGGCGTCATTACTGACAAACGCAGCCGCCTGTCCACAGCCGACGTGGACAAGCTGACGTTCATAAAAATGAACCAGGCATGGATCCCACAGGACCTGTGCCTCCCTTGTGCAGAATAGACATTTATAACTGCCTCCCCCTCAACCATGTATTCTTGTACTCCGGGGCACTTCTTTATTGAATCCTCATTTTTTTAACTTTACCATGATCTTGCGGTGCAACCCAAAGTTGAAAGAACCTCTCCTCTGTCTGGGTGCTGGGGCCGAAATAGCTGAAAGTGGCCTTCTCCAGTGGTGGGTGATATGACGCATGATTCCTTGCTGTGGGACCTCTCTCCTCTGTCTGGGTGCTGGGGCCTAAATAACTGAAAGTGGCCTTCTCTAGTGGTGGGTGAAAGGACGCATGATTCCTTGCTGTGGGACCTCTCTCCTCGGTCTGGGTGCTGGGCTGAAATAACTGAAAGTGGCCTTCTCCAGTGGTGGGTGACATGACGCATGATTCCTTGCTGTGGGACCTGTATCCTCGGTCTGGGTGCTGGGCCGAAATAACTGAAAGTGGCCTTCTCCAGTGGTGGGTGATATGACGCATGATTCCTTGCTGTGGGACCTCTCTCCTCTGTCTGGGTGCTGGGGCCAAAATATCTGAAACCGGCCTTCTCCAGTGGTGGCTGATATGACGCATGATTCTCTGCTATGGGACCTCTCTCCAATTGATATTGGTTAATTTTTATTTATTTTATTTTTATTCATTTCCCTATCCACATTTGTTTGCAGGGCATTTGCCTACATTTTGCTGCCTTTTGCAGCCCTCTAGCCCTTTCCTAGACTATTTTACAGCCTTTTTAGTGCCCAAAAGTTCGGGTCCCTATTGACTTCAATGGGGTTCGGGTTCGGGATAAAGTTCGGATCCCAAACCCGAACATTTTCGAGAAGTTCGGCCGAACTTCTCGAACCCGAACATCCAGGTGTTCGCTCATCTCTAATCATGATCTGACAAGTACGGTATACCTGACCCATGCTGTATATAGCAAACTGGATAAGTATAAATGCAGGCATTTGGCCTGCAGTGTTGGAAACCATTCTTAGACCATCTAAATTCTGTTGTTTTGATGTTTTCAGTAGATTAAATGGAATCCTGACACCATGGTATTACATGCTGAGAAAATGCTCCTACAATAGGATTTTATTAAGCAAGTCAAAGCTGCACAGCTCTACAGAGCTCATTTTCCAAACATGGCCCAATGAGCTCTATTGTAGCACACTGACAAGCTCTGAATTTTAATGACATGAGGCAAATTTGCCAAGTGTAGAATGAGTATACTATGCACTTTGTGACTAAATGGACTGCCCGGGACATATATCCATATGTAGGACCTGCCTGCACACTTAGTTGAGACCACTGCTGATAGAATAAACAAATAAGTGTTGCAAATTCTGGTATATTACATCTAACCATGTTACAATTCTAGATCTTGCCATTAACTGGTATACCCTTTGAACTTTCCCACATTTTTTCATGTAACACCCACAAACTTTTTTATTGGGATTTTAAGCGATAGACCAAAGCAAAGTAGCAAGTTCTGTATGTATGAAGTGAAAAGAAAATGATATATGGTTTTCAAAAATTTTAATAAAAAAAAATCTGGAAAGTGTGGAATGCATTTGTATTCTGTACTCTGATACTCCAAAATAAAATCCAGTGTGACCAATTGACATTAGAAGTCACCTATATTAGTAAAGAGAGTCGACCTGTGTGTAATTTATTTCTTAGTATAACTTCAGCTGTTCTGTGAAGGCCTCAGAGGTTTGGTAATGAACATTAGTGATCAATCAGCATCATGAAAACCAAGGAACACACCAGATAGGTCAGGGATAAAGCTATGGAGAAGTGTAAAGCAAGTTTAGGTTATAAAAAAAATATCCCAGGCTTTGAATATCTAAAGGAGCGCTGGTCAATCCATCATCAAAAAAGGAAGGAGTATGGCACAACTGCAAACCTACCAAGACATGGCCGTCCACCTAAACTGAAAGCCCAGTCAAAGAGAGTACTAATTAGAGAAGCAACCAAGACGCCCATGGTCACTCTCAGGTGGGAGAATCTGTCTATAGGAGTTGTGAATGCCATTTTTTAAAGCAAGCCATAAAAAGTCCCCTTTGGAGTTTGCCACAAGCTATGTAGTAGACAAAGCAAACATGTGGAAGAAGGTGCTCTGGTCAGATGAGACCAAAGTTGAACTTTTTGGCCTAAGTGCACAACACTATGTGTGGCAGAAAACTAACATTGCACATCACCCTGAACACACCATCCCCACAGTGAAACATGGTGGTGGCAGCATCATGTTGTGGGAATAGTTTTCTTCAGCAGGGAAAGGGAAGCTGATCAGAGTTCATGGAAAGGTGGATGGTGCAAAATACAGGGCAATCCTGGAGGAAAATCTGGTAGAGGTTGCAAAAGACTTGAGACTGGGGCGGAGGTTCACCCACCTTTCAGTAGGAGAACGACCCCAAACACACAGTCAGAGCTACAATGGAATGGTTTAGATCAAAGCATATTCATATGTAAGAATGGACCAATGAAAGTCCAGACCTAAATCCCATTGATTGTGTGGCAAGACTTGAAAATTGCTGTTCACAGACACTCTCCATCTAATCTGAGCTTGAGCTATTTTGCAAAGAAGAATGGCAAAAATGTCAGTCTTTAGATGTGCAAAGCTGGTAGGGATATACTACAAAAGAGAAAAAGACTTGAAGCTGTAATTGCAGTAAAAGGTGGTCCTACAAAGTATTGGCTCAGAGGGGCTGGATACAAATGCACACATTTCCAGATTTTTATTCATAAAAAATTGTAAAAACCATGTATCATTTTCTTTTTACTTCACACATACTTCGAAAAAGTTCAAGGGGTATACAGTAAATACTTTTTCAAGACATTGTGTATATAGACTAAAATAAGTATCAGGGCAACTTCTATGTGCCTTATGTATTCAGTTGTTAGAATACTTTTTATTTTACGGAATATGGACTCAAGAACTTCAGTTGTTGAATTGTAGCTCAAAGCAAATACCAGAATTGGAAGAAATGTGATCTGACAACTTCGTTGCTAGATGTGGTGGTTTAAATACCACAGAAACAGAACCTGCTAATCTCTTGGGATTTACTCAAACAAAGTCTAAGGGTACTTTCACACTAGCGTTATTCTTTTCCAGCATAGCGTTCCATTGTCGGGGCTCTATGCCGGAAATAAAACACTTCAGTCACATCCCCATGCATTCTGAAAGGAGAGGAATCCATTCAGGATGCCATCTGTTCAGACGGAACTGCTTGCCGGATCACTCTGCCACAAGTGTGAAAGTACTCTAAAGTGGTTACAAACTATGGATCACAAATAAAATAGTGTGTGCCAGTTTTCTGGGCAGTATCTTGTTGATATAAAAGGAAGGACAAAGGAAAATGGTCAGACTGGTCCAAGGCAACAGAAAGGTTTTAACTCAAATAACAATGTATTATAAATTTGGTAGGTAGGAGCATATAGTAACGTACGACATGGTTATAGCAGAAAAAAAAAGAACCAAAAAGTAAAGTTCACTAAATGTGAACATTGCGTCATAAACCAAATCTTGTTTTCTGCAGCACCACGGAGGCTAGGGATAGGTTAAAATTGTTCATGAGACATATGAATCCATAGATATATTATGTGAATTACTCAAGCCTTTATGGTATAATGGTGTGTTTGTTAAGTATTGCCTAATAGGGTTGTCCAAGTTAAATGAAACCTTTGGCAGCAATAGTAAATGTACTAAAATAAGAAAAAGAAGTGATACTACTTTTCTCCCCTGTAGTCCTACACAGCTGGCATCATCTTCCAGGCTGCCGCAGTGACATCCCGTACACACCCCGTCATGGCACAGCTAATTACTGACCTCAACATGGTGACTGTTGAGGCCAGTGATTGGCTGCAGTGATGACATTATGCGCGTCATCACTGCTGCACCCAGGAAAATAAATATCATGACCATGTGCATCCAGTCATGGCTACAGCCTAGTTCTGCTCCTTTTAAGGATACAATAGAACTGGAAATATGCAATGAAAATATGCATGAAACACCTAGAATCTCTAAAGAATGCTTTCAATGATGTTCCAATGTTGAATCCAAGTATCAACACTAAGGTCTGTAGATGGGTGTATTGGCCACTATTTAAAAGACCCACCTATCAAACATGCAACCTCTTTAAAAAATATACATTTTGTAAAATAATAATTATTTTAAAGCTGGCATTTTTTAAACACCTTTCTTCTATTTCCCACAATAGAACTTGGGTTGGTGCTACCCTTTCTATGATATTAAACATTGCAGAATTGCAAGACAGTGACTTATCAACCAAATTTAGAAGACAAGCCCTATCACATTGGCTCTGAGAGCCTGCTGTGTTTGTAAGAGGGTTGAACAATCTTGCTCCCTCTTACAAAAAAAAGTGTAACTTTTTCAGTATTACAACAGCACCAACTACAGTTTAGCCACCTTTACTTCTGCCACCTTGAGGAGACTGCAGTCAGTGTTGATGCTCAGAGAAGGGGAACGTGCCCTCAACATTGCTCTGTGTGAGATTGTGACCACAAAGCCTGTTGCCTCTTATAAGATTATTATTAGTACTGTTGCCCCACATGAGACCAGTAAGTATTCTTTTTGCAAGTTCCATCTGTGTCTAACTGTATTCCTTCCACCATGGTAAAGTGGGAACCACTCATACCACTCAAAGGGCAAAAGGATCCCTCCTCTAAGGTCTGACCTACTTTCATGTTCTTAACAAGCACATTTCCCATCACCAGTCAGGGTGTTTAGGATCTTTGAGATCTCTATTCTTCTTTGAGTGCCCCCTTCCCCTGCATATTCATCTGTTTCTGTTTTACAAAAATGTATAATGTATAGCACTCACTACCATTCCTCTAGACATTTATGAATCCCAGCTCATACCTCTAAAGATCAAGTCGCTTACACCAACCCCTATCTTTGATTTGAAAACATTTCCTTAGATACCCAAATATGGATATGCCTGCAGTGAGTCCCAGTTAACTCTCTGTTGATCTAAACCAAGAGTAAGAAAATAATTTAAAGGGGTTTTCTCACAAAAAATAGTCTACAATTTTCTGACCAGTAGCTTTGTCTGAATACTTTTATAATTGCATGTAATTAAAAATAAAGTATAACCACTGAGTTATTCAGTAAAATGTATCTGTATAGTACCACCTGCTGTTTATTATTTGTTTCTTATTTCTTTGTCTGGCCCACTGAGATGGCCGTAGATGCTCAGTTTCATCCTTCAACTGCCTCATGAGCTGTGATAGGGATAGAGATGCAGCAGAAAGAACACGCCCCCTAAGCTGCCATAGAACAGAAACTCGTCTTGAGCTGCCAGCTTGATATAAATCTAGCAGAGCAATGAATTGGGGGATATCTGGATCCATGTTAGGTACAGGGCTGGTTCTAGCTTTGCTAGAAAGAGATTGTCCTGTACTATATAACCCCATTTAAAGAGCATATGTCACCATAATCAACCATATTAAACTAGGCATACTTTCTGGTAGGTTTGATCATGCCAAAATAAGAAATTTCTCTCTGCAATCGATATTACCATTGCAGAAAAATGCTTAGTTTTAGTTATTTGCAAATAAGGTGCTCAGAGCACTGAGGGGCAGGCCTACACCTTCAGAGCACTTATTCATCTCAACCTTTCCCCATTGCCTCCTAACCCTAATGAGACTGACAGGGCCAGTCATAGTCAGTGATCTGATGCCTGGCCCTGATATCTCACATATGTGCCAGTGCAGTGAAAATCTCTTGTAGTCGTCCCCGCTCTGAGATCTTCGCTCCAGATGTGCCGATTGTACTGCAGCTGGCACATGCATAAGATTTCTGAGCCAGGCATCAGAACAGTGAGGATGCCTGGCCCGGTCAATTAGTGGTGGGGAGAAGGAGTCGCAATGGAGAAGAGAAACTGAAATGGTGCCAGCTGTTTTGGGCTTTGAGCACCTCATTTGCATACAACAACAATAAGAATTTCTCTGCATCAGTAATACCAATTGCAGAGAGAAAGGTCTTATTTTAGTCACCAAGTTCAAACCTACCAGGCAGTGTGCCTGGTTTAATATGGTTGACCATAATGACAGATGCTATTTAATCCGTACTTCAATTTGCATTTTGTGGGCACTTAGGCCACTTCCTAGGTCATTTGATTTCACATTCATCAGTCACATGGCCTAGGCACAGGTCAGTGCCAATTAAGTGAATGGGGCTGAGCTGTGATACCAAGCACAGCTACTATTAAATGAACCGCACTCTTCTTGGTAGGCTGCGAGGAGGCTGCATGGCTCACCAAAATTTTGGTAAATGCTTCGCTTCCTCAAAGAAGTGTTGGTGTGGGTGCCAGATGTCGGACTTTTGTCAATCTCATATTCATGACCTATCCTGTGGATAGGTCATCATCATCAATATCTAAATACCGGAGAACCCCTTTAAGCAACATATCATATATACGTTGTAATTTATAGGATTTAGAGAAAGAATTCAGCTGCAGAATCTTATATAGAGTTGTCTGAATTGCTTAAATGTTCAGTTCATGCATGTCAAATATGACAGCAAATAGTGTAACTGTTTAAACACAATCCAAATACTATATTTAATTGCAAGCACCAGATTATAATTGCCAAGAACCAAACTTTCTCTTAAAGGTGCGATATGTAACAACTATTGAGAGAACTGGCTAAAACTGGCCTGTATCACCATTCTATGTAGTGGCATAAGATAAATTAAATATGCAGATTGTAGCAACATTTTATAAGATGCATATAAAAGATTAATATATATGAATATTTACACAATATAAAGTGGGTAAAGGGTTAATCTGTTTAGAATATCTTTTTTGGGATGACTTCAAAGGTTTTCTTGGCAACCAGATGAGAGCAAGGTTCTTTTTTCCTTAGGTCAGAGAGCAGTTTGCACAAGCTGCAGCGAAACCTTATGTCCTATGTTTTGCTTGGAATGAGACATGTGGATATGCCGAGAGTTGTATTTGTTGCTTGTTTGTTACCAGGGATCTTGCTTTGCTGACAGCGCTACCTTTTAAGTTATACCATGTGGTGCTATAGCTGTCGCTGAGCAGTCACATGTACATGGCAGCTGCAAATGTTTTCACACGTCAACTCTGACATTTGTGATGTCATAGTTCTTTTGTGCCCTCTCCCCTCCTGTAGATCTGTTCAAATGCTTTTCTTGCCTCTCTGTTTCTAGTTGATGAACATGATTTCCACTTAAAGGTGACAATTTATTTTAAAATCGGACCATCTGGAGGGCTCCCAGATACTTAGGTGTACTGATTGCACATGGATTTTTATTTAGCAAACAGCTCTGAAACACGTTTAACTTATAATATAGAATCTTAACTGACAAACCAGTGTATAAAATCTGTTTAACCATAAAATGTAAAACCTCCATGTGTAGGCACACATAGACAAAAAATGTGAATAATGCACAATCCCTTGTCCGGGGAGGAGGGGGGGATGGGGGTCATGATGAAGTAATTTTTTAATCTGCCTAGAGTACCCCAAACACTGTTTATTTTTGACCCATGTAGCAGTTTTTAATGTCAGCACTATCCTTCCATTTTTATGCATTATTTCATCTTGACAGGATGTTTACATCCAGAACTTCTGAACTTACTGTTTTTCTCAGCCTTCTGTTGGGTTTTCTCACCAAACCAGCATACTGTACACCACATCCTTCACCTACCTGCTGCAAAGGGACTGCCGTGGGAACCCTGTATCCCATGCTAGCTGGTAGGTCTCTTTCTCTGTGTGTGTTAGAGTCTATTCATTGAACCTCTTAATGTGGCACTGCAAGGGTTAATTCCCATTTTTTATCTGTGTTTAGCTGTTGGAGCACATCAGACACCCCCCCCCCTCCCAATACCATATATGCTGCCTCTGCCTATTTCCTGACTATGTGTATTGCTTCACCTCTGGTGCTTTGTACTGGTGTCTCTGATCCCAGTAGGACAGTAGCCAACCACACCAGGACTATTTCAAGAGGTAGCAGCTTGGTGACTCCCATGCAGCAAAGACAAGGTTCCTGTATAGGGGTTTAAGGAAGAAAACCATAGGATTGCCAGGATAATGCTCTCAAAACTAGCCTAAACTCAACTCAGTTGGTTGGCACAGTCGGTTCACACTCACTGCCCATAACACTGACCCTAACTAACATAAAGAGAGGAGGTATAGGGGGTGTCATTTAGAGATAACAGTGTGGCACATTACTGAGCAAAGCATAATGGGATTGGTTACAAAAGCCAGCAGCAAACTGATGAAAACAAAAAGTTCTGTAACAGGTGGAACGTCAAAGTACCAAGGACAACATAAACATGGAACATTATATCAATAAAATAATTTCCAAAAACATGCTGTGACAATTTACATAGTAATAGAATTAGGTGAAGTTTAATTGTCCATTGATGATTACAAGCTATATCGAGTGTATTTTGTGGCTATTAAATTTAAGCACAGATTTGTATTTAGTATTTGTATTTAGGAGATGATTTGAGTAAGTTTGCAGAATTGCAGACTCTTTGCTGTATAGGGATTTAAGGGCGAAAACTAGGGGGCTGCCAGGATAATGCCATCAGAACTAGCCCAAAGTCAAACTAGTTGGTTGGCACAGTGGGTCCACACTCAATGCCCATTACACTGCCCCTAACAAACATAGAGAGAGGAGGTGAAGGGGGTGTCATTTAGCCAAGAGAACAGTGTGGCACATTACTGAGCAAATCGTGGTGGGATTGTTTAGCAAACCCAGCAGCAAACTGATGAAAACAAGAAGTTCTGTAGGCAAATATCCAGTCAGGATTCAGTGATGTTGAGAACATTGTAAGGAAAGAGCTGACATGAAAAACAGGTATATGGGGCAAAAATATGCAGTGTTTGGGGTACTCTTGGCAAAAAAAAAACTCACTATGAAACTAGAAAACCTACTGTATGAAACTACAGAATTGCTACAAGTAGAAACATCCCTAACTACAGTAGTAAAGCCCAGTTAAATGGGCTATCACATGAAATGTCCGTTTCTTTCTAATAAACTAAGAACCAGTCCTGTGCACCACATGGATCCAGAGATCTCGCCATTCATTTCTCCAATTGCTCTAATAGATGTATTACAAGCTGCACTTTCTCAGGGGTTATGTCCTTTCTGCTGCAGCTGGTGGCAGTTGAAGGATGGAAGTAGGCATGTGCTTTCTATGGACTGCAGAAGTGTGTACCTCAGTGTTTAGCTGAGGGAAAGCCATGGTGAATGTGATTTCACGGAAGTTAAAAGCTCTATCTAAAGGGCTGGTTTAGTGAACTGAGTCTCAAGCCTAGCTACTAGTCTTTTGCACTGCAGTCCTGTCTTGTGATAGAAAACTTGCCTATATTAAAAAGAACAGGATACTAACCACACCACTAAATTTGTGCCCTACAGCATTGGATTTTCTATGAGCTTGTCACAATTACTTCATGGTACATCATATTCTACAGATAAAAAGGACAGATGCAATTCTACAACAAAGTGGTAGTCTATAACTTTATATAAAAGAAGGATAACTTTGAGATTATAGCACCACTTACTGGCAGTATATGGTTTAAGCAAAGGCAAGTCATTAGAAATATGCCTATGTTTTTATTACATTGCTTATTTATTATTAAAGAAAATATAGTCACCTAGCAGGTGTAGCATGTTGCACGCCAAAGTACTAAGTAGAACAAAAACATGGCAGATCACATCAATAAAATAGTTTCCAAAAACATGCTGTGACAGTTTAATAAAATAAGGTGAAATGTAAATGTCTATTGTTGATTACAGGCTATATCTACTGTATTTTACAGATATTAAATGTTTTGTGATCTATACGTCTTTTTTTTTTTTTTTTAGAATTCCCTGCTAGGACAGCACCTGTGAAAATCTTTGGTAATTTGGATTCTGGAAAGTGCAGTCTTAAAACCACAGGCAGAGTATTGTCTTCTGATGAAAAAATATTTTTGAAAGAATGCAGAACAGTGAGCCCTGCATTGTAAGTATCAGAGATGAGCAGATTTTTTCAAAATTCAATTAGCTGGTTTGCCCAATTTTTTGGGGGAAAAATTGGTTCTGTCCGAATTCATTTGCGGCGAATATAGAGCCTTTATAGTGGAGTAGAACACTGTGCCTTGCAGCAACACGCATAGGGAGTCTGCTCTGGTAGTGAAATAATACTGTAAATCCGTATGACATGCAGATGACAGGCGTCGCTCTTAGAATCACTGCACACTTCACTTATTTGGGCATTCATGGGGCCAAAATTTACCAAATAACTCAAGTATGAACTCAGCCATACAAGTCGACGTTAGCGCCAAGAAGAAGCGCACTCCTTTTACACCATCGTCAGCTGATTCCACATAGATGTCTATAGAACCTGTTCTATTAAACACTTATACAGTACAAGTAGAGCCCCCCGACAGAGTGGAGAGGGTGTTTGTAGTATTTTTGTGTTGACGTCACTGATTATTTTACCCTTCCTCTGATCGATTAGAACAATAACCCACAAAAAACTGATCCCGTCTGTTGAGCATCCGCCTTCACTCGGTCAGCATCTGGTCAGTAATCCATCAGTATTGCTAATGCCAAAAAAAACAGGAGTGGATCCAAAACAGAGATGACACGTGAATGAAATATTTGCATGTCTTATGTGTTTTGTACCCACTCCTGCTTTTAACTACCAAATCACAAGCCAATTCTGATGGGACCCTACAGGCCTTACAGCTGCTACACAGACAGGATCCGTTATGCGTCTCATTTTTCCTTCCTTCTGACAGATCAGAAGAAGGGTCAAATACATGATTATGTCAGCCAGGCCGAAAGGCAAAATAGTGGCCCAGTCATGAAGTGGGGAGGGTGGGAACATCATGAGTAATCCACAGGGTGGCCCTATGATATAGTGGTGAGTTGGAAGTAGCACGAGGAGGCCACAGAGGGGCACAATGACAGTGTGGAGGTGGTGGCAGCAGCAGCATCATGAGGCCACAGAGTGGCACAATGAAAGAGTGTGGAGGTGGCGGCAGCAGCATCACAAGGAGGCCATAGAGTGGCACAATGACAGAGTGTGAAGGAAGCAACAGCATCAGGAGGAGGCCACAGAGGTGCACAATGACATTGTGGAAGTAGCGGCAGCATCGGGAGGCCACAGAGTGGAACAATGACAGAGTGTGGAGGTGGCGGCAGCAGCAGCATCAGGAGGAGGCCACAGAGTGGCACAACGACAGTGTTAGGTGGTGGCAGCATCAGCAGGCCACAGAGTGGCAAGGTAACATAGTGTGGAGGTGGAAACAGCATCAGGAGGCCACAGAGTGGCAAGGTGACATAGTGTGGAGGTGGGAGCAGCATGAGAAGACCACAGAGTGGCAAGCTGACAGTGTGGAGGTGGCGGCAGCATGAAGAGACAACAGAGGGGAAAGGTGACATAGTGTGGAGGGGCAGCAGCATGAGGAGACCACAGAGAGGCAAGGTGACATAGTGTGGAGGTGGAAGCAGCATGAGGAGACCACAGAGTGGCAAGGTGACATAGTGTGGAGGTGGCAGCAGCATCAGGAGGCCACAGAGTGGCAAGGTGACATAGGTGGGTGGCAATACCAGTACCCGCTGAAGATGGTGGGTGAAAGAAAGAGCACTTGGCATCAGATGTGTGGCATCAAGCGGGTGGCAGCACCAGAATAGTAGCTGAGGCAGGTAGCCAGAAGAAACCGGTCTCTTTTGTCAAAGTGTTGGTGTGCCACCATGGATGATCTATTCTGATGTATCAGGCATTGGTGGGTGGAAATCCTGGCTGATCCACGCCTGATTCCTCTTGACATAGGTCAGTATCTCCACATTTTTGGTGGACTGGCGGGTTTTTCTTGGGGTAACTATGGCCCCTGCCGCACTAAAAATCCACTCTGATGCCACACTACTGGCCGGGCAGGACAGCTTTTCCAGGGTAAACTCTGCCAGTTACGGCCACAAATCCAGTTTGGCTGCCCAGTAGTCCAGCGGATCTTCAACTTGGGGGTGGAAGGGTGCTGTCCAAGTATGCCACCACCTGCTGGTTCAGGTTCTACTCCTTGTCTAGCAGCTGGTGAGTAATTTCTTCACTATGAAGGTGAAGAAAGCTGAATATCAGCAACTCTAGACTAAGGCTGCTGCTGATAGAGCTGGTATTCCTCCTTCCACCCCACCCCTCCCCGGTCAGACCTGCGAGAGGATGGAAGAAGGCCGCAAGTAGTTCCGTTTCTCAGCAGGTGTAAAAAAGGCCTCAATTTTGGACTGGTAGCAAGGGTCCAACAAGTTGGAGAGACAGAGGTTATTCCTCTGTCGATTGGTGACAATTCGGCTGTCACTACGCAAGCGAGCATGCATTGGGCCATTTGTGCAAGTGACTGGGAGGGACTCCCTGTCTCCATCTCCACTGTATACTGCAACGGTGTGCCTGGGTCCTCTGCCCCCTCTTCCTCATTGCCCTGTAGCTACTCTGGCTGCTCCTGCTCCTCCTCTCCTGTCACCTGTGTATAAAAATGACCTGTTTTGCTACACATTGCTTGTTCTCCAATGTCCTCCTCCTCCTCCAGTTCAGCCCCCACAGGGCTTATGTGACAGTGAGATCTAGGCACCACAACCTCAGTCCCCTGACCAGCCAGATTTACCAGCATCTGTTCCTTGACATGAAGCAGTGGAATGACATCGTTCATCCTGTAGTCCTGGTGACTAATAAATAACGTGACCTCCTCGAAGGGCCTGAGCAAAGGGTAGGTGTCACACACGAGATGCCACTGGCTGACATCGAGGTTACACAGGGGAGTAATCCTGTCCACTTGGATCATCAAGAAATCGTTTATGGCCTTTCTCTGTTCGTATAGTCGGTCTTACATATAGAGGATGGAATTCCAACTGGTGGAAACGTCACATATCAGCTTATGTTGGGGGATGCCGTTCCGCCGCTGCAGCTTAAGGAGGGTGTGCTTTGCAGTTTACGAGTGGCTGAAGTGCATGCAAAGTTTCCTGGCCATTTTTAGGATGTCTTGCAGATGGGTGGAAGACTTCAGGAACTGCTTGACAATCAGATTGAACACGTGTGCCATGCAGGGCGCATGGCTCAGCCGTCCTTGACGCAGTGCCGACACCATGTTCTTCCCGGTGTCGGTCACCATGGTTCTGATTTTGAGTTGTTGCAGAGAAAGACAGGATTCGATTACTTGATGAAGGACACGGAGCAGTTCCTCCCCTGTGTGACTCCATTCGCGCAGGCAAATGAGTTCCAGAGCAGCGTGACACTGCCGTGCCCTGCACATGTGTTATGCTGGAGAGGCACTGTGAATTGTCCCTGCAGTGGAGGCTAAGGACACGGTGGAGGATGAGGAGGCAGAGGCGGACATTGTCGCGGGACCAACGGCATGACAACGTGGAGGCAGAAGCTGAGTCACCTGGCCAAGTTGCTGGTGTGGCTGTGCAGGAAACACATTTACCCAGTGGGCCATAAAGGACATGTATTGTCCCTGACCGTAGTTACAGCTCCACACGTTGGTGCTGCCGTGCACTTTGGCAGACACCGACAAGCTCCAGGACTGGCCCACCTTCTGTTCTACATGTGTGTGCAGGGCTGGTACTGCCTTTTCGGCAAAGAAATTACGGCTTGAGACTCATCACCTCGACTTGGCACAAGCCATCAGTTCTCTGAAAGGTGCAGAGTCCACCACTTGGAAAGGGAGGGACTGCAGCACCAGCAACTTGGACAGGAGCATATTCAGATTCTGAGCCGTTGGATGAGTGCACGCATACTGTTGTCTCTTAGCAATCGCTTCGGTGATCGATTGCTGACGGAATGACTGACGAGGAGTAGAAGGAGCAGGAGTATCAGGACCAGCAGATGATGGGAAGGACAGACAGCTCCCTTCGGCTGAGGTGGTTGAGCCTTGACTGCCTGAAACCGGATGGACCACCACATCGGAGCCACGCTTCCCCCAGGTCACTTTATGGTGACGCTGCATATGTTGACGCAGGGCCGTGGTGCATCCTGGCCAAGCTTCACCTTCTGCCCACAGATTCTACATATGGCCATGTTCACCTCCTCCGTCGGTTTAACAAAAAACTGCCACACAGCCGAGTAGGTGATTTTACCCCTAACACTATGCACTGACTGACTGCTACAGCGGCTGCCACAATCTTCTGATGATGATGAAGCCCTTCGTCACCCAGCTCCCAAGTGCGATCATCTACATCATCATCATCAAGTACTGTCTGCACGTCACTGATGTCCACCTAGTGGAGGAAGCGGTGGATGTCTCCTCCACATCTTGGCTTGCCAGTAGCTGCTTACTGTCTTCTAGTAGCTCGTCCTCACTGTGTAGTGGAGCTGAGCCCACAGCATACAATGCTTCTCTGGCTTAGGGAACAGAAGAGGACAGTTGAGGGCACAGGGCCTGCTTCGGGGCCATGCCAACTAAGGGTTGTGTCTGACGAACCCACTGACTCTTGGCTGGGGGTGTCTGATGTCACTTGCGACGAAGTCGAAGAGCGAGTCAACCATTTAAGACCTGCTGGGTTGCTGGTCACTATACGACCGCTAGCTGACACTGGAAGCTCAGGCCCCTCGAAGTGACTCCTTCTGCCACGACCCCTTACTCTGCTGCGACATCTGCCTACGTCAGAAACATTTAGGCCTCTGACACTACCTTGTGCAGGGCCTGGCACTTCTCTGTCTGACATACTGTTAGATCAAATAATCAAATGGAAGATCAAATATTTTCTCTTTCGCCACTAATACACGACAAACAGGGCTTTGGAATATATCACTGCACCGCTGAACAGCAATTAGGCCCTAAGTTTTTTTTCTACTTTAACACAACACAAAGGGCTTTTCAACAGGTGCAACGCTGAACGACGAATACATTTTTATTTCGCCACTAATACATGTCAAACAGGGCTTAAGAATATATCACTGCACTGCTGAACGGCAATTAGGCTCTAATTTTTTTCAACTTTTACACAACACAAAAGGCTTTTCAACAGATTAGTGCAATGCTAAACGGCAAATATATTTTTATTTCACCACTAATACATGGAAAACTGAGATTTAGAATATATCAATGCACTACTGAATGGCAATTAGGCACAAATTTTTTTTCCTACTTTTACACAACACAAAAGGCTTTTTAACAGATTAGTGCAAAGCTGAACAGCGAATATATTTTTATTCTGCCACTAATACACGGCAAACAGGGCTTTAGAATATATCACTGCACCGCTGAACTTTAATTAGGCCCTAATTTGTTTCTACTTTTACACAACACAGAAGGCTTTTCAACAGTTAAGTGCAACGCTGACCAGCGAATATATTTTTGTTTCACCACTAATACATGGAAACTGGGCTGTAGAATATATCCCTGCACTGCTGAACGGCAATTAGGCCCTAATGTTTTTCAACTTTTACACAACACAAAAGGCTTTTCAACAGATTAGTGCAAAGCTGAACGACAAATATATTTTTATTTCGCCACTAATACACGGCAAACTGGGCTTCAGAATATATCACTACATACGCTGAACGGCAATTAGGCCCTTACTTTTTCTACTTTTACACAACACAAAAGGCTTTTTAACAGATAAGTGCAACACTGACCAGCGAATATATTTTTATTTTGCCACTAATACATGGCAAACTGGGCTGTAGAATATATCAATGCACCGCTGAATGGCAATTAGGCCCTAATTTTTTTAAACTTTTACACAACACAAAAGACTTTTCAACAGATTAGTGCAAAGCTGAATGGCGAATGTATTTTTATTTCGCCACTAACACATGGCAAACTGGGCTTCAGAATATATCACTACACTGCTGAACGGCAATTAGGCCCTAATTTTTTTAAACTTTTACACAACACAAAAGACTTTTCAACAGATTTGTGCAAAGCTGAACGGCGAATGTATTTTTATTTCGCCACTAATACATGGCAAACTGGGCTTCAGAATATATCACTACACCGCTGAACGGCAATTAGGCTCTAATTTTTTTCAACTTTTACACAACACAAAAGGCTTTTCAACAGATTAGTGCAAAGCTGAACGACAAATATATTTTTATTTCGCCACTAATACACGGCAAACTGGGCTTCAGAATATATCACTACATACGCTGAACGGCAATTAGGCCCTTACTTTTTCTACTTTTACACAACACAAAAGGCTTTTTAACAGATAAGTGCAACACTGACCAGCGAATATATTTTTATTTTGCCACTAATACATGGCAAACTGGGCTGTAGAATATATCAATGCACCACTGAATGGCAATTAGGCCCTAATTTTTTTAAACTTTTACACAACACAAAAGACTTTTCAACAGATTAGTGCAAAGCTGAATGGCCAATGTATTTTTATTTCGCCACTAACACATGGCAAACTGGGCTTCAGAATATATCACTACACCGCCCAAGGGCAAATATATTTTTCTTTTGCCACTAATAAACGGCAAAAAGGGCTTTACAACATAAAACTGCACTGCCCAAGGGCAAATAACACGTACTGTAGAAATATTTCCTTGTAATAAACCCTGTTAATGGCTGTATCAAACAATACTTGCACCCCAATAACAAGAAGGGTTTGCTGGAACGACAGATCTGTATAATGGCTAATTGGCCATTTGGATCCCCAGTCAGTGCACCAAGGTGTAATAGGATTTTTCCTATTACCCAGTCTGTAACCTCCCCTACTGAACCCTGTTCTACATAAATGCTGTGGAACGATTCCTCCCCATCCTTTCCCTGCACTTATAAATAGTTTTTTCACCACAATCAAGTCTTTTTTATCACTGTCCCTAGTGCCTGCAGACGTCCCTCCATGCACTAAGTACACTGGTAAATCGCAGAATCTAAGATGGCTGACGCTATTTATAGGGCTTTGACATCACAGAGCTGGTTTGCTGCTGATTGGCTGGGTGGAATTTTGGGTGATCCTGCCTTCCCAGAGTTCCTCTCTCCATGTCCTCACACATGCAGCAGCCATTTTAGGAAAAAATGCGATTCGGTACCACGAAGTGTAAGGAAATTCAGCTTGGGTGCAAAGCGAATTTTTCCAGAAATTCAGATCGAATTCCACTTCGTCAGCTTTGATTCGGTCATCTCTAGTAAGTAATTAAGCTTAGCTATTTGGGGCTTAAAAGGATATCAAATTATTCCTTTAGCAACCAGCAGAAATTTCACTACATATGTGGCCTAAAATATAGGATTTTAACAGAAGATTGGTAGAAAATAATTAACATAGTAACATACTGTATATACAGTTACTAACTTTTTATATGTAGATGAAATCTATTTAAATTCTAATAGGGTTACAATATTAGCATGGTTAATCTGGGTCTTGCCACATAAATATATATACATACTAGACCAGGGGTACTCAACTACTTACAGTAAAGGTCCTCTTACAGTACCTGCCTTAAGTTAATTTAGAACAAACCCAAAAATGAATTAAGACCAAAGACTCTTAAATTCATTCAGACTAGCCCAGGCCCCAAATATTAATCAGACCAAAGAACTGCTTTCTAAAACTAAGTCAGACCCCAGACCAGAAGACTAAAATTAAGTCAGACCCCAGACAAGCTCTTACAATAATTCACACGCCAGACCAATTCATAGAATTAATAAGATTGTAGGCCAACTCTTAGAATTAATTAGACCCCAGACCAACTGTTAGAATTAATCAGACTCCAGACCAGCTCCTAGAATTAATCAGAATTCCGACTAGCTCCTAGAGTTAATCAGACCCAACTCTTTGAATTAATCAGATCCAAACCAACTCTTAGAATTAATCAGACCCCAGACCAACTCTTACTATTTATCACACCCCAGACTAGCTCCTAGTTAATCGGACCCAACTCGTAGAATTAATAAGACCCCAGACCAACTCTTAGAATTATTCAGACTCCAATCCAACTCTTTGAATAGTGTGTCTGGGGTCTTATTAATTCTGACTACAGACCAACTTTTAGAAATAATCAGACCCCAGACCATCCCCTAGAGTTAATCAGACCCAACTCGTTTAATTAATCAGATCCAGATAAACTATTAGAATTAACCAGACTCCAGACCAACTCTTAGAATCAATCATACCCTATACATGCTCCTAGAATTAATCAGACCCCAGACAAGCTGCTAGAATTAATCAGACCTCAGACAAACTCTTACAATTATTCACTCTTAGAATTAATAATACCCCAGACAGACTCTTACAATTATTCATTATTAAGAATGTTTTTGCTTCCTGCATGCTAGCTTTATGGATGTGCACTTGTGACTATGAACGTGCTAGTCTAAATTTTCTTGTAATCTTAGAATTAGGCTACATGCACACAACCGTGTGTGTTTTGCGGATCCGCAAAACACGGAAGCCGCTCCATTTGTCTGGCTCATTATAGAGATGCCTATTCTTGTCCGCAAAACGGACAAGAATTGGACATGCTCTATTTTTTGTGCGGGGCCAAAGAACAGAGCAACGAATGCGGACAGCACACGGAGTGCTGTCCGCATCTTTTGCGGCCCCATTGAAGTGAATGGGTCCGCGCCCGAGCCACAAAATATGCGGCTCGGACGCGTACCAAACATACTGTCGTGTGCATGTAGCCTTATTCAGACTCCAGACCAACTCTTAGAATTAATCAGACCCCAGACCAACTCATAACACCTTAAGGACCGGACTCATTTTCACCTTAAGGACCAGGCCATTTTTTGCAAATCTTACCAGTGTCAATTTATGTGTGAATAACTTTAAAACGCTTTTACTTATCCAGGCCATTCTAAGAATGTTTTTTCGTCACATATTGTACTTCATGACACTGGTAAAATTGAGTAAAAAAAATTCATTAAAAATACCAAATTTATCAAAAGTTTTGAAAAATTTGCAAATTTCCAAGTTTTAATTTCTCTGCTTCTATAATACATAGTAATAACTCCAAAAATAGTTATTACTTTACATTCCCCATATGTCTACTTCATGTTTGGATCATTTTGGGAATGCCATTTTATTTTTGGGGACGCTACAAGGCTTAGAAGTTTAGAAGCAAATGTTGCAAATTTTCAGAAATATTCAAAAATCCACTTTTTAGGGACCAGTTCAGGTTTGAAGTCACTTTGTGAGGCTTACATAATAGAAACCATCCAAAAATAACCCTTTAGGTTTTCCACAAGAGTTGTTGGCAATGGAGATGAAATTTTCAGAATTGTAATTTTTTGGTAAATTTTCCATTTTAATACATTTTTTCCAGTAACTAAGCAAGGGTTAACAGCCAATCAAAATCCAATATTTATTGCACTGATTCTGTAGTTTTCAGAAACATTCCATATGTGGTCGTAAACTATTGTATGGCCACATGGCAGGGCGTAGAGGAAAAGGAGCGCCGTGTGGTTTTTGGAAGACAGATTTTGCTGGACTGGTTTATCTGCGCCACGTCCCATTTGAAGCCCCCCTGGGGTAGAAACTCCATAAAAGTGACCCCAACTAAGAAACAACACCCATCAAGGTATTCAAAACTGATTTTGCAAACATCGTTAACCCTTTAGGTATTTCACAAGAGTTATTGGCAAGTTGAGATGAAATTTCAGAATTGCAATATATTGGCAAATTTTCCATTTTAATCAATTTTTTCCAGTAACTAAACAAGAGTTAACAGCCAAAAAAACAACAACATTTATTTCCCTGATTCTGTAGTTTGCAGAAACATCCCATATGTGGTCGTAAACTATTGTATGGCCATACGGCAGGGCATAGAGGAAAAGGAGCACCGTGTGGTTTTTGGAAGGCAGATTTTGCTGAACTGGTTTATCTACACCATGTGGGTAGAAACTCCATATAAGTGACCGCCATATAAGAAACTACACCCCTCATGGTATTCAAAAGATTTTACAAACGCCGTTAACCCTTTAGGTGTTTCACAAGAGTTATTGGCAAATGGAGATGAGATTTCAGAATTGCAATTTTTGGGCATATTTTCCATTTTAACCGAATTTTTCCAGTAAATAAGCAAGGGTTAACAGCCAAACAAAACCCAATTTTTATTGCCCTGATTCTGTAGTTTGCAGAAACACCCCATATGTGGTTGTAAACTACTGTATGGCCACACGGCAGGCCGTAGAGGGAAAGGAGCACCATGTGGTTTTTGGAAGGAAGATTTTGCTGGACTGGTTTATCTACACCATGTCCTATTTGAAGCCCCTCTGATGCCCCCCTGGGGTAGAAACTCCATAAAAGTGACCCCATTTTGGAAACTACGGGATAAGGAAGCAGTTTTGTTGGGACAATTTTTAGGGTACATATGATTTTTAGTTGCTCTATATTACATTTTTATGAGGCAAGGTTACTAAAAATAGAAATTCTGAAATTTAATTTCCATTTGCCATAAATTCTTGAGGAACCCCTAAAGGGTTAACAAAGTTTGTAAAATAAGTTTTGAATACCTTGAGGGGTGTAGTTGATTAGATGTGGTCACCTTTATGGAGTTTCTACTCTAGGGGTGCATCAGGGGTTCTTCAAAAGGGGACATAGTGTAAAAAAAAAAGGCCATCAAAATCTGCCTTCCAGGAACCATATGACGTTCCTTTCCTTCTGCGCCCTGACGTGTGCCCGGACAGCAGTTTACCACCACATATGGGGTGTTTCTGTAAATTGCAGAATGAGGGCAATACATTTTAAGTTTTATTTGACTGTTAACCCTTGCTTTGTTACTGGAAAAAAAATGGATTAAAATTAAAAATTTGCCAAAAAATAGCTGTTTTGGCACCATTTTTATTTTATTTATTTTGACCGTGTTAATCTGAGGGGTTAGGTCATGGGGTATTTTTATAGAGCAGATTAATATGGACGCGGCAATACCTAATTTATTTACTTTTTTAAATTTATTTAGGTTTAACACTATATTATCCTATCCATTTTTAATATCTACACAGTCTGAGTCAGATTTTTTAAAGTTTTTATCCGATTGTCTTAAGTAGGGGCTCTTTTTTTGCGGGATGAGAGGACGGTTATATTGGCACTATTTTGGGGGGCATATGACTTTTTGATCGCTTGGTATTACACTTTTTGTTATGTAAGGTGACAAAAAAATTACTTTTTTTGCACCGTTTTTTATTTTATTGTTTACCGTGTTAATCTGAGGGGTTATATCATGGGGTATTTTTATAGAGCAGATTATTACGGATGCGGCGATTCATAATTTGTCCACTGTTACAGTATAACCCGTTATAGTGAGGGTTAATACCGTTTGGGCGATTCCCCTGGCAAAGAGCACAGCAACCCACAAGCACATGCTGCTTTATCTGCATAATGCGGGCATTTCTGCATGGCCCAAACCGTGAGCGTGTCATGGCCGTACTGTAAAGTGGGGTCTGGTAGAGGACGTCCCCACTCCAGTAATGTCTGACACTGGGTTTTTGACTAGGCCCAAGGGGGGGCAAGCTGCAGCACCAGTATTCAAAACTGGTTTTACAAACTTTGTTAATCCTTCAGGTGTTTCACAAGAGTTATTGGCAAATGGAGATGAAATTTCAGAATTTCTATTTTTTGTTACCTTACCTCAAAAAAAGTGTAATATAGAGCAACCAAAAATCATATTTACCCTAAAATAATACAAACAAAACTGCCACCTTATCCAGGAGTTTCCAAAATGGGATCGCTTTTTGGGAGTTTCCACTGTAGGGGTGCATCGGGGGGCTTCAAATGGGACATAGTGTCAAAAAACCAGTCCAGTAAAATCTGCCTTCCAAAAACCATATGGAGTTCTCTTCCTTCTACGCCCTGCCGTTTGGCAGCAGTTTACAATCACATATGGGGTTTTTCTGCAAACTAGAGAATCAGGGCAATAAATATTGAGTTTTGTTTGGCTGTTAACCCTTGCTTTGTTACTAGAAAAATGGATTAAAATGGAAAATTTGCAAAAAAATAGCTGTTTTGGGACCGTTTTGTATTTTTTGTTATTTACATTGTTGAACTTACAGGTTTGTGTGCTATTTCTATAGAGCAGGTTGTTACGGACATGACAATACCAAATATTACTACTTTTTGGGGGGTTTTGCTTCAGTTTTACATAATAAAGCATTTTTGAAAAAAATGATTTTTTAGTGTCTCAACATTCTGAAAGCCATAGTTTATTTTTATTTTTTGGGCAACTGTCTTATATAGGGGCTCATTTTTTGTGGGATGAGATGTCAGTTTGATTGGCACTATCTTGGGGTGCATATGACATTTTGGCCGCTTGCTATTACACTTTTTGTGATGTAAGGTGACAAAATTGGCTTTTGACACTGTATTTATTTTTTATTTTTTGCTGTGTTCACCTGAGGGGTTAGATCATGTGTTATTTTTATAGAGCAGGTTGTGACGGATGCGGCGATACATAATATGTATACTTTTTATTTATTTAAGTTTTACAAAATAATTTCATTTTTTAAAACAAAAAAAAATCATGTTTTAGTGAGCCATATTTATTTATTTTTTTTAGCGATTGTCCTATGTAGGGGCTAATTTTTTGCAGGATAAGATGGCGGTTTGAATGGTACTATTATTTTTTTTGGGTGCATATGACTTTTTGATCGCTTGCTATTACACTTTTTGTGATGTAAGGTGACAAAAAAATTGCTTTTTTGACAAAGTTTTTATGTTTACGGTGTTCACCTGAGGGGTTAGGTCATGCTATATTTTTACAGAGCAGGTCCCTTCGGACGCGGCAATACATAATATGTATACCTTTATTTATTTATTCAGGTTTTACACAATAATATCCTTTTTGAAACAAAAAAAACATGTTTTAGTGTCTCCATAGTCACAGAGAGACATACCACAAAGTAAGCTGCATATAGGGCAACATACTTTGTGAAGGTGATTGCGACATTCTTTAGTGGGCCTTGTGCAGTATGCTCTGCTACAAAGCTACTGCAATGCGCCATATGTCTCAAATAAACTCCCTCAGTTTCGAATTACTTCATTGGAATTAAACATAAGCTTCTTATGACGATTCCTAATAGAATTGGATATCCACGGTTCCAATTCTGACCTTGTAGATTTTTACAGATTTCCAGAACAATTTGGCATTATTAAAAAAAAAAAGACAGCCCAGCCATAAATACACTTCTAGCGAAGAATGTAATGTATAATATTTGAAGTATCATGGATACCCCATTGTTTTTTTTTAATTGTTTATAAAGCACTGGCAGACTACTGCATAAAATCTCGTTAATCTCTAGGTTGTCGTTTATCAGAGGCGCACAGTGCAGCATGTATAGATCTGCATGCATTAAGCGATTGGAAGATAGCCAAGAAGCTAGAGCGCCTTTCAAATGACTCAACAGAAAGGCAATGTTTTTATTTAGAAAGACCTTTCTCTAATGCCCTTCTGCTTTGTAAAATAGGACGGTGATGCAGCGAGCAGCTTCTGACTGGTGAAGTGTCGACAGAATGAGACTGGGTGGTCTAAGGCAAATTTTATTTTTCAGGTGACAGATGCAGAATACAATATGTGCCCCCATTGACTGAGCTGTAATTTTTATAGGTGATTATACAAAAGCTATTTTTTGGCATTTTGGGCTCTTTTTCACTCTTGCAGGCTAAAATTTATGTTACTTTTACACTATTCCTACAGCGTTGTGCAGTATTGTTTGTTTAATTATGGATTATAATTTCTCATCATATAAAGAAAAAAGCCAACTTAACAGCTATATATCTTCTGTTGCTTATATAGTACCAACAGATTATTTAGTGCCTATCAGTTTTTTTCCCCTATGCGGCTCACAATCTGCTTTCCCTGTTTCAACACACACACACAAGCCAATTTTGTAGGAAGTTATTCTGTATCATACAGATGCAGCAAATGTTAATTTACATAATGCATTAAACACACTGTTGCATTAAACTTGTCATTGATACTTAACACAACTAAAGCCACTGACAAAGTCAAGTTAAAGTTGACTATAATTATTAATTTAACATGTTAAAGGGGTTGTCCAGCTTTGATGACTTTTTTTTTTTTAACAGACATCTGCACTGTGATGTTCCTGTTGAAAAACTCACACAGAACTCACCTGCTCCCCACCACTCCATTCCAGCTCCCTGGCCCCTTCATCATACTTCCAGTTCCTATCCTGTAAAGCTTTGGTCATGTCACGTGTACCACTACAGTCAATGACTGGCCTCAGCGGTAACGTGCCCCCAAAAAGCACGTTATCCAGAAGTGATGTGCCGATTGGGAAGACATCAATGATGAGGCTACTCATTGGTGCACATGAATACCTCCATCTTGAATTTTACAGGATAGGGACCAGAAGAGTGCTGGGTGACAACCGGGGTAGCATACATAGATATGTGGCCTAACAACTAAGGGTACCATCTCCACTCATAAGAAGCAGATTGTCACGGATGAGGTATGGGAGGAAACACCAAACAGACAACCAGGAGGGAGAGGACAAACAAGTAGGCCTCAAAGCTAGGGAGAAGGAAAAGGTAACCTCCTAGGAAACCCCTAGAACTGGCCCTGACTCCTGTCAGTATGTATAGACCCCAAGGTGGGAAAATACATACACTGGAACCTGAACACCCTAGATGCCCTGATATGCCTTAGAGGTAGTGAATAGGGAAAGAGACTACCGGTTCTTTCCCAGGTGAATGAACCAGCGTCTCGCTAAGGCCTAATCAACAAACACAAGGGAACAACCAAATAGAAACAAAAGCGACACTTTACTTCAGCAGTGATGGACGAGGAGGAACACCAGAGACGACCTCACACCAGCTCTGCCAAACCCAAAAGAAGCTATCCACCACACAAGCGTGGGGTCAGACTATAAAGGGTAGAAGTGATGACCACTGAGCAACAGCTGAGATAAAGGAAGTGGTCATTAACCCTGTCAAGAGAAATCAAGGAGGCTGTTAGATTCCTCCACGCTCAGCCAATCTCCTTGATCTCCTGACATCAGTCTCCTGAGGGACCGTGACAGTACCCCCCCCCCCCCCTTCTACGGGAGACCTCCGGGCACCCAGGACCGACCTTATCAGGATGGGCTCTGAGGGACCGTGACACAGATAGTGATGACTATGGACGATGGAAGATTGAATGCAGCCCCGTTCTAAGTTTTACTATAGAGCACTATGGTTACCTCTGACCTCTGCTGTGGTCATCATTCCTGCACTGTGTAAAATATCCCTGTACTGTAACATTACAGTCTGTATTATGCCTATGAAGAGATTTCACTGTTTATATTTCTCCACTATTGTGACATCATTGTCTGCATTATCCTTGTACTGTGGGAAAAATCCCAGCAAGCGCTTATTTTTTCAGAGGTTTATGCTTTATTATATCATGTAAAATATACAAACAGGACACGTTTCAGATCGTTTAGTCTTCATCAACTGATACGAGAGTAGAGTATACAATCGGTATATATAGGTATAACAATTAACTCAGTTAAATCTCATGGCAATGATTAAGGACGCCCAATCTGGGCGGTAACATAAGACAAAAAGTAAAACACTTGTTACCATGATTACAAACAACAAAATCAATACACTTATTGATCAGTGTCATAGGAAATACAACAGAATGCTGTAACCATATGGAAAGATACTGAAATGATAGAACGGAATCCAGAGGTCTAGCGTGAGGATGCAGTCTGCAAAAAATAATAGATATAATAAAAATGAAAAGTAATGAAACAGAGTTCAGTGTAATAATGTAATCAATTTGTGAGATGTATCACCTCATATTCTCTATTAAGAACCCTTGGTCGTAATTAGAGTTAAGCAAACCTGCCTTTTCACAGGTTCGAGTTCGGGTTTTAAGTAAATTACATAATGGATTCCGTTCTCTCGGAATCCATCATATAATTCATTGTCAGCATGCCGCATAATACAAGTGTATGGCCAGCTCCCAGGGTTCAGTTATGCTGGCCTTAATACACTTGTATTATGACGGCATGCAAAATGGAATGTCTCTAAAGCTGTGATGGCTAAACCTCTGGCACTCCAGCTGTGGTAAAACTATGACTCCCAAGATGCCCCCTTGCTTGGCTGTTCTCAGAACTCCATAGAAATGAATGGAGCATGCTGGGTGCCGTAGTTTCACCACAGCTGGAGTGCCAGAGGTTAGCCTTCACTGCTCTAAAGACATTCCGTTTGACATGCCGGCATTGAATTACGTTATGAACTCCCTGAGAACTGAATCCATTACATAATTCACTTAAACCCCGAACTCTAGTTGCAATGTATCTAACGTGCAGATCCAATAAGCTTCCCTCCTTAGTAAAAGTTTCTTAATGTCACCTCCCCTCCTTGGTCTTTTGAATTGCTCCAAAATTTGGATTTTCAACTGAGATAGAGTGTTTATATTCATTGAAATGGTATGATAGGGGAGTAGTAGATTTTTTATGTTCGTATTGTTGATTTGTGTTTGCAGACCTTGCGCTCCTCCACCATCTGTTTGAAGATGCCGCCAGAGTTGCTCGATAGGGTTTAGGTCTGGAGACATGCTTGGTCAGTCCAGCACCTTTACCCTCAGTTTCTTTAGCAAGGCAGTGGTCATCTTGGAGGTGTGTTTGGGGTTGTTATGTTGGAATACTGCCCTGCGGCCCAGTTTCCGAAGGGAGTGGATCATGCTTTGTTTCAGTACGTGTTGGTATTCATGGTTCACTCAATGAACTGTAGCTCCCCACAGCTGGCAGAACTCATGCTGCCCCAAACCATGACATTCCCACCATCATGCTTGACTGTAGGTAAGACACACTTGTCTTTGTACTCCTTACCTGGTTGCTGCCACACACGCTTCACACCATCTGAACCAAATAAGTTTATCTTGGTCTTATCAGACCACAGAATATGGTTCCTGTAGCCTGCTTGTCTTCAGCAAACTGTGGGCTTTCTTGTGCATCTTTTTTAGGAGATGCTTTAATCTGGGACAAGAGCCATGCAGACGAATTTGATGCAGTGTGCGATTTAACCTCTGCAGCAATGCTGGCAGCATTCATACATCTATTTTGAAAAGACAACTTCTGGATATGACACTGAGCACATGCACTCAACTTCTTGGGTCGACCATAGCGAGGCCTGTTCTGAGTGAACTGTCTTGTTAAACCGATGTATGGTCTCTGTACTCTGTTAGCAATCTCCTTATAGCCTAAGCCATCTTTATGTAGAGCAACAATTCTTTACTTCAGATCCTCAGAGAGTTCTTTGCCATGATATGCCATGTTGAACTTCCAGTGACAAGAATGAGAGAGTGTGAGAGCAATAACATGAAATTTAACACACCTGCTCCCCATTCACACCTGATACCTGTAACACTAATGAGTCACATGACATTGGGGAAGGAAAATCGCTAATTGGGCACAATTTGGCCATTTTCATTTAGGAGTGTACTCACTTTTGTTGTTAATGGCGTGAGTGTGTATTTAGTTATTTTGAGGGCACAACAAATTTACACTGTTATACAAGCTGTACACTGACTACTTTACATTGTATAAAAGTATCATATCTTCAGTGTTCTCCTATGAAAAGATATAATAAAATATTTATAAAAATGTGAGGGGTGTACTATATAATACTGTATATATAACAATCCACAGGGACACCTAATAAGGTATATCATATTAGATGATTCACAAGTGAAATATCCTTCTATTTTAAACGGTTTTCCTGTGCGCAGATGACAGAAAAATTGACCTTTGATTATGTGTGAGAACTGGGTGCAGTGTAGGCATGGAAAAGTCCCACTTTTCTGTGCAATCAATGTTCTCTGTCTCAGACAAGTCCTATTGCTACCCAAGTCTGCTTGTGCCAGCAGATCTCGATAACTTAACATAACCACACAAGTGTTAGGGGGGAATATTTTGAATTAACTTCTTATTATGAAAATGTGATGTGTCCAACAGAAATGATGTAGTTCCTTTAGCCAATGGAGTTAACACCTTCTCTAGGACTATCGCTAAGGGCCACATCACGGAGTTCACTGTGGCCACTTTAGGGCATCCCGGGGGATCTATCAGGGTCTTGTGTACCTAACTGGTTGATAAGGAAACTACACTTTTTTTTTAATCAATATCCCCCAATGATACTTAATGTTCTACCATCTTTATGATTTTTTTTTCCTTTATCAAGAACACGGGATTGTTGTCCCCGCATCAGCCAATTGGCACATTACTTCTTGTACATATAATCACTATAGAACCCCCCTTTAAAGCAGGTTTTATAACCACTGGCTCATCCTCCATTAGTGTTTGAAGACATTTTAGACATTCTTTCTTGTGGAGTGACATTATGAGACATTTGTAACTAATCCATCAAAACCTGTGTTTCTTTTTTGACTAGGTGCACATAGGCTTCCACTGGATACTAGTTTGTGTAAGACAGTGAAGGGTCAGAATGCAGAAAACAGGCAGAAGTTGATACATAGGCAGACAACAGAGAACAAACACCTTAGCAAGGAACTGGCAAGCTAGGAACCTAGTCGCCCAGGCAAGGAGCATATATTGCAGAAGCTAATTAGCAAATTGGAAACAGCTTAGCAGCAGCACACAGAGCCAAGGAGGGAATTAGCTGTTGCAAAACTGCAGAAGGAGTTTCAATGAAGAGTGTGGTAAGTGGAGTGGCGCCTATGCCTGCCTGAAATAGCAGGGCAGCAGCGGTCACAAACTACATAACAAGGACATAATACAGAAACTTACATTTTCATATATACAGACAATGTAGTGTAGATAAAACCATTATAATCTGCCCATACAAATATAAAGTATTGACCATAGGATGTGAAGACAATGATCTATAGACTTGTCATTGTATTGACATATAAGAAGGGGATGGAAATTGTTCGCGTCTATAGTACAAAGAGGTGTGAAGTGACAAACATCTAATGATGTCTCTCTTGAAATATGAAATGTCCTTTGATCTACTGTTTGTAAGAAATATGATCACCAAAGCTACAAGGTTAGCTTATGGAGCTTTGCTCAGTCAGTTATTTCAGATTAGATGCTTGTCTTTAGTAGAAGCGTTATTCCTGGGAAGATTTCTAATGTTTGATCGTTAATCAGTTGATGTGCCCTATACAACTAATCCTGGTTACACTGCGTTATTACAGCACAAAATTGTTCAGAATAATTATTTATTTGATAAAGAACAAAAGCAGGTTTGTATTAACCATTAGTGTCACAGCATGACTATTAAATCATATAGTCTTCAAGGGGTTGTCCCACAAAAAATATTCTGCAGTTATATCTGAATTTTATAAGTGCATGTAATTAAAACTTTTGCATACCCACTGAGTTATTCAATAAGATCTGTATAGTACCATCTGTTGTTTGTTTTTTCTTATTTCTTTCTTCTGCTCACTGAGATGGCCGCACATGCTCAGTTTCATCCTTCAACTGTCTCCTGAGCTGAAGCAGAATGGACACGCCTCCTTAGCTGCTGCAGAAAAGACCCTCCCCTTGAGCTGTCAGCTTGATAAAAAATGTAGCAGAGCAATGAATAGGAAGAGCTCTGAATTAGGGTTGAGCAAACCCGAACTGTAAAGTTCAGGTTCGTACCGTACTTTAGGGTTTTTGGTACCTGGACCCAAACCCGGACATTTGAGTAAAAGTTCGGATTCAAGTTTGGCGATTTCTGCAGGGCAGACAATCAACAAGCGTTTCTTGTAGTAGTCTGCCCTTAGAAGCCATCACAGCCATGCCTACTAATGGCATGGCTGTGATTGGCCAAGTGCAGCATGGCACGTCTTTCTTCTCATTGTAGGGATAGAATGCTGCTGCTGCTGTGAGGGAGAGATTAGGGAAGAATTCTGGTGTACTTGGTGGGGTGTCCAATCTTCAAACTACAGCGATTATTGATGGTGCTATGCTACATTTTTTTTTACCCAGCCCTTAGCCCAGTGACACTGAAAAATAACTTTTAATCCATCTGCTAGATCAGTCGGCGACCATTTTTGCAAGTGCAGTGCACTTGCAACTGCATGTGAACTGCATGTGTGCCAGTGACATTACTTTAACTCTGTTCTGGTAGCTCAGTGGAGGACAAATTCCCTTTTTTGGCTGGTCAAGTACCCCTGTGGCCTGCAGTACATACCTGGCAGTGAAAATTATTCAATTACATTAGTCTGTCACATATTTTTGTGACCTAAAGCGATTTTTTATCTGTCTGCCACAGGCACTGAATATCTGACAGTCCAATAAAACCGTTAAATACTGCAGTTATTTTGCTGCTATAAAAAAAGCACACTTTTTTGGCTAGATAGTAAATTTATGGGCTATGCTGCATTTCTGACAGTCCAATTAAACCATTACATACTGCAGTAACATTGCTGCTATAAAAAAGCTAATTTTTGTGTGCTAGATAGCACATTAGCATCCTACGCTGCATTTCTAATATTCCAATAAAACCGTAACATACTGAATTTACATAGTTGTTTGCAAAAAAACACAGTTTTTGTGCTAGAAAGTACATCAGGATCCTACGCTGCATTTCTGATAAATACAACTGTGACATTGTTGGCGAAAAAAAACACTTAATTTTGGGCACAAAGTACATTTGCGCCCTGCACTGCACTAGTGATAGTGAAAGAAAATCATTTAAATCTGTAACGGTCGCGTACACTCAAACACAGGGGGAGTGACCACTACGCTCAACCCTCACCCCTTGCCCTGCCTACTTGCCTCGCAAGTCCTACTGACAGGGGACATCTGGACAGCAGTCCCTGACTTGGTGTAAGTGCAGGAAAGACGGACAAGACACAAAACAGAACGTGAACGGACCGAGTCAAATACCAAGAGAGTCACGAAGTACACAAGGAGCAGGCAGAGGATCGTCGGATAACAGCAGAAAGTAACACGCCAGGTCAATCAAAACAGCAGGTGGAACCTAAATAACAGGCAACCTGTGGCCAGCAGGGTGCCTGTTTAAATACTGACTAGCAGGGGTTATGTGACATGGCAAGCATCACATGACTGACCCTGCAGCACACAGCTGAGCACCGAGTGCCCAGCTCGGTGCTCAGACTTATTCTAGTTGCTGGGGGAACCGAGGACACCGGGGTGCCCGCGGCGCTGAGGAGAGAGAGCACATTGTCCATGAGGAGAGAGAGCACATCGTCCATGCCCCATGACAAAATCTATCTGTTTCATTTGTGGGTGAAAAAATCATATTTTTTTTTTCAATAATCTCCCTTTTCTGCCTGCACTGCAACTCTGATAGTGAAATATAATCAGCAAATCCATCTGTTTCACTGTGGGTGAAAAAAATTGTCTTTTTTTCCCTATACAGTACCTTTGGGGCCTGAATTGCAAATCTGAAATAAAATCAGTAAATACAACTGGGACATCTGTACCCCTTCGTTCTTTCAAAGTACCCCTGCACTGCATACCTGACTTGGAAATATATTCAGTAAATTTAGGTGGCGTTCAGATTGTTGGGTGATCTGTATCCCTTCTTTCTTTCAAAGTACCCCTGCACTGCATAGTGCATGCCTGACTGGGAAATATATTCTGTAAAATAGGTAGCCTTCAGATTGATGGGTGATCTGTACCCCTTCTTTCTTCCAAAGTATCCCTGCACTGCATACCTGCCTTGGAAATGTATTCAGTAAATTAGGTGGCGTTCTGATTGTTGGGGGATCTGTACCCCTTCTTTCTTTCAAAGTATCCCTGCACTGCATACCTGACTGGGAAATATATTCAGTAAATTAGGTGGCGTTCACATTGTTGGCTGATCTGTACGCCTTCTTTCTTTCAAAGTACCCCTGCACTGCATAACAGACAGGGAACTTAATTCATTACAATTGGCGGTTACATTGTTGCCTGACATAAAGCCTTTTTTGGCTGTGAAGCCAAAGGTAGTCGCCAACAACAAATTTCTCACTCTTAAATTTCTCTGTTTGAAATGTTCCTTGTATAGGTTTTGTTACGATTTATAATAAAAAGTCCTGATAACCGTGGAAATGTTACCCAACAATCTAACCGACAAATTAAAAAAAAATGTTTTGCCTGTCACATCTGCAGCTTAGGCTGAATGGGTCCTTGAGCACCAATAAAAGTGAATTTGTCCCACCAGAATCTAAGAGCTAGATTAACTGAATTGATTTTCAGGTGTTCTGGAATTTGTGCACCACCAAATTCAGCACATGCGCCAGGCAAGTTATGTGTGTCAAACAGGCTAGGCCCAGAGCTGCTACGAGATTTCGCCCATTATTGCACACCACCAGGCCGGGCTTGAGGCTCAGTGGCACCAACCACTCATTGGTCTGTTGTTCCATGCCCGTCCACAACTCCTGCGCGCTGTGGGGTTTGTCCCCCCAACAGATGAGTTTCAGAACAGCCTGCTGTCGTTTCCCCCTGGCTGTGCTGATGTTGGCACAGCCAGGGAGAAACACCAGCTCACTGAAGGATCAGACTACATGCTGCCCATACAATTCCATAGAGAGAGGAGGGTTCAGGATATGAGCATTAGAGGGAGGAAAGGGTATTTTCTCTGATAAGATATATTCCAAAGTTTATTATATTGACCCGAACTATTGATTTATGCAAAGTTTGTTGAAATAAAAGTCGCCAATTAAACAATGTTTGATGGTCAATGGTAGGAACATTCCCCACATCATTACACCACCAACAATCTGATCCTAAAATGGGTATTCTGATAAAGACATTTATGACGTATATACAGGATATGCCATGAATGTTTGTTAGGCGCAGGTTCTACCGCCAATCTCAAGAATGGGACTTTGTTGCATTTGGCACTTAATGGAGAAAGTTAGTCCTTCATCAACATGCATATTTCTTACTTACAATCTTTATCCAGTCATTTATAAATCATCGTTCATGAACATGTAGTTTACTAACAAGTTTGATTTTGAATAACACATTCTATTAGCAATGTTAATGACGAGGGCAAGTGGAACATATGTTCAATTATCTCCATAACCATGCATTGTCATTTTCCAGTGCTTAGATATTTAGAAACTATTTATCAGAAACTTAAATTATGCTGCTAATCAGGCTATGACCAAATATTCGAATTACACTAAGACCTTGGCCGACAGCTATTCCTAACAAACTTGAAAGCTTTGTTTAGCTGAGGGTACAAGTGTTCTCAATGGGAATAAGCCTCTGCAAAACACTACCTTGAGAACAAAGGATCAGACATGTCCACGTTCAACGTGCCCAATCCTTTTGCCTGAACATATGCCAAATGAATTTCAAATAGGCATTTTACATACATTGGATGGTTAGTCAGTTCTGCTGAAATCAGCAGATTTAGCTGACCTAAGTCTAATGTATATGGCCACCTTAAGGTCACTTTCACACAGACATGTTTTGGTCAAGATTCTGCATGGTCAAGATTCTGCATAGGTATTTGTAAGACAAAACTAGGAGTTGGTATAAAACAGAAAGAGGTACAAAAAATTTTTTCACTGTACTTTTTCTCTGTAGGTTCCACTCCTGGTTTTGTCTTAAAAATACTAATGCAAAACAATAATAATGAATGTGTAAAAGTGGACATAGGCTACTGATATGAAAGGGTCATTGCCCATCTAAAAACAAAGTTGTGAACGTGTGTTTTTGAATTTTTCTGTTGAAAGGTAAACGATATATCTGCTAGTTGTATAATAATGGGAGAAGGAGATGCAGTACAACCTGACAGAAGAAGAAGGAAACATTGTGATTGCATTGCAGTAGGAGATGGACCTACCTGTAACCATGCACCCTTCAGCCACTAGAAATCATATAGTGCTATCTGGATGGACTAATTAGTATTTCTTAATGGCTTCTTCCTTCATCACAGTTTTGCAGTTACTGATAAGATGTATGAAGAAGAAAAAAATCCATCTATTCAATCATCATTTAGCAGTTATATATAGGAATATCTTACATTAGCTTAAAGGCAGAAGAAACAGAGGCACTTTCATTCTCTTGAGCTTCTACAGAATATTGTGTACTATATACTAATGCAGTGATGGCTAACCTCCGGCACTCCAGTTGTGGTGAAACTACGACACCCAGCATGCGCTATTCATCTCTGTGGAGTTCTGAGAACAGCCAAGCAAGTGTGTATCTTGGGATTTGTAGTTTTACCACAGCTGGAGTGCCGGAGGTTAGCCATCACAGCACTAGAGATATGGAGTACTTCCTTTACACTTCCAATCCTTTGAATAAGAAAATAAAGCAAAGAAAACAAGCTCCACTGAATAAGGTTCACCACCAGCTTGGAATTCAGAAAATCAGTGGGTCCACATTCTTAAGCGGATTTTCCAGTTTCAGGAAGAAACCTTCCACATAAAAGAACTGAGTATTACTTACCTCCCTGTTCTTCTGGCCAGTGTCAAGGTCCCTCCAGGGGTCATAAAATCTAAGAGAATGGCTGCAAATGATGTTATCTGACAGTCCTTTTGATTTCACTTTGTTCAATGTTGTTGCTGTTCATAACCACACCTCTTGTCTTAGGTGTAGATTAAGTGTTTATTCAAACTCCAAATTAGTCTGGACTCACCCATCAGGCTATGTGGTTGATAGCTCCTTTTGGCTGTGGAAGCTCTGGTGTTGGTTCTCCACCGAGTTCCTGCTCATCCGCATACTTCAGAGTTAAGTGTCATTTCTTCCTATTGTTTGTGGTTTTTCGCTTTTAGTATTAGGCCTGAGGGGATCCCCTATTGTCCTGACTCTGTTTCCACGGCCCTGTAGGGTGAAACAGGGCCTTAGGCTCCAGTGTATGAACATTCCTACCATCGAGGTCTGTTCATACTGTTAGCAGTCAGGGCGTGGTTTAGGGACTTACTAGGTGGTGACCTTTTACCTTTTTCCCTAGTTCCCAGGCCTAGTACCTTTCCCCCCTCCCTCCTGTGTTCGGTGTGGAGTGTATTCCCCACACCGCATTGTGACAGCCCTTATTGGGCCTTTTCTGCCAGCTAAGTCTCTACAGCACTTAATCAGCAGGGGTCCAACACCATTCATCCCCATAGATCAGCTTTTCTACAGTATCCCTGGTGCTGGAGCTACTGCAGAACAGCTAATAAGCAGGGATGCGGGTCTCAAGACCCCTGACAATCAGAAATTGATGGCTATCTTTAAGATAGGATGTCAATATTTTCTTGACAAAATTTTTTTGACAAATTCCCTGAAAACCCTTTTAATGGGGATTAAATAAAAAAATGAACTGACATCTCAAAGACACATCACAATGGCACAGTTTGTAAGCTTAGAATACTGACAATTTATAGAAGAAAGAGTTGAGGCATCAAGACTGTGTTACGATCCCCTTGTCACAGATGTCTCTGACACACTATTCCATTCTAGTGCCACAGAATAGAAAAAGGACCTTAACATACTTAAATTATGGCCATATAAATAGAAATACTAAGCCATGAGACAACTGGGTGCATTGCATGTGCCTCACAGGCTGGACTCTGGAGGAAGGCTATACGTTAACTGTCTCTAACTCCCTACACCCCATTAGTGGCCGTTTGCTTCCCCGTGTACTACAGACATCTTGAATTGGGAAAGGTTGAAATCTGGCTATAAATTTACTGTCTGTCCCTGAATCTCTGATACACTTACATCCACTCCACTAGACTTCAGACTAGGAGACTGGAGCACAATGAGACATCGCTTCTGCTGCCTTCAGCTTATGCTGTGGATGCTGCTTGCTCTTGGAGTCTTGGTCCTGCTGCACATTGCTCACTGACAATATTTGCCTTCACAGAACAGTTAAAATTTAATTCTTTGTTAATTTACCTCGAAGCAAACCAATTCACTGTTTATGTTAGGAACACACTTATGATAGGGAAGGTAAAAAGTTAAATCCAAAAGCAATTTCAGGGACTGTGTGTGGAGTGTGCACTGTGTCTTAACTGCTGGAATTAGTGCGGTCCCTGAAATTGCTTTTGAATTTTACTGTATTAGGGAGACTGAACCTACTCCTGGATAAGGGTTCTGCTGCTCATCTGTGACTGTACACCAAGTTTTCTCTTTTTGTTGAAGGTAAAAGGTTAGCCCACTACCATATACATTTACAATTAAGGATAGTTAATCAATATGTAAGTCCCAGAAAACCACTTTATAATCATGTATATAAAATTCCAAATAGAAATATATTGCTTACTCTTATACTCTGAATAGAACATCTCCCTTTCCTAATATAGTCTGTGAATTGCTGCATGCAACCAAGCATACGGTCATACAGTTGTGTTCAAAATTATTCAACCCCCACTGAAATTGAGTGTTTTGGCCAGTTTGACATTGATTTTGATCAATTCAGTCATCTTGTTTACAATTAAATCAAAGAGGCACTTGTAAGTCAGACAAATATAACATAACATTTATAATGAAATAACCACAAATGTCTTTTCTGTGCTCATATCATTATCAGTTTTATTCAACCCCCAAGTGACATTCAATCTTAGTACTTAGTACCTCCTTTTCCAGTTATAACAGCTTTTAAACGTGAAGCATAGCTTGACACAAGTGTCTTGCAGCGATCTACGGGTATCTTCGCCCATTCTTCATGGGCAAAAGCCTTCAGTTCAGTCACATTCTTAGGCTTGCGCGCTGCAACTGCTTTCTTTAAGTCCCACCAGAGGTTCTCAATCGGATTTAAGTCTGGTGACTGCAATGACCACTTCAATATGTTCCAGCCTTTAATCTGCAACCATGCTCTAGTGGACTTGGAGGTATGCTTGGGATCATTGTCCTGTTGAAAGGTCCAACATCTCCCAAGCCTCAGGTTTGTGACGGACTGCATTACATTTTCATCCAATATCTCCTGGTACTGAAGAGAATTCATGGTACCTTGCACACGCTGAAACTTCCCTGTACCTGTAGAAGCAAAACAGCCCCAAAGCATGATTGACCCCCCGCCATGCTTCACAGTAGGCAAGGTGTTCTTTTCTTCATAGGCCTTGTTCTTCCTCCTCCAAACATAGCGTTGATCCATGGGCCCAAACAGTTTTAATTTTGTTTCATCAGTCCACAGAACACTATCCCAAAACTTTTGTGGTTTGTCCGCATACTGCAGTCGACTCTTCTTATTCTTTGGAGACAGCAAGGGGGTGCGCCTGGGAGTTCTGGCATAGAGGCCTTCATTACGCAGTGTGCGCCTTATTGTCTGAGCTGAAACTTCAGTACCCGCATCTGACAAATCTTTTTTCAGTTCCTCAGCAGTCACACGGGGACTTTTCTCCACTTTGCGCTTCAGGTAGCGCACAGCAGTCAAAGTCAGCATCTTCTTTCTGCCACGACCAGGTAGCATTTCAACAGTGCCCTTTGCCTTGATTTTGCGAATGATGCTTCCTATGGTGTCTCTTGGTATGTTTAACATCTTTGCAATCTTCTTATAGCCATTGCCCCTCCTGTGAAGAGAAATCACCTCTTCTCTTGTCTTCCTGGACCATTCTCTTGACTTCACCATGTTTGTAAACACACCAGTAAATGTCTAGAAGGAGCTGAGTATCACAGTCATTTTACATCTGCCTAATTGGTGCTTATTCTGCTTGATTGCTGCTCCTTGACATCCACAGGTCTTTTCAATACCTGATCGAAAACACTTGAATGAACCTCTGTTCTTAAGAGTGGTAGTCTTTAAGGGGTTGAATAATTGTGACAATGAAGAAATCACAAAAAAAAATACTGTATACTGTATTACACTGTAATACTGTATTACAAAAACAATTGATGTCATTTTAGTGGCATTTGGTTCTTTAAAAAGTCCTTGTAAGATTTCATTCTGAACACAATTACAAATGTACACTAAATTCCCTAAAACCCTTTACAGCATTGGGGGTTGAATAATTTTGAACACAACTGTATGTGCTCAGTCCCTCACCAGAACCTTATATATGGGAAACTTATAACAATGTACTTAATGCTGGGCAGCTGCATGTCCCCGACATGTTAGGCTACTTTTACTCTAGCGTTTTTTGCCGTCATGGATCTACCAAAACGCTTCTGTTACAATAATACAACAGCATGCATCCGTCATGAATGGATCCGGTTCTATTATGTCTTCTATAGCCATGACGGATCCGTCTTAAACACCATTGAAAGTCAATGAGGGATGGATCCGTATTCTAATGTGCCAGATTGTGTCCGAGAAAATGGATCCATCCCCCATTGACTTACATTGTGTGCCAGGAAGGATCCGTTTGGCTCCGCTTAGTCAGGCGGACAGCAAAAAGCTGCAGGCAGTATGGTGACTGATCGGAGGCAAACTGATGCATTCTGAGCTGATCCTTTTCCATTCAGAATGCAATAGGGCAAAACTGATCCATTTTGGACAGCTTTTGGGAGCCCTGAAAGGATCTCACAAACGGAAAGCCAAAGCGCTAGTGTAAAAGTAGCCTTAGGCTACTATTACACTAGCGGCAGCCTTCTCCGGCAGGCTGTTTCAGCGGGTGAAAGCAGACCTCCGGCGGCACGCGTGCACTAACTATAGTACAGATCCGGCAGGCTGCTCACCCACCGGAACAGCCTGCCGAAGAAGGCTGCCGCTAGTGTGAAACTAGCCTAAATGAGCCAGGAAAGAGAAAATCTGTCCATAGAAAATCTATGTGTGTGTGTGTGGTGATTGTTCTGTATTTTACCATATATGAAACAAAAATAATACTGTTGGTGATAATAAGAAAAAAATCTCACGTTTTCTCTTGTCAATATCTTAATGAGAATTTTAAAAATGTTTGCAAATGTATTAATCAGGAAAAACTAAGATGCCTGATGCTCCTACATTTATTAATACTGAGAATATCAGATCTTTATCCCAAGAGGAGGGCTTGGGCGGACCTCTGTGCATCAGCTCACCAAGAAAAGTCCCTGTAGGGTATATGGCCTGTCTGCTCTAGGTAAGAAAGATGACCAAGGTCACTCTATCTGAGTTCCAAAGATCCTGTGTGCAGATGAGAGAAACTCCCAGAAGGTCAGACATCACTGCCTCACCACAGAGTAGCCAGATAGAAGCTTTTCTTCAAGACACATGAACCTCAGGAGATGGGCAGAAGATTCACCTTCCAACAAGACAATGGTCCTATGCACACAGCCAATTCTGTGAATGTTCTTGAAGGCCCCATCCAGAACCCTGACGTGAAACTAATTGAACATCCCTGGAGAGACCTGAAAATGGCTTTCCACTAGGGATGAGCAGACCCGTGGATGTTCGGGTTCGCCGGGTTCAGCCAAACTTCAGGTCAAAGTTCGGGTTCGGGACCCGAACTTGACCTGAATTCAACCCGAACCCCATTAAAGTAAATTGGGACCTGAACTTTGGTGCACTAAAATGGCTGTAAAATAGTCATAGTAAGGGCTAGAGGGCTGCAACAAGGAAGCAAAATGGGGGTAAGAGCAGGACAATTGCCCTGCAAACAAATGTGGATAGGGAAATGACTTTAAATATAGAATAGAAAAAAATAAAAAATAATAATCTTGAACTAGGAGGTGGAGGTCAAAATGGAGTAGGAGGTTGAGAAGGCGGTGGACGTGGCAGTGTAGGTGTAAATTTGGGAAGACCCCAAAACATTAGGAAATAGAAAAGAGCATGCAAAGAGAAAGTGCGCTGGAGTATAACAATGGCTGGGTGAGGCCGGTATACATGTCTATTCTGCATAAGGTACGGAGAAGTCCTGTGGGATCCATGCCTGGTTCATTTTAATGAACGTGAGCTTGTAAACGTTGGCTGTGGACAGGTAGCTATGCTTGACTGTGACTGCCGTGCTAAACACACGTTCGGACAATACACTGGCTGCAGGGCAGGCCAGCACCTCCAAGGCGTAAAGGGCAAGCTCAGGCCATGTGCCCAATTTGGAGACCCAGAAGTTGAATGGGGCAGAACCCATAGACAGTAAGTGTAGGCATGTGCAAACGTACTGTTCCACCAAGTTGCTGAAATGCTGCCTCCTGCTAAGACGTTCCATCTCAGCTGGTGGTGCTGGTTATTGTGGCATGCTGACAAAGCTTTTCCACATTTCAGCCATGCTAACCCTCCCCTCTGAGGTGCTGGGGGTGCTCCAGCTGCGTTGGCGACTTCTTCCTCCTCCTCCTCTGCCTTCACCTTGTGCTTCCACTGAGCCCCCGCTGTCAGGTGTGAATGCCATCAGCAGCGCGTCTACCAGCGTGCGCTTGTACTCGCCCATCTTCTGATCACGTTCCAGTGAAGGAATTAAGAACAGAACATTGTCCTTGTAGCGCCGATCAAGCAGGGGGGCACTGGTTAGACAACTCGGCAGTCGTTGTGCAGGCACTGCAGCATGTAGTCTCTCATGTGTGCCAGGCTGACCAGAAGCAAAGACAAGCTGTGGAAGGTGTAATGTCTGTGTCCTCTGTATCCCCCCAGCCACACTCCATTGATGCCCATAAGCTGCTTTGGGTGCCAACCTGCTGTGAACATGGTTCCTCCTCCTCCTCCTAATCTTCCTTCTCCTCCTCATCCTGTAGAACTGTGCCCTGGCTGGACAGTTTTGTACCTGGCCTCTGCTGGTGCAGGAACCCACCCTCCAAGCCACTTGTGAGTGACTGGCCTGATAACCTTGGAAATGGTCCCTCTTTCTCCTCCTCTTCCTCCTGTGCCACATCCTCTTCCATCATCGCCCGAAGTGTTTTTTTATGGAGACATAGAAGTGGGATAGTAACACTGAGGACTGCGTCATCGGCACTGGCCACGTTGGTGAAGTAATCGAAACAGCGCAACACGGCACACATGTCCCGCATGGAGGCCCGCTCGTTGGTGGTGAAGTGCTGCTGTTCCATAGAGCAACTCACCCTTGCGTGCTGCAGCTCAAACTCCACTATCACCTGCTGCTGCTTGCACAGTCTCTCCAGCATGTGCAGGGTGGAGTTCCACCTTGTGGGTACTTCGCATATAAGGCGGTGAGAGGGAAGGCCGAAATTACGCTCCAGCGCAGACAGGCGAGCAGCAGGAGAGTGAGAAAGCCGAATGCATGCACAGACGGCCCACACTTTCTGCAGCAGCTCTGACATATATAATTTTTCAGGAGCCTCTGCAGCACTAGAGATGGCCCGAACTATCCGCCGGCGAACAGTTCCCGGCGAACATAGCTTGTTCGCGTTCGCCGCGGCGGGCGAACACATGCGATGTTCGGTCCGCCCCCTATACATCATCATTGAGCAAACTTTGACCCTGTACCTCACAGTCAGCAGACACATTCCAGCCAATTAGCAGCATACCCTCTCCTGAACACCATCTATTTTAGATTCATTCGGAATTTGCAGTCTTAGTGAGAGGAGGGACAGTGTAGCTGCTGCTGATTTAATTGGGAAATCGATAGCTAGGCTAGTGTATTCAGTGTCCACTCCAGTCCTGAAAGACTCATCTGATCTCTGCTGTAAGGACAGCGTCCTGACAACACCCCAAAAGGCCCTTTTTAGGGCTGCAACATTAGTCTGCTTTTTTTTTCTTTTCTCCATATATATATTGCAGTTGCCTGGTCTGCCCGTGTGTGAGGAGCTGCAGGTCCACAGACTGTAGTGTGCCCACTGCCAGTGCCCACCCCTGTCATCCCGTGTGGCACAGGACTTTGCATCAAAAAAGGCTTTTTATTTTTACACTTTAGTGTAATTTCAGTTGCTTGCCTGCTAGTGTGTGTCAGGCCGACTTCCACTGACTGTAGTGTGCCCACTGCCAGTGCCCACCCCTGTCATCCCCTGTGGCACAGGACTTTGCATCAAAAAAAGGCATTTCATTTTTGCACTTTAGTGTAATTTCAGTTGCTTGCCTGCTAGTGTGTGTCAGGCCGACTTCCACTGACTGTAGTGTGCCCACTGCCAGTGCCCACCCCTGTCATACCGTGTGGCACAGGACTTTGCATCAAAAAAAGGCATTTAATTTTTACACTTTAGTGTAATTTCAGTTGCTTGCCTGCTAGTGTGTGTCAGGCCGACTTCCACTGACTGTAGTGTGCCCACTGCCAGTGCCCACCACTGATACCGGGTGGCACAGTAGCTTGCCGATAAATAAGGCATTTAATTTTTACACATTAGTCTAATTTCAGTTGCTTGCCTGCTGCCAGTGTGTGTCAGGCCCACTTCCACTGACTGTAGTGTGCCCACTGCCAGTGCCAACCACTGATACCGGGTGAAACAGTAGCTTGCTGATAAATAAGGCATTTAATTTTTAGACAGTAGTCTAATTTCAGTTGCTTGCCTGCTGCCAGTGTGTGTCAGGCCCACTTCCACTGACTGTAGTGTGCCCACTGCCAGTGCCCACCACTGATACCAGGTGGCACAGTAGCTTGCCGATAAATAAGGCATTTAATTTTTAGACAGTAGTCTAAATTCAGTTGCTTGCCTGCTGCCAGTGTGTGTCAGGCCCACTTTCACAGACTGTAGTGTGCCCACTGCCAGTGCTAACCACTTATACCGGGTGGCACAGTAGCTTGCCGATAAATAAGGCATTTAATTTTTAGATAGTAGTATAGTTTCAGTTGCTTGCCTGCTGCCAGTGTGTGTCAGGCCCACTTCCACAGACTGTAGTGTGCCCACTGCCAGTGCCCACCACTCATACCGGGTGGCACAGTACCTAGCACGCGTAGTACCACTTATCTAAAAAAAAATGACAGGCAGAGGCAGGCCACCCCGCAGGGGCCGTCGTGGTCGTGGTGCTGTAATTTCCACTGTCCCTGGAATAATGCCCAGTGTTCAGAGGCCACGTACCCTGAACCCGAAAAATTCTGAGGACATAGTTGACTGGCTTAGACAGGACACCCAATCTTCAACAGCTTCCGCTAAGAACCTTGACGCACCATCCTCCTCCAGCTCAGCTTCGGTCACCTGCTCTCACGTTACCACGCTCCCGCCCGCCGCCACCACCACCACTACCACCACAGCCACCACAGCCGCTTCACTTGATCCATCAGAGGAGTTATTTACACATCAGTTGGATGCAATTAGTGATGCGCAACCATTATTGCCAGATGATGTAGATTACAGGGATATGTCTCAGTCAGGCAGGATTACACACATGGACGTACAGTGTGATGATGAAGATAATGATGTTGTACCCACTGCTGCTTCCTTTGCTGAGGTGTCAGATACAAGTGAAGCGGTTGATGATGACGATGTGTCCACGGATGCCACGTGGGTGCCTGCTCGAAGAGAAGAAGAGGGGGAAAGTTCAGAAGGGGAGACAGAGAGAATGAGGAGACGAGTTGGAAGCAGGGGGTGGTCGTCGCAAGGAGTTAGTGGCACAGTCAGACAGCATGTATCGGCACCCGGCGTCAACCAGACAGCACGCCAGTGAACGCATGCTGTTGCCACCACCAGACTGCCGTCATAGCAAAGCTCAGCAGTGTGGCATTTTTTTTGTGTGTCTGCCACTGATAACAGCAATGCCATTTGCAACCTGTGCCAAAAGAAACTGAGTCGTGGGAAGTCCAACACCCACCTCGGTACAACTGCTTTGCGAAGGCACATGATCTCACATCACAAACGCCTATGGGATCAACACATGAGTACAAGCAGCACACAAACTCAAAGCCACCATGCTCCTCCTGGTCCAGCATCTTCAGCCACGTCAACCACTGCTGTCCTCCCTGCCCCCTCTCAACCAACCGCCACTCCTCCTCTCACCTTCAGCAGTTCCTGCTCATCTGCCCACAGTCAGGTGTCTGTCAAGGACATGTTTGAGCGTAAGAAGCCAATGTCATAGAATCACCCCCTTGCCCGGTGATTGACAACTGGCTTGACGGAACTCTTAGCCCGCCAGCTTTTACCATACCAGCTGGTGGAGTCTGAGGCCTTTAAAAAATTTGTCGCTATTGGGACACCACAGTGGAAGGTACCCAGACGAATTTTTTTTTTCAAAAAAGGCAATCCCAAACCTCTACAATGTCATTGAAAAGGAAATCATGGCATCTCTGGCATACAGTGTTGGGGCAAGGGTCCATCTGACCACTGAAACCTGGTCTGCAAAGCACAGTCAGGGCAGGTATATCACGTATACTGCGCATTGGGTCAACCTGCTGATGGCTGACAAGCATGGAATGCGTGGCTCCGCAGCGGAGTTGGTGACACCGCCACGACTTGCAGGCAGACCTACTGCCACCTCCTCTACTTCTACTCCATCCTCTTCAATATCCTCCTCGGCTGAGTCCTCTTCTGCTGCGGCGTCTGGCTGCACATCAACTGAATCCACCCAGCTCCGCAGGGGCTATTCCACATCCCGGATACGACAGTGTCACGCTATCTTGGGGTTGACTTGCCTGAAAGCAGAGAGCCACACAGGACCAGCACTCCTGTCCGCCCTGAACGCACAGGTGGATCAGTGGCTGATCCCGCACCAACTGGAGATCAGCAAAGTGGTGTGTGACAATGGAACAAATTTGTTGTCGGCATTGAATTTGGGCAAGTTGTCACATGTGCCGTGCATGGCACATGTGTTGAATCTTATCGTACAACGCTTTGTGTCTAAGTACCCAGGCTTACAGGACGTCCTCAAGCAGGCCAGGAAGGTGTGTGGCCATTAGAGATGGCCCGAACTATCCGCCGGCGAACAGTTCCCGGCGAACATAGCTTGTTCGCGTTCGCCTCTGCCGGGCGAACATATGCGATGTTCGGTCCGCCCCCTATACATCATCATTGAGCAAACTTTAACCCTGTACCTCACAGTCAGCAGACACATTCCAGCCAATCAGCAGCATACCCTCCCTCCCAGACCCTCCCACCTCCTGAACAGCATCCATTTTAGATTCATTCTGAAGCTGCAGTCTTAGTGAGAGGAGAGAGAGTGTAATTGCTGCTGATTTAATTGGGAAATTGATAGCTAGGCTAGTGAATTCAGTGTCCACTCCAGTCCTGAAAGACTCATCTGATCTCTGCTGTAAGGACAGCGTCCTGACAGCACCCCAAAAAGCCCTTTTTAGGGCTGCAACATTAGTCTGCTTTTTTTTTTCCTTTATATACATATTGTAGTTGCCTGGCCTGCCTGTGTGTGAGGAGCTGCAGGCCCACAGACTGTAGTGTGCCCACTGCCAGTGCCCACCCCTGTCATTCCGTGTGGTACAGGACTTTGCATCAAAAAAGGCATTTAATTTTTACACTTTAATCTAAGGTTAGTTGCCTGCCAGTGTGTGTCAGGCTGACTTCCACTGACTGTAGTGTGCCCACTGCCAGTGCCCACCACTCATACCGGCTGGCACAGGACTTTGCATAAAAAGGCATTTAATTTTTACACTTTAGTGTAATTTCAGCTGCTTGCCTGCTGCTAGTGTGTGTCAGGCCGACTTCAACTGACTGTAGTGTGCCCACTGCCAGTGCCCACCCCTGTCATCCCGTGTGGCACAGGACTTTGCTTAAAAAAAGGCACTTAATTTTTACACTTTAATCTAAGGTTAGTTGCCTGCCAGTGTGTGTCAGGCTGACTTCCACTGACTGTAGTGTGCCCACTGCCAGTGTCCACCACTCATACCGGCTGGCACAGGACTTTGCATAAAAAGGCATTTAATTTTTACACTTTAGTGTAATTTCAGCTGCTTGCCTGCTGCTAGTGTGTGTCAGGCCGACTTCAACTGACTGTAGTGTGCCCACTGCCAGTGCCCACCCCTGTCATCCCGTGTGGCACAGGACTTTGCTTAAAAAAAGGCACTTAATTTTTACACTTTAATCTAAGGTTAGTTGCCTGCCAGTGTGTGTCAGGCTGACTTCCACTGACTGTAGTGTGCCCACTGCCAGTGTCCACCACTCATACCGGCTGGCACAGGACTTTGCATAAAAAAGGCATTTAATTTTTACACTTTAGCGTAATTTCAGCTGCTTGCCTGCTGCTAGTGTGTGTCAGGCCGACTTCAACTGACTGTAGTGTGCCCACTGCCAGTGCCCACCCCTGTCATCCCGTGTGGCACAGGACTTTGCTTAAAAAAGGCACTTAATTTTTACACTTTAATCTAAGGTTAGTTGCCTGCCAGTGTGTGTCAGGCTGACTTCCACTGACTGTAGTGTGCCCACTGCCAGTGTCCACCACTCATACTGGCTGGCACAGGACTTTGCATAAAAAGGCATTTAATTTTTACACTTTAGTGTAATTTCAGCTGCTTGCCTGCTGCTAGTGTGTGTCAGGCCGACTTCCACTGACTGTAGTGTGCCCACTGCCAGTGTCCACCACTCATACCGGCTGGCACAGGACTTTGCATAAAAAGGCATTTAATTTTTACACTTTAGTGTAATTTCAGCTGCTTGCCTGCTGCTAGTGTGTGTCAGGCCGACTTCAACTGACTGTAGTGTGCCCACTGCCAGTGCCCACCCCTGTCATCCCGTGTGGCACAGGACTTTGCTTAAAAAAAGGCACTTAATTTTTACACTTTAATCTAAGGTTAGTTGCCTGCCAGTGTGTGTCAGGCTGACTTCCACTGACTGTAGTGTGCCCACTGCCAGTGTCCACCACTCATACCGGCTGTCACAGGACTTTGCATAAAAAGGCATTTAATTTTTACACTTTAGTGTAATTTCAGCTGCTCACCTGCTGCTAGTGTGTGTCAGGCCGACTTCAACTGACTGTAGTGTGCCCACTGCCAGTGCCCACCCCTGTCATCCCGTGTGGCACAGTACTTTGCATCAAAAAAGGCATTTAATTTTTACACTTTAGTGTAATTTCAGTTGCTTGCCTACTGCTAGTGTGTGTCAGGCTGACTTCCACTGACTGTAGTGTGCCCACTGCCAGTGCCAACCACTGATACCGGGTGGCACAGTAGCTTGCCGATAAATAAGGCATTTAATTTTTAGACAGTAGTCTAAATTCAGTTGCTTGCCTGCTGCCAGTGTGTGTCAGGCCCTCTTCCACTGACTGTAGTGTGCCCACTGCCAGTGCCAACCACTGATACCGGGTGGCACAGTAGCTTGCCGATAAATAAGGCATTTAATTTTTAGACAGTAGTCTAAATTCAGTTGCTTGCCTGCTGCCAGTGTGTGTCAGGCCCTCTTCCACTGACTGTAGTGTGCCCACTGCCAGTGACAACCACTGATACCGGGTGGCACAGTAGCTTGCCGATAAATAAGGCATTTAATTTTTAGACAGTAGTCTAAATTCAGTTGCTTGCCTGCTGCCAGTGTGTGTCAGGCCCTCTTCCACTGACTGTAGTGTGCCCACTGCCAGTGCCAACCACTGATACCGGGTGGCACAGTAGCTTGCCGATAAATAAGGCATTTAATTTTTAGACAGTAGTCTAAATTCAGTTGCTTGCCTGCTGCCAGTGTGTGTCAGGCCCTCTTCCACTGACTGTAGTGTGCCCACTGCCAGTGCCAACCACTGATACCGGGTGGCACAGTAGCTTGCCGATAAATAAGGCATTTCATTTTTAGACAGTAGTCTAAATTCAGTTGCTTGCCTGCTGCCAGTGTGTGTCAGGCCCACCTCCACAGACTGTAGTGTGCCCACTGCCAGTGCCAACCACTGATACCGGGTGGCACAGTAGCTTGCCGATAAATAAGGCATTTAATTTTTAGACAGTAGTCTAAATTCAGTTGCTTGCCTGCTGCCAGTGTGTGTCAGGCCCGCTTCCACTGACTGTAGTGTGCCCACTGCCAGTGCCAACCACTGATACCGGGTAGCACAGTAGCTTGCCGATAAATTAGGCATTTAATTTTTAGACAGTAGTCTAAATTCAGTTGCTTGCCTGCTGCCAGTGTGTGTCAGGCCCTCTTCCACTGACTGTAGTGTGCCCACTGCCAGTGCCAACCACTGATACCGGGTGGCACAGTAGCTTGCCGATAAATAAGGCATTTAATTTTTAGACAGTAGTCTAAATTCAGTTGCTTGCCTGCTGCCAGTGTGTGTCAGGCCCTCTTCCACTGACTGTAGTGTGCCCACTGCCAGTGACAACCACTGATACCGGGTGGCACAGTAGCTTGCCGATAAATAAGGCATTTAATTTTTAGACAGTAGTCTAAATTCAGTTGCTTGCCTGCTGCCAGTGTGTGTCAGGCCCTCTTCCACTGACTGTAGTGTGCCCACTGCCAGTGCCAACCACTGATACCGGGTGGCACAGTAGCTTGCCGATAAATAAGGCATTTAATTTTTAGACAGTAGTCTAAATTCAGTTGCTTGCCTGCTGCCAGTGTGTGTCAGGCCCTCTTCCACTGACTGTAGTGTGCCCACTGCCAGTGCCAACCACTGATACCGGGTGGCACAGTAGCTTGCCGATAAATAAGGCATTTCATTTTTAGACAGTAGTCTAAATTCAGTTGCTTGCCTGCTGCCAGTGTGTGTCAGGCCCACCTCCACAGACTGTAGTGTGCCCACTGCCAGTGCCAACCACTGATACCGGGTGGCACAGTAGCTTGCCGATAAATAAGGCATTTAATTTTTAGACAGTAGTCTAAATTCAGTTGCTTGCCTGCTGCCAGTGTGTGTCAGGCCCGCTTCCACTGACTGTAGTGTGCCCACTGCCAGTGCCAACCACTGATACCGGGTAGCACAGTAGCTTGCCGATAAATTAGGCATTTAATTTTTAGACAGTAGTCTAAATTCAGTTGCTTGCCTGCTGCCAGTGTGTGTCAGGCCCTCTTCCACTGACTGTAGTGTGCCCACTGCCAGTGCCAACCACTGATACCGGGTGGCACAGTAGCTTGCCGATAAATAAGGCATTTAATTTTTAGACAGTAGTCTAAATTCAGTTGCTTGCCTGCTGCCAGTGTGTGTCAGGCCCACTTCCACAGACTGTAGTGTGCCCACTGCCAGTGCCAACCACTCATACCGGGTGGCACAGTACCTAGCACGCGTAGTACCACTTATCTAAAAAAAAAATGACAGGCAGAGGCAGGCCACCCCGCAGGGGCCGTCGTGGTCGTGGTGCTGTGATTTCCACTGTCCCTGGAATAATGCCCAGTTTTCAGAGGCCATGTACCCTGAACCCGAAAAATTCAGAGGACGTAGTTGACTGGCTTAAACAGGACACCCAATCTTCAACAGCTTCCGCTAAGAACCTTGACGCACCATCCTCCTCCAGCTCAGCTTCGGTCACCTGCTCTCAAGTTACCACGCACCCGCCCGTCGCCACCACCACCACTACCACCACAGCCACCACAGCCAATTCACTTGATCCGTCAGAGGAGTTATTTACACATCAGTTGGATGCAATTAGTGATGCGCAACCATTATTTCCAGATGATGTAGATTACGGGGATATGTCTCAGTCAGGCAGGATTACACACATGGACGTACAGTGTGATGATGATGATGATGATGTTGTACCCGCTGCTGCTTCCTTTGCTGAGGTGTCAGATACAAGTGAAGCGGTTGATGATGACGATGTGTCCACGGATGCCACGTGGGTGCCTGCTCGAAGAGAAGAAGAGGGGGAAAGTTCTGAAGGGGAGACAGAGAGATTGAGGAGACGAGTTGGAAGCAGGGGGAGGTCGTCGCAAGGAGTTAGTGGCACAGTCAGACAGCATGTATCGGCACCTGGGGTCAGCCAGACAGCACGCCAGTCAACGCATGCTGTTGCCACCACTAGAATGCCGTCATTGCAAAGCTCAGCAGTGTGGCATTTTTTTTGTGTGTCTGCCTCTGATAAAAGCAATGCCATTTGCAGCCTGTGCCAAAAGAAACTGAGTTGTGGGAAGTCCAACACCCACCTTGGTACAACTGCTTTGCGAAGGCACATGATCTCACATCACAAACGCCTATGGGATCAACACATGAGTACAAGCAGCACACAAACTCAAAGCCACCATGCTCCTCCTGGTCCAGCATCTTCAGCCACGTCAACCACTGCTGTCCTCCCTGCCCCCTCTCAACCACCCGCCACTCCATCTCTCACCTTCAGCAGTTCCTGCTCATCTGCCCACAGTCAGGTGTCTGTCAAGGACATGTTTGAGCATAAGAAGCCAATGTCACAAAGTCACCCCTTGCCCGGCGACTGACAGCTGGCTTGACGGAACTCTTAGCCCGCCAGCTTTTACCATACCAGCTGGTAGAGTCTGAGGCCTTCAAAAATTTGTCGCTATTGGGACACCACAGTGGAAGGTACCCGGACGAAATTTTTTTCAAAAAGGCAATCCCAAACCTCTACCATGTCATTGAAAAGGAAGTCATGGCATCTCTGGCATACAGTGTTGGGGCAAGGGTCCATCTGACCACTGATACCTGGTCTGCAAAGCACGGTCAGGGCAGGTATATCACGTATACTGCGCATTGGGTCAACCTGCTGACGGCTGACAAGCATGGAATGCGTGGCTCCGCAGCGGAGTTGGTGACACCACCACGACTTGCAGGCAGACCTACTGCCACCTCCTCTACTCCTACTCCATCCTCTTCAATATCCTCCTCGGCTGAGTGCTCTTCTGCTGCGGCGTCTGGCTGCACATCAACTGATTCCCCCAGCTCCCCAGGGGCTATTCCACATCCCGGATACGACAGTGTCACGCTATCTTGGGGTTGACTTGCCTGAAAGCAGAGAGCCACACAGGACCAGCACTCCTGTCCGCCCTGAACGCACAGGTGGATCAGTGGCTGACCCCGCACCAACTGGAGATCGGCAAAGTGGTGTGTGACAATGGAAGCAATCTGTTGGCGGCATTAAATTTGGGCAAGTTGTCACATGTGCCGTGCATGGCACATGTGTTGAATCTCATCGTACAACGTTTTGTGTCTAAGTACCCAGGCTTACAGGACGTCCTCAAGCAGGCCAGGAAGGTGTGTGGCCATTTCAGGCGTTCCTACACGGCCATGGCGCACTTTTCCGATATTCAGCGGCGAAACAACATGCCAGAGAGGCGCTTGATATGCGACAGCCCGACACGTTGGAATTCAACACTCCTAATGTTCGACCGCCTGCTCCAACAAGAAAAAGCCGTCAACGAGTATTTGTATGACCGAGGTGCTAGGACAGCCTCTGCGGAGCTGGGAATCTTTTTGCCACGTTACTGGACACTCATGCGCAATGCCTGTAGGCTTATGCGTCCTTTTGAGGAGGTGACAAACCTAGTCAGTCGCACCGAAGGCACCATCAGCGACCTCATCCCATTTGTTTTCTTCCTGGAGCGTGCCCTGCGAAGAGTTCTGGATCAGGCTGTAGATGAGCGTGAAGAGGAAGAGGAAGAGTTGTGGTCACCATCACCACCAGAAACAGCCTTGTCATCATCGCTTGTCGGACCTGCAGCAACGCTGGAAGAGGAGTATGAGGAAGAGGAGTCAGAGGAAGAATGTGGCGGCTTTGAGGAGGAGGAAGACCAACCACAGCAGGCACCCCAGGGTGCTCGTTGTTGTCACCTATCTGGGACCCATGGTGTTGTACGTGGCTGGGGGGAAGAACAGACCGTCAATGACATCAGTGAGGACGAGGAACGGGAAATGAGTAGCTCTGCATCCAACCTTGTTCAAATGGGGTCTTTCATGCTGTCATGTCTGTTGAGGGACACTCGTATAAAAAGGATGAAGGAGAACGACCTGTACTGGGTGGCCACGCTACTAGACCCCCGGTATAAGCAGAAAGTGGCAGAAATGTTACCAAATTACCGAAAGTCGGAAAGGATGCAGCAGTTCAAAATCAAACTAAAAAATATGCTTTACACAGCTTATAAGGGGGATGTCACAGCACAACGGGAATTTAACAGGGGACGAGGTGAGTGTAATCCTCCTCCTACCACGGCGGCAAGGACTGGACGATTTACAGATGTGTTGTTGATGGAGGACATGCGGAGCTTTTTAAGTCCTACTCATCGCCACAGCCCTTCGGGATCCAGCCTTAGAGAACGACTCGACCGACAGGTAGCAGACTACCTCGACTTAACAGCAGATATCGACACTCTGAGGAGCAATGAACCCCTTCACTACTGGGTGTGCAGGCTTGACCTGTGGCCTGAGCTATCCCAGTTCGCGATAGAACTTCTGGCCTGCCCTGCTTCAAGTGTCCTGTCAGAAAGGACCTTCAGTGCAGCAGGAGGCATTGTCACTGACAAGAGGTCGCCTCGGTCAAAAAAGTGTTGATTACCTCACCTTCATAAAGATGAATGAGGCATGGATCCCGAAGGGACTGACAGTGGGGGATACGTTTGACTAACAAAAGGCCTGATTACATGCCTTGGCCTAAAATGGTCCCCACGCTGCTGTATTTAATGTCTGCATACCGAATGACTTTCGTGAATTCTCCACCACCAACTAGGGTTCAAGCCGTAATGTTTTAGTCACTTTTCTGCCTGGAAAACATCAATTTTTCCGGCCGCTGCTACAATAGCGGCTGCAACAATGCCATTATTTTTCAGGCATGTGTACATGCCTAATTTTTCTGTCCTATGGTGCAGCACTGTGGCTGCAAAAACAAACCCAAAAAAAAAGGCACATACAAGTGTCCCCTTCGTGATTGTTACTTTGTTGTGGTGAAGGGGCTTGCGTATCACAATGAAGCAATTATCACCTCTATGAGTGTGTTTGCAATGTTGCCACACCCCAGATGATAAGGTCGTTGCTTCATTATGGTCAGACCAAAAGCGATCGGACAGCTGGATAATATTTCATAGAAAAAACAATTAATTTACCTTTTTTTTTTTATGTTGTATGGGTTTTTAATACATAAAGTAAAAAATCATAATAAAGTCTCTTAATAGTTTATTAGAAATAATGCAGACAATTAAAAAAAATCCCCATCAATTCTAAAGTTTGTACGGACCCGAACGTTACAGTTCGGGTTCACTCAACACTATTTTCCACTGACAAGCGCATCCAACCTGATGGTGCTTGAGAGGATCTGCAGAGAAGAATGGCAGATAATTCCCAAATTCAGGTGTGAATAACCTTGTGGCATCATACTCATGAAGACTGGAGGCTGTAATCACTGGCAAAGGTGCTTCAACTAGGTCTTGAGTAAAGTGTTTGAATACTTATGTCATAAATAATACGAGATACAAGATTTTTTCCTTTTCCTTTTAAAAAAAATAGATAAGATTTTGAACATCCTGTTTTCACTTTCTCAATACCCCAGTATTGAGTGCAGAATTTATTAAAGCAGATAATCTCCAATGTGAGGACTGCGACCACAGCCACCACTCCTCTCCACTTCACGCCTCCCCTGTGGGCCAGCGAGCCATATAGCCCAAAATAAAGATTATTTGCAGCAAGCCTCCACCTGCTTTGACCTTTAAAAACATTCTAAACAATAACACAAAATAAAATCATTTATAACAAATTATGTGAATAATTTCTTCCTATATTAATACAACAGCAAAAAATAGGGATTAATCATCCTTACAAATGCTCCCAGCATTCACAGACTGTAAAGCAAGACTATTTTTGTACATAAATAACCCTTCTAAAATACTTTTCCTATTGACCTGAATGTCTCAAACAAGCCAAATTAGTTTGCGTAGACATTTTTTCTGTACATTAAAACAAAGGTTGCTGAAATTTACCAACACTCAGCAAAAATCAGAACTATGTTTAACACCTCTAACTGCTGCACAGGTTTGCAAAGCATCATAATGTGTCCTTATCCCCTGCAGCAGTGAAAGAGCAATAGCACAAAAACAAGTAAAATGCCCCTGAATTGTTGAGATAGTGGCAGGAATTCTGGCCACTATGGAGCGGTTTTACATTTAGACAGCAGGTGCTCTTCAAGACGTGGTTATGGCAACAAAATAAATGATGGATAATTGCTTTTGTGACAACTTGCCAATTAAATTAGACTCAGCAGAATAACATAATGACAATTTGTTATGCTCTGGTGGGCACTAACATACCAATCATAATTAAATGCTATGACTGAAATAGAATGCTCTGCGACGCAGGAATATATAACCCCAATTCCCTCTCAGTGAAACATTATAGGCTCAGGCTTGATTTTAATTTCTGTGGGATAATAACATTAGTACACATCAGAATTTGTTTCCATGTATGTGCGTGCAAGAGCCTGCAGTTTGGGGTGGTTTAGCATATTCCTGTGCTGTACGCCATTTCTCATCAGGTATTGTGGGCAGATTTGTTTAGGCTGCGGTTTAATATTGCTCCAAAGGGATGACTCAGTGCCACTCTCCGCTACTTGTCATTCATGGATCATGGGACTCTACTTTGTACATCGTTAATATTCATTAAAATAATGTGAAGAGTTAAATGAGAACATTGCTCTTTAAATTCTGAGTGTAATAGAGATATATGGAATGCATTAAAAATCTGGAATAAAATTTAGGATAGTATATAAGACCGAAAAAAGACATTTGTCCATCCAGTTCGGCCTGTTTCCTACAAGTTGATCCAGAGATGATGGGATGTCAAGATTTTGTCAATATTCACCTGATCAGTATCGTTAAAAGAGAGTCTGTCGGTCTAAAACAGGGATCAGCAACCTTCGGCACTCCAGATGATGTGAAACTACAACTCCCAACACTTAGCTGTTCTTGTAACGCCCATAGAAGTGAAAGGAGGACTCTGGGAGTTGTAGTTTCAGAACAGCTGGAGTGCCAAAGTTTGCTGATCCCTGGTCTAAAACCTGGCACAATTCCTGGTAGAGCTGTGTCATCAAAATATATCCATAGGTCTCTGTCCCCAAGCAGTTGCAGTATTCACGAGAAAAAGCTTTTAATAAATATGATAATTAGGGGTAATATTCACCGAGCACTGGCCTGAGCTACTCCATGCATTATAGCACCTCTGGTTGCCAGAGTCTTCCTCTCCTACTTGATTGACAGCATCATCTCCCCTAACTGGCATCCCTCACGTGCCCTGTTCAATACAATCAGGGCACATGCACATTAAAGCACATTGTCCTGGCCCTGCTGCACAGAACTGTACTGCCCATCAGCTGACGTTGTAAGGATCAGAACAGGTGCAGGATTTTATTGCCAGGCCCTGTCAATCAAGTAGGAGAGTAAAGGGCTAGCAGAAGGAAGTGGAGGAGCTAAAGTGCACCAAGTGGCTTGGGTCAGCCCTCGGTAAACTAACACCTAATTAGCAGATTTATTAAACGTTCTTTTTGTAATAACTGTGACAATGTATTGGGGAAAGGTAGAATGGATATAAGTTGGTGAGGCAGCCCTACCAGATATTGTGCCTTGTTTAACAATAGCAAAGACAGGTGCACTCTGTGGTAAGACTAAACCCTCACACTGATGTTAAAATTGAGAGGTTAGTTCGACATATCCTACTAGGAGAACATGTCTTAAGCTCGGGCACCGCGCCAAGGTCTCTCAAGTAGCCCGAGGCCCTACCACTCACCTACCTGTGCCGTATGGGCAATACCAGGGGCCAGTGGGCGAATTACGGGAGCATAAGACCTGACTCACAGACAGCTTACCAGTAACCTCCAGCATGTAGCCATGCTTGCAATGGGAGGTGGGAGGTGCCTGTGAGTCCCACCTGAGACTGGCTGATATGGCCCAGAGCCTCCCAGGTGCACCTAAATGTAGCCTGTAGAGGAAAAACAGGCACATTTAAATTGGCGTTTATACACGTCCAAACATAAGAATATACAAACCATTAGAAAACGTGATGTGGTGTTAAACAGGCTGGATATGCTCAAACCCATATGCAGTTGTGCATGTGTATAGGGGACCATATCCTGCACTTGTAGTCTGTTACTGATGGCAATCGATAGCAAAATAATGCATATAATGGAAGATGCCAGCAACGGACTACAAGTACAACAATAACCATCCTACATAAGGTAACGATTATGTGGATGTGGAGAACAATCAAAAACTTAACAATAGCAAAGACAGGTGCACTCTGCGGTAATACTAAACCCTCACACTGATGTTTAAATTGAGAGGTTAGTTCGACATATCCTACTAGTGACATATCCCCTTACTTATCCCCTACTAGTGACATATATCCCCTTAGTGACCAGCCTACTAGTGACATATCCCCTTACTTATCCCCTACTAGTGACATATATCCCCTTACTGACCAAGTGTTTTTCTTACTTTTTTAATCATCGCGTTCCAAGAACTATAACTTTTTTATTTTTCCGTCTTTATAGCTTTATAAGGGCTTGTTTTTTGCGGGACAAGTTGTAGTTTTTAATGGCGTCCATTTTTCAGTATAAATAACATGATTTCTTTATTCTCTGGGTCAGTAAGATTACAATGATACCAAATACATATATTTTTTTTTTTACGTTTTACTACTGTTTTGCAATAAACCCCCTTTTTTTTTTAAAGAAAAAAATGTTTTTGCATTGCCGCTTCCCAAGACCCATAACTTTTTTCTTTTTCTTTCTATGGAGTTGTGTGAAGCCTTGATTTTTGCGGGATGACTTGTATTTTTCATTGGTATCATTTTGGAGTAAATGGCGCTTTCTGATCGCTTGTTATTACATTTTTTTAGTGGCAACTAAGAATAAACTAGCAATTCTGTCTTTTTTTTTTTTTTACGGCATTCACCGTAGGGTATAACTTACGTGATATTTGTGTAGTCTGGGTCGTTACGGATGCGGCAATACCAAACACATGGGGAAGATATTTTTTTTTTGCAGTTTTTTTTCATTGAAAAGCGTAATTTTTTATGGATTTTTTTTTAATTAATAAATGTGGTTTGTTTTTTTCTTTTATTTACACTTAATAGTCCCACAAGGGGTCTATAACAGACAGTATTTTGATTGCTTTTAAAATTCAATGCACTATCCCTATAGTGCATTGCATTTTAATGGCAATGCTATTCTAACATTGACTAGCAGGCTGCAGCCTGCTGGAAAATACTGAAGGCTGGTCTGGGGCCCACATCAGACCCCTGCCAGCCTTCATATACATCAGCACCCTGCAATTGCATTTGCGGGGTGACGATGGGAGACAGAGGGAATCCGCTCCCTCTGTCAGCACTTTGCATGCGGTCGGCACCATTGCCCGCGGCATGTAAAGTGTTAAACAGCCCGGATCAGTCCGAGGGACCCGTGCAGCACTTAGACTGGGCCGACATAAAAAAGCGGCGGCCCAGCCTAAGGCCCCTTAGTGACCGCCGTAAATAGGCATATGGGTGGTTACTAAGGGGTTAAAACTGATTCACATCTGCGTTGAGGTTTCAGTACTTCTCATCCATTGGAAAAACTTAAAAAATGAAAAAAAGATCTATTTTATTTCCCATGTGTTTCAATGGATTACTTTGTGTGTCAGAAGTGTTCATTTTGTGTAAATTCTGTCAGGTTTCAGTTATTTTGGACAGGAGAAAAAGTTCTGTCTGGTTACATTCACACGGTAAGTATGTGGCATCAGTATTTGTATGCCAAAGCTCTGGAAAGATTTGTTCCTCTTCTCTGTTTTGGAACCACTCCTAGTTTTGGCGTATAAACTGACCAACCAAATACTGACGATGTTAAAGTGGCCTTTCTTGTACTTTTTCTCCTGTCAAAAATAACTGAACTGAAACCTGACAGAAGTGACGGAAATTGAGCACAAAAGAAACTCAAAATAAAATGGATTAATTTTTTTTTTCCATTTCTGACAGATTAGCAAAAAACAGAAAGCTCAACGCAGATGCGAACGAGTGTAATGCATAAAAAAGTAACAAAACAATGAAATATGTTATGTGATCTACACCTGAACAAAAAAATACAATTATTTTGGCATCTATTTAAATACTAGTCACATGGTATTAAAGGGGTTTTCCAAACATGCCCCCCCCCCAAATACCCGGGCCCCTCATATAGATTATACTTATCCTGCTTCCCTCATGGCCACCACTCCATCTCCCTGTCGTGCGGATCAAAATATCCAGCGGTTGAGCCAAAAGCAGGCCTGTCACCCGCGATGCTATGGAGGCTCATCTCCGTTGCGGCCTGCAATTGGCCACCCGCCCAATACAAGCCCATTGTCACCTGTCGCCGGATGTTTTGATCCTGATTCAAGCAAAGAGGAGATGCAGCGGCGGCCATGCGCGGAGCAGGAGCTATGCAGTGTCGGGGAGTGGGGTAAGTAAAATCTATATGAGGGGTGTTGTTTGCACCAGGAGAGTGTCACCAACGGGACTTGGTGAAGTAAAGGCCCTAGATACAGGTGGCCACTAAGTTAGTTGGTGGACACCAAGATAGTTAACTTAGCTGACTCCAGCTAATCCAGGGAGGGCTTTTACTGGGAACAGGCAATGTGCTGGGTGGGTGCCTGTTGCCCATGCTCCAGTCCGGGATTTTGGACAATGCTCATGTCCAGGGATGCTATTTAATCCTGTTGCTGGACTTGGGTGTGGCTCCCAGTCTGGGAAAGGAGCAGGCTGTGTCGAGGCCTGTGGGAGCCGGGACCCTCTAACCCTCTGTATGGGGTAAGCACTGGTGATGTGTTTTGGGGCGCTGGGTGGTAGACCCAGATCCCGATAGAGAGGGAAAGACTATTTTGTCAGTGGCCAGACGGCCGAGGATTTATGTTTGTGATTTATGTTTTGGTTGCTGCTTTGTGCTTGAAAATAAAGCATCATTTGGACTTCAATCTGGTGTCCGTGGCGAACTCTGTGAGAATGACCTCCGAATAAGAGACGATCCCTACATATGGTGGAGGATGCGGGCAGGCGTCCCTGCTGGAAAAGGCAAGCGTTGCTGGGAGCAACAACCAAGCAGAAAGAGCAGGCGCTGCTGAAAACTGCTGTGCGGGAGTTTAAAGGGTCAAGGGAGCTGTGTACTGCAGTGGTGTGCTGGACTTTGCTGGGTTGCAAAAGAGATTGTTCAGTTTAAATTTTTTTTTTCGGGTGTGGTCCCTGATGTATAAGTAAACTGTTTGCTGACAACTCTGCTGCCATGGGTCTCATGGTGGAGTATGCCTGGCGGTTGTGGCGCATACAGCAGGCAGAAGAAATGGCCATAGCAGTTGGCTATACTGGAAGTGAGCTGGAAAAATTTGATGCACAGCGAGAGGCTCTAGAGTTGCAGCTGCAGCTGGCTCTGAAAAGAGGGTCTTCATCGCTGTATGGACACTTTGCAGAGGACGGAGGTGTGGCCGGAGTTCCCAAGGAGAATTCTCAGGAGGTCCCATATCCCCTGTGACTGTGCACAGAGCCTAAAAAGGTATGGATGGAGTGACCATCCGGAAAAATACAGGAGACAAGTCCAAGGTGTTTCCCGCAGCAACTATTTAATGCGGAGCAGAGTGCTGAGTCTGTGATGACAATGGGTAAGACTGTTCCTGTTAGTAATTATGTGACAGTGTGGCAGCGGATACCTGCTGGGCTGGTGAGCGATAAATCGCCAAGGCGAGGAACTGTCTCGGAAGTGTGTGACATTGGGGAAACCGCAGTGTCTGAACAGGCGGGTAGGCCTGTTATGATTACTCCCTCGCAAGAATCTGCAGGGAAAAGTGTTTTTGTATTACCTCAGCTGCCCATGATCAAAGCTAGAAAATGGGTGACATGGTGATAAAAGGCAGTCCAGTTGGAGTGTTGTTGACCTTTCAAAAGGATTGAAAAGGATCCCAAGAGGGGATTGAAACGGTGCCTGTCATGTCACATGTGTGAATAAAACTTCACCTTTTTTCATTTGGAGAAGAGTGCTGCATTAATTTTTTTGGGATGTGTATGCCCGATATCAAGGGACGAACGCGTGCACCTAAAGAACAAGGAAGGAGTGCGGCCTGGCTTTGTATATATTATATATATACACACATACACACTGCATATATTGCTCAGTGTAATAGATGCAATATGTACATATATATAGTATATACAGCAGTGTACTGATATGTGAGGTGCGAGGTATAATAGATGCAGCGTGTACAGATATATAGTATATACAGCAGTGTACTGATGTGAGAGGTAGAGAGTATAATAGATGCAATGTGTACAGATATATAGTATATATAGCAGTATACTGATATGTGAGGTATGAGGAATAATATATGCAGTGTGTATAGATATATAGTATATACAGCAGTGTACTGATATGTTAGGTACGAGGTAAAATAGATGAAGTGTGTACAGATATATTGTATATACAGCAGTGCACTGATATATGAGATACCAGCAGTAATTTATACCTCACGTCAATACGTATTTACTATATACCTGTACACACTGCATCTATTATACCTCGTACCTCACATGTCAGTACTAGCTGTATATAGAATATATTTGTACACACTGCATCTATTATACTTTGTACCTCACATATTACACTACTGTACAGATGTAGCAACGCTACCGCTCCTATCACAATCGCGAAAGCAAAGAACGATAGTGCAGAGTAAGGCTGGGTTCACACGAGCGTGTCCGGATTAGGTCCGGATGCGTTGCGGATGCGTTGCGGATGCATTCAGTGAAAACTGAGCGTTTTCACAGGCAAAGCCATTCAGTTTTGCCTGCGATTGCGTTCAGTTGTTCAGTTTTTTCCGCGCGGATGCAATGCGTTTTGATGCGTTTTTCACGCGCGTGATAAAAAACTGAAGGTTTACAAACAACATCTCCTAGCAACCATCAGTGAAAAACGCAACGCACCCGCACTTGCTTGCGGATGCTATGCATTATTAACGCAGCCCCATTCATTTCTATGGGGCTGCGGATGCGTTTATAACGCATAAGATAGAGCATGCTGCGATTTACACACGTTGCAGAAGTGATGCGTGAAAAAAAACGCTCATGTACACAGCCCCATAGAAATGAATGGGTCAGGATTCAGTGCGGGTGCAATGCGTTCACATCACGCATTGCACCCGCGCGGAAATCACGCTCGTGTGAATGCAGCCTAAGACTGGAAACTAAAAAAATCAGTATGCAATTTTCCTCTGTAACCAGCAGATGGCGCATAGACCTATTATACTCTAAGATTTTAACATATTACAAGCAGAGTGTATCTGGCATGCATGCTGCACCTGCACTCCCTGGGTTTTGTGTGGCTGATATGGCCCATAAAAGGTAAGAATTAATGTTAGGGACCACTCGTGAGGCAACCGTGAAGTGGTGGGTGGCTTACATAATTTGGCCAAAATATAAACTAATGCCTCATCTAACATCCAGCATAGTGGCAGGACGGAGCTCTAGCTGCAGTGTGCCATTGCACCTTTGTTTTTACGTTTATATGTGTATTTCACCATAGCAACGTGCACCTGCGTATTGGGTTGTGCTGACTGCAATCTCCATTTTTTTTCCTTTGTAGCATATATGGGAGGCGTGGTGACCTCCATGTAGTCATGCACACCTAACTAGTGAATCCGCCCTGTAGGCTGGTTTTAAAGTCAGTATAAAACTGAGTCTGCTTTATAGAACTTACCAGAAGCCATTTGGTTCCAGGAGAAGTACTAGTGGGCTCAGCATGCATGTTGGTATTTGCATCCCTTGATCTGATGAACGCTGTATGGCACCAGACGGGGTTACAAGCAGAGTGTATCTGGCATGCATGCTGCACCTGCACTCCCTGGGTTTTGTGTGGCTGATATGGCCCATAAAAGGTAAGAATTAATGTTAGGGACCACTCGTGAGGCAACCGTGAAGTGGTGGGTGGCTTACATAATTTGGCCAAAATATAAACTAATGCCTCATCTAACATCCAGCATAGTGGCAGGACGGAGCTCTAGCTGCAGTGTGCCATTGCACCTTTGTTTTTACGTTTAGATTTTAACATATACCTACAGACATTCTACAATTACCACACTAACATTTACAATAGTTTTTAAAATAAATTAATGATAGATTTAAAAATATTATTTTACTTAATTTTTATTAATAAATACCTATTTATAACACACAACACAGAACAAATAAACATACAGGCTATATGCCAAAAGCCGGGTATAATGCAAGCCAGCACCTATTCATAAAACAGGCAGCCTGGTGCACCATGAGACAATTAAAACCATCTCTCATCTAACTGAGAGTCAGTAAGTCTCAAAGTTGCCTGAAAGCTCTTGGATAGCTTGGGGGACCCATGCACCTAGATCTTTATCATTAGGGTGACAAAATTATAATTTTTTTTTTTTTATTGCTAGCTAATTCTTCTCTAACTGCTTAGGAAGGCTATATAAAAATTTACGGTTTTCTAATTGTCCTAATATTATATTCAATAACCCTTCTATACTGTTTTGTTATGTAAACTAATTTGCATAAATATTAATTTTATATTGAATATATTAAAATTTATATTTTTCATTGCCATAGACTAAATTCCACAACATTTGTATTTATTTTTTTGCCAATGTAGGCTTTCATACTCTCGTTTCGCGGAACAGATGACATCCTGATGCAAACTGAATGGATTTCTATCCATTCAGAATACATTGGGATATGCCTGATCAGTTCTTTTACAGCATAGAGCCCTTGTCACATGGACTCTGATGTCACGCAGACATTCATCCCTGCGTTTTGGCCTATGTCACATGGACTCTGGTGTCACGCGGATATGCATCCCCGCGTTTTGGCCTATGTCACATAGACTCTGGTGTCACACAGACATACAGCTCGACATTTTGGCCAATGTCACATGGACATGGAGTCCATGTGACTTTGCTGAAAATGCCGGGATGAATGTCTGCATGACACCAGAGTCCATGTGACTTGGATGCATCCTCCATAGCAGCCTGCTCCCTTAACAATGAAATCCACAGTGCCTGCTCCTTTAAGTGGGTGGACACTTTGAAACACACCATCTACTTAAAAACTGATCCTCTAAACAGAAGCCAAAACAAAGACAAACGTGACAAACTGATCCGCTTTACATTATTTTGTTCCGTTCGCCTCCGTTTTGTCATATACACTATATACCTGTACACACTGCATATATTATACCCTGTACCTCACATATCAGTACACTACGGTATATACTATATACCTGTATACACTGCATATCTTATACCTCGTACCTCACATATCAGTACTATGCTGTATATACTATAAATCTATGCACACTGCATCTATCATATCTCGTACCTCATATAACAGTACACTGCTGTATATACTATACATCTGTACACACTGCATCTATTATACCTCTTCTGTGTGCCAGAGCTGTTTTGTAATCCCAATGATGGCCTAAATTATAAAACGCAGCAGCAAGCATGGTTCATGGAACAAAGGGAGAGGCCTGAAATGGGTAGTGGGAGGGGCTATAAAAGGGGAATGGGGGACCAATTTAGATTCTTGCTATGGGGCCCAGTGATTTCTATGTACACGCCTGACTACAGTACAGCACAAAATACTGCCTCTGGAAAACTACATACCATAGTGCAGCACAAAAAAATGCCGTGCTCGCCACAGTATAAAACTTTTTTATCATCCTGGAGACTGCAATATAGTTTAATTCAGGTGGCCACCTATGGCCACTGGCCAGATGCATAAGTGCCTGATGCTCCTACACGAATGAATGCTGAGAACATCAAATCTTTATGTACCTGGCTGGAGGCCATGGGGAGGGCTTGGGTGGCCCTCTGGGAAATTTCCCAGGTTCAACTGCAACCTGTACTCCTTTTATCCATGAAAATGCACAGTTATGTCACAAAACCTGGATAATCCAAACAGTGCAGTCACAGGAGTGTGCTATATATAACACAAGAGAGGGAATCTGGATCGCACATCCTCAGTACTATGCTTTTGATATAATGACTGTCCTTCAGCATAATTACATGGCATCTCAGCCCAATTTGTAATACATTCTATGCTGTGCATAAATGAGGCATTAGTATACAGTTTGATCAAAGAGCATAGGCCCACTTACCACGACAAGGTTGCCTCTACAAGTGGTTACCTACTATAATTTTATGGCACAGCAGTGCGCGGCGACCACCCGGCGCCCCAGCACGGCAGCAGACAGCGGGACCCAGTAGCCATACAGCATCCCCACTGTGCAGCAAAGCCTCCTTGGCTCTGGGCCCCACCACCCCACCAGCACAGCACCGAGGCAGCAATGGCAGACACGCAGTACTGCACTATGTGAATGAGTGCAAAGAGTTCACCCAGTCACAACCCTCAGGAAATCCATCTGAGAGGTAGTAGGAATTTATAGACCCTTTGCAGATTCAGGCTAATTAAAAACACCTAGTCCAAATGGGGAGGAGTGCTGATACCAGAAGGGGGAAAAAAGAAAGTAGATTCTAACAATACATAACACAAGAGAGTGAATCTGGATTGCACATCCCCAGTACTATACTTTTAATATAACGACTGTCCTTGAGCATAATTACATGGCATCTCAGCCCAATTTGTAATACATTCTATGCTGTGCATAAATGAGATATTAGTATACAGTTTGATCAAAGAGCATAGGCCCACTTACCGTGACAAGGTTGCCTCTACAAGTGGTTACCTACTATAATTTTATGGCACAGCAGTGCGCGGCGACCACCGGCGCCCCAGGATAATGCAAACAGTGCAGTCACTGCACGGAGTGTGTTATGACATTACTGAAATAATACAGTGATGTCACAATACAGACATAATAAACAGTGATTATACATATGATGATGTCATGGGTAATGACTAGTGATGAGAGAGCATGTTCGGACGAATATCTGTTCGGCTCGAGCATCGCTATGCTCGGCACATGGTGGTACTCGAGTACCCGAGTACCGCATGTGCTCGAGCGCAATGCTTCAGCCTCCGCCCTGCACGTTTCACAGGTTTTATGCAGCCAATAAAGTGTAGGTAAGTACTGCTGTTCTGTTTCAGTATCTTGCATTGTGTATTGGTATGCTCCCCTCTTCTCCTCCCCCCTCTGTTTCTGCTTTTAGTTGGTTCAGTCTAGCCACTTCCTGTTTACCCTGTCATGCATTGCTGTTTTGTGTGCTCTAATTCTGAGGAGATTCTGAGGTGAATCTGTGTATCTTATGTTCTTATCAAGGAGAATATTAGTGGCATAATTCTTTTACCATCTGGATTCCCTGCATATCTTATAATACAATCTCCGGATTAAAAGACTACTTGATTAACTCCTGGGTGTCTGATGCGTAAACTGTAAGTGGAGAATGTCTGATTCAACAAGTCACCTCACAGATGCGTGATTTGTATAAGGCTGACATTTCGAAACGCCACAACTGCCCTCACTGTAATGCCAGTAGCCATGTTGGTTGCTGGAATTACAGTGATTGGCTGGCTGGAATGTGTCATTAGGTATATATATAGCACCCGTTGATGCATGTTCGGCTCAGACGTAGACAGGGAGAGCAGAGCGTAGGAAGGGAAAGACACTGTAGGAAGCGATTTTCACAGTTTTTATTCAGAGAAAGCTTTTCCAAGACCCAAAAGTCCTTTTAAGGACTACTGTGTGTGTTTTAGTGCAGCAATCTATTTACCTCCTACAGTCTCAAGGACAGTGCTTCGGAAGGGACAGATGGTGCAGGGAGAGACATTTGCTGTTTTTATTACCAAAAACTTTTCAACGACCCCAAAGTCCTTTTAAGAACTACTGTGTGTGTTTAAAGCAGCAAGATATTTTTATTTTATACCTATTGGGACATATACTGTACAACATCCGCAGACTGTGTCTTTAATAATCTGGGCCACATATAGTGTGGTGTTCTTTAACCAAAACTGTAGAACATCTGCAAACAGTTTCTGTATTACAAATTTCAATAATCCGGGCCTAATATAGTGTCCATAATCCGTGGTGTTCTTTAACCAATACTGCAGAACTTCTGCAAACAGTTTCTGTATTACAAATTTCAATAATCTGGGCCTAATATAGTGTCCATAATCTGTGGTGTTCTGTAACCAATACTGTAGAACATCTGCAAACTGTTTCTGTATTACAAATTCCAATAATCTGGTCCACATCTAGTGTCCATAATCTGTGGTCTTCTTTAACCAATACTGTAGAACATCTGCAAACAGTTTCTGTATTACAAATTCCAATAATCTGGGCCTAATATAGGATCCATATTCTGTGGTCTTCTTTAACCAATACTGTAGAACATCTGCAAACAGTTTCTGTATTACAAATTCCAATAATCTGGGCCTAATATAGGATCCATATTCTGTAGGTTTCTGTAAAATATACTGTCCTGCATCCGAAAACGGTGTCTTTAGCGGACAGTAAAACAATCTGCGCCACATCTAGTGACAAAACCATTAATATGAAGAAGGCAAGCACTAAGGGACAGGGAAGTGGGCGTGAAGCTGTTGGTGCACGCAGAGGCCGTAGTCCTGGGCGCAATAAAACTGTGCCTGCTGCCAGTGCACCAGAAAAAAATCAAAACATCCACCGTACCCAGCTTCATGTTCAATTTAGCTGGGCAGCACAGGACAACACTGTCCAAGTAGGACCAGTGTGAACAGATGGTCGGTTGGATTGCTGAAGATAATGCTTCCGGTCGGTTATGCACCACCCTCTCGTCCAGTCTCTGTAGCGAAGAGTGTGGTCAACCAAATCCTCACTCTGATCATCCTTCCTCCCACCATGGAGAGGCATGCCAAACAAGTGATCCCACACTCGAATATTCCGAAGAAGCGATTTCCAGTGCCACTATTAGATTTTGGCCCTCATGCCCAGCACGCTTGAAGAGGTAGCTGAGATATTGTGCCCTGATTACCAACCTCTTGAGCCTTCACAGTCTCAAGAAGATGATGGTGGTGAACGGCAATCATTCATTCACGAGGTGGATGATGATGAGACGCAGTTATCAATCAATGAGGTTGTGGTTAGGTCAAGTCAGGAGAATGAGAAGAGTGAGGAAGTGGAAGAGGAGGTCGTGGATGATGAGGTCACTGACCCAACATGGGAAGGTGAAAAGCCGAGCGAGGACAGCAGTACAGAGGGGGAGGGATCTGTAGCACCGCAACAGTCTGGAAGAGGCAGTGGGGTTGCAAAAGGGAGAGATTGGCCCACACCAATCAGGCCCGCAACCGTTACACTGAGCACCCCCATGCAGAAATCTACCTTACCTTTTTTGAGGAAAGTGCAGACGACAAAAGAGTGGTAGTTTGCAACCTGTGCCGTACCAAAATGAGCCGGGGCGTGAACACTAGCAACCTCACCACCAGCATAATCTGCCACATGGCATCCAAGCACCCTAATAAGTGCGCTGAACGCCTGGGTCCACAATCTGGGTCTGCGGGTCACACCACTGCCTCCTCTTCCCCTGTGTTACGCACTGCTGGATGCCCCTCGCCCTGCACCTGGACCTTTGCATGAACCGTCAGCAACAACATCCAATTCCCTGTCCCAGTGCAGCGTCCAAATGTCGATAACACAGGCATTTGAACGCAAGCACAAATACCCACCCACAGGCCATAGCACTAAATGCGCAACTTTTGAAATTACTGGCCCTTGAAATGTTGCCATTTAGGCTTGTGGACACTGAGGCCATTCGCAGCCTGATGTCGGTGGCCGTCCCTCGGTATGCAGTCCCTCGGTATGTAGTCCCCAGCCGCCACTATATTTCACGGTGTGCCGTGCCGGCCTTACACCAGCATGTGTACCAGAACATCACCCGTGCCCTGACCAACACACTTACTGGGAAGGTCCACTTCACAATGGACACATGGACAAGTGCTGGTGGCCAGGGACGCTACATTTTCCTGACCGCACACTGGGTGAATGTTGTGGAGGCTGCGAGTGAGTCGTACCCTGGGATGGCACAGGTGCTATCCACACCCAGGATTGTGGGCCCTACGTCAATCAGGGTCTCCGCCAGCAGCTATGTTACTGGCTCCAACCTCTACTTCTCCTCCTCCACGGCCTCCCCCTCCACTTCCACCTCCAGCAGCAGTCAGCCATCAGTCGCTAGCTGGAAGCAGTGTAGCACTGCTGTGGGTAAGCGTCAACAGGCCGTGCTGAAGCTGATCTGCTTAGGGGACAAACTGCACACCGCCGCAGAGCTGTATCAGGGTATAAGGAACCAGACCGAGCTGTGGCTCTCGCCACTCAACTTACAACCTCCTGCATAGACTGCAGGAGGGCGCTGGCTGGCCACTGTTTTCACCCTGCTGCACTGCACAGAGTGAGTGAGGAGTGGAGCGGTAAACTTTCAACTGATGGAGCACGCTCCCTGATGATTCACAGTACTCCAGACACTGCGGAGCAAGAAGAGCTCAAGAAGAAGATGGCTGCCGCTTTAGAACCCAGTGCAGACTAAGAGAGATCAACACTAACATTGAGTGACAGTGACTCACACTGAAGGGGGAGGGATCAGGCTGATGGAGGAGCTGAATGGGGGGTGATATACATGGGAATGTATGCTGGAGCCTGGAGGAGCTGAGGGGGGGTGATATACATGGGACTGTATGCTGGAGCCTGCAGGAGCTGACGGGGGGATATACATGGGACTGTATGCTGGAGCCTGGTGGAGCTGAGGGGGGGGTGATATACATGGGACTGTATGCTGGAGCCTGGAGGAGCTGAGGGGGGTGATATACATGGGACTGTATGCTGAAGCCTGGAGGAGCTGGGGGGGATGATATTATACATGGGACTGTATGCTGGAGGAGCTGAAGAGGGGGTGATATTATACATGGGACTGCATTCTGGAGCCTGCAGGAGCTGAAGGAAGGGGTGGGGATGATATACATGGGACTGTATGCTGGAGCCTAGAGGAGCTGGGGGGGGATGATATTATACATGGGACTGTATGCTGGAGGAGCTGAAGAGGGGGTGATATTATACATGGGACTGCATTCTGGAGCCTGCAGGAGCTGAAGGAAGGGGTGGGGATGATATACATGGGACTGTATGCTGGAGCCTGGAGGAGCTGAAGGGGGGGTGATATTATACATGGGACTGTATGCTGGAGCCTGGAGGAGCTGAGGGGGGTGATATACATGGGACTGTATGCTGAAGCCTGGAGGAGCTGGGGGGATGATATTATACATGGGACTGTATGCTGGAGGAGCTGAAGAGGGGGTGATATTATACATGGGACTGCATTCTGGAGCCTGCAGGAGCTGAAGGAAGGGGTGGGGATGATATACATGGGACTGTATGCTGGAGCCTAGAGGAGCTGGGGGGATGATATTATACATGGGACTGTATGCTGGAGGAGCTGAAGAGGGGTGATATTATACATGGGACTGCATTCTGGAGCCTGCAGGAGCTGAAGGAAGGGGTGGGGATGATATACATGGGACTGTATGCTGGAGCCTGGAGGAGCTGAAGGGGGGGGGGGTGATATTATACATGGGACTGTATGCTGGAGGGACTGAAGGAAGGGGGGTGATATTATCCATGGGACTGTATGCTGGAGCCTGGAGGAGCTGAAGGGGGGGATGATTTACATGGGACTGTATGCTGGAAGGACTGAAGGGGACCATAATTATTACAATAATACTACAGAAGGGGCCATTATATATTATAATTATACAGAGGGCATTATACTAATGGGCACTATGGGGGGAGGGGAGGTCTGTTATCTGAGGATGATAGTAAAGTGAGAAATCTAAAAAATTTCTGTGAAACTCTGCAGAGATGCGGCTGGAAGAAGGTGTCCTGACGGCTTCCGTGCTTTGTGGATCCGCAATTTGCGGACCGTAAAACACATACGGTCGTGTGCATGAGGCCTAAGGATACTATGTGTTTTTGTTTGTAGCAATAACACATGACAAAACAGGTGCACACTGCGGTCTTACTATGCCCTCAAACTGATGTTAAAATTGAGAGATTAGTCAACATGTCCTGCAGTGGAGGACATGTCTTAAGCCCAAGTACCACGCCAAGGTTTCTCAAGTAGCTCGGGACCTAACACTCACCTACCTGTGCCATATGGGCAATACCAGGGGCCAGTGGGCAAAATTACAGGAACGTATTAGGCCAACTCGCAGCAGACTCCTCAGTTACCTCCAGCATGTAACCATGCCTGCAATGGGAGGAGGGAGAAGGCTGTGAGCCCCACCCAAGACTGGCTGATATGGCCCAGGCCTCACAGGTGCACCTAAATATAGCCTGTGGATGGAAAACAGGCTACATTTACGACTTCTCAACTCCACCAGAGGAGAGCTGAGCTGATGATGAACATAAAGGCAATTTCAATCTATAATTTATAATGTACTCAATCTACTGTAGTAGGGTGTGTATGATGCCCTCGTTTATGTGTAATAAAGAGTGTATTGTATTCATGTAATTTTTGGCAGCCCTTTCACTTAGTGCATAGGCTTTATGAGTGTAGGAGTCCCACTACCTGAGCAATTGTACCACAATGTGAATGAGGCCCTCCTTTATGTGATATACAGGCTGTTTCGGAGTGCCTCTTGCTTGTAATTTTTGGCAGCACTTGCACTTTATATACAATTAAATATACAGGAAAGAATGTTTCCTAACAATTTTTCCTGTGAAATTGATTTTTTTTGGGGGGGGGTTTTGTGCGTATTTTTGTCAGTCTGTAAAAGTGGTATACAACTTGGACAACATGGTTCCCAGCAGCGACCCGATTCAAGATGTATCTAGACATCGTCCCCATGCTGTTCCCGATCCCTTTCGGTGGTGTTTCTGTCACTTTCTGACCTTTTCCAATGGACCAGGCACCCTCCCCTCTTCAGAGCAGGGGGCGCCTGGTTGTCTCCTAATGACTTCTATTATACTCGGGTGCTCGGCCGAGCAAACTAATATATCAATGTGTTTGGGCCGAACACCCGAATACTTTGGTGCACGCTCATCACTAGTAATGACCAAAGTATTTGCACAGGAATAAAAGTCACAGTGATGTCACAGTGCAGCTATAATGCACACATTCTTCAATGCTCTTCTGCCCTCAATGTGCTAGATGTCTGAACCAGCACCAGGAGCAGTCCTGTTTTTATTTTTGTTATTGGTCTTTTATCTTTTGTGTATGGACCTGAAAATATGCATTAAATAGGATTAGCTGTTTTTGTAGTGTCATCTAACCATTTTGAACTCTTATAGAAGTATAGTAAATCTTATGCAAAGCTTGAAATATACTTTGCAGTAATTTTCCATTCTGCAATTTACATTTGAAAAGACCACTGCAATAAACCTAATGTTAATGAGCCCTTCTAAAATAACAGAGATGCCACACGTGTCAGAAAACAAACTGGGATGGTGGTTTTAAAACCAATGAAAAGGTCTATCCCTTTTTACTTGCATTTGCTCTTAGCGATCAAGAGAATTTCATGCTGTGACTAACCTTTATGCATTTTTTAGTAGTAATATCAGGTCCTAAAAAAATACCAAATGCCAACTAACATGAATGGACATGTATATCTTTATTTAATGTGTAACATAAGGCATTATATGGTACCAGGTGTTTGGTTCACTCTGTATTCATTTTATTTAAACTGTAGCTAAGTCGGACTTAAAGCAGTATCAACAAATTTAGGTATCATAGAGTATTCTACACCTTTAATATACTCTGTAGTGCCAGTACCACTTTTTATAGCTACCAAAAAATGCAAAGAGGATCAGTACTGGATTTTGCTCATTTTGAGCTAAAAATCATTTTATTCAATTGGTCTTTATTAAAATGTTTTAGCCCCTTTCTCTGTACAGAACCTTGTATACGGGTAAACCAGGGGACTGCCAGGATAACGCCCTTAGGGACAGCCCAAAGTTAAACCAGTTGCTTGGCACAGTGGTTCCACACCCACTGCACATTACATAGCTCAATTACCCATGGACAATTTGGCAGGAGGCAAACTCTATTACAAATTCTCGGGACCCAACTTCTCTCCCTCAAGTGCCACTACTGCTGCACAAAAATGTCTTTTGGAAGACCACCATCTGTATAATTATTACTAGACAGTTTTTCTTAAAGATACACACATTGAAATAAAATCCTTGAAAATATACAGACGTCATTAACACACACACACACACACACACGAGATATGGCCCTAAAAAGAGAAAAAAAGGTGCAGCAAGTAATGTATCACCTCAGCCATGCTAAACGTCCAGGACCTGCAAGGAAATAAAGACATAGAGAGCAGAACAATAAAACACAGTTTACAGTAATAATTCTGGCAGTTGGAGGCCGTCACACCCCTTATACACTCATCCCTTCCCTCAACAAACATCCCATGTTTATCCACAGGGGTCAAATTGGGGAGTTGATATTCATAACTATGAATTGTTAGCTAATATTTGAAGCCAATTTTTGCTTTTGTGCATAATGTTTAGGGCAGGAGAGAATGTGCACATCACTAAATACTATAGGATACAAAGTGAAATAAAAATGTCAGTATATAAAATATAGCTTTTCAGAAAGTACCGTATACAAAGACATTTTCTAATTGTTGCAGGCAACACTGTGCTCCTAGAGCATTTTTTGAGTCATGTTTCTGGCTTAGAACTAATAAAATGTCAGGGTTGAAGGGTTCACACGTAGATTCTATTAGTTATAGGATATGTGACATTACTTTGTGAATAATGCCACCTTATGTCCTCAGTTCTTAACTAGCTTTGATCAATTAGTTAAGAGCCAAAGGGTTGACTTGATATATTAGTATTTCATAAACCTTGGTGTGACTGAAGCAATTATGTAGTATTCAGTAAGTTATAGTGTTTTGCTCAAGAGTTTAGTGGCTACATTTCATAATATGAATCATATCCCATATTTCATGGCACAGTACAAGAAAGCCCTATGGTCCAAAGGGAAAGTTATCAGACCTCCTGACATTATGAAAATGGAAATAAAAGTGGCGCTCAATTTGTCATTTAGATAATAAATTATACCCTTTGCTCATCAATAGACATGAAACAAAATTCACTGGATTATATTAATTAGCTTATTCTGATTTATTAAACACATAAGGCTGATGTGAATAGTGGCATCACACATATGAATGAACTCCTTACCACCGTTAATGGTCACTGGTATCATCCTAATTCACATTCTATGGGGACTTAAAAACTAATTTTAAAGTATTCTATTATATTTAGGTTTTAGTAAGTGAGTTATTGTAGAGAGGGATCTTGTGTACAATGCAGATGGAAAGTCTTTAGACCCTTTTTATGTTTTTCCCATTTCGTTATGTTGCGACCTTTTGCTGAAATGTAAAAAAAAAATAAAAAATTATTTTGGTCTGATGAAACCAAGATTGAAAAAAACAGGCACTGCTCATCACTTGCCCAACAGCATCCCTACAGTGAAGCATGGTAGTGCAGCATAATGCTGTGGGGGTGTTTATCAGTGGCTGGGACAGGGAGATTATTTAGAGTTGAGGGAAAGCTGAGTGGAGCAAAGTACTTTTAATAAAAATCTGACCCAGTGTGTTCTGGATCTAGGACTGGGCTTAAGGTTCACCTTCCAAGAAGACAACAACCCTAAGCACACAGCCAAGACAACACCGGAGTGGTTTGGGGACAACCACAGGCGTGGCTTGGGGAAAACCAGAGCCCTAACTGGAACCCAATCAAACATGGCTAGAAAGACCTGAAAATGACTGTCAACCAACGTTCCCCATCCAACCTGACAGAACTTGAGAGGATCTGCAGAGAAGAATGGCAGAAAATCTCGAAATCCAGGTGTACAAATGTTGTTGAATCATACCCAAGAAGACTGGAGGCTGTAATTGCTGCCAAAGATGCTTCAACTAAGTACTGAGAAAAAGGTCTGAATACTTATGTCAATTCAGTATTTTAGTTTTTCCATTTCAATAAATTAGAAGCGATTTCTAACATTCTGTTTAGTCATTATGGGCTACTAAGTGCAGATTGACTGGGAAAAAGTGAAAGGGTCTGAAGACTTTCCAAATGCATTGTATAATAGAAAACAACATCCCGTATGAGGTGGATTTCAAACTACCTCACACACCCAATATACCATGCAGTTAACAAGGAGTAAGTGATGGTACATCGCTAAAAAGCTGCCAAGAAGTCAACATACATAGTGGGATTATACAAAAGGGCACACTTGGGGGTAGGCACAGGCCTCCAAGTAGATGAAAAACCATCCTTTAAACATTTAATTGGAAGCTGAGCTAAATGATAAAATTCTTTCTGCCACCACCATCACTGCTATTTATTTTAGGGTTCATTAGTAGTGTTGAGCGAACCCTAACTGTAAAGTTCGGGTCCGTAGCGAACTTTACGATTTTTGGTACCGGGACCCGAACCCGAACTTTGCCGGAAAAGTTTGAGTTCGAGTTCGGTGTTCGGGCATTTAATAAAGCTTGTTAAAAGGCTGCAGGGCAGCCAATCAACAAGCTTTTAAGCTGCAGGCTCTTAGAAGCCATCACAGCCATGCCTACTAATGGCATGTCCGTGATTGGCCGGTGCATCATGTGACCCAGCCTCTATATAAGCTGGATCACGTGTAGTACCACCCATCATCTCTGAGTAGTGCAAGAACAGAAAGTAGGCAGCTGAAGTGAGAGAGAGTGTTAGGCAGGGGCGTAACTACCGGGGAAGCAGGGGAAGCGGCTGCTTCGGGGCCCGGGCTGACAAGGGGCCCGGCGCCCGGCAGCACGTGTCCACTCTCCTCTGCTTCCCCGCCCCCGGTAATCAGCTGTTTGGGCGCTGCGCAGCTCTCAGCGCTGCCGAGAGTGCGCTGCGCTCCATTAGACTGTCCACTGTGACTGTGCCAGCGGGGCCCCCCCCTTTCAGTACAGTTTGGCCCGGGCCCCCCCCCTTTCACAGTTCCCCCTCCCCTCCCCTTTCACAGTTTGGCCCGGCCCCTTACCCTTCCACACTTCCCCCTCCCCTCCCCTCCCCTCCCCTGGTTAAGTGCATTATGCAGCATGCCTGTCCTGCAGTGTGGCGCCGCTGATTGCGATCCCAAATCATCCGAATCATCGTAATTCTATTGCAGCCAAGTTGCAGGGCAGGGAAGGAGGCGGTGCTGTTGAACGGCCTGCAGTCTATCAGAGAGGCTGGCGGCGCGATGACGTCATTGCGCAGGCGGCGCGATGACGTCATCGCGCCGCACCGCTGAGCTGAAGAAGGCATTAGAACAGCGGACGTGGTGGGTGTAAGTAGCACAGTCACAGTGTGAGTGTGAGTCTGTGTCTGTGAGTCTGTGACCACATTATTTTTTGGTTGGGCTGCCTGGGGGAATCGGATTAATAATTTGAATGTGCATTAGCTACTGGAACCGGGGGAGAAGCATTGAATAATGGGGAAGAATTTGAATTGGGAGGAAATCAATAATTCAGAATAATGGACTATGGGGGGGGGGGGAGGGAGGGAGGATGCATTGGCTACTGGCAGTCTGGCACATTATGGGGGGGTGTTATATGGCTGGATGGCTACTGGCACATTATGGGGGGGGGAGGATGCATTGGCTACTGGCAGTTTGGCACATTATGGGGGGGTGTTATATGGCTGGGTGGCTACTGGCACATTATGGGGGGGTGTTATATGGCTGGGTGGCTACTGGCACATTATGGGGGGGGGGCCCCATAACAAAATTTGCTGTGGGGCCCAGTCATTTCTAGCTACGCCCCTGGTGTTAGGAATCTCACCTGGCTGTTAATTCTGTGGGTGACCTATAGAGATATAATAGTTAATCCGTCTGTAAGTTCGGTGGGTGACATATACCCATTTTTTATGTCAAGTACACCTGCACTGCATACGTGACAGGGACATTAATATAGTTGATCGGTCTGTTAGGTAGGTGGGCAACATATACCTATTTATTGTGTGAAGTACACTGCACTGCATACGTGACAGGGAAATAACTATAGTTAATCCGTCTGTTAGTTAGGTGGGCGAGATATACCCATTTATTGTGTGAAGAACACCTGCACTGCATACGTGACAGGGAAATAAATATAGTTAATCCGTCTTTTAGTTAGGTGGGCGACATATACCCATTTATTGTGTGACGTACACCTGCACTGCATACGTGACAGGGAAAATAATATAGTTCAGGGCTCGGTATTTGTCATCCCATTTTCAAAGATGCCCAGGCGCAGGGCCGGCGCGTCCTATAGGCGGACTAGGAGAGTCGGCTCCCCTCATGCTTCAGCCGCCCGAGCGCTCTATATAGAGCCTCAGTCGGCTGCAGCACTGCCCGGGCTGGTGCGTCCATGAGGGCACACCGCCCAGGCACAGCGCTCCCTCCTATCACTCCCTCATTGTAGTGTGGCCAAGCCCTGTATGGTCCGTGGGTACAGGGAGCATCTGTCTCCTGTACCCGGCCGGACTGCCAGGAAGTGCGCACACAGTGTGCCCTTTCTGTCAGTCCGCCCGGGTACAGGAAACAAAAGCGCCTGTACCCGCGGACCATACAGAGCTCGGCCACGCTACACTAGAGGTAGCGGAGGGAGAATGACACAAGGGGGAAAGAGAATGACAAGAGGGTAGAGAGAGAATGACACAAGGAGGAAAGAGAATGACAAGAGGGGGCAAGAGAAATGACAAGAGGGGAGATGACAAGGGGGAGAATGACAAGAGGGGGAAAGAGAATGACAAGGGGGGTGACATGGGGGAAAGAGAATGACAGGGGGTGACAAGGGGGAGAGAATGACAAGGGGGGAGAATGACAAGAGGGGGGAGATGACAAGGGGGGAGAGAATGACAAGAGGGGGAAAGAGAATGACAAGGGGGGTGACATGGGGGGAGAATGACAAGAAGGGGAAAGTGAATGATATGGGGGGAAAGAGAATGACAGGGGGGGTGACAAGGGGGGGAGAGAATGACAAGGGGGGGGGAGAATGACAAGAAGGGGAAAGTGAATGATATGGGGGGAAAGTGAATGACAAGAGGGGGACAGTGAATGACATGGGGGGGAGGATGACAAGAGGGGGAAGGTGAATGACAAGAGGGGGGAAAGGGAATGACAAGAGGGGAAAAGAGAATTACAAGAGGGGGAAAGAGCTGGAGGTTGTAGTGATGTGGGGACTGCAGAGGCTGAGCGACAGCTGGGGGTTGTAGTGCTCAGCAGTGGCGTAGCGTGGGTTGCCAGCACCCGGGGCAACCATGTATTGCGCCCCCCCCCCAACCTGTGGGCACGCCCCTTTTTACAGATAACATAATGGATGTCCCTTGCAGTCCTATGTAACACTACAGATAATACAGTGATAGCTCTCTGAGTACAGATAATGTAGTAGATGGGTGTGAACCCCCAAAATTCAGAACACACACAGTGTGACCTGAAGTCTGGGGCCAGGATATGGCATGGTGGGCCACCGTCTTCATTCGGAAATTAGAACGTCATGACACCTTTTATCAGCCATGTCTCGTCTCTGCAGAGTTTCACAGAAAACATTTTTTAATTCCTCACTTTACTATTATCCTCTTCTATCATTTTACACAGGGGCAATTATATATCCTAATAATACAGAGGGGCCAATATATCCTAATAATACAGAGAGGGCCAGTATATATCCTAATAATACAGAGGGGCCATTATATATTATATTAATACAGAGGGGCTATTATATACTAATAATACTGTGGGGCATTATATACTAATAATACAGATCTCTGCTGTCCATATACCAGGCCCACCAGTATTACCCCTTCATATACCGCCTTGTCAGGGTGACTAGGTGGTATATGAAGGGATAATATTGGTGGTAGGCCTGGTATATGGATAGCAGAGATGGCATCCTCTGAGCAGTACTGTCTCTGGTCATCCTTTACCAGCATCCTGACTGCCACCTGCGTAGCCTTTGACACTGACTGTCACTCACTGATAGCTAAGGGTACTTTCACATTAGCGTTAGTGTAATCTGGCAGGCAGTTCCGTCTTCAGAGCTGCCTGCTGGATCCGCTGTTCAGTGTGACAACTGACAGCATTTGTAGTCGGATCCGGGTGCGGCTTGTCATGCAGATGGACGGATCTGTCTTGCAGTCTTTTTTACAGTTTTCCCGGTCTGCGTATGCGCAGACCGGAAGGACGGATCCGTCCTTCAGTTGTTTCAGAATGCCGGATCTGGCACTAATGCAAGTCAATGGGAATTAGTGCCGGATCCGGCATTCCGGCGACTGATCAGGCATTTTGGATGGACATAATACCGCGGCATGCTGCGGTATTATGTCCGGCCAAAACGCCTGACAGTGACTGAACGGAAGGCATACTGATGCAAACTGAACGGATTTCTATCCATTCAGATTGCATGGGGATATGCCTGATCAGTTCTTTTCCGGCATAGAGCCCTTTTGACGGAACTCTATGCCGGAAAAGAATAACGCAAGTGTGAAAGTACCCTAAGCAGCAGGCAGTGAAGTGCCATGAGAGCCAGGCTACGCAGGTGGCAGTCAGGGTGCTGGTGAAGGATGACCAGAGACAGTACTGCCCAGAGGATGCCATCTCTGCTCATCTCAACTATACCAGGCCTACCACCAGTATTACCCCTTCATATACCGCCTGGTCACCCTGACCAGATGAGCAGGTGGTGTATGAAGGGGTAGCACTGGTAGGCCTGTGTATGGACACCAGTACTGTCTCTGGCCATCCTTCACCAGCACCCTGACTGCCACCTGCCTGCCCTGGCTCTCAGTGTCACAGTGTGAATAAGTCACCCCACACCTAACACTCAGGGAGTGATTCAGTCACACTGTGACACTGAGAGCCAAGGCAAGCAGGTGGCAGTCAGGAATCTGATGGTGAAGGATGGCCAGAGACAGTACTGCCCAAAGAATGTCACCTCTGGTGTCCATATTCCAGGCCTACCACCAGTATTACCCTTAATATACCGCCTGCCCACCTCACACCTAACACTCTGGGAGCTGTCACACTGACTGTCTGACTGACTCACATTCAGGCTGCCTGCTGTGGAGTCCTGAAGCGACACACTGCAGCAGCCTTCTTCTTCTTCTTGCCCCAGCTCCACTGTGTCTTTCCCGGCTGGAAGGTGGGCGGAGCTTCGCACTGCTGTGGGTGGAGCTTCGTGCTGCTGTGGGCGGAGCTTCGTACTGCCGTGGTAATTGATCAGGGGCGCTTGTTCTGATGATGCTGCTCCTCACTCTGTGCCGCTGCTCTCAGTTAGCAACTTCATAGATTTTTTTTTTGTGCAAACGGCTGCCAGCGCCCCCTGCAGTCTGGCGCCCGTGGCCCCCCCCCACGCTACGCCCCTGGTGCTCAGTAAAGTGTCATGGTGCCCGCTGTGTTTGTGCCCTCCGGGCCCCTCTGCCCTCTCCTCCTGACCCCTCTGCCCTCCCCTCCGGACCCTGTAATCCTTGTAAGGGTTTCCACATGTCATGGCGGCTGCCAGGGGTGATCACTTGGACGCTGGCAGCGTCTGACGTGTCATATAACCTATTGAAAAGGGGAAGCACTATGGGGCCCTATATACTGGCACATTATGGGGGGCCCTATATACTGGCACATTATGGGGGGCACTATGTAGAAGAGGGGAAGGAGCACTATGGGGGCATCTACTGGGGGCCCTATGTACTGGCATGCATTATTGGGGGGGTTCTATGGAGAAGTGGGGGGAGCACTATGGGGGCATCTACTGGGGGCTTTATGTCGTGGCTCCGCCTGGCTCCTAACTTTTTTAGCTGGCTCCTAGATTCCAAGGAAACTTGTCAAGCCCTGATATAGTTAATCCGTCTGTTAGATTGGTGGGTGATATCTAACCAATTTTTGTGTGAGGTACACCTGCACTGCATACATCACAGGGAAATTAATATAGTTAATCTATCTGTTAGTTCAATGGGTGACCTCAAAGAATGAGGAGAGCATCAAATGAGGGACAAGGCCATGGTCATGGGGTTGCTAGCGTTGGTGGAGCTCCTGTTGCAGTGAGAGGATGTGGTCGATCTGTGCCAGCTACATGCCCAAATGAAACTTCCTCAGGTGCACGTAGGTGACAATGTTCAGCGTAATATTGTAGGCCTGAATACCAGTGTACGAATGGTGAGGCCAGAACAAGTAGAGGCGGTAGCAGATTCGGTGGCTGACAGTGCCTCCAGTTCCTTCACATTGGCTTTCACCTGGTCCCCTGCTGAAAGCGCAGAGTTGGCACCTGCAGCCCATGGCCACCTGTCTTTCACCTCACCCCCTTGCAAATCAGCCAAGCAGTCTGAGCCCCAAGTCATGCAGCAGTCTCTTATGCTTTTTGATGACTCTGCTGGCAGGGTTTCTGTAGGCCGTCCACATAGCCCTGCTCCAGAAGTGGAAGAGATTAAGTGCACCTATGCCTAACCACTTATGTTTCAGGATGTGGACATGGGAGGACCACCGCAGCACATCTCTAATGATAATGAAACACAGGCGCCAACTGCTGCGGCTTTCTGCAGTGTGCAGACTGGCAAGGAGGGCAGGGGTGAAGAGTGGGTGGAAGATGATGTGGAGAATGATGAGGTCCTAGACCCCACCTGGAATCAAAGTCATGCGAGTGATGTGTGCAGTTCAGTGGAAGAGGTGGTGGTCACACAGCGCCAGCCGCACCGCAAAAGAGGGAGCAGTGTGCAAAAGCAGAGTGGCCGTCCCCTAGCCAGTACGCCTGCTACTGCCATGCAAAGCATGAGCTGGAGTGAAGTAAACACCTCTAAAACCACGAAAGATCTCAAGCTTCTCCTGCTCCCTTTTCTGCTGTAGTCTCGGCCTCTTCCTCACCCTCTGGAGTGACAGTGGCACCTGCCACCCCGCAAACAGAGAATGTGGCAGCAATGACACGACCTCCGTCACCAAGCATCTCCACAATGTCCCATGGAAACGTTCAGCTGTCCATCTCCCAAACACTGGAGAGAAAGAGGAAGTACCCCCCTACCCACCCGCGATCCCTGGCCTTTGAAATACTGTCATTCCGTCTGGTGGAGACAGAAACTTTTAAAAACCTTATGGCGGTGGCTGTCCCACAGTACGTGGTTCCCAGCCTCCACTATTTTTCCAGGTGAGCATCCCTGCCCTGCACAACCAAGTGGCGGACAAAATTAGGTGTGCACTGCGCAATGCCATCTGTTGCAAGGTCCACATAACCACGGATACATGGACCAGTAAGCATGGGCAGGGACGCTCTACCTCCCTAACTGCACATTGGGTAAATGTAGTGGCAGCCGGGCCTGAGGCCGATAGCATTTTGGCTCATGTCCTTCCACCACCAAGGATTGAAGGACGTTTCTCTTTGCTTCCTGTTGCCTCCTCCTCCTACTCTGCATCCTCCTCTACCGCCCCCTCATCCGGTCAGCGGAACACCTTCACCACCAACTTAAGCACAGCCAGAGGGAAACGACAGCAGGCTGTTTTGAAACTCATCTGTTTGGGGGAAAAACCCCACACCGCGCAGGAGCTGTGGACAGGCATGGAACGGACTGATGAGTGGTTGATGCCAATGAGCCTCAAGCGCGGCCTGGTGGTGTGCGATAATGGGCGAATTCTCGTAGCAGAATTTGGTGGTGCAGAGGTTCCTGAAAAATTTCCCCGATATGTTAGAGCTGCTGCATAAAGTGCGGGCCATCTGTGTGCGCTTTCGGCGTTCTCACCCTGCAGCTGCTCGCCTGTCTGTGCTGCAGCATAACTTCGGCGTTCCCGCACACCACCGTGGAACTTCACCTTGTACATGCTGGAGAGACTGTGTGAGCAGCAGCAGGCGATAGTGGAGTTTCAGCTGCAGCACACACGGGTGAGTAGCTCTGCGGAACAGCACCACTTCACCACCAATGAGTGGGCCTCCATGCGTGACGTGTGTGCCATGTTGCGCTGTTTCGAGTACTCCACCAACATGGTCACCGCTCATGACGCCATTCGCAGTTTTACTATCCTACTTCTATGTCTCCTTAAAAAAACGTTTCGGGTGATGATGGAAGAGGATGTGTAAGAGGAAGAGGAGGAGGAAAAGGGATAATTTCCACGGTTATCAGGCCAGTCATTCACAAGTGGCTTGGAGGGTGGGTTCCTGCACCAACAGAGGCCAGGCGCACAATTGTCCAGCCATAGCACAGTTCTGGAGGAGGAGGAGGAACCGTGTTCACAGAAGGGTGGCACCCGAAGCAGCTCATGGGCATCACTGGAGCGTGGCTGGGGGGATACAGAGGACACAGACAATATACCTCCTACAGAGGACAGTTTGTCGTTGCCTCTGGGCAGCCTGCCACACACGAGCGACTAAATTCTGCAGTGCCTGCGCAACTAGTGTTGAGCGAACAGTTCGAGCATCGTTCGGGTTCGTACCGAATTTTGGGGTGTCCGGGACCCGGACCCGAACCCGGACATTTTCAAAAAAGTTCGGGTTCGGGTTCGTCGTTCGGCATGTATTTTGGCGCATTTTGAAAGGCTGCAAAGCAGCCAATCAACATGCATCATACTACTTGCCCTAAGATGCCATCGCAGCCATGCCTACTATTGGCAAGGCTGTGATTGGCCAAGTGCAGCATGTGACTCAGCCTCTTTATAAGCTTGTGCGCACGTCGGGACTTGCTCACTCCCGATGTGAATAGAACAGGGATAGACGCAGCTGATGCTAGGGCGAGAATAGGCAGGGATAATTGAATAACTGGAAGCAAATTTCTCTCCTCCACCTGTGATTCATCTGAACAACTGCAGCTGAGCTACTTTTTGATAGGATTGGCTATTTTTAGAGTGGCCAGAGTGATTTTTCCATCCACATGTACCTGGGCTGACCGCCGGCCGCCATTTTGCGACTTGTAGTGCTGCAGCAGAAGCTGCCACAGTGTGCATTCCAAAGCTCCAAACAAGTCAGACATCTACACCTGGGATTCAGACCAATAGCGATTTAGCAGCACAGTCCAAGGCTATTTTTTTAAAGGTTGTGCAGACCATTTTGTGGCACATGTTACTGGGCTGATAGGCGGCGGCCATCTTGGGACTAGTGCTGCAGCACAATCTCTCCCAACGTCCATTAATCACTTGTAATAGTGGTCTGTGCCATAGAAATCCTACATCAGGGACTTGGGTGTGCTTGTGTCACCCCTACTAATACCAGTCCACCTGTAATCCATACAGTGAAAAGCCATAAAGTATTCCAGTGAGGGAATTTTTTTTATTTAAAAAAGGCCAAGTTAGTTTATCTGGCGTTCAATATACTAGATACAGTTAGGCCTGCGTTTCATACATCTGGAATTAGCAAACTAATGTGCTGGGGTTGGGAAAACATATATGTGCCCATACTAGAATCTGTCAAAGAAAGCGGTACTCACATATAACAGTCATTCCATCTGTAATCCATACAGTCAAAAGACTGAAAGTATTCCAGTGAGGGAATTTTTTTATTTAAAAAGGCCAAGTTAGTTTATCTGGCGTTCAATATACTAGATACAGTTAGGCCTGCGTTTCATACATCTGGAATTAGCAAATTAATGTGCTGGGGTTGGGAAAACATATATGTACCCATACTAGAATCTGTCAAAGAAAGCGGTACTCACATATAACAGTCATTCCATCTGTAATCCATACAGTCAAAAGACTGAAAGTATTCCAGTGAGGGAATTTTTATTTAAAAAGGCCAAGTTAGTTTATCTGGCGTTCAATATACTAGATACAGTTAGGCCTGCGTTTCATACATCTGGAATTAGCAAATTAATGTGCTGGGGTTGGGAAAACATATATGTACCCATACTAGAATCTGTCAAAGAAAGCGGTACTCACATATAACAAGTCATTCCATCTGTAATCCATACAGTCAAAAGACTGAAAGTATTCCAGTGAGGGAATTTTTTTATTTAAAAAGGCCAAGTTAGTTTATCTGGCGTTCAATATACTAGATACAGTTAGGCCTGCGTTTCATACATCTGGAATTAGCAAATTAATGTGCTGGGGTTGGGAAAACATATATGTACCCATACTAGAATCTGTCAAAGAAAGCGGTACTCACATATAACAGTCATTCCATCTGTAATCCATACAGTCAAAAGACTGAAAGTATTCCAGTGAGGGAATTTTTTTATTTAAAAGGCCAAGTTAGTTTATCTGATGTTCAATATACTAGATACAGTTAGGCCTGCGTTTCATACATCTGGAATTAGCAAATTAATGTGCTGGGGTTGGGAAAACATATATGTACCCATACTAGAATCTGTCAAAGAAAGCGGTACTCACATATAACAGTCATTCCATCTGTAATCCATACAGTCAAAAGACTGAAAGTATTCCAGTGAGGGAATTTTTTTATTTAAAAAGGCCAAGTTAGTTTATCTGGCGCTCAATATACTAGATACAGTTAGGCCTGCGTTTCATACATCTGGAATTAGCAAATTAATGTGCTGGGGTTGGGAAAACATATATGTACCCATACTAGAATCTGTCAAAGAAAGCGGTACTCACATATAACAGTCATTCCATCTGTAATCCATACAGTCAAAAGACTGAAAGTATTCCAGTGAGGGAATTTTTTTTATTTAAAAAGGCCAAGTTAGTTTATCTGACGCTCAATATACTAGATACAGTTAGGCCTGCGTTTCATACATCTGGAATTAGCAAATTAATGTGCTGGGGTTGGGAAAACATATATGTACCCATACTAGAATCTGTCAAAGAAAGCGGTACTCACATATAACAGTCATTCCATCTGTAATCCATACAGTCAAAAGACTGAAAGTATTCCAGTGAGGGAATTTTTTTATTTAAAAAGGCCAAGTTAGTTTATCTGGCGTTCAATATACTAGATACAGTTAGGCCTGCGTTTCATACATCTGGAATTAGCAAATTAATGTGCTGGGGTTGGGAAAACATATATGTACCCATACTAGAATCTGTCAAAGAAAGCGGTACTCACATATAACAGTCATTCCATCTGTAATCCATACAGTCAAAAGACTGAAAGTATTCCAGTGAGGGAATTTTTTTTATTTAAAAAGGCCAAGTTAGTTTATCTGGCGTTCAATATACTAGATACAGTTAGGCCTCATGCTTCATACATCTGGAATTAGCAAATTAATGTGCTGGGGTTGGGAAAACATATATGTACCCATACTAGAATCTGTCAAAGAAAGCGGTACTCACATATAACAGTCATTCCATCTGTAATCCATACAGTCAAAAGACTGAAAGTATTCCAGTGAGGGAATTTTTTTTATTTAAAAAGGCCAAGTTAGTTTATCTGATGCTCAATATACTAGATACAGTTAGGCCTGCGTTTCATACATCTGGAATTAGCAAATTAATGTGCTGGGGTTGGGAAAACATATATGTACCCATACTAGAATCTGTCAAAGAAAGCGGTACTCACATATAACAAAGTCATTCCATCTGTAATCCATACAGTCAAAAGACTGAAAGTATTCCAGTGAGGGAATTTTTTTTTATTTAAAAAGGCCAAGTTAGTTTATCTGACGCTCAATATACTAGATACAGTTAGGCCTGCGTTTCATACATCTGGAATTAGCAAACTAATGTGCTGGGGTTGGGAAAACATATATGTACCCATACTAGAATCTGTCAAAGAAAGCGGTACTCACATATAACAGTCATTCCATCTGTAATCCATACAGTCAAAAGACTGAAAGTATTCCAGTGAGGGAATTTTTTTTATTTAAAAGGCCAAGTTAGTTTATCTGATGCTCAATATACTAGATACAGTTAGGCCTGCGTTTCATACATCTGGAATTAGCAAATTAATGTGCTGGGGTTGGGAAAACATATATGTACCCATACTAGAATCTGTCAAAGAAAGCGGTACTCACATATAACAGTCATTCCATCTGTAATCCATACAGTCAAAAGACTGAAAGTATTCCAGTGAGGGAATTTTTTTATTTAAAAAGGCCAAGTTAGTTTATCTCATGCTCAATATACTAGATACAGTTAGGCCTCATGTTTCATACATCTGGAATTAGCAAACTAATGTGCTGGGGTTGGGAAAACATATATGTACCCATACTAGAATCTGTCAAAGAAAGCGGTACTCACATATAACAGTCATTCCATCTGTAATCCATACAGTCAAAAGACTGAAAGTATTCCAGTGAGGGAATTTTTTTTTATTTAAAAAGGCCAAGTTAGTTTATCTGATGCTCAATATACTAGATACAGTTAGGCCTGCGTTTCATACATCTGGAATTAGCAAACTAATGTGCTGGGGTTGGGAAAACATATATGTACCCATACTAGAATCTGTCAAAGAAAGCGGTACTCACATATAACAGTCATTCCATCTGTAATCCATACAGTCAAAAGACTGAAAGTATTCCAGTGAGGGAATTTTTTTATTTAAAAAGGCCAAGTTAGTTTATCTGGCGCTCAATATACTAGATACAGTTAGGCCATGCGTTTCATACATCTGGAATTAGCAAATTAATGTGCTGGGGTTGGGAAAACATATATGTACCCATACTAGAATCTGTCAAAGAAAGCGGTACTCACATATAACAGTCATTCCATCTGTAATCCATACAGTCAAAAGACTGAAAGTATTCCAGTGAGGGAATTTTTTTTATTTAAAAGGCCAAGTTAGTTTATCTGGCGCTCAATATACTAGATACAGTTAGGCTCATGCTTTCATACATCTGGAATTAGCAAACTAATGTGCTGGGGTTGGGAAAACATATATGTACCCATACTAGAATCTGTCAAAGAAAGCGGTACTCACATATAACAAAGTCATTCCATCTGTAATCCATACAGTCAAAAGACTGAAAGTATTCCAGTGAGGGAATTTTTTTATTTAAAAAAGGCCAAGTTAGTTTATCTGATGCTCAATATACTAGATACAGTTAGGCTCATGCTTTCATACATCTGGAATTAGCAAATTAATGTGCTGGGGTTGGGAAAACATATATGTACCCATACTAGAATCTGTCAAAGAAAGCGGTACTCACATATAACAGTCATTCCATCTGTAATCCATACAGTCAAAAGACTGAAAGTATTCCAGTGAGGGAATTTTTTTATTTAAAAAGGCCAAGTTAGTTTATCTGACGCTCAATATACTAGATACAGTTAGGCCTGCGTTTCATACATCTGGAATTAGCAAATTAATGTGCTGGGGTTGGGAAAACATATATGTACCCATACTAGAATCTGTCAAAGAAAGCGGTACTCACATATAACAGTCATTCCATCTGTAATCCATACAGTCAAAAGACTGAAAGTATTCCAGTGAGGGAATTTTTTTATTTAAAAAGGCCAAGTTAGTTTATCTGGCGTTCAATATACTAGATACAGTTAGGCCTGCGTTTCATACATCTGGAATTAGCAAATTAATGTGCTGGGGTTGGGAAAACATATATGTACCCATACTAGAATCTGTCAAAGAAAGCGGTACTCACATATAACAGTCATTCCATCTGTAATCCATACAGTCAAAAGACTGAAAGTATTCCAGTGAGGGAATTTTTTTATTTAAAAAGGCCAAGTTAGTTTATCTGGCGCTCAATATACTAGATACAGTTAGGCTCATGCTTTCATACATCTGGAATTAGCAAATTAATGTGCTGGGGTTGGGAAAACATATATGTACCCATACTAGAATCTGTCAAAGAAAGCGGTACTCACATATAACAGTCATTCCATCTGTAATCCATACAGTCAAAAGACTGAAAGTATTCCAGTGAGGGAATTTTTTTATTTAAAAAGGCCAAGTTAGTTTATCTGACGCTCAATATACTAGATACAGTTAGGCCTCATGCTTCATACATCTGGAATTAGCAAATTAATGTGCTGGGGTTGGGAAAACATATATGTACCCATACTAGAATCTGTCAAAGAAAGCGGTACTCACATATAACAGTCATTCCATCTGTAATCCATACAGTCAAAAGACTGAAAGTATTCCAGTGAGGGAATTTTTTTTATTTAAAAAGGCCAAGTTAGTTTATCTGATGCTCAATATACTAGATACAGTTAGGCTCATGCTTTCATACATCTGGAATTAGCAAATTAATGTGCTGGGGTTGGGAAAACATATATGTACCCATACTAGAATCTGTCAAAGAAAGCGGTACTCACATATAACAGTCATTCCATCTGTAATCCATACAGTCAAAAGACTGAAAGTATTCCAGTGAGGGAATTTTTTTATTTAAAAAGGCCAAGTTAGTTTATCTGACGCTCAATATACTAGATACAGTTAGGCCTGCGTTTCATACATCTGGAATTAGCAAACTAATGTGCTGGGGTTGGGAAAACATATATGTACCCATACTAGAATCTGTCAAAGAAAGCGGTACTCACATATAACAAGTCATTCCATCTGTAATCCATACAGTCAAAAGACTGAAAGTATTCCAGTGAGGGAATTTTTTTATTTAAAAAGGCCAAGTTAGTTTATCTGATGCTCAATATACTAGATACAGTTAGGCTCATGCTTTCATACATCTGGAATTAGCAAATTAATGTGCTGGGGTTGGGAAAACATATATGTACCCATACTAGAATCTGTCAAAGAAAGCGGTACTCACATATAACAGTCATTCCATCTGTAATCCATACAGTCAAAAGACTGAAAGTATTCCAGTGAGGGAATTTTTTTATTTAAAAAGGCCAAGTTAGTTTATCTAGCGCTCAATATACTAGATACAGTTAGGCTCATGCTTTCATACATCTGGAATTAGCAAATTAATGTGCTGGGGTTGGGAAAACATATATGTACCCATACTAGAATCTGTCAAAGAAAGCGGTACTCACATATAACAAGTCATTCCATCTGTAATCCATACAGTCAAAAGACTGAAAGTATTCCAGTGAGGGAATTTTTTTATTTAAAAAGGCCAAGTTAGTTTATCTGATGCTCAATATACTAGATACAGTTAGGCTCATGCTTCATACATCTGGAATTAGCAAATTAATGTGCTGGGGTTGGGAAAACATATATGTACCCATACTAGAATCTGTCAAAGAAAGCGGTACTCACATATAACAGTCATTCCATCTGTAATCCATACAGTCAAAAGACTGAAAGTATTCCAGTGAGGGAATTTTTTTATTTAAAAAGGCCAAGTTAGTTTATCTGGCGCTCAATATACTAGATACAGTTAGGCCATGCGTTTCATACATCTGGAATTAGCAAATTAATGTGCTGGGGTTGGGAAAACATATATGTACCCATACTAGAATCTGTCAAAGAAAGCGGTACTCACATATAACAGTCATTCCATCTGTAATCCATACAGTCAAAAGACTGAAAGTATTCCAGTGAGGGGATTTTTGCTTATAAAAATAATATATTTCATTGTGGTGGAGCGAACCGCAACAATGAAGAAAAAATACTATTAAGGGACGAGGACGCGGTCGTGTTGGTGTCCGTGGAGCCTCTGTTGCTGGTAGAGGACGTGGCCGCTCGACTCCCAGGCGCACACAGTAGGGAGCGAACTCCCGCCTCAACTAGCCGGCAGAATGTACCGCAATATCTCGTGGGGCCCAATGTCAGCTCTTAGAATGGTAAGGCCTGAGCAGGTACAGGCATTAATCGATTGGGTGGCCGACAGTGTTTCCAGCACGTTCACCACATGGTCTTCCACCCAGTCTTCTGCGAGACGCACAGGTGGCACCTGAAAGCCAAGCCCATCAGTCTGTCACATCACCCCCAAGCATATCAGGGAAACGGTCTGAGCCACAAGTTATGCAGCAGTCTCTTCTTCTGTTTGAAGACTCTGCTTCCAGGGTTTCCCAGGGGCGCCCACCTAGCCCTTCCCCAGTGGAGGAAGACATACCATGCACTGACGCACAACCACTTATGTCTCCAGATGAAGAGGACATGGGAATACCACCACAGCAGAGTCACCGACTCTCTGATGATGACGAACACAGGTGCCCACTGCCGCGCCTTTTTGCAGTGTGCAGACTGAACAGGAGGAGGTCAGGGGAGGGAGACTGGGTGGAAGACGATGCAGAGGACGATGAGGTCTTAGGACCCCACATGGACTGAAGGTCGTGGCGATGACTTTCACAGTTCAGAGGAAGAGGTAGTGGTGAGACCGAGACAACAGCGAAGCCAAAGAGGGAGCAGGGGGCGCAGCAGACGAGCCGCGCGCCCCAGAGTTCGCCTTCTGCTACTGGACATCGCCAACAGGGACCCAGCCCCACAAAGGCAGCTTCAAAGAGTTCCCTGGCATGGCACTTCTTTAAACAATGTCCTACCGACAAGACCCGAGGTGACTTGCACGCCTGCCATCAGAGCCTGAGGCGAGGCATTAACGTTCTGAACCTCAGCACAACCTGCATGACCAGGCATCTACATGCAAAGCATGAACTGCAGTGGGGTACACACCTTAAAAACCAGGCACTCGCTGAGGCTCCCCCTGCTCCCTCTACGCTGCTGCCTCAGCTTCCGCCTCGAGAGGAATGCTGCCACCTGCCGAGCAGCAAACAGAGGATGTGCCACCGACACCACCACCACCGCCACCGTCAACTAGCGCCTCCACTATATCACACAGCAGCGTTCAGCTCTCAATATCTCAAACCTTAGAGAGGAAGCGCAAATTCCCCGAGTCACCCTCGAGCCTCTTTGGCCTGAACGCCAGCATTTCTAAACTGCTGGCCTTTGAAATGCTGTCATTCCGGCTGGTGGACACAGACAGCTTCAAACAGCTGATGGCCATGGCTGTCCCGCAGTATGTGGTTCCCAGCCGCCACTACTTCTCCAAGACAGCCGTGCCTTCCCTGCACATGCAAGTGTCCGATAAAATCAAGTGTGCACTGCGCAACGCCATTTGTGGCAAGGTCCACCTAACCACAGATACGTGACCAGTAAGCACGGCCAGGGACGCTATATCTCACTAACTGCACACTGATGAATGTAGTGGCGGCTGGGCCCCGGGCGGACAGTTCCTGGCGCACGTCCTTCCGCCCCTAGGATCGCAGGGCATCATTCTCTGCCTCCTGTAGCCTCCTCCTCCTACTCGGCTTCCTCCTCCACTGCTTCCACCAGCTCATCCGGTCAGCCACACACCTTCACCCACCAACTTCAGCACAGCCCGGGTAAACGTCAGCAGGCCATTCTGAAACTCATATGTTTGGGGGACAGGCCCCACAGCGCAAAGGAGTTGTGGCGGGGTATTGAACAACAGACCGACGAGTGGTTTCTGCCGTGGGCCTCAAGCCAGGCCTGGTGGTATGCGATAATGGGCGAAATCTCGTGGCAGCTCTGGGACTAGCCGGTTTGACGCACATCCCTTGCCTGGCGCATGTGCTGAACTTGGTGGTGCAGAGGTTCATTCACCACTACCCCAACATGTCAGAGCTGCTGCATAAAGTGCGGGCCGTCTGTGCGCCGCTCCGCCGTTCACATCCTGCCGCTGCTCGCCTGTCTGGCGCTACAGCGGAACCTCGGCCTTCCCGCTCACCGCCTCATATGCGACGTGCCCACCCGGTGGAACTCCACCTTGCACATGCTGGAGAGACTGTGCGAGCAGCAGCAGGCCATAGTGGAGTTTCAGCTGCAGCACGCTCGCGTCAGTCGTACTCGCCGAACAGCACCACTTCACCACCAATGATTGGGCCTCCATGCGAGACCTGTGTGCCCTGCTGCGCTGCTTCGAGTACTCCACCAACATGGCCAGTGGCGATGACACTGTTATCAGCGTTACAATACCACTTCTATGTCTCCTTGAGAAAACACTTAGGCAATGATGTTAGGAGGAGGTGGCCCAGGTGGAGGAGGAGGAGGAGGATGAGGGCTCAAGCTTCTAACACTTTCGGGCCAGTCTGTTCGAATTGGCTCAGAGGGAGGTTTGTTTAAGCAGCAGAGGACAGGTTCACAAGTCGCCAGCCAAGGCACTGTACTGGAGGACGAGGAGGATGAGGAGGAGGAGGTGGAGGGGGACGAGGATGACGCAAGTTCACAGCGGGGTGGCAGCCCAGGCCCATCACTGGTGCGTGGCTGGGGGTACGGTGGACGATGACGATACGCCTCCCACAGAGGACAGCTTGTCCTTACCCATGGGCAGCCTGGCCCACATGAGCGAATATATGCTCCAATGCCTCGCGCAACGACAGCAGAGTTGCCCACGCTTTAACGTGTGCAGACTACTGCGTGGCCACCCTGCTGGATCCCCGGTATAAAGACAATGTGCCCACTTTAATTCCTGAACTGGAGCGCGACCGCAAGATGCGCGAGTACAAGCGCACGCTGATAGAGGCGCTCTTGAGAGCATTCCCACATGTCACAGGGGAACAGGTGGAAGGTGAAGGCAGAGGAGTGGCAAGAGGTCGCCAACGCAGGCTGTGTCACATGCCAGCTCATCTGAGGGCAGGGTTAGCATGGCAGAAATGTGGAAAGTTTTGTCTCCACGCCACAGCTATCTGCACCACACCTGATACGGAACGTGTTAGCAGGAGCAAAACTTTGCTCACTGACTCATTCACACTTTACCCTTAATATTTAAATCAGTCAAACTTCACTTTTATTAGCGTTCTCATGTTGCGAGTTTCGACACTTGTTGTAAACCACTGCCGGTTTCGCACACTGCTACCGCACAGGTTGCTGGTGGTAGCGGAGGGTGTGCACCCTCCCTTCACAGTTTGCAATCAGTGTAGCACCACCTGCCCGACTGTTCCTGCAGATACCGTGCAGCGAACAACACCCTGGCGTAAATAACTGTTTCCTACTGTTTCTACCAGTAGCCTAAACTCGACACAGACACGATTCTGTCCCTCAACACGTTTCACCAGAAGAACTGGCATCTTCAGGGAAAGGACAGACTGTCCTTTCCCTGAAGACGCCAGTTATCTGAGTGAAACATGTTGGGGACAGAATTGTTGGTTTTAGCTCTGCTCGAGAGGCTAAACACTGAGTAGGAAACAGTAGGAAACAGCATTACTTTAGGTGCTGTTCACAGCGACCGAGTACCCTGTAGGAGCAGTCAGGCAGGTAGTTACACACTGATTGCAAACCTGGTGGGAAGGTTAGGAGGGTAGTGCACACCCTCCGCTACCACTAGCAACCCAGCGGGATAGCAGTGTCAGAATTCGAGCAGTAGTTTTAACAAGTGTGTCAAAACTCACAAACATTTTTAGAGAACTACTAATAAAAGTGAAGTTTTACTGATTTAAATATTAAGGGTAAAAGTGGTGAATTGAGCTCAATTGAGCAAAGTTTTTTTGTTGCTATGGAACCCTCCCTTAATAGGGTCTCTAGTTTTTTTGTATTAGTGTTAGCAGGAGGCAGCATTTCACTAACATGGTTGAACAGTATGTCTGCACACCCCTCCACATCCTGACGGATGGTTCGGCCCCATTCAACTACTGGGTTTCGAAATTGTCCACGTGGCCAGAGTTAGCATGTTATGCCTTGGAGGTGCTTTCCTGCCCGGCGGCCAGCGTTTTATCTGAACGCGTATTCAGCACGGCAGGGGGCGTCATTACTGACAAGCGCAGCCGCCTGTCCACAGCCAACGTGGACAAGCTGACCTTCATAAAGATGAACCAGGCATGGATCCCACAGGACCTGTCCCTCCCTTGTGCAGAGTAGTCCTTATTAACTGCCTAAAACATGTCTTGTTGTGCTACGGGCCACTTCTTTATTTGATACAAATTTTATGAAACCCACAGTTGAATGAAACTCTTCTCTGTCTGGGCGCCGGGGCCTAACCAGATGAAAGTGGCGGTTAAACTAACGGGTGACATGAAGCCATAACCTCTGCCATGCTACCTCTGTCTTCTGTCTGGGTGCTGAGGCCTAAGTCAAATAAAGCGGTCTTCTGCTGTGCTGGGGATATGAAGCTAATCTCTGACCTCTCTCCTCTGTCTGGGTCCAAAGGCCTAAATCACTGAAAGAGGCCTTCTCCTGTGGTGTGTGATATGATGCCAGAATATGTGCTGTGGGGCCTCTCTCCTCTTCCTGGGTGCAGGGGTCAAATAAACTAAATTGTGGCCTACTCCTGTGGTGGTTGATATGATGCCTGATTCTCTGATGTGGAACCTCTCTCCTCTGTTTGGGTGAAGGGGTCAAAGTAACTAAATGGTGGCTTCTCCTGTGGTGGCTGATATGATGCCAGAATATGTGCTGTGGGGCCTCTCTCCTCTTCCTGGGTGCAGGGGTCAAAGTAACTCAATGGTGGCTTCTCCTGTGGTGGCTGATATGATGCCAGAATATGTGCTGTGGGGCCTCTCTCCTCTTCCTGGGTGCAGGGGTCAAAGTAACTAAATGGTGGCTTCTCCTGTGGTGGCTGATATGATGCCAGAATATGTGCTGTGGTGCCTCTCTCCTCTTCCTGGGTGCGGGGTCAAAGTAACTCAATGGTGGCTTCTCCTGTGGTGGCTGATATGATGCCAGAATATGTGCTGTGGGGCCTCTCTCCTCTTCCTGGGTGCAGGGGTCAAAGTAACTAAATGGTGGCTTCTCCTGTGGTGGTTGATATGATGCCTGAATATGTGCTGTGGTGCCTCTCTCCTCTTCCTGGGTGCAGGGGTCAAAGTAACTCAATGGTGGCTTCTCCTGTGGTGGCTGATATGATGCCAGAATATGTGCTGTGGGGCCTCTCTCCTCTTCCTGGGTGCAGGGGTCAAAGTAACTAAATGGTGGCTTCTCCTGTGGTGGTTGATATGATGCCTGATTCTCTGCTGTGAAACCTCTCTCCTCCATCTGGGTGTAGGGGTCAAAGTCTTTCAAAGTCGCCTTCTCCTGTGCTGATTGATATGAAGCTGATGGTTGTGCCATCTGACATGGTTGCCGGGGTCCCATTAAATTGGGGCCTACTCCTGTGGTGGGTGATCTAAATGCCTGATTCTCTGCTTTGAAACCTCTCTCCTCCGTCCGGGTGTAGGGGTCAAAGTCTGTCAAAGTCGCCTTCTCCTGTGCTGATTGATATAAAGCTTATGCTTGTGCCATCTGACATGGTTGCCGGGGTCTGATTCAATGGTGGCCTACTCCTGTGGTGGGTGATCTAAATGCCTGATTCTCTGCTGTGTAACCTCTCTCCTCCGTCTGGGTGTAGGGGTCAAAGTAACTAAATGGTGGCCTACTCCTGTGGTGGGTGATATGATGCCAGAATATGTGCTGTGGGGCCTCTCTCCTCTTCCTGGGTGCAGGGGTCAAAGTAACTCAATGGTGGCTTCTCCTGTGGTGGCTGATATGATGCCAGAATATGTGCTGTGGTGCCTCTCTCCTCTGTCTGGGTCCAAAGGCCTAAATCACTGAAAGAGGCCTTCTCCTGTGGTGTGTGATATGATGCCTGAATATGTGCTGTGGTGCCTCTCTCCTCTTCCTGGGTGCGGGGGTCAAAGTAACTCAATGGTGGCTTCTCCTGTGGTGGCTGATATGATGCCAGAATATGTGCTGTGGGGCCTCTCTCCTCTTCCTGGGTGCAGGGGTCAAAGTAACTAAATGGTGGCTTCTCCTGTGGTGGTTGATATGATGCCTGATTCTCTGCTGTGAAACCTCTCTCCTCCATCTGGGTGTAGGGGTCAAAGTCTTTCAAAGTCGCCTTCTCCTGTGCTGATTGATATGAAGCTGATGGTTGTGCCATCTGACATGGTTGCCGGGGTCCCATTAAATTGGGGCCTACTCCTGTGGTGGGTGATCTAAATGCCTGATTCTCTGCTTTGAAACCTCTCTCCTCCGTCCGGGTGTAGGGGTCAAAGTCTGTCAAAGTCGCCTTCTCCTGTGCTGATTGATATAAAGCTTATGCTTGTGCCATCTGACATGGTTGCCGGGGTCTGATTCAATGGTGGCCTACTCCTGTGGTGGGTGATCTAAATGCCTGATTCTCTGCTGTGTAACCTCTCTCCTCCGTCTGGGTGTAGGGGTCAAAGTAACTAAATGGTGGCCTACTCCTGTGGTGGGTGATATGATGCCAGAATATGTGCTGTGGGGCCTCTCTCCTCTTCCTGGGTGCAGGGGTCAAAGTAACTCAATGGTGGCTTCTCCTGTGGTGGCTGATATGATGCCAGAATATGTGCTGTGGTGCCTCTCTCCTCTGTCTGGGTCCAAAGGCCTAAATCACTGAAAGAGGCCTTCTCCTGTGGTGTGTGATATGATGCCTGAATATGTGCTGTGGTGCCTCTCTCCTCTTCCTGGGTGCGGGGTCAAAGTAACTCAATGGTGGCTTCTCCTGTGGTGGCTGATATGATGCCAGAATATGTGCTGTGGGGCCTCTCTCCTCTTCCTGGGTGCAGGGGTCAAAGTAACTAAATGGTGGCTTCTCCTGTGGTGGTTGATATGATGCCTGATTCTCTGCTGTGAAACCTCTCTCCTCCATCTGGGTGTAGGGGTCAAAGTCTTTCAAAGTCGCCTTCTCCTGTGCTGATTGATATGAAGCTGATGGTTGTGCCATCTGACATGGTTGCCGGGGTCCCATTAAATTGGGGCCTACTCCTGTGGTGGGTGATCTAAATGCCTGATTCTCTGCTTTGAAACCTCTCTCCTCCGTCCGGGTGTAGGGGTCAAAGTCTGTCAAAGTCGCCTTCTCCTGTGCTGATTGATATAAAGCTTATGCTTGTGCCATCTGACATGGTTGCCGGGGTCTGATTCAATGGTGGCCTACTCCTGTGGTGGGTGATCTAAATGCCTGATTCTCTGCTGTGTAACCTCTCTCCTCCGTCTGGGTGTAGGGGTCAAAGTAACTAAATGGTGGCCTACTCCTGTGGTGGGTGATATGATGCCAGAATATGTGCTGTGGGGCCTCTCTCCTCTTCCTGGGTGCAGGGGTCAAAGTAACTCAATGGTGGCTTCTCCTGTGGTGGCTGATATGATGCCAGAATATGTGCTGTGGGCCTCTCTCCTCTTCCTGGGTGCAGGGGTCAAAGTAACTAAATGGTGGCTTCTCCTGTGGTGGCTGATATGATGCCAGAATATGTGCTGTGGTGCCTCTCTCCTCTTCCTGGGTGCAGGGGTCAAAGTAACTAAATGGTGGCTTCTCCTGTGGTGGTTGATATGATGCCTGATTCTCTGCTGTGAAACCTCTCTCCTCCATCTGGGTGTAGGGGTCAAAGTCTTTCAAAGTCGCCTTCTCCTGTGCTGATTGATATAAAGCTGATGGTTGTGCCATCTGACATGGTTGCCAGGGTCTGATTCAATGGTGGCCTACTCCTGTGGTGGGTGATCTAAATGCCTGATTCTCTGCTGTGTAACCTCTCTCCTCCGTCTGGGTGTAGGGGTCAAAGTAACTAAATGGTGGCCTACTCCTGTGGTGGGTGATATGATGCCAGAATATGTGCTGTGGGGCCTCTCTCCTCTTCCTGGGTGCAGGGGTCAAAGTAACTCAATGGTGGCTTCTCCTGTGGTGGCTGATATGATGCCAGAATATGTGCTGTGGGGCCTCTCTCCTCTTCCTGGGTGCAGGGGTCAAAGTAACTCAATGGTGGCTTCTCCTGTGGTGGCTGATATGATGCCAGAATATGTGCTGTGGGGCCTCTCTCCTCTTCCTGGGTGCAGGGTCAAAGTAACTAAATGGTGGCTTCTCCTGTGGTGGTTGATATGATGCCTGATTCTCTGCTGTGAAACCTCTCTCCTCCATCTGGGTGTAGGGGTCAAAGTCTTTCAAAGTCGCCTTCTCCTGTGCTGATTGATATAAAGCTGATGGTTGTGCCATCTGACATGGTTGCCAGGGTCTGATTCAATGGGGGCCTACTCCTGTGGTGGGTGATCTAAATGCCTGATTCTCTGCTGTGAAACCTCTCTCCTCCGTCTGGGTGTAGGGGTCAAAGTCTTTCAAAGTCGCCTTCTCCTGTGCTGATTGATATGAAGCTGATGGTTGTGCCATCTGACATGGTTGCCGGGGTCCCATTAAATTGGGGCCTACTCCTGTGGTGGGTGATCTAAATGCCTGATTCTCTGCTTTGAAACCTCTCTCCTCCGTCCGGGTGTAGGGGTCAAAGTCTGTCAAAGTCGCCTTCTCCTGTGCTGATTGATATAAAGCTTATGCTTGTGCCATCTGACATGGTTGCCGGGGTCTGATTCAATGGTGGCCTACTCCTGTGGTGGGTGATCTAAATGCCTGATTCTCTGCTGTGTAACCTCTCTCCTCCGTCTGGGTGTAGGGGTCAAAGTAACTAAATGGTGGCCTACTCCTGTGGTGGGTGATATGATGCCAGAATATGTGCTGTGGGGCCTCTCTCCTCTTCCTGGGTGCAGGGGTCAAAGTAACTCAATGGTGGCTTCTCCTGTGGTGGCTGATATGATGCCAGAATATGTGCTGTGGTGCCTCTCTCCTCTGTCTGGGTCCAAAGGCCTAAATCACTGAAAGAGGCCTTCTCCTGTGGTGTGTGATATGATGCCTGAATATGTGCTGTGGTGCCTCTCTCCTCTTCCTGGAGTGCGGGGTCAAAGTAACTCAATGGTGGCTTCTCCTGTGGTGGCTGATATGATGCCAGAATATGTGCTGTGGGGCCTCTCTCCTCTTCCTGGGTGCAGGGGTCAAAGTAACTCAATGGTGGCTTCTCCTGTGGTGGCTGATATGATGCCAGAATATGTGCTGTGGGGCCTCTCTCCTCTTCCTGGGTGCAGGGGTCAAAGTAACTCAATGGTGGCTTCTCCTGTGGTGGCTGATATGATGCCAGAATATGTGCTGTGGGGCCTCTCTCCTCTTCCTGGGTGCAGGGGTCAAAGTAACTAAATGGTGGCTTCTCCTGTGGTGGTTGATATGATGCCTGATTCTCTGCTGTGAAACCTCTCTCCTCCATCTGGGTGTAGGGGTCAAAGTCTTTCAAAGTCGCCTTCTCCTGTGCTGATTGATATAAAGCTGATGGTTGTGCCATCTGACATGGTTGCCAGGGTCTGATTCAATGGGGGCCTACTCCTGTGGTGGGTGATCTAAATGCCTGATTCTCTGCTGTGTAACCTCTCTCCTCCGTCTGGGTGTAGGGGTCAAAGTAACTAAATGGTGGCCTACTCCTGTGGTGGGTGATATGATGCCTGGTTCTCTGCTGTGGGACCTCTCTCCTTTGTCTGGGTGCTGTGGTCAAAATAATAGTAAGTGACCTTCTCCATTGGTGGGTGACTTGAAGCCTGATTCTGTGCTATGGGACCTCACTCCAATTAATATTGTTTAATTTTTATTTATTTTATGTTAACTCATCATTTCCCTATCTACGTTTGTTTGCAGGGGATTTAACTACATTTTGCTGCCTTTTGCAGCCCTCTAGCCCTTTCCGGGTGTGTTTTACAGCCTTTTTAGTGCCCAAAAGTTCGGGTCCCCATTGACTTCTATGGGGTTCGGGTTCGGGATGAAGTTCGGGTCGAGTTCGGATCCCGAACCCGAACATTTTTCGAAAGTTCGGCCGAACTTGTCGAACCCGAACATCCAGGTGTTCGCTCAACTCTATGCGCAACGACCGCCAAGTTGCCCACATTCTAACCAGTGCTGATTACTGGGTGGCCACCCTGCTGGGGCCACTCCCCGCTACAAGGACAACGTGCCGTCCATAATTCCATCACTGGAGCGTGATCGGAAGATGCGCAAGTACAAGCGCACACTGGTAGACACGCTGCTGATGGCATTCCCACTGAACACCGGGAGCTCAGTGTAAGCACAAGGCAAAGGCAGAGGAGAAGGATGAAGTCGCCAATGCAGCTGGGGCACCGCCAGCATCTCAGAAAGGAGGGTTAGCATGGCCGAAATGTGGAAAAGCTTTGTCAGCACGCCACAACAACAAGCACCACCAGCTGATATGGAACAGTACTTGAGGCAGCATTTCAGCAACATGGTGGAACAGTACTTGTGCACACACCTACACCTACTGACTGATGGGTCTGCCTCATTCAACTTCTGGGTCTCCAAATTGGGCACATGGCCTAAGCTTGCCCTTTACGCCTTGGAGGTGCTGGCCTGTCCTGCGGCAAGTGTATTGTCCGAACGTGTGTTCGGACAATACACGGCGGGGGGGTAATCACTGACAAGCGCAGCTGCCTGTCCACAGCCAATGTGGACAAGCTCACGTTCATTAAAATGAACCAGGCATGGATCCCACAAGACTTGTCTCTACCTTGTGCAAAATAGACATGTATACCGGTCTCACCCAGCCATTGTTATACTCCAGAGCACCTTCTTTTAGCATTCTCTTTTCTATTTCCCAATGTTTTGGGGTCTTCCCAAATTCATAAAAAAAGGAAAATAAAGGACAAAAAAACAACTACAAAAACAGTGTTGGCTACCTCCTCCTCCCCCACCACCGCTTCCACCTAAACCGCCACGTCCACCACCTACTGAACCTCCTACTCCACTTTGACCTCCGCCTCCTAGTTCAAGATCATTATTTTTTACTTTTTTTTACATTTTATGTTATTTTTAGTAATTTCTCGATCCACATTTGTTTGCAGGGCAATTGTCCTCCTCTTATCCCCATTTTGCTTCCTTTTGCAGTACTCTAGCCTTTTCTATGGTTTTTTTAGAGCCATTTTAGTGCCCCAAAGTTCAGATCAATGGGGTTCAGGTTCGGGGTCAAGTCTGGGTCAAGTTCAGGTCCCGAATTCGAACTTTGGGGCGAAGTTCGGCCAAACCCGGCGAACCCGAACTTCCAGGTGTTCGCTCAACCCTATTCATTAGGAACCATTCAAATTCCTGTTCAGTGACCTCCTAATATTGCTGGCTGCTGGCAGGGAGCAGTGAAGGGAAGCAGGGAAATTGGAACTCTGCATCAGAAAAACAAAGCTACAAAGCTCTGACTCCTATATAGTTCTAAGTAAAGCTTCCTGCCATAGAAAATCTTCATTAATCCCTTAAACCCTAATTAAGGATGCCCAACTGACCAACTCCGTCTGAGAGAAATCTCTAACCACACCCCTCATTCTTCACACGATACCTCTGATAGTGAGAAGAGACTTTCCCGGGGGATGTAACGGGTGCTACCTCAGAAAGGAATTAGAACACAAGGGAACCAGGACATGAGTGTGAACTCACTGGACTGACCTCCAGGTAACACAATACACCCAGTGGATGCTGGGAGGCCAGAGGCTGATCAGACGGAAGTGTAGTCAGGGTACGAAGGAAAAAGTGAGGAACAGGCGGCATTCAGGCAAAGCCCGTAAATGTAGTCACATTGCAGACCAGCCAAAGGTTGGGGAAGATAGAGGGCATGCGCATGCTACCTCACATAAGGAGGAGAGACACGCCCGCGCACACCCTAACAACATACCCATGGCAGCAAGAAAGGAAGCACCGTCACAAGGCATATACAACAGTTGAGCTACCCGCTGCCACCACTTGTCAACATGGCATGTGGCAGCAGGAGGAAGTGAAGGAGTCTGATGCCCGTGCCTGCGTTTAGGGCAGCAGCACAGGCACGGAGTGCTGGGCTAACAATACTAATTATACATATACCTGAAAAGGAAGAAGAATCATCCTGCATTTTGCCCTGACTGCAATAAAGTATTTAAAGGGTTTTTTCAGTACTTAGATATTGATGGATATTACAGTTCATCGATATCAGATTGGTGAGATTCCGACACCAAACACCCCCAGTAATCAGCCGTTTTGGGCTTCCGCTGACACTGAAAACTATACAGTGGACAGAAGGCTCTGTCCACTCTGTAGTTTTCAGGTGCTGGTGTACTGCAGTTCAGTTTCATTAACTTGAATGGAAGTTGAGTCGCAATACCCAACTTAACCTCTACACAGTGGACAAAGTTTCCTGCTCCATAAACTATGTAGTCTCTGGTGCCAGCAGCTTTCTGAAAAAAGACCATTGCCGACCCCCACAATGTCTGGTGATGGACCCCAAAAATCTAATATCAATGACCTATCCTGAGGATAGGCTATCAATATCTAAGTACCAGAAAATCAATTAATCACTCAACAGGACATCCATTTTCATTCACTGTGCCAACCCAAAATGTATGTATACTGGGATGTCTAATGTTATATCAAGATAGGTTTTTTTAGAGACGTGAACTAATTGGAGATAATCTGTATCATTCAATCAAATAAAACTGACAATTATCAAGATTTGGGAGAGAAAAATCCAAATGTGTGTGAATGTAGTTATACATTCTATTCCAGATAGGGTTGTGCTCAATTCCCAAACATTACACTTTACAGAATTCAACAGGTCGTCTAATCACATTTGTAAAAATTATTTCACAATAGAACATTGTCTAATCTGTACTAGAATGATTGAGATAATAGATGCAGATTTGCCGCAGCTGAAATGAATTTGCATTATTTGCTAGCTTTGTCATTGATTTTCTACCTGGTTGGATACTTAGCTGCATAGTAAAATGAACATTTATTTCTATTCACCCTGAAAACACGCTTCTTCTACAATATGCTAGGAATTTCTAAAACCGTGATTTGTCTTTTTTTTTTAAAAAATGGGACATACTGGGGCAGATTGATCAATACTGTTGCCTGGAATAGGTTGGTAAATAGGTCAGAAACATAGAGGAGAACTGGCACCCACTATTTGTGCGGGTACAGAAGTAGTCCTTCCCAAACCGGGTAAGGACCCTGTTCAAATTTTGGCAACAGTATTATCTAATTGGCTAGCCACAGCTATTTTTACCATTATTCATCCAGACCAAACGGGCGTTATGCCCAATAACTCTACTGCTATAAATCTTAGACGACTTTTCCTGAACCTCCAGGTAGCCTCAGGCAATGCGGGAGGCCGGGTGGTATTGTCACTAGATGCCACTAAGGCATTTGACAGCATTGAACGGGGCTTCCTATGGGGAGTTACGAAAAAGATGGTGTGTGGACTTAAGTATATTAGATGGGCGCAGTTATTATTTTCACTACCACAGGCATGTATGCAAGTTAATGGTTCCACTTCTGAACTCTTTCGGCTGGGTAGGGGGACACGACAAGGTTGCCCGCTTTTCCCCCTTACTCTTTGCCATAGCCATTGAGCCACTGGCGGCCCAGATTCGAGGGAGCATTGCTATAGAGGGCTTTAGGCACGGTCACAGGGAGGAAAAAATAACTCTTTATGCTCATGATATGTTACTATTTCTTGCAAATGCTGCTGATTCACTTGTGCATACTATGTGCACTATGTGTACTTTTGGTGCCTACTCACGGCTGCACATTAACTGGGAAAAGTTGGTTCTTATGTCAGTAGACCCTTGACAGCTGCATGGGGTCACCGTAATGGAGGAAATGCAGTATGTCATCTCATTTTAATATTTATTTAGAGTAGTGGTATCCATTAAGCCTAAAGAGTATATCCCTTTAAATAAACAACCTCTCCTTGACAGATGGCAAGCTAAAATCATGACATGGAATAAACGTCCACCGTCAATCGTGGGTAGGACTAACCTTATTAAAATGATAATTTTGCCACAAGTGTTATATTTTTTATATAACTCCCCAGTTTGGGTCCCAGGTCACGTCTACCAAAAGAAAATAGATTGCTTCATTCATTAATATGAAAGGCTGACCCACCTAGAATTAAGCTAGAAAAATTGGGGAGGGGGGTCTAACATTGCCTAATATCTGGCTATATTTTCTAGCCTCCCAGATGCAACATTTTGCTGGGTGGGGCTTATCCATTTCTGTAGATTCTAAAGCAATATTATCCAGAAGGTGGTATGTTACGGTCCTATTTTTGTACAGAGTTTGGGATAGGGGCAAACAGGAGCTGGGAATAGAGGGCAGTACATATTGTACACCTCTTTGGAATAATGCCAGATTGCCGGAGGTGTATAAACTATCACAACTTGATACTTGGCGGTCACATAGCATTGTATTGGTTAGCCATATGTATAGGGATGAGGTTCTTAAATCATTCACCCAGTTACAGGAGGAGTTCCAGATACCCCATAGCACATTTTATTACTACTTTCAGGTTAGGCATGCCTTCAAGGCCCAGCATAAACTTAGATCTATTCTCCCAACTAAATGTGTTATATATGACTTATTGAAAACTGCTCCTTCCACGAAAGGACTGATCTCTGCGGTGTACAATTAATGAATGAGTAAACAAGCCTCGTGTCTACAGGTAGTCAGAAAGTCATGGATAAAGGATGTTGGGGAGATATTTGTCGATGTTTGGGAATGGGTGCTACAACAAACTAAGTATCTGTCCATCAGTACTGCACACCATGTATCTCAACTGTTTTTACTCCATAAAGTGTACAGTACTCCATATTTTTTACACAAAATCGAGATACATGACAAGCCCCAATGTGCACGATGTGCAGGAACCCCGGCAGATTTATTAAGTTTTTGATGCTGTCCAAAGCTGTTAGTCGTTTGGTCCGCATTGATGAATGAACTCAGAAGAGCTTACCAGGTCTCTATACCACAGAATCACTTAAGATGCATGTTAGGATATGTGGCCAATCTACCCCTGCGGGATGGTGATAATATGGCAATAGCAAAGGTGTTCTACCAAGTTAGAAAACTAATAGCATCTCTGTCGAAAGACGCGGAGGCCCCTACTCTCTGCACCCTCATGAAAAGAATTTCGAGTTTACTCAAGTTAGAAAAAGGAATTTTCATCAAAAGGGGAACACAACAAAGATATATATTGTTCAATGGCACATATGGATAGAATATTATGGATTATTTTCCTATAGAATCGGAAGCACACAATCTATGTATATGACTAAAGAGATGTTACCCTCTATAGTAAAAAATGATCTGATGTAAAAAAAAAACTGATAGGGGCAACAATGTTCATGACAGCATAGTTTCAGAAGATACCACACAATAAATTTTCTCCTAACCTAACTAAACTTTTTCCACGTTCCACTTTCAAACTGACTAAAATGACTAGACGCATTTTCTCTAACCTTACCTTTTTTGTCTCCAGAACTGTTAAGGAAATTTGTATATATGCTTTCAGAGGCATTTCAACAAACAGGGGAGATAGAGCGGCACTCCAAAGGTCAGCACGCAGACCGTGAACCGGTCGCTTACAGCAGCACAAGCAGTCTCCTGTGAAAGTTCCAACCCGGTGGTGCACAAGCCCCAAAGCAGCAGGATATAGACAGTCTCAAAAATGAAGGTATGAACGGGGCGGCACTCACCGATGGAATCAAGGATACACTTTATTAGATGATAAAGCGTGCAGGCAATGTCGGGCAGGACGCCATCTATTTCATCCGATGGAAAGAGCGACGGCCGTTTCGCGCTGAGACGCGCTTCGTCAGGCTGTTACGTCACAGGCGCGCATGCGCCCGTCTTCTTAAGCCGTGCGCTCCCTCACCAGGTGAAAAATCAGTGACGGTGCCACGGCATTCCCAGAAGGTTAAAATTACAGCAAAGTACATAAATAGCGAACAATACTGTGAAACATCCCACATAGTTGAATATACACCGGACAACATAACAGATAGTGTTGTGACACAAATCAAAATCCTGGCAAAAATGCCACTTCATGGAGAGCAAAAGCGCACACCTATAGACTGCGGATCACACTAGGCGGATCTACCGCAATCCCAGGTATCGGAAATGAGGGACAGGGGAAAGGAAGATGATAAGGCAGGAACAATTTATCAGAAGGGAATAAAGGACTGGGGTGCAGCGCACACAAAGGGACTATCACCCCTCCTAGGGCACCTAGATAAACATGCCCAGATCGGTGCGATCATTTAACCCTAGCCCTTCAGCCGCCCTGGTGCGCAGTATCCATCTCGCTTCGTTGTAGGAGAACGCGGTGCCTGTCACCCCTTGAGCCGGGGAGGCACCATCTCCAACCCCGAGAAGGAGAGGGAACTGATATCCCCACCATGCGCCGAATTCACATGCTCTATAATTCTGGGGCAGCCTTTTCCTGAGGTAATGGAGTTAAGATGCTCGCGGACTCGTTCATACAGGCACCTAATGGTTTTGCCTATATAAAACGTCCGCACGTGCAATTTAACATATACACTACATACATACTCCTACAGTTAATAAAGCTACCCACTCTGTGATGTAGGCCTGCAACCACCAAAGTTTTCTTGCAAGAGTTGTACTTACATAAAGGGCAATTACCGCACTTAAAATTACCTACGGGCGATTCATATTCAGCCAATGAGTCAGCCGCAGAGGCGGTAGTCTACTCCTAACTAATTTATCGCGCAGCGTATGGCTGCGTCTGAATGCGATAATAGGTCTTTGTTCCGTCAAGTCCAAAAGGGTGCCATCCCGTTTGAGTATGTCCCAGTTTTTGTGGATGGCAGTGCGTATAGTGTCTGCCATCGGGCTAAACTTAAAAGAGAACACAAATCTACCTGAATTGGAGCCCCTGGCGGGAGTCCTCGAACTACTACGATCCCTATTCTTATGTAGGAGGTCGGCTTGGGAAAACCTCTTCTCCACCTCTTCCATGTCTCTATCAAGGGCCTGTGGGGAATAGCCCCTTTCAACAAGTCGATGCTTAAGTTCCAGTGCCTGCCGTCGGTAACCTTCCACCTCACTGTTAATTCTACGTAATCTAATGAACTGCCCGTATGGTAACGACCTTATGACCGTTTCAGGATGAAAGCTGTCGCGGCGGAGCAAGGAGTTGGTCGCCGTGGGCTTACGAAAGCCCTCCGTGACCAACCCGTCGCCACCCGCCACAACCGCCACATCCAGAAACTCTAGTCGTGAGCCCCCAAAGTTCAGGGTAAACTTCATCCCCATGGCGTTACTGTTGAGGTAACGCACAAACTCCTCGCATTGGTCTCTATTGCCTGACCATACAATGAAAACATCATCGACATAGCGAGCTTGGGAAAACCTCTTCTCCACCTCTTCCATGTCTCTATCAAGGGCCTGTGGGGAATAGCCCCTTTCAACAAGTCGATGCTTAAGTTCCAGTGCCTGCCGTCGGTAACCTTCCACCTTCAGAGGCATTTGTTCACGTGGTTATATTGTATACCGGTGTTCTTTTTGCTGTATATTTGTCTATATTTAAAACAAATCAATAAACAGAGTATTTGTGAAAAAAGAAACTTATGGGGGTGGCCTATGACCATTAAACTGTACCCCCTCATGGATTGAGCAGTAACTGGTACTCTGCTTGGTCTGAACAGCACAGTGGTCAGCATGGTGGCACAGTGGTCATTGCTTGGGTCCTTGATTTGAATCCTACCAAAGATGACATCTGCATGGAATTTGTATGTTCTCACCATGTTGTTTCCTCCAGGTACTCTGGTTCCTCCCACATTCCAAAGACATACTGATAAGGAACGAAGTCAATTCGCATAAAACTTAGTTCCAATACTGTACGTACGGATCAGGAGCTCTGTACAGTGTTAGAATGTATTGTCTCAGATGAGCCAAAGTTATTACATAGTAACATAGTATATAAGACCGAAAAAAGACATTTGTCCATCCAGTTCGGCCTGTTTCCTAAAAGTTGATCCAGAGGAAGTAAAAAAAAAAACCCTGTGAGGCAGAAGCCAATTTTCCCCACTTAAGGGGAAAAAAATTCAGGCAATCAGAAAAACTCCCTGGATCAACGACCCCTCTCTAGTACTATAGCCTGAAATATTATTACACTCCAGAAATACAACCAGTCCCCTCTTGAATTCCTTTATTGTACTTACCATCACCACCTCCTCAGGCAGAGAGTTCCATAGTCTCACTGCTCACTTACCGTGAAGAATCCTTTTCTATGTTTGTGTACAAACCTTCCTTCCTCCAGACGCAGAGGATGTCCCCTCGTCACAGTCACAGTCCTGGGGATAAATAGATGATGGGAGATATCTCTGTTCTGACCCCTTATATATTTATACATAGTTATAAGATCTCCCCTCAGTCGTCTTTTTTCTAAAGTGAATAACCCAAATTTTGATAACCTTTCAGGGTACTGCAGTTGCCCCATTCCAGTTATTACTTTAGTTGCCCTCTTCTGAACCCTCTCCAGCTCTGCTATGTCTGGCTTGTTCATAGGAGCCCAGAACTATGCACAGTACTCCATGTGTGGGTCTGACTAGTGATTTGTAAAGTGGTAGGACTATGTTCTCATCATGGGCATTTATGCCCCTTTTGATGCAACCAATTATCTTATTGGCCTTGGCAGTAGCTGCCTGACACTGGTTTTTGCAGCTTAATTTGCTGTTTATTAAAATTCCTAGATCCTTTTCCATGTCAGTGTTACCGAGTGTTTTACCATTTAATATGTACGGGTGACTTGCATTATTCCTTCCCATGTGCATAACTTTACATTTGTCAGTGTTAAACCTCATTTGCCATTTCTCTGCCCAAGCCTCCAATCTATCCAGATCCCTCTGTAGCAGAAAACTGTCCTCTTCAGTGTTAATTACTTTACACAGTTTAGTGTCATCTGCAAAAATAGATATTTTACTGTGCGAGCCTTCTACAAGATCATTAATAAATATATTGAAGAGAATAGGGCCCAATACTGACCCCTGAGGTACCCCACTAGTGACAGTGACCCAATCTGAGTATCTACCGTTAATAACCACCCTCTGTTTTCTGTCACTCAGCCAGTTACTTACCCACATACGGACATTTTCTCCCAGTCCGAGCATCCTCATTTTATATACTAACCTTTTATGAGGTACAGTGACAAATGCTTTGGAGAAGTCCAGATATACGACATCCATTGATTCGCGGCTGTCAAGTCTAGAACTTACCTCCTCATAGAAGCTGATTAAATTCGTTTGGCATGACCGATCCCTCATGAAGCCATGCTGATATGGCATTATTTGCTCATTTTCATTGAGATACTCCAAGATAGCATCTTAGAAACCCTTCAAACAGTTTACCAACAACAGATGTTAAACTTACTGGCCTATAATTTCCATGCTCTGTTTTTGGACCCTTTTTGAATATTGGCACTGCATTAGCTATGCGCCAATTCTGTGGAACATTCCCTGTCAGTATAGAGTCCGTAAATATCAGAAATAAGGGTCTGGCTATCACATCACTTAATTCCCTTAGGATACGGGGGTGTATGCCATCCGGTCCTGGTGATTTGTCTATTTTAATCTTTTTAAGTCGCTGTTGTACTTCTTCCTGGGTCAGACAGGGCACTTCTAATGGGGAATTTACTTTTATTTCCTGCATTTCATCTGACCCCTCCTATTTTAGTGATTTATATGCTTTCTTTTTGTCATTTATTGCTATCTTTCCACATTGGTTTCTTATTGTTTCTTAGCCTTTTATTCCTATAAGGTATGTATCTCTCACAATTATATGTTACAATGCTTTTAAAAATCTCCCAATTTGAGGCTGTATTTTTATTTTTGAGGACTTTGTCCCAGTTAGTTAGGCCTATGGCCTCGCTTATAGTTGGCTAAATTTAGCTTTTTTGAAGTTTGGTATTTTTGTTCCTCCCTTTAGAAACTCTCGTTTGAAGGATAATTGGAAGGTTATTATTTTATGGTCACTATTTCCTATGTGTCCCCCAACCTGCAAATCTGTTGATCTATCAGGTCTATTGGTTAATACTAAGTTTAGTATGGCCGTCCCTCTAGTGGGGTCCTGAACCAGTTGGGAAAGGTAATTGTCTTTGGCTATTGCCAAGAACCTGTTTTTGGGATGTTTCAGTTTCCCAGTCTATCTCTGGGTAGCTGAAGTCCCCCATAATAACGACTTCATTATGATTTGCCGCCTCGTCTATCTCGTTTAGTAATAGATTTTCTGTGGGCTCTGGTATATTAGGTGATTTATAATACACTCCTATTAGTAATTTATTACTAATTTATTAGACAATTTTTACATACAGTTTTCACCAGGAGCAGACTGGGAACTTAAAGTGGCCTTGAAAAAAAAGGTCAAAGTGGCCCCATGTTGTAGGCGGGTCTAAATTGACAGAAGGCAGGGGAAACATAAGTAGGCATGACCAGTAATACTGTAGTTCTGCAGGAAATAATGCCCCGGCAGAACCAAATACACAGTACTGCAGCATTCAACTCTATCACTGTCCTGAGGTTGATTGCAGGAGGGCAATTTCTTCTGCCAGCCACGTGCTTAAATACCAGATGCTCCTAGCATTAATTCATGTTGAGCATATCAGATAGCTATGTACCTGACGGGCGGTCAAGAGGAGAGCTTGGGAAGCCCCCTGGACATTTGTCCACCAAGAAAATTCCCTGAAGGGTCCATGGCCAGTCCGCCTCTGGTTTGCAAAGTAACTCCACAGGTGATTGCCACAATAACAGGACAGTATCTATAATTGGGAGGTTGCCAACAGCTACAAGACAGCTTTATCCCAAAGAACTCAGTCTACTCACAGCAGACATATCAGGCAGTTGTCACTAACAACAAGACAGCTTCTTGTCACAGGCCACAGTGCTGCGCATGGTATACCTTAGCAGGGCCAGCAGGCGGTTGCAGGAGTTAGCAGGCTATGTCCCATTTTCTGGTCACCAACTGGTATCTGCCTTGGGACTACCCACTTTACAGTCTCATGCCAGAAGTGGTCCAGAAACACTTGTGAAATCCAGGGCAATCTCTGGAGCACTCACCCTAAATGGCCCAATCAGCAACTACAGTACCACCACTAGGTTGTCCCCACCTAATCGTAAAGGTGATGATACCAGCTAGGAATGTTCCCTTTCTGTCCAAGACCCCATGGCATCTATATGATCTGCCTCTATATAGGAGTCCCTATAGCGGCATATTATGGAACCATAGTCACTCATAGTAACATAGTCTGTAAGGCTGAAAGAAGATAGCCATCTGAGCAGTTCATCCTGTAAGCCTGCAACTTGATCCAAGTCAATTTTCCTCAATTTAGGGGAAAAAAATTTCTTCCCAAATCCAATCGGGCAGTCAGATTAACTCTCTCGATTAGTGTTGAGCGAACAGTTCGAGAATAGTTCGGGTTCGTACCGAACTTTGGGGTGTTCGGGACACGGACCCAAACATTTTCAAAAAAGTTCGGGTTCGGGTTCGTTGTTTGGCGATTACTTCCCGCTTTCTGAAGATCTGCACAGCAGCCAATCAGCTAGCGTTTTACTTCTTGCCCTAAGAGCCCATCACAGCCATGCCTACTAATGGCATGGCTGTGATTGGCCAAGTGCAGCATGTGACCCAGCCTCTATTTAAGCTGGAGTCATGTAGCGCCGCACGTCACACTGCTCTGATTAGTGTAGGGAGAGGACGCAGCTGCTGTGAGGGCGAGATTAGGCAGGGAAAAGTCAGCAAAAGCACCTAATTAAGTGATCGATCTACAGCTGTGAATGATTAAACTTCTGCTAGTTACTTGCGCACTGGTTTTTAGGCTGCACAGAGCGTTTTTCTGTCACTTATTTTCTGGGGTGATCGGAGGCCATTTTGTGACTTGTGGTGCACCAGAACAAGCTGCCACCAAGTCCATCAATCCATCAATACTAGTTTTTTTTTTTTGCTATATCCTACATCAGGGGCTTGGCTGTGCTAATTGTCACCCCTAGAAACTCAGGATAGCAATTTCTATATTTTATTAAGGGGTTAAATACAATTGCCCAAATACCAATCCCCTAAATCTGGTGTTCCAGCTTTGGCTAGCCAAGTATAATACTGTCTGCTGTCTGGCAAAGGATAGATTATTTTCTGTGGTGAAATTCAATTGTCAAAATAGCAATCCCCTAAATCTGGTGTCCCAGCACTGGCTGGCAAACTATAATTGTGTCCGCAAAAACATATATTTTGTTCTGGGGTGAAATTCAATTGCCAAAATAGCAATACCATAAATCTGGTGTCACAGCTGTGGCTGGCAAACTATAATAGTGTCCGCCAAAACATATATTTTGTTCTGGGGTGAAATTCAATTGCCAAAATAGCAATACCATAAATCAGTGGTTTCAGCTGTGGCTGGCCAAGTTTCATAGTGTCCTGCAAATTATATATTTTATTCTGGGGTAAAATTCAATTGCCAAAATAGCAATACCATAAATCAGTGGTTTTAGCTGTGGCTGGCCAAGTTTCATAGTGTCCTGCAAAGGATATATTTTGTTCTGGGGTGAAATTCAATTGCCAAAATAGCAATACCCTGAATCTCGTGTTCCAGCTGTTGCAGGTCTAGTTTAAATCTGTCCGTAACAGGGTATATTTTGTTCTGGGGTGAAATTCAATTGCCAAAATAGCAATACCATAAATCTGGTGTCCCAGCAGTGGCTGGCCAAGTTTCATAGTGTCCTGCAAAGGATATATTTTGTTCTGGGGTGAAATTCAATTGCCAAAATAGCAATACCATAAATCAGTGGTTTCAGCTGTGGCTGGCCAAGTTTCATAGTGTCCGTAAAAACATATATTTTGTTCTGGGGTGAAATTCAATTGCCAAAATAGCAATACCATAAATCAGTGGTTTAAGCTGTGGCTGGCCAAGTTTCATAGTGTCCTGCAAATTATATATTTTGTTCTGGGGTGAAATTCAATTGCCAAAATGGCAATACCCTGAATCTGGTGTTCCAGCTGTTGCAGGTCTAGTTTAAATCTGTCCGTAACAGGGTATATTTTGTTCTGGGGTGAAATTCAATTGCCAAAATAGCAATCCCCTAAATCTGGTGTCCCAGCAGTGGCTGGCCAAGTTTCATAGTGTCCTGCAAAGGATATATTTTGTTCTGGGGTGAAATTCAACTGCCAAAATAGCAATACCCTCAATCTGGTGTTCCAGCTGTTGCAGGCCTAGTTTAAATCTGTCCATAACAGGGTATATTTTGTTCTGTGGTGAAATTAAATTGCCAAAATAGCAGTACCCTGAATGTGGTGTTCCAGCTGTTGCAGGCCAAGTGTAAATCTGTCCATAAAAGGATACCTTTCATCCAGGGCCTAAATACTAGCCCTAAAAGAGATATTCCCCTAAATCAGTGGTTACTGCTGTGCCTGGATTAGTGTAATACGCTACATAAATAAATAGGCAGATAGTGTTAGGTGCCTGTAAAACAAGGCCTGAATTTGAAATCAATACATTGAGCCAATTTTTTTTTTTCTCATTGTGATGCTTGGTGAACGGTAACAATGAGGAAAACATCTAGTAAGGGACACGGACGCGGCCGTGGTGGTGTTAGTGGACCCTCTGGTGCTGGGAGAGGACGTGGCCATTCTGCCACAGCCACATGTCCTAGTGAACCAACTACCTACTGTTCCAGTACCCGCCAGAATTTACAGCGATATTTGGTGGGGCCCAATGCCGTTCTAAGGATGGTAAGGCCTGAGCAGGTACAGGCGCTAGTCAATTGGGTGGCCGACAGTGGATCCAGCACGTTCACAACATTATCTCCCACCCAGTCTTCTGCAGAAAGCGCACAGGTGGCACCTGAAAACCAAGCCCGTCAGTCTGTCATATCACCCCCATGCATATCAGGGAAACTGTCTGAGCCTCAAGTTATGCAGCAGTCTCTTATGCTGTTTGAAGACTCTGCTGGCAGGGTTTCCCAAGAGAATCCACCTAGCCCTTCCCCAGTGGTGGAAGACATAGAATGCACTGATGCACAACCACTGATGTTTCCTGATGATGAGGACATGGGAATACCACCTCATCGGAGTCCGCATGTCTCTGATGACGACGAAACACAGGTGCCAACTGCTGCATCTTTCTGCAGTGTGCAGACCGAACAGAAGGTCAGGGAGGAAGACTGTGTGGAAGACGATGCAGGGGACGATGAGGTCCTAGACCCCACATGGAATGAAGGTCGTGCCACTGACTTTCATAGTTCAGAGGAGGAGGCAGTAGTGAGACCGAGCCAACAGCGTAGCAAAAGAGGGAGCAGGGGGCAAAAGCAGACCAGCCGCCGCCAAGAGAGTTCGCCTGCTACTGGCCACTGCCACCAGGGACCGAGCACCCCAAAGGCAGCTTCAAGGGGTTCCCTGGCATAGCACTTCTTTAAACAATGTGCTGACGACATGACCCGAGTGGTTTGCACGCTGTGCCATCAGATCCTGAAGCGAGGCATTAATGTTCTGAACCTTAGTCAACCTGAATGACCAGGCATCTACATGCAAAGCATGAACTGCAGTGGAGTAAACACCTTAAAAACAAGGAACTCACTCAGGCTCCCCTGCTCCCTCTTCGGCTGCTGCCTCGGCCTGTTCCTTCGCCTCGGGAGGAACGTTGGCACCTACCGCACACCAAACAGAGGATGTGCCACCGACACCACCACCTGCGTCACCAAGCATCTCCACCATGTCACTCGGCAGCGTTCAGCTCTCCATCTCACAAACCTTGGAGAGAAAGCGTAAATTCCCACCTAGTCACCCTCGAGGATTGGGCCTGAATGCCAGTATTTCTAAACTACTGGCCTTTGAAATGCTGTCATTCAGGCTGGTGGACACAGACAGCTTCAAACAGCTGATGTCCATGGCTGTCCCACAGTATGTTGTTCCCAGCCGCCACTACTTCTCCAAGACAGCCGTGCCTTCCCTGCACAACCAAGTATCCGATAAAATCAAGTGTGCACTGCGCAACGCCATCTGTGACAAGGTCCACCTAACCACAGATACGTGGACCAGTAAGCACGGCCAGGGACGCTATATCTCCCTAACTGCACACTGGGTAAATGTAGTGGCGGCTGGACCCCAGGCGGAGAGTTCCTTGGCGCACGTTCTTCCACCGCCAAGGATCGCAGGGCATCATTCTTTGGCTCCTGTAGCCTCCTCCTCCTACTCGGCTTCCTCCTCCTCTGCTTCCACCAGCTCATCCAGTCAGCCACACACCTTCACCACCAACTTTAGCACAGCCCGGGGTAAACGTCAGCAGGCCATTCTGAAACTCATATGTTTGGGGGACAGGCCCCACACCGCGCAGGAGTTGTGGCGGGGTATTGAACAACAGACCGACGAGTGGTTTCTGCCGGTGGGCCTCAAGCCCAGCCTGGTGGTGTGCGATAATGGGCGAAATCTCGTTGCAGCTCTGGGACTAGCCGGTTTGACGCACATCCCTTGCCTGGCGCATGTGCTGAATTTGGTGGTGCAGAAGTTCATTCACAACTACCCTGACATGTCAGAGCTGCTTCATAAAGTGCGGGCCGTCTGTGCGCGCTTCCGGCGTTCACATCCTGACGCTGCTCGCCTGTCTGCGCTACAGCGTAACTTCGGCCTTCCCGCTCACCGCCTCATATGCGACGTGCCCACCAGGTGGAACTCCACCTTGTACATGCTGGAGAGACTGTGCGAGCAGAAGCAGGCCATAGTGGAGTTTCAGCTGCAGCACGCACGCGTCAGTCGCACTGCGGAACAGCACCACTTCACCACCAATGATTGGGCCTCCACGCGAGACCTGTGTGCCCTGTTGCACTGTTTCGAGTACTCCACCAACATGGCCAGTAGCGATGACACCGTTATCAGCGTTACAATACCACTTCTATGTTTCCTTGAGAAAACGCTAAGGGCGATGATGGAAGAGGAGGTGGCCCAAGAGGAGGAGGAGGATGAGGGGTCATTTTTAGCACTTTCAGGCCAGTCTGTTAGAAGTGGCTCAGAGGGAGGTTTTTTGCAACAGCAGAGGCCAGGTACAAATGTGGCCAGCCAGGGCTCACTACTGGAGGACGAGGAGGATGAGGAGGAGGTGGAGGAGGATGAGGATGAAGCAGGTTCACAGCGGGGTGGCACCCGACACAGCTCAGGCCCATCACTGGTGCGTGGCTGGGGGGATACAGAGGACGATGACGATACGCCTCCCACAGAGGACAGCTAGTCCTTACCTCTGGGGAGCCTGGCACACATAAGCGACTACATGCTGCAGTGCCTGCACAACGACAGCAGAGTTGCCCACATTTTAACGTGTGCGGACTACTGGGTTGCCACCCTGCTGGATCCCCTGTACAAAGACAATGTGCCCACCTTACTTCCTGCACTGGAGCGTGATAGGAAGATGCGCGAGTACAAGCGCACGCTGATAGACGCGCTCCTGAGAGCATTCCCAAATGTCACAGGGGAACAGGTGGAAGCCCAAGGCGAAGGCAGAGGAGGAGCAAGAGGTCGCCAACGCAGCAGTGTCACGGCCAGCTCCTCTGAGGGCAGGGTTAGCATGGCAGAAATGTGGAAAAGTTTTGTCTCCACGCCACAGCTAATTGCACCACCACCTGATACGGAACGTGTTAGCAGGAGGCAGCATTTCACTAACATGGTTGAACAGTACGTCTGAATACCCCTCCACGTACTGACTGATGGTTCGGCCCCATTCAACTTCTGGGTCTCCAAATTGTCCACGTGGCCAGAGTTAGCATGTTATGCCTTGGAGGTGCTGGCCTGCCCGACGGCCAGCGTTTTGTCTGAACGTGTATTCAGCACGGCAGGGGGCGTCATTACTGACAAACGCAGCCGCCTGTCCACAGCCAACGTGGACAAGCTGACGTTCATAAAAATGAACCAGGCATGGATCCCACAGGACCTGTGCTTCCCTTGTGCAGAATAGACATTTATAACTGCCTCCCCCTCAACCATGTATTCTTGTACTCCGGGGCACTTCTTTATCGAATCCTCATTTTTTTAACTTTACCATGATCTTGCGGTGCAACCCAAAGTTGAATGAACCTCTCCTCTGTCTGGGTGGTGGGGCCGAAATACCTGAAAGTGGCCTTCTCCAGTGGTGGGTGATATGACGACGTATTCCTTGCTGTGGAACCTCTCTCTTCTGTATGGGTGCCGGAGTGAAATATTTTATTATTTTTTTATTTTTTATTATTTTATTTTATTTTAATTCATTTCCCTATCCACATTTGTTTGCAGGGGATTTACCTACATTGTGCTGCCTTTTGCAGCCCTTCCTGGACTATTTTATAGCCTTTTTAGTGCCTAAAAGTTCGGGTCCCCATTGACTTCAATGGGGTTCGGGTTCGGGATAAAGTTCGGGTCGAGTTCGGATCCCGAACCCGAACATTTTCGGGAAGTTCGGCCGAACTTCCCGAACCCGAACTTCCAGGTGTTCGCTCATCTCTACTCTCGATCAACGACCCTTCTCCAGAAATCTAATAACTTAACCTATAATATTATATATATAATACATAATTTATTGAACTCTTTTAGTAAATTCACTAGGGGTGAAAAATTCAATTTGGCCAATTTGCTGAAGTTTGCCAAGAAATTCGATACATTAAAATTAATTTGGCATGAATCACTATGAATCAGGTATACCCGTACGTCATGGTGGCTGTTTGAATGTATGGAGCAGGCTGCTGCAGTGAGCCCGCTCCATACACAGCGGATGCCAGCTGTATGATACAGCAGACACCTGGCCGCAATGACAGGGAAAGGCGATCCCACCAAACCTATCATCTAACCCCTCAGATGCCGCAATCAACACAGATCGTGGCATCTGTGAGGTAAGGCAGAGTGATGTGGCTCCCTTTGCCTTACGATTGGAGACACTGCTGTGAAATCGCGGGGCTCTGATCGGTTTACCATGGCAGCCTGGACTTTTGAAGCCTCCCATAGCCGCCACGGTAACCTCCATGCTGCTCTGTGCACGAGGCAAAGCTCGGCAAGGAGCGCATCAAAATGTTATTCACAAAAATCTCTATTAGGGTGAGTAGGACAAATTATCAAAAAATGCGAGGTTCTAGCCCCCTAAGGGGGTTAAAAGTACATTACCCCTCCCTTTCCTAATTTTACATATAAATATATAAACATGTCTAAACTATTAAAATATTATTTAAAAATTTTTATTTAAAATTTCCTGTGCGCTGATCACCTTTTCTTCCTAAAAATTGAATAACAGTGATCGCATGTTCCACAAAAATGATAATGTTAAGACAAGAAAATGGTCATTCAAAGAAAAATTAAATTTTTTCAAAAGTTTTTATTTTTTTAAAAGTAAAACAAAAAAGTATACAAGTTTTGTATCATCATATTCGTATTGACCCACAGAATAAGGACGTTATGTTATTTTTAATGCACAGTGAATAGTGTGATGTACAAATCACAAAAATCTTGGAGAAATAGTATTTCTTTTTCAATTTAACCTCACAAATAATTTTTTTCCCCATTTTCAAATAATAGACATGGTAAATTGAATGGTGCCTTCAAATAGTACAACTTATCCCCCAAAACGAAGCCCTCATATGGCTATATGAATGGAAAATGTTTTTTTTTAAGTTATGGCTATTGTAACGTTGAGAGGAAAAAACGAAAATGCAAAACCAAAAATGGGCCCCGTATTATATGCTCTGAAATCAATACAAACAATGAAGAACTTTCAAAAATGGACTGAGAATAAATATAAAAATAGCTCTGTTCTGTCAAATGGAAAACTACTGAAAGAACAGAAATTATGTCTCAACACTGTAGACATAAATCCCTTTTTTAAAAAAAAAAAAAAGAATGATTTCCATATTCCAAGTGTAAAATCGAAAACCATAGAAATATATACTATGAACTAGATGTTATTTCACTTAAAAAATGTATGAGGGTTAGAACTAGATGGGCCAAACATAGTGGAGGAGTCTGAAAACTAGCAGCTGCCATATAATATGTTAGCCAAACAGGGGCTAAAGCTGGTATGGTGTTTGGCTGGTTAGGTGTGTGGCACAATATTCCAATTATTGCTGTTGAGGCCTACAATCTCATGAAAATGCCCCATGAGTAGAGATGAGCGAACTTTAAAAAAAAGTTCGGCGTTCGGCGTTCGGGTTGTTGAACAGCCGAAGGACCTGGGGTGACGTCACCGTCATGTGATCAGTGCAGGGGGCATGGCTCAGCACTGGATTTGATCCAGTGCTGAGCCACGCCCCCTGCACTGATCACGTGACGGTGACGTCACCCCAAGTCCTTCGGCTGTTCAACAGTTCGGGTTGGTGGAAGCCGCCCCTTATGGATTCCATATGCGGCGATAGTCCGCGGTAGTGGAATCCATAACGGGATGCGCGAGTTACCACAACCCGAACGCCGAACTTTTTTTTTAAAGTTCGCTCATCTCTACCCATTAGAATTACATTAAGGGGCCACATGAGCCCAATAGTTGATAACTATATACATTTTACCTAATAATTAAAGTTACACTTAACTCTAACCTTTGCATCCTGAAACTCCATATGAAGAGTACCTTGTGGCATGGCAGGTGACCGGCAGTTGGATCCAATGCCAATAAAACTGATAAAAGAGGAGAGAAAAATGGTCATGGGGCATTCCCGGAGTGACAGAAGAAGAAAGCCCTCCCTCCCTAGTTGCGAAACCACTTCTCCAACCCTAGGCGCTCTCCTGCCCTACAGGTGGAAGACTCTTCTTCTGCCATAATGTCATCAGGAAAATCCAGCTCCTCCTCTTGCTGCATCTTGCTGATTTTTGTCGGACATGGAGACCACAAAGGAAGAAGTAAAGCCATCAAAAGATGAGGATGGTCATCATAAAGACCTGCCCCCCTTAAGGGGTACAAAAAAAGAATGATTTCCATATTATACCACATAATTAACTACATTAAAAGGGAGGGACTGTACTACCGGTGCACGTTCACCTTCTGCAACATTGGCTGAGTGCACGCATGCTGTTGTCTTTTTACAATCACCTTTGTGATTGATTCCTGTTGAAACAAGTGATGAGGAGAGGAGCATCAGGAGCAATAGGCAACATTAAAGTTGATGGAAAGGAATATTAGCTTCCTTCAGTTGATGTTGACGAGCTCTGACTGCTGGAGAGGGGGTGCAGGCCAGTGGGAGATGCAGTGGTTGCTACATCAGGCTGTAACACTAAATGAGTGGCACGGTTTTCCCACGCCACTTAAAGGTGACGCTCCAAGTGTTGACGCAGGGCTGTCGTGCTAACTGTCCACGCTTCACCTTCTTGCTACACATCCTGCATACAGCCGCACTGCATACAGCCATGGACTCCAGATCTCCCACTGTTTCCACCCTGCTATCTCTCAGGCACATTTTCATCCTGCTGTCTCTCGGGCACACTTCCACCCATGCCCCCTAATGTTGATGATGATCTCAAATCATTCACCCACGTGCGATTGGCTACATACATATGTTTACAATTCACTTGTGTCACCCTCATCTGTCTCTTGCGCACGTCTCTCACCTCTTAAAACATGGCATTCCACTCATACTCCCATCATCGGTAGTTGCATGCCTAAAGAAGTCTGCAGCAGAACTCTCCTACAAGTCTGTGCTGGCCTGTAACTGCTGACTGTGCTCACAAAGGTCATCCTCGCTGAAAAGCAGAGCCAATGGCAAACATTACTTGGCTAATAGACGGAACAGCAAAAGCAAGAGGCAGGTTCAAGACAGATTGAGTGCATAGAGGCAGTTCCTGGGCCATGCCAACTAATCATGGTGTCAGAGGGACCAACCGATTGCTGGCTGAGTGGCTGTGTGCATCTGTTGTAACTTGAGATGATTGTTAAGAGTAAGTCAACCTTTTCAGTACAGCTGGATTGTTGGTCAAAACACGACCCCTAGACGACAGTGGCACCTCTGGCCTGTTGCTGTGGCTACTGCTACTACCATCTTTCTTCTTCTGCTAATTGTGCTGGCTACAGCATCATTTTTGCCACTGCAGTTCCTTTGGAGGGTCCAGGCAACTGTCTATTTGCCATAATGTATAAAAACTGTATCGCTAATGGAAGGCATTCGCTATAATAAATTTCTCTTCACTTTACACATGTACAGGGCGAAATATTTAATTGTGGCCTAATACTAATGTTATGTAACATAACAGCTAAGAAAATGTATTTGCTATAATCAATTTAGTTCCACTGCACACATGAACAAGGCGAAATATTTAATCGTGGCGTCATACTGATGCTATGCAACGCAACAGCTAACAGAAGGCATTCACTATGATAAATGTTGCTACACTGCACAAATGTACAGTGCAAAGTATTTAACCATGGCTTAATACTGCTGCTATGTAATGCAATAGCTAACAGAAGGCATTCGCTATAATCACGTTAGCTCCACTGCACATGTACAGGGCAAACAAATTACACTGTATGGACACAATGTAACTGTATCACTAAAATAAGGGATTAACTCTGAATGTGGGTGCACTAGAAAGTAATGCACACAGCAATTACACTTGTCTTATATACTCAGGCACACTAACTGTATCACTAAAATAAGGGATTAACTCTGAATGTGGGTGCACTAGAATGTTATGCACACAGAGATTACACCCAAACTGGAGTCTCCATGCTGTCTCACTATGCTTACCCTCAAAAAACTATCCCTGCACTCTCCCTCTCCAATACTCCTTTTTAAAACCGTTTTCAGCAACACTGTCCCTAGTGCATGAGCTCTTTCCATATCTCTCCCTATGCTCAGCTCATGGTGAAATGGCAGCATGCAGGAACAGGGTTTCATAGGGCTGTGATATCACCGCAACCTTCTTGCAGCTGTTTTGTCTGGCATTCACTTCTATGGGGCTGAGCTGCTCTTAGGCCACATGATGATAACGTGTCGTCACTGGCCTAGGAATAGCTTTTAGAAGGCTGCCATGCTCCTGTCAGCACCGCTGCCTTTTCAAACAGCTGATCGGCAAGGATCCCAGGTGTTGGTCACCCACCAATCCGATACTGATGACCTTTCCAGAGGATAGGTCATCAGCATAAGGGCTTGTTCACATGACTGTATATTTTTTCAGTTTCCGTACTGTTTTTTTCTGCGGACCGTATGCGGAACCATTCATTTCAATGGGTCTGCAAAAAAACGGATGGTACTCCGTGTACATTCCATTTCCGTATTTCTGTTCCGCAACATTTTGAGTCTTGTCCTATTATTTTCCGCAAATCACGTTCCGTGGCTCAATTCATGTCAATGGGTCCACAAAAAATACGGAATGCTCACGGAACATATCTGTATGTCATCCGAATTCTGCGGACCCATGCCCACTTTGCCCTTGTGTTTACTGTTTACAAACATTACAGTACATTACAGTAATGATTACAGTACAGAAAGGGTTCTGCTTCTGTATACACCCTGGCTTCTCTTATGACAGGCGCCTGGAGAGCTATATCAAGGACACACAGAGTCAGTGGTCTTCAAAGCAGCTCTAACTTTATCTGTCCAATACGCTTCTTATACATACATACATAACAGGAAAAAGATGTGGCTCACTTATACAATGGTGCTGAGCATAAACAATTACTTATCCTTATATGGAAATACGGCTATATGTAAATACCTTCATCCTCTAGTATGATATCACCCAACATCCTGTCATTCATACAGACCATTTGGCTTATTCTATTTAACCCTTCAATCCCATCTTAAGTCATAAATATGACTTATCTTCTTTCTCTCATAGAGAGGTAATGAGCATATGGTTGTCCAGGATCTGTGGGTCTTGGACACATTCCACAAAAAGTCTGTATAAGGGAAGGGATACATTGGATACAACAACATATGATAATCAAGGAAGCAATTATAATTATAATACTGATAAGTATTAAGCAAATATATTGCTGTATTTGTGGGAGGGGAGGCTGATTACAAGACTATTTATATGCACCTGTGGGCCTAGGCTGGCTGATTACTAGGCTATTTATAGGCACCTGTGGGCCCAGGCTGATGCCGATTTAGCTGATTACACTACCTCTGGGTCAGCTCTAGGATACAGCAGCATGGTGTAGAGACTCCTTACGGCTGGGCGACGGCAGAAAGTCTCAGGAGGGCGCTGGTATTCATGGTAGGATCGGAGTGGTTTGCACGGGACCCACGCTGCGGTCTGCGACATGTAGCGCTCTGGGATGAAGCAGAGTTTGGGTGCTAATGGTCGAGCAATGGTAGTTGGTATTGTTTGTCTGGCTATTCAGAGGCCTGTGGGGGGCATTGTATACAGTTATTGGAGTAGCATGCGCTTAGAGTAGGTATGATTCTATGTTTCTGATACCTGCTTTACATGTGGGGTGCATGTCTGCAGTTGGCTCAAGCTATGCACACTGTGTTTGTGTTGTGTATCAATGGTCGATTAAAGAAAAAAAAAAATGCAGCAGCATCATGTGGAGGCTCATTCATGCCTGGGAATCTGCAGAAAGTGCTAGGCGAAAGCTGGCATTCACTGTAGAATCGCACTTGTTGGCACGGGACCCACAGTGTGGTATTCGATTCGCAATACTCTGGGACGAAGCAGAGTTGGGGCTAATGGTCAGTGACTGTTGTTAGTAATTTGTCCGGCTGTTTAGGGGGTTGTTGGGGGCTATTGCATATAGTTATTGGTGTCACATGCGCCTAGAGTAGGTATGGTCGCATGTTTTCTGATATCTGTTTCATACGAGACGCGTGTCTCCAAGCTACGCACGCTTTTTTCTATCACGAGGGCCTTTGGACCCCAAGGGGTGGGGAAGGGTCTTCCCATTAGGACCTCAAATGGTGAGTAAACAGTATTCTTATTAGGTTGCATCCTAATTTCTGCTAGGGCTACAGGCAAGAACCTTTTCCAATTAGCGAACGTGCCTCCAGTAATTTTCCTTATTTTATCTTTAACTGTTCGATTCATCCTTTCTACGACCCCGGAAGTCTCTGGGTGATACGGGAGATGGAACTTCCAGTCAATCCTAAGGGCTTTGGAAAGCTCCTTACATACCCCTGGACGCAAAATCTGGGCCATTATCTGAGTTAATTTGGACAGGACACCCCCATCTGGGGATGATCTCTTGTAACAAGATTTTTACCACAATTTGTGTGGTTTCATTGGTAGTAGGAAAAACCTCCGGCCATCTAGAGAACATATCCACAATTACAAGGGCATACTCCTGTTTACTTCCTGTCTTTGGGATATGGGTGAAGTCAATTTGTAAGTGAGTGAATTGGCGAAGTCGGGTAATCCAGATGCTGGTGTTGGGCCTTCTTTAAATTATTTGGGTTGTTTCTGAGACATATAATACACCGTGAAACATAAGATTGTACCTTTGATCTAAGACTTGGTATAAAAAAATCTCTCTGAATGAGGTCAGTGGATGCCTGTGCTCCCCTATGGCCAAGACCATGATATTGTGCAATTAAAATCAGGGACCTTGCAACTGGAATACATGGTTTCCCCTCTTTGCAGATAAGACCCGTATCAGGGTCTTGTACTGCACCTACCGACTGCTATTCTATCTTGTCACTGCTGGTAGCCAAATCCTGGAGGCTTAGCAATAGATTGTCAGTAAGGGTAATGTCTGGTACTAGGGAGGGCATTTGAACTGCTGCTGCCTTCCTAATAGCAGCCTCTTTTGCTGCTTGATCAGCTAGGGCATTCCCTTTAGCTATGTTCATTTGGAGACCAGTATGTGCCTTGCAATGGATAATAGCAACTTTTCTTGGTAATTGGATGGCCAGGAGATCATGAACTAGTGTGGAATGTGAGATTTTCTTCCCATCTGCAGCTATGAAGCCTATTCTCTGCCAGATTACCCCATGATCATGTACAACCCCAAAGGCATATTTGGAATCGGTGTATATTTGTACTTCTCTTCCCTCAAAAAGACAGCAAGCTCTAGTGAGGGCAATCAGTTCAGCTGCTTGGGCTGACTGAAAATGTATAGGGTTTGATTTTAGAATAACATCAGGGAGTTGAACCACAGCGTATCCTGCATGATAAGTGTTGTCATTAGGGCGGGAACAGGATCCATCCACAAAAATATCAGGTGCTGCTTCAATGGGTGTGGACAGTAAGTCAGGCCTAGGTAAGGTATGTTCATGTATAAGTTCAGTACATACATGGGGAGGAGGCAAATCATCCTGCTCTCCTTGTATCCAAGTAGGGCATTAAGTATAGCTATTGGACCGAACGTGGGTGCTGGGTATTTGATATGAAGTTAAGGATGAGATAGCAACAAAACTTCATATCCACTCAGTCTTTGTGCCGACATATGTTGTGTATTTATGTTCTTCAATAGGGCCTGAACATTGTGTGAGGTATGCAGAGTGGTAGGATGGCCTAGGGTGATAGGCGTGGCCATCTCAGCGACCATAGCACAGGCTGCCAAACTCCCGAGACACACAGGCATGCCCTGAACCTGTACGGGAACCACCTTTGAGAAAAAGACAACAGGGCAGAATTTGCCTCAATGGTCATGCGCCAGGACTCCTGCCATGGTTTTACAATTGTCCCTGGTAAATAAGTGAAACATCACGCCATAGTCGGGTAGGCCCAAACCAGGACTTGAAACCATTGCACATTTCAAATGACTGAAAACTTGTAACATTTCATCAGACCATTTAATGAAGTCAGGCATATCAGTGGCTTGTCTCAGAATATTATCATAGTAGGAACAATCAGCAATCCATTGGTGACAGTAACCAATCATGCCAAGAAAGGTTAACATGTCTTTCTTGGTTTGTGGGCGGGGAAGACCCAGTACGGCGGTAATTCTGGCATGGCTGATTTCCGTCTCACCTTTACTGAGAACAAAGGCCAAATACTCAACACTTTCCATACACCATTGTAATTTCTTCCTAGAAACTTTGTGACCACATTCACATAACCACAGTAATAAACTAACACAGTCTGCCTGGCAGGCCTCCCGAGTAGAACTACATATGAGGAGATTGTCCACATTTTGTAGAAGGAAAGAACCATGAGAGGCAGCCCAAGGGTGCAGTGTAGCTTGGAGGACAATGGAGTAGACTACTAGGGAGTCTACATAACCCTGAGGCATTCTACACCAAGTATACTGGTGAAATGTAAATGTAAAGCAAAAAGTGGCCGTGTCTCCCTGTCAACTGGGACAGAAAAAAATGCATTCTTTAAATCAATAACAGAGAAAAACTCTGCATGGGCAGCAATAGATGATAGCAGAGATGGTACGTCTGGAACCACAGGGGCTATGGGTATAATCTGTGCATTTACCGCTCTAAGATCCTGGACAAACCTAAAGGTATTATCAGCCTTTCTCACTAGGTTAATAGGTGTATTATAGGGGGAAATAATTTCCTCAATAACCCCTGCCTCTAGGAATTCTATCAACATAGACTCAATCCCCTTTTCTTTTGCTGGGGAAAGGGGGTATTGATTAATATAAACAGGTGCATTGCCGGGCTTAAGCATTGCCTTATATGGTGTACAATAGATAAGTCCAACATCTTGGTCAGTATTTGCCCAAACCTCAGGAAGAACCTGATCAAGTAGTGAATCCTGAAGTTGGCATTCCAAATATAAAAAACAATTACCCTTTGGTACATGAATGGGCATAACTGAAGATGTGACATGTAGGTGTCCCGTCTTGCTAATCCCCAACTGCAACCTTAACAGAACAAACAAATCTCTCCCTAATAAATTCACAGGACAATTCTGAATGATCCTAAAACTGTGTGTTAACATTGACTGGTGCTTGTATGGATGTTGGATCGAGAGAGGAGGAGTTTTATAAGATCTAGTCAGTAGTGATGGACAAACATCTGCTGGGACAGTTCGCGAACCTGAAAAACCTCCAGGTCATATTTGCAGCCACAAAATACTTACTAGATGTGCACACATAGTCCCACAACATGGACACTGACATGAAGTATTAAGCGAATCTGCGATCTACAAGCATTATTTTTTTATATGCAAAATTTCGGCAAAGTATTAATCGCAAGAGCACATGCGTTCTGAAGGCATGGCCTACAGCAACTGGTTTACACCGACTAGAAATTACATGGATGCGATGGTTGGAGCGAAGTTTAACTAGGAAGAGGAAGAACTCCTGGTGACTCTAAGTAATCTTACATTAAAGTAGTGTATTTGATTTCACCTTTTTACCTGCATGTCTGAACAATCGCTTTATATGCAAGAAGGGTGTTATAAAAAAAATCGCCAGTGTGACCTTCTGCGATTCAAATTTTTCTTAAGTACACCAAACTTCACATTTTATAAGGTCTCACTAGATATTATTGATTTTTGCACTAAGTATTCCTGTGACATTACACCCACTATGTTAGGTTACCCTGCAGAGTGGCTGAGCGCACGGCATCATTGGTTGCTAATGCTAACTCGCTATGATGCCGTGCGCTTCTTGCAGCCACCACTGTACAGTAATACACTTGTATAGATCATACAAGTGTATCACAGTACAGCGGTGGTGGCCTGGAAGCGCACGGCGTCATAGCAACCAAAGACGCCGTGCGCTTGTCCACTCTGCAGGATGGCAGGACGGGTCTGTACGGTCCATAGTTTTGAAAAAACATGCCTGTGTGCATGTGGCCTTAGGGTCCTTTCACACTGGCGTTTTTGTTTTCCGGCATAGAGATCCGTCGTCGGGTCTCTATGCCGGAAAAATCCTGATCAGTCACATCCCCATGCATTCTGAATGGAGAGAAATCCGTTCAGGATGCATCAGGATGTCTTCAGTTCAGGACCGGAACGTTTTTTGGACGCAGCAAATAATGCAACATTCTGCGCTTTTTGCTCCGTCCAAAAATCCGGAACACTTGCCGCAACGACGGATCCGGAATAATTGCCCATTGAAATGCATTATTCCGGATCCGTCTTCGAATCTTCAGTTGTTACGACGCAGCAACAGATCCGGATGTGTCTTCTGCGCCTGCGCCAGGAAGTAGGACGGGCTTGGCTGGCGCGAAAACGTCCATTAGACGTCCCGCACGGGAGAAGGCAGGGCGTGGAAGAGGCTCCAGGAGGTGAGTATTTCGTGTGTCTGTCCATATATATAAAAATAAACTACATGCATCTACTATGTCCCAGACATAGTAGATGTATGTAGGAGGCATCAAAGGATGTTGGGGGTAGTAGTCCCCTGGTGAATGCTACCCCCAGCAACCTCCATGCATTCGCCCCAGCTGCTGTCCCAAGTCCCTTTGCCTTGGGACTGCAGTTGGGGTGACTGCATGGAGGATGTTGGGGGTAGTAGTCCCCTGGTAAATGCTACCCCCAGCAACCTCCATGCAATCGCCCCAGCTGCTGTCCCAAGTGCTTTTGCTTTGGGACTGCAGTTGGGATGACTGCATGGAGGATGTTGGGGGTAGTAGTCCCCTGGTGAATGCTACCTCAGCAACCTCCATGCAATCGCCTCAGCTGCTGTCCCAAGTGCTTTTGCTTTGGGACTGTAGTTGGGGTGACTGCATGGAGGATGTTGGGGGTAGTAGTCCCCTGGTGAATGCTACCCCCAGCAACCTCCATGCAATCGCCCCAGCTGCTGTCCCAAGTGCTTTTGCTTTGGGACTGCAGTTGGGATGACTGCATGGAGGATGTTGGGGGTAGTAGTGCCCTTGTTAAGCTAGTACTCTTTACTTATTTTTTTTTTTTTTTTTTTTTTTTGTCTCAGTGTTTAGGTTTTTATTGCTGCCCCAAAAAAGAAAAGAGTTGTATCATTTGAAAAATGTCCAGTAAGTATTATTTTCAAAGGAATATTGGAAATTTTTAAAAGTCAATGGTTTAATATTCTAAAAATTTTTCTATAGGCTCTTCAAGTGAGGCCGGGGACTCCCCTCCACGTCAACGTGTGCGCTTGGATACGGTATGTTATGTTTTTATTTACGTAATTTTTTTACACCTTTACAAAATTTTAATTGTTTAAAGTTTTCCATTCACAGCAATCGTCAACTGAGGAGAGGGGTTCCGGCCGTGCAGCTACTGCGGGGGAGGAGGAAGTCGGGGGTGGACCCCAGGAAGTGGTGAATATTTTTGTTATAAAAATCACAATTTTTTTATATATAGTATTTATATAATTGTAATTATTATATGTTTTTTATCCTTTATTTTTCTAGTCTGCTCCTCCTGTGGCCTCAAGGGGTCGTCAGCAGCCATCCACAAGGCGCCGGGGTGCACGCGGCGGTCGGGGATGTGTGAGTATATCTTGATATTGTATCTTGTTAGATCATATCTTACGTCAATTTTTATTTTTTTAAATATATGCTTTTCTCTTTTTATAGGGTTCAAGGGCCTCTGCCAGAACTGATGAGGAGGAAGTTTCTGGCTTCTACATTGACAATGATCTCCTCATCAGTCTGGTGGAGGAACGCGTCCCACTCTGGGACCCTACCGACCGCCGACATGCAGATCATCACCTGACCCGGACCTTGTGGATGGAGATCTGCTCGAAAATTGTACCAAATTGGGACGACCTCAGTGAAGGCCAACATGAGGAATGCAGTAAGTAGCCTAAAAGAATTGTAATTTTTTTATTTTCAGTCCTATTCAAACTGCAGCCGGTTGTTCCAAAATTAAAACTCACAGCATCGATTATCCTGGCATGTTGTGAGTTTTGGTTAGCAACAGCTTGGCTGTAGTTTGGTAATGTCATACATTTTTGATTAATCTTAAAATTTATATTTTTCAGAGACGACAGTCATGGTGCGGTGGCGCTCAATAAGGGACCGCTATAAGAAAGACTATAATGAGGAGGTCAATCGCCCGAGTGGGTCTGGCGGAACCCGACGGCAGCCGTACCGCTATTCGGCTGCCCTAGGGTTCCTACGTAGAACCCTAGAGCTGCGAAGGTAATTAAAAAACAGCATTAAAAAATGTCATGATGTTTACTTAGATTGTATAAAAATACAAATTTTTTTTTTTTTGGCAGAACAACAAGCAGTACTCGGGCGCCTGAACCTCCTCGTGATAGCGAACAAGAGGCGGTCCCTGCTGAGCTGCCCCCCACGGATCCCTCTCCACCTTGCCCAGCACCTGGTCAGGATCCTAACCGTCCTCTACTGGTGCCCTCTGGCGACGCAACAATGGCCGTTATGTCGCCACTTTTTGAGGCATTGATGCATCGCCAGAGGGCCGGTAGAAGCCGCCAAGCTGATTACGAAGGCTCTTGTATGAGACCTTGTGTGGTTACAGCCAGAGGATTGTAGCCGTGGAGGCCGAGCTGCGAAGTCTGCGGGAGTGGGCCGCGCAGTTTTCTCAGCCCGGCCCTCTACAAACCTACTGGCCGTCAGTCAATCAGCTGGTGGCGGACTTCACGCCTGACCAGGTGTTGGAGTTCAGACGAAGGGTGGAGGAAACGGTGTGGGATTTGAGACACCGCCCAACTTCCTTTCCCCAACCAACTACCTATCCCACGTCCCATTCCTATCCCCCACCACAACCTCCTCACCACTACCAACCTCCTCACCCATTCCAACCTCCTCACCCCTTCCAACCTCCTCACCCCTTCCAACCTCCTCACCCCTTCCAAGCTCAACAAACTCCAACCCGTCCACCTCCCCAGTCTCACACCCCCGAGCCTTTTCAACTCTCTTCTCCCTCTCCTCCTCACTATTTTCCACCTACCACTTTCACCACTCCTTCTTCTCTGGCTCGGGCAACTCCATCACCCCTTCCCCCGTCATGTCTGACTACTCCCTCTGTCTCTCCTCTCACATCACATCATTCAGGCCCCACCAGAACATCTCAAGGTGGAGAGGGATCAAGCCATGGACTGCCTGCCCCCCCCCCCCCCAACACCTGCTCCCCCAAATCCTCACTTTAAGGATTTGTGATGTTTTTTATTTATAATGTTTTATAGTTTTATATTTAAAATTTATCTTTTAAATTATTATTTAATTTTTGGGTTTTTATGTTTGAAGTAAAGTTATTTATAAAGTTTTCGGTGTCCAGGTGTTTTTTACTTCAAAATTACCAAACCAAGCACACTCTCCCACCCCTTGGGAGCGACAGTGGAACCTTGTCGCTCTCCAGGCGGTGGGAGAGGGAGTGCTGTATAAAGGCCTGGCACACTCTCCCACCCCTTGGGGAGCGACAGTGGAACCTTGTCGCTCTCCAGGCGGTGGGAGAGGGAGTGCTGTATAAAGGCCTGGCACACTCTCCCACCCCTTGGGGAGCGACAGTGAACCTTGTCGCTCTCCAGGCGGTGGAGAGAGAGTGCTGTATAAAGGCCTGGCACACTCTCCCACCCCTTGGGGAGCGACAGTGGAACCTTGTCGCTCTCCAGGCGGTGGGAGAGAGAGTGCTGTATAAAGGCCTGGCACACTCTCCCACCCCTTGGGGAGCGACAGTGGAACTTTGTCGCTCTCCAGGCGGTGGGAGAGGGAGTGCTGTATAAAGGCCTGGCACACTCTCCCACCCCTTGGGGAGCGACACTATCATTGTGGCTACTAAAGAGGTGATAAGAGTTTGTATACAATAGTATATAATAATACAGAAAAAAAACACCATAGAACTACAATTTTAACAAAAATTTATTAACCATTTAAAATTTTTATTAAAGAAACAACTTTGTACATAAAACATTATGCTTCTGCCACATGCATGTGAGCTAATAGGCATGCGGAAAATATTACTATTTTATACATTACAGTCCGGCCACTGGAAACGTCCTGCATCCAAGCAGAAGTAGTCGGCAAAGGCATCACGCATTGTGGACACTGCCACACTGCCACGTGGTCCAAAGGTGGAAATACTAGTCAATTCACTGTCCTCTGTCATGCGCTCTATAGTGGGTTCTTTTGTCCTTAGAAAATTGTGAAGTACCACACCACACTTCACCACTTCATCCACAGTTTCTATTTTCAATTGAATCGGTTTTGCAAAAACTCTCCACTTGGAAACAAGGATACCAAAAGTGCACTCAACCATTCGTCGTGCAATTGTCAATCGATAATTGAAATTATGTTTTTTGGCATCCAATCCACGGCTGGCGTAAGGTTTGATTAGGTTCCCAGCCATTTGGAAAGCCTCATCTCCCACCAATACATATGGCAGTGGTGGACCGTTGGTACCAGGCATTGGTTCAGGAGGTGGAAAATCGAACCTCCTATTATACACACTGCGTCCCATGAACGAGTGCTTAAAAATTATTGAATCGTTGGTACGGCCATAAGCACCAATATCAACTGCTACAAAACGGTACTCAGCGTCAGCTATGGCCATGAGAACAATAGAAAAATATTTTTTGTAGGTGAAAAATTCCGATCCTGTACCTGGCGGCTTTATTATGCAGATATGTTTTCCATCCACTGCGCCAACACAATGCGGAAATTGACACACCTCTCGGAATTTTTCTTCGATTTGTAGCCATCTCTGGCGATTTGGGGTCGGTATGAACTCATCGTGTAGTTCGTCCCATAAAACCTTACAGGTTTCTTTTACAATGGTGGAAATTGTAGAAATTCCAAGGCGGAAGTTATAGTGCAACGACGTGAAGCTATCACCTGTAGCCAAAAAACTGAAGAAAAAAAAATAGTATTAATTAATGTTTGATAAATAACCATTAAATATTATGGAATTGAAAACTTTTTAAAAGTATCCTCTTTCTTTAAACAATTTATATATACTTTAAAGATCTAGTAGAATTAATACATTTTTGATGGCTAATTATAGGTGCTAGAGAATTTGAAATTGAAATATGAATCATTAACAACACATATAAAAAAAAAAAAAAAATATAAGCTATATGGCAGTTTCTTACCGGATGGTCACCATAAGTCGTTCGGTGGGTGAGACACACGGGCGGAAAGACGTGTCAATTCGAGTAAGTTTTGGTGATACTCGCTGTAGTAGATCATCGAAGGTATCAGTAGTCATCCGAAAATAATTATTAAATTTTTCGGGATATAGACGTAATTCCTTGTAAAGCAGTTCAAATGCACCTTCAGTCATACGTGCAGAAGATATGGGATGCACCCAATAACGACGTAGCTGACGCCGACGTCTTTCTCTCTCTTGTTTCCTCCATCTAGAAACCAATATAAGGGCTTTCCACGCAAAAGCTTGTTCAGGCATCATCCTGGCAACAATTCAAATCTCAGTCTGAGGGGTAGTCTGCAATTTTGACTCTTTTTATCCCAAAAAATGTGCATGTCTGATTGGGTTTTTAAACTGCAAATATACATTTTCTGATCAAGATTAGATTAAATAACTGATCCGCTTAATTTTACAGGTTAATCCGTTGTTACGACGGATCCGGGACGACGGATCCGTATACAGCACGGATCCGGACGACGGATCCGGCAAAAAGATGTTCACGGTGTCTTCCGGTATTCCGGATCCGTATATCAGGAAATAATCCTGAAAGACGGATCCGGAATGAAATTTGGATGCGTTCTTATGCGTTTTTCCGGATCCGTCGTGTAATTTCGTTATGTGGTGTACACGACGGATCCGGACGACGCAAGTGTGAAGGAGCCCTTACTGTTACGGTTAGAAGATGGGATTGTATTACGACTGTATGTGGGTGGGGTCTGAGCTATCAGATACTGTCCAGCTAAGCAAAGATGTACCTGTCTAGAGAAGTCATGGTACAGTATGGGGTGTACAGCTGGTTTGTCTCCCCGGGACGACGGATCGGGACGACGGATCCGTATACAGCACGGATCCGAACGACGGATCCGGCAAAAAGATGTTCACGGTGTCTTCCGGTATTCCGGATCCGTATATCAGGAAATAATCCTGAAAGACGGATCCGGAATGAAATTTGGATGCGTTCTTATGCGTTTTTCCGGAGCCGTCGTGTAATTTCGTTATGTGGTGTACACGACGGATCCGGACGACGCAAGTGTGAAGGAGCCCTTACTGTTACGGTTAGAAGATGGGATTGTATTACGACTGTATGTGGGTGGGGTCTGAGCTATCAGATACTGTCCAGCTAAGCAAAGATGTACCTGTCTAGTGAAGTCATGGTACAGTATGGGGTGTACAGCTGGTTTGTCTCCCCGGGATGCACCCTGGGTAACAGTAAATGAACCATTAAATACTGGCGGTGCATGCGGCCTAAATCTAATATTTCCACCTCAAAGCATTAAATACTTATTTCTGCTTACTTGATTACATTTTTTTCCATACTATTATTGTTAAAATGGGGATTATATGCTTGCATTTTTCTCTTGCAGGGTATGTTGGTTTGGGGCTACGACAGCACCCGATCCCATGCCGAGAAACAAAGGATAGTGCGGGAGTTGGCTCATGAAATGTGGAGAAAAATGGGTCGCACACACTGCCCCGTTTCAATAAAAGAACCCTGGACGAAAAATGCCCAGGTACATACGTAAATAACTTTTTTATGTTTTGCCAACACTCTGTAATGTATACAGTGCTAAGCAAAAGTATTCACCCCCCTTGACTTTGTTCTTTTTTTTGTTGCCTCCTCCCCTGGAATTAACATGGATTGTTTGAGTATTTCCATCATGTAATTTGTAGAACATGCCCACAAAGTTTACCTTCTTTTAAATTTGTTAATTGTTAGCAAACAACTATTAGGACAAGCTAACAGAAAAGGTCAATGTGCATAACTATTCAACCCACTAAAGTCAATACTTTGTAGAGCCACCTTTTGCAACAATCACTGCTCCAAGTCGCTTTGGATAGGTCTCTATGAGCTAGCGACATCTTACCACTGGGATTTTTGCCCATTCCTCCTTGCAAAACTGCTCCAGCTCCTTCAAGTTGGATGGTTTGCGCTTGTGAACAGCAATCTTTAAGTCTGACCACAGATTTTCTATTGGATTGAGATCTGGGCTTTGACTAGGCCATTTCAACACATTTACATGTTTCCCCTTAAACCACCCAAGTGTTGCTTCAGCAGTGTGTTTGGGGTCATTGTCTTGCTGGAAGCTTAACCTCCGTCCTAGCCTCAAATCACGTACAGAGTGGGACAGGTTTTGCTCAAGAATATCCCTGTCCCTCTTTCCCTCAACTCTGACTAGTTTCCCAGTCCCGGCTGGTGAAAAACATCCCCATAGCATGATGCTGCCACCACCTTGTTTCATTGTGGGGATGATGTTCTTTGGGTGATGTGATTTGTTGTTGGTTTTGTGCCAGACAGGTGATGGACTGAACCATCACTGTGTTTGCAGTAGAAGCCTGAGGCCTAGCCTCCTTCCTACAGACTTTGGACACAGGACTATGGAGACCCCCACTCCGACCTATTTCGTTGAGAGGGAACTACAAACCATGAATTTTTGGTTGAGTTTATAGGCCACATTTTTCGTATTCCCTATTAAAGTAGCAAGGTGTGAATCCATAAACGCAATAAGGGTTAACTCTGCTCAGAGACTCCAAATGAATGTGTTGGTTTATTTGTCCCTTTGTCCTATTGTGTTAGTGATAGGATTAAGAAGTAGCCAACTCTGGTGTAGAGAATTATATCATTCTATGATACACTGAGGGTACTTTCACATTTGCGGCATAGCTATCCGGCAGGCTGTTCTGGCGGGTAAACAGCCTGCCGGATCCGCCATGCCACAAGTACCCATGCACTGCTGTGCTGCCGCTCCGTCCCCATTGACTATAATGGGGCGGGGGGTGGAGCTACAGCGCAGCACGGCAGTGCACGGCTGGAGACCGCCGGACTTAAAGTACTGCAGGTCCGACGTTTTAGTCCGGCGATCTCTGTCAATGGGGACGGAGCGGCAGCACGGCAGTGCATGGGTACTTGCAGCATGGCGGATCCGGCAGGCTGTTCACCCGCCGAAACAGCCTGCCGAAAAGCTATGCCGCAAATGTGAAAGTACTCTGAGATGATAATCCCATCCCATGGGTCTCCTCTTGCCCTATTGTTCCATCAAGATATTGTGGAGGGGATGTGTTTTTTCATACTGTTAATTTTGGATTGAGTTATGCATCATAAAGTTGGCAGCCACTGCAATTATATATAGAACCCTCCATATTGGAATATCTTTATATCAAATGTTCTTAAGATTTTGGAGTTGTTTATCTAAAATCTGAACATTTTGTGATCACAGATGTTCTTATTCCCTCCATTCGGAAAAGGCGAATGGTGGAGGTTGTGGAGGTAGAGAAGGAAGAGAAGGTGGAGGCCGGACCCTCCCAGCCTATTGAGTCATCCCCACCAGATGTGGGAGAAGAGAAGAAGGTGGAAAGTGATGTACCCTCCAGCACCACCCCATCTCAGGACTCAGAGGAAGAGGAGATGATCACCAGCCCCCGGCAGGAAGGTAAATATGTGCACATAGCAATATGATTATGTATCCATAACATGTGCATAAACATTAAAGGGGTCGAAAATGAGGCGATTTCCAGGTATTTCCCGAAGACAGGGACCATAAATTCTTATGGGTGGTGGCGGATATGGGCTGTCATGAGGAATTTTAAACAAACATGGTCTACTGTTCCCATGTGTTAAATTTCTCCGAGATCCATGCCTCATTCATTTTTAGAAATGTGAGGTAGTCAACACTGTCGTGAGCAAGGCAAATCCGCTTATCGGTCACGATCTCCCCAGCTGCGCTGAACATCCTTTCGGACAGGACACTTGATGAGGGTCACGCCAACAGTTCCATTGCAAATTGTGCAAGTTCTGGCCAATGGTCAAGCCTGCCCACCTAGTAGTCCAGGGGTTCATCACTTCTCAGAGCGTTCAAATTGGCCGTTAAAACAATGAAGTCGGACACCTAACCAGGCTAGGCGTTCCCTGAGGCTGGATCCGGAGGACAGCTGTCGATGGGTCGGCTGAAAGAATGTTCCCATATCAGAAATGACCAGCAATTCTTCAAACCACTCTCTTTTTGCAGTCACTGTTGTATTGGTACCCACAACTGTTTCTCTGTGAGTGGAAACTCCTCTGCCAGCGCCCAAAAAAGCAGAATGCAGCATTTCTCTAAGCAAGGCCTGGAACTGCTGCATTCTGACCCTCTGTGATGGTGGTAACGTTTCCGCCATTTTTTGTTTGTAACGGGGGTCTAAATACGTTGCCACCCAGTACTGGTCCTTCCCCTTTATGCTTTTTATATGGGGGTCCCTCTTAAAATACTGGAGCATGAAGGCCCCCATTTGCACTAAACTGGAAGCGTTGTAGCCGCCTGGCTCCTGTTCATCATCCAGGAAAATGTCGTCGTCGTCCCCCCCTCCATGGACAACACGAGGGATCCCTGAAAGGTTTAAAGCATGCTCTTCTTGATCCTCCTTCCCCCCGACACCATCCTCCTCTGACTCCTCTTCAGACTCCTGTTGTTGACTTGTCTCAGATGGAGTAGCCCCCCCTGGGAATTCATCCAGCATTGCTACTATCTCATCTTCCTGCTCCTGCTCCTCGACGGCTTGATCATTGACACGACGCAATGCACGCTCCGGAAAGAAGGAGTAAGGTACAATGTCACTGATGGCGCCCTGCTGCGACTAATCAGTTTAGTGATCTCTTCAAATGGCCGCAGAAGTCTGCATGTGTCGCGCATGAGCAGCCACTGGCGCGGTGATAAAAAAAAAGCTCCCCAGAACCTATCCTGCTGCAGAGTTCATACAAGTAGACGTTAACTGCAAGTTTCTGCTGGAGTAGCTTATCAAGCATATACAAGGTTGGGTTCTATCGCGTCGGGCAGTCACAAATAAGACGTCTGACGGGCAGGTTGTGTCGCCGCTGGATTTTAGCAAGGCGAGCCATGGCCGCGTAAGATCTTCTGAAATTGCCCGCGATTTTCTTGGCCTGCTGCAAGATGTCCTGGACCCCGGGGAATTTGACAACGAATCGCTGCACGACCAAGTTCAGGACGTGTGCCATGCACAACACATGTGTAATTTTGCCCTGTTTCAGTGCGCTCCGCAGATTGGCACCATTGTTGCACACCAAATTACCAACTGTCAAATTGAGCGGTGTTAGCCGCTGATCTGCCTGTGAACGCAAAGCTGAAAGGAGTGCAGGACCGGTGTGGCTCTTGGCTTCCAGGCACAACCAACGTAGCACAGCATGGCAAGTCTAACCTGGCATGTCGAATAGGTTCTGGGGATCTTGGTTGGTGCAGTGGAATAGACGGTAGCAGCGGAAAAGGAGGAGTCAGCCGAGGAGGAAAGGGAGGATGGAGTAGGAGGAGGAGAAGAAGAGGCAAGCCTGCATGCAATCCGTGGCGTTAAAACCAAATCTACCGCGGGTTACATGCTTGATGGCCATCAGAAGGTTTAGCCAGTGGGCAGTAAAAGTTATATACCTTCCCTGCCCGTGTTTGCTAGACCACGTGTCTGTGGTAAGAAGTATCTTGGCACCGACACTGTGTGCCAGAGATACATTCACTTGCCGCTGAAAGTGTCCATATAGCTCTGGGATGCCCTTCTGCAAGAAATATTTCCTTCCTGGGACCTTCCATTGTGGTGTTCCAATGGCCACAAATTTTCGAAAGGCCTCCGAGTCCACAAGTTTATAAGGCAGTAATTGGCGGGCTATCAGTTCCGACAAGCCAGCAGTCAACCGTTGGGCAAGAGGGTTATCCGGCATAATTTTTTTACGCTCGAACATTTGGGCCACAGAAGCCTTCCTTTTACCTGGCAAACATGAGGACAGCATGATGGAAGGTGGAGGACAATTGGGAGGAGAGAGGAGAAGGAGAAGAGGCTGGACGGTGAGAGCCTGGAGTGTGGCTTTGTGGGTTCTGACGGCGTTGCTTCCACTGGACTGGGTGCTGTGAGGCCAGGTGCCTTCTTAAGGCGGTCGTCCCTAGGTGAGTGTTGGGCTTATCACGACTTATGCATTGACTGCAAAGGCTGCAGATGGCAACACTATTGTCAGCAGCTGACACATTAAAAAAAGCCCATACTGCGGAGCCATGATATGACCGTGCATGGTTTATGGCTTGCTCCTGATACATTAGCAGTCTGGTTTGTCCCTCCTGTGCAATGTAAGTTTGGCCTGCTTCTCCTCCCTATCTGCTGGTCCATCTCTCCCTCTGAACTCCCCTCCTCTTCCTCTCTTGTGGGCACCCTCGTTACGTCCATAGACACGTCATCATCGACGTCACCTTCCCCACCACTAACATTAGAGATCTCTGAGTAGGCAGCATTAGCGGGGACAAACCTCCTTGGGCTGATCTGGGTACTGTCATCAGACTGCTGAGTGGTGGCTGTTGCACTTGCTACCTCCTCTTCCTGATCCGATGCCAAGAATGGCTGCGCATCGGAAATGTCTTTTGATGGATCGGAAAATAATTCCTATGACTCAAGTGGAGGGTATATGGTGGTGGTGTTGGTGGTGGTGGTGTCTTTGGGGGTGCACACAGCAGAGATTGAAGAGGGTGCAGATAGAGAGGATGAGGAGGGTACAGAAGTGGAAGGCTGAGTGAGCCACTCAACCAAGTCTGGTGCATCCTTTGACTAAATTGAACGCACCTTCTGCAACTTCCCACTTTGGCTCCGGCCTGGTGCTCCTGCCCTACCACCCCTGCAAAAGGGCCTGCCTCTTCCTCTGCCTTTAATTTTTTAAATGACCCGGTGACAAAAGTCTATAGAAAAGCGCAGTGTATGTGGAAGAAGGTATATAACACCCTGCTTCAATATGTCGTTTTGTTGTCAACTGGTCTATAATAACACCAGTTTAAAGAAAAAAAATTTTTTTTTTATTTTATCACTGTGTGTAGCAGAGGTAGCAGAGGTAATTTGTGCAGCACACAAATTAAATACACTATTTGAGTATTATATTATTAGATAACACCCCAATTCTATATGTTGTTTTGGGGCCCACTGGTCCTTCACACCAGTTTAGGTTTTCCTTTAAATTTTCTCACTGTGTGTAGCAGAGGTAACGCAGTGAAAGCAGATAAATTTGTGCAGCACATAAATACACTATTTGAGTAGTATATTCTTAGATAACACCCCGCTTCTATATGTTGTGTTGGGGGACACTGGTCTATCGCACCAGTTATAATACTTTTTTATAATTGCGTTTGTCACTCTTTGTAGCTGTATTATCGCTGCAGAACCGATCACAAGTCACAATGCTGCACTATACAAATCCACTATAATATGCTTTCAATATTAGAAAGTATATTATAAATGTATTACACCCCTCAGTACTGCACACCAATCAATAGCACACCTTTACCAGTCCTTAAAAGGAGTTTTGTGGACCTATTAGCTAGCGATTTGTGTCACTATTAACACTCTAACCTCCTGTCCCTGCTCCACACAGCAACCTCTCCCTACACTGACAAAAGACAAAATGTAAAATGGCAGCCAGATCAGGTCTATTTATAAGGTAGGGGGTATGTCCATGTGCTGAAACATCTCAATTGGCTGTCCTGTACCACCTGATGGATGTGTCATGGGTCAAAGTTCTCACAATGTAAAAAAATATGGCGCCGGTGAATATCGCCATGTGTTCGCATGTTCGGCGAACCGCAAATGAGTAAAGTAGAGTCTTTAGGTCTTACCATCTTTAATGGGCCTCTTTAGGTCTTACCATTTCAAAACAACCAGCCGCATCTTTCTCCATTAACTTATTTTGGAATTGATCTTTATTAAGACCAGGCCATTCGGAGATCATTTGTTTAACAGTAAGCTGGAGATGTGGCTGGAAATTGGTAAGGAAAGTCTGAATGAGCATAGAATGCATATTATCCTGAATACTTATTCCTGCCTCCAGAGTCCAAACTTCATTAAACCTCTTCCAAAAGTCTATAACAGACTCTACTGATTTTTGTTTACAGGCTACAGCAGTCGGCAACGAGGACCTAGTCTGAAAACACCTCTCCATTTCACCCTTAATTTCTTCCCACATTGTGTCTATGCCTGCCTCAGTATTTAATTTATCATTTCCAGCTGGCGTATTCGGGGGCTCTATGGTGCTCATAGAGGGGACCTTACTCCAATCCCAGGGGTAATTGTGCCCAACTATCCAATCTATCATAAGGCGCATATCCTACTGTGTCAGACATCTCCCTTTACAAGCTCTCTTCAAATAATGAAATGTCCCAGATGAAGATGAAGAGGGTTTAGGGCAATGTTTAACAATCCTATTAATATCATCTACTTCAATAGGTTTCTTTAACAAGGTGTCCCCTACAGTCTTAAAAGGAAACTGTACTTCGGGGACACTGTCCTCATCAGGATGAGGTATATGTTCAGGTTTGGGAAAAGACTTTTGTGATCTAAGGCGCATGGGAGATATGACATCCCCATCACCAACAGCACCAGCTGCTGGATCCTGACCATTTTGATCAGACATAGGTTGGGGCAACTGCGGAGCTAGCTGCGGGAGTTGGGGAGCTGTAGGTGGTCGGATGTTGGTAGCAGTATATCCAGCCAGTAAATTTGTCATCTTTTGAAAGGGATGGATATATCTGTGAGATATTTCCTAAATAGGAAGGAGGGGGCTTCTGAAGTGAACCCCTTGTCAATTCTTTTTCTAACTCATGTTTCTTTTTAAATCCCTCCTGGTTCTCTGCCTTCTGTTTCTTAACCTTTTTATTTGGTCTGTCATACCAATATGGTGCATAATTTTCCCCTCCCAACTTCATATACTGCATGTCCCACTGGGGGTCTGGAACATAATATGGTTAAGCTTTAGTGTCACCCAAACATAACCCTTTTACCATATCGATATGGAAGGTGTCATTAGCCCCTTCCCGAGGGAACGGATTTATACTCTTCATCCCCTCTGTCCATCCTGCCATATTATCCACCCAGGTAGTAACTAAATAATGATTAGTCCCACAGACCCGGGCTACATAATCCTTACATGTTTCTCCTTATAACTTAATTGAGACGGAGGCAGAGCAGAACTCTCCCCAGGACTGGCTGTACTGAACCGTAAAGGCGTCGACAATTCCTGTCAACTGGATGGAGAGGACTTATGTCTATGCTCAACTTCCTTCTCAACTGCCTGTTAGTATTATCCCTTCAAACCGTCACTTGCTTTCACCAGTTTCTGTGTTAGCGGGTTTCTCCTTGCCAGAGTGGTGGGGCGTCTTACGGTTTTCCAGGACACACACAATAAAGTTAGTACAGTTTTCACAGTATCACTTGCTGCTTACCTTCAGCATAAAATAAAATTACTTAATGCATCATAACATCATAACATAAAAGAGAGCATAACAAAGCGACAGATAAGAAGCGGTAGAAATGGGCTGACAAGAAAGACCAGGGTGCAGACAATATTTGAATTCTTCCCAAAAGAATTCCTCTTTTAAATCCTTGCCTAAAGGATTGCTCTTTTAAATTCTTGCCTAAAGAATTTATCTTTTAGACTTGGTTAGAAATCTAAGTAAAATCTATCTTACCGAATTCCTGTGTGCTCTATCCCGGATGAGTCCCCAGCTGAAAGGTGGTGGTGTTGGTGGTGGTGGTTTCTTTGGGGGTGCACACAGCAGAGATTGAAGAGGGTGCAGATAGAGAGGATGAGGAGGGTACAGAAGTGGAAGGCTGAGTGAGCCACTCAACCAAGTCTGGTGCATCCTTTGACTAAATTGAACGCACCTTCTGCAACTTCCCACTTTGGCTCCGGCCTGGTGCTCCTGCCCTACCACCCCTGCAAAAGGGCCTGCCTCTTCCTCTGCCTTTCATTTTTTAAATGACCCGGTGACAAAAGTCTATAGAAAAGCGCAGTGTATGTTGAAGAAGGTATATAACACCCTGCTTCAATATGTCGTTTTGTTGTCAACTGGTCTATAATAACACCAGTTTAAAGAAAAAAACATTTATTTTTATTTTATCACTGTGTGTAGCAGAGGTAATTTGTGCAGCACACAAATTAAATACACTATTTGAGTATTATATTATTAGATAACACCCCAATTCTAGAATTCCTCTTTTAAATCCTTGCCTAAAGGATTGCTCTTTTAAATTCTTGCCTAAAGAATTTATCTTTTAGACTTGGTTAGAAATCTAAGTAAAATCTATCTTCCCTAAAGATAGATGCTATTCCTTTCACAGTGTCTAAAGTGGATTGAAGAAAGAAACAACAGAGAGTTTTCGGAAAGCATCGGAATTTACCCATTCCTAAGAGCAGGGATCTTCCGTACTTACCGAATTCCTGTGTGCTCTATCCCGGATGAGTCCCCAGCTGAAAGGGTTCTGCTTCTGTATGCACCCTGGCTTCTCTTATGACAGGCACCTAGAAAGCTATATCAAGGACAAACAGAGTCAGTGGTCTTCAAAACAGCTCTAACTTTATCTGTACAATACGCTCCTTATACATACATACATAACAGGAAACAGATGTGGCTCACATATACAATAGTGCTGATCAGAAACACTTCCTTATATGGAAATACGGCTAAATGTAAATACCTTCATCCTCTAGTATGATGTCACACAACATTCTGTCATTCATACAGACCATATGGCTTATTCTATTTAACCCTTCAAGTACATTACAGGAGATTTTTTGCGGAAATACAGAACAGAAACGGAAACACTACGGATACAAAAAACGGAACAACGGATCCGTGAAAAACAGACCGCAAAAGACATACAGTCGTGTGAACAAGCCCTAAAACTCCTGGAAAACCCCTTTAATTATAATGTAAAAACATCAAGTTCTTCTGCAGTCTATGAAAATCTAAGTCTGCTTTAGAATTTCTTCAGTTTGTAAAATTATTTGTAATTGAACTTTTTCAATCCTGCCAGAATAGAAAAATCCTGAATCGTTCACTTGACAATTAGAAAACCCAAAACAAACTTTCAAAAGCTAGCAAATAAGATTGATCTCAGCTCATATACTTCATTTTATTAACACTTTTAAATACATCAATTGCTATTTACTGGAATGATATTTTAGAGATGTGCAAATCATGCACAAGACAGCAGAAAAGCTTGCTCTATACTTTTAATTAACCAAATTAGTGGCTTATCTTATGAATCTGCATTCCTCTGAAGCATGAGGCTTCATCTCCCTATGACAGACTATAAATATGGATGAATAAATACCTGGGGACATATTTGAAATTACACGTGTATGAAAGTTTCAGATAGGATTTCTGGTTATGTTGCTTATGATGGGTTCTTAGAGGAGAAAGCAATACATCAGCTTTTCTGTGGATGCAAAATAACACCATGGTGAACCCACACATTCCAGGGGTGGGAATGATTCATGATAGTTGCATAGTAAAGTAATGGCTGTAAAAATTTTACGACACCTATTAATACCTCATTTTACAGGTCATGTGTACAGGTTCTACATTGTGGGAAATCATTACACATAAGGGTGCATAGTGTTTAACATAGAGAAAAAATGGCTCTGACAGATTCCATTTCATAATAGTATCCTCAATTAAAAAAGTGAAAGAATTTCCTGGAAATATGGTTAAATATGGAAGCACCATGCAGTAGCATACTGAGTGTAAAAGCAGTGAGACTATGGAACTCTTTACCTAAGGAGGTGGTAGTGGTACATTATAGTGTTCCGTGAAGCGAAGCATTCAAAGCAGAATTCGGTCCGAAATTTTTGAAAACTTTAATTTGCAACAAAGCCAAATTTTCTCACGCTTTATGGTTACAAATCAGGTTTTCCTAAAATGGCAGCTGCACATGTTATAAAGTAAAAGTAAGAAGACTGGGAATGTGACATCACCGACAATGCTGTGCAGCCAGCCAATCCGCAGATAGGCATTACCTGTGATGTCACAGTCCTATAAAACTCTGATCCATCACAGTTGCCACCATTTCACTGTGAGCTGAGCATAGGGAGAGACTTGGCAAACGCTCATGCGCTAGGGACAGCGTTGCCTAAAACTGTTAAAAAAGAATATTAGAGAGGGAGTGTGCAGGATGATCGTAAGGAGAGTTTTTTGAGACTGTAGGGAGACAGAAAGGAGACTGCAGGTTGAGTGTAAGTGCCATGTGCATCACGTTCTAGTGCACCCACATTCAGAGTTAATCCCTTATTTTAGTGATACAGTTAGTGTGCCTGAGTATATAACGCAGTTGTAATTGCTGTGTGCATTGTGTTCTAGTGCACCCACATTAAGAAAATTTATATAGTGGTCAATTATTGGCCCCATGTGGCCCCTTTATGTAATTCTCATACAAAAGGGGCATTTTTGGGAGATTGCAGGACACAACAGCAATAATTTGTACCATGCACCTAACCAGCCAAACCCTATGCCAGCATTTTGGCTAACATATTATGTGGCAGTTACTAGTTTTCAGGCTCCTGTCACTCATGGCAAAAATCCAGCGTCCATTTTTGATGCATCCACCATGTTCTGCCCGTCTGGTTTTAACCCTCATACATTTTTAAAGTGAAATACCATCCAGTTCATAGTATATATTTGTATAGTTATTGATTTTTCACTTGGAATATGGAAACCATTATTTTTTTAAAGGTATTCATGTGTACAGTGTTAAAACATAATTTCTGTTCTGTCAATAGTTTTCCATTTGACAGAACAGAGTTATTTACACTTTTAATGTGTATATTTTTATATTTATTCTCAGTACATTTTTGAAAGTTCTTCATTGTTTGTATTGTTTTCAGAGCATATAGTACGGGGCCCATTTTTGGTTTAGTATTTTCGTTGTTTCCTCCCAACGTTCCAATAGCCATAACTTTTTACATTTTCCATTCATATAGCCATACGAGGGCTTAGTTTTGGGGGATAAGTTGTACTATTTGAGGATACCATCCAATTTACCATGTCTGTTATTTGAAAATGGGAAAAAAATTCTTTGTGAGGTAAATTGAAAAAAAAATACTTTTCCATACAAGGTTTTTGTGATTTGTACAGCACACCGTTCACTGTGCGCTAAATGGCATAACATCCTTATTCTGCGGGTCAATACGAATATGACAATAACAAACTTGTATATTTTTTTGTTTTACTTTAAAAAAAATAAAAACCTTGAAAATTTTCTTCGCATCACGATTTTCTGACAGTCTTAACTTCTTTATATTTTGGTCTTAAAGCTATGAGGGCTTGTTTTTTGCGGGACAAAATTTAGATTTTATCGGTATAATTTTGTGGTACGTACAACTTTTTCATCACTGTTATTCAATTTTTAGGGGAAAAAGGGGACAAAAAAACTGCGAATCGCAGTTTAATTTTTTTTTCCATTATGACAATCAGCACACGTTATATTCAGTTTCCAAACGGTGGAAATTAAAAAATTTGTGGGATTGTTAAATTTAATTTAACAAGCAAATATACCTGTATGTGAATAATAGAAGATACAAGGTATAGCCGCAATCTACCAGCGTTTATTAACGAGAAATTGAGAGTCAAGCCTCAATCGTCCGTTTACATATATTCAGTTTTCACATGGTCACAATTTACATATTTGTGGGGCCAAGGGGTTCAACTTAACCCTTTGGATACAGAGGATTTTTTGTTTTCATTTTTCTTCCCTGCCTTCCTGGCACCATAACTTTTTTATTTTTTCGTTCACTTGTCCATATAAGTCTTTGAAGGTTCTCATTTATCCAGGTCATGGTATATCTGTAAAGAATAAATCAAGGCAACTGGACTTGCTGTAGATGTCTTGAAAACGTTTCACTCGTTCTTCCAACGAGCTTTCTCAATTCTGAGTGACTTGTACAAGAATTCTCTGGGAATAAATATGTAACTGAATCAACATCTGGTAATTAGGTCATTATATCCAGCATGGGGTCAAAGGTGTTGATTCCAAAGTCCTAATTGGAGTCAGTAGGTCATAATGACCTCCTGGAAAAAGGTGTCAAGACAGCATTGAAAGGTGTCAAGACAGCATTTGACACCATGCTGGGTATAATGACCTAATTACCAGATGTTGATTCAGTTACATATTTATTCCCAAAGAATTCTTGTACAACTCACTCTGAATTGTGAAAGCTACAGCAAGTCCAGTTGCCTTGATTTATTCTTTACAGATATGTTTGTTTATAAAAGGGATTCTATTTTTGAGGGACAAGTTGTACTTTCTAATGCCACCATTTAATGGCATACAATGCAGTGGGAAGCAGGAAAAAAATTCTAAATGGGGTGGAATTGGGGAAAAAAATCCTCCACCGTTTTTTAATTCTCTGGGTCAGTACGATTACAACAATACCACATATGTAAAGATTTTATATGTCTAAATACTATTTTTATAGTTATGTCTACTGAGCTGTGTTTGGGCTCATAATGCTCTCTTCCGGGTTTTTCGCTGTTTAGATGCCTTGATCACACTTGATCACGGCATCTAAAGGCTGTAATTACCATGAGCGTCATTATGCCTTTGTGGTACATGTGGTCCGCGCCGGCATCCTCCGTTGTACGCAATTTTTGCTGGGGATGGCCGTTTGCTGCGGTCCACATGCAGTGGGACTGCTCCCCCAATGAGAAACACGCTACAGTGTTTGGGGTCTGAGCAGTTCCCCCATTTTGGCCACTATATTTCTGTGATTTTTGTTCCATATGTGTATATATATATATATATATATATATATATATATGATTATTATTTTTTTATTTTTTATTTAAGCAGTACACTCCAAACAAAAGACCCAGAGCCAGAATGTGAGTAATAACAGCACCAACTATCCAGCCAGTAGTAGTAGTAGGCAGCAGTTGTCCCTGCTTGCTTCGGAAAGACGCAACAATATAGTTGAGGAAAAAGAGATTGTGGACTGGGTGGCTCACTCCTCCTCTTAGTCCTAGCAGAATAACATGGAGGTGACTTCAGAGTCCAACACCGTGCTGTGGAGCCAGGGGTCACAGTGTTCCTCCTACTGCTCCTCCTTCCAGCCCCAAAAAAGGCTTTCAGTGGAGACCTCTCAGTTTTCACTGCCCATTCCATAGGGGCTCCTTCCTTTTTCCTAAGAAGTGGCAAGAAAACTCTACCACGCCCTACAGCACATATTCAAGAGAGTCTCCATGTTGACAACTTGTGTGAGAGCCCTCACCATTTGGGCTGCCCTGAGGAAGAGGTTAGGGAGGAGCCTGGTGACTACATGCATACCTATGTTGATGGTGGTGGTAATAGTGGCACCTGTAGCCATGATATTAGTGGTGGGGGCAGCAACAGTGGCAGTTAGATAACACACAGAGCAGAAGAGGGGGGCACAGGAGCCCATCATGATATATCAGTCTCACAGTCTCATAAAAGCAGCAAGGAGGGTGAGGACAGGACCTGAGAGCTGGATCGGGATTCTGAAGAGAAGGCAACATCAGTAGAGAAGGGCGGTGGCGGCAGCAATAAAGAGCAGAGGCCACGTACCTCCCCCTCATATGTATTTTTTATGCTGACATTCAAACAACAAGTGGCTCTGTAGCTGTTGGGCACCCACAATGAGAAACTCCTAAGAGGGGGAACAGGAGGAGGTGCTTCCACTTGAGGAGAAGGAAGAGGAGTCGGAGTTGGAGAAGAAAGTGGTGACACCCAAAGGGACCAAGTTGTCATTGCCAGTGTTCAAAACATCAGTTTTGTAAAAGTGAACCAAGCGTGGTTTAACAAGGATTTTCACACTCCTCCGGCTGATTCCCATAAATAGACCTCGCCTTGTTGGCAGTGCCCCATCTTTTTCCATCTGTCTGCCTAACTACCAGCACGTTCTATAGGGTTGTTGCTGTGGCCTGCATCATGCCACTAATGCCTCTCAATCATCCGTTTATGTGTATTCGGTTTCCGTACGGTTGAAATGTTTTATTTTTTTTGGGTGGTGCTAACTTTCTTTAAGCAGCATACATATGTGATTACTGCATCAATACTAGGCTGATTGCGGATGAATAGACCTAATTTCGTGGGTGGTGCCCCATCTTGCCATTGTTGCTGTCTGTCTGCCTGCCTACATCACATTCTGTATGGCTGCTGCGGCGGCATGCATTATGCCACTAATGCTTTAATCGTCTATTTATGTGTATACATTTTTTGGGGAGAGGGGGGTTCAATTCCATTAAGCAGCATACATACGCCATTAATGAATCACTGCCGACAATTTCTCACAGTTCAGACTGATTGCAATGAATACACATCACCTTGCTGCCAGTGGCCCATTTTGCCACTGTTGCTGTCTGTCTGTCTAACTGCCATCATGTTCTGTACGGTTGCTGCGGCCTGCATCATGCCACTAATGCCACTTGCCAACCACTTTCCCATTACCCACTTTTTTTTTAAATCTCATAACACCGTGTGTTTTTAAACATCATCTGGTCCCGATCAGGGACAATATTTGGAAGCTTCGGAGCATGAGACATGTGCTGGTGCGGTGTGTTTTTAAACACCCTGTATGTTAACACTATCAAATGTGCATTTAACCATAGCTATGTATGTCAGTGTCACTTAGATATCATTTACTATTGCTGTCATTGCGTTCCAGAGCTTGGGGAGGGGAAAAAATCATAAAAAATAAACGAAAAGAGATACGTTTTCCCAAAAATTATCCCTCTAGTCCTTTGAGGCTAGAGGGAGTTATATACCAACTTTCAGGGCAATTGGAGTAGCTTTGGCTCGGCTTGAACAGATTCAGGTCCGAACCAAACTTCTCTCCTCTTTAACCACCACCATGGGCTGGCCACTCTGGGAGGTCTGTTGTAGTCGTCGATAACCCCTTTATAGAAACCAAATTAAGCAATACACACATTACCACATTGCAAGATCTTCCCAAGTCAGAAATATGCATTTCCTATGGAAGTTGCATTGAAATTTGTAATGTTCACCAGTTAAATCATCGTATAAATGGGAAATGATACAACTTTGTAATTACTTTGTATTTAGCTTTTCATCACTTTTAAGATACTAGGGTATGTTCACATCTGCGCTTTAGGTTTCATTCATTCGGGGCCTCTTTTGTAGATTTTGTCAAACAGGTGAGAGAAAAGTCTTCTGCTAAAAAAAAGCCAAGAGGATGGTTTTAGTATGGATGGTTTTAGTAATATAAAACCAGTAAACCTTCTTAAATAGAAGTTCAGTTTTTTATTTATAATAAGCAAAAAATTGCAAGATGTAGAAAATGAGTTTATGATCATAGTAAAGAGTACTACATGTGGATAAATGGAAAGGCCAAAAAACAGCGCATTGCATAGCTCACTAAATCTGATGAAAAGTAAATCTATTGCTTGTCTGATCTAAGGATGAGTCAGTTCTAGGAAGAATCAGGCTTGGAAAATATCTACAGGAAGCCATTCGATCAGATGCAAGCCTATAGTTGAATATTGTCTGGCATCAACATTAAAGGCTGGTGTTAATTTTAACCTAAGTCCAAATTAATTAAATGTCTTTAAAGACGCTTTGAAACCTGGAGCTTTAGGAATTGACCTTGGTGTGCGAATGTCACACGTGATTTAGAAGGGCTTGTATTTTCATGCTGAACACTTGTTTCACTGGTAAGGCCATGGGTTCAAGCAAATTAGGAATGCTCAGTTTTATCTCCAAGCCAGAATCTGCTCTTCTCATCTCTGGCACAGACTGCAACATGCACATATACAAAGCATAGGCGTTATACCGCATCTATTAAAATGACAAATAAATCTTCCCAGCATATTATTCTGCATGTTTTGCTATGCTATCTGCTCCGATAGGGTCATTTAAACAAATGCTGTTTTATATTTCCTCTCAATCTATTTTTTTCCTATGTAAATTTCCACTGTCTGCTTTGCTAAAATATTTAAAGGGTTTATCGGGGCTTTAAATTTTGATGACATATCCTCAGGATAGGTAATTAATATCAGATCGGCAGGGGTCCCACACCCGGCACCCCCCACGATCAGCTGTATGAAGGGAAGGCGCGCGCAGTGCGTGTGTGCCATCTCCCTTCTATCTTCCTGCTCATTGCTGCTATGTTTATGGTGAGCAGGAAAAGACACAAGAGATTACATGTGCGCACTGCTGGTGCCTGCCCTTCACACAGCTGATCGGCATGGTTGTCGGGTATACGATCCCCGACAATCTGATATTGATTGATATAGGTCATCAATATTAAAAGTAAAGGTTCTTGTTTTGACATCTTCTGAAATCTCACTGAAACATGTTAAAGATATCATTCATAAGCGTCAATGAGTGGGAACTTCCACCGATTGCTGGAATAAAGGGGCCTGTGCCTGCAATGACATGACATAAAATGTCTAAAAAAGATGCTTAGGGTTCGTTCACATCTCCGTTAGGTAACTCTAGTAGTATGTTCGAGCAGAGGAGCAAACTACCGGGTTTATGTATCTGGGATAGCTGGACCCCCAGGTTGCCAGCATAGATCCCACCTTTCCCCAGAAAAATACCACTGTATGCAGCAGTATTTGTCAGAAAGAAAACCGGCATTTATGCCAGAAACCTGCCACTTTTTTTTTCCATTCACATAGACGTATCCGGGCTTGTTTTTTTTTTTTTTTTTGCAGGACAAGTTGCATTTTTTAGTATCTATTTAATATTTCATACAATGCAGTGATAAATGGAGTAAAATTGGAAAAAACACAATGGCATCATAGTTTTATGGGTTTTGTTTTTACAGTGTTCCCTATGTGATAAAACTGACTTTTTCTCTTCATTCTCTTTCTTGGTCAATACAATTACAGTGATTCCACATTTATATAGTTTTTCTTGTGCTTTAATAAATAAATTAAAACTTTGGGGGAAAAAATTCTTGGCATCGCCATTTTTTGACCCCATAACATTTTTATAAGTCCATTTACAGAGCTGTGTGAGGGCGATCTGCAGTTTGAATTGATACTATTTTGGAATGTATATGATATTTTCATCACTTTAAAAAAAAAAAATTATGTTGAATTGATGAAAAAAACAGCACATTTGCAGATTTTATTTTTTTCCTGTTACGGTGATGGGATAAATACTTTTATTTAAGTTCAGGTGTTTTGGGGAGGTGGAGGTGCATATCAGTTGAACAGTATATTTATTATTTTATGCTGCCAATTCAAATAAGAGCAGTCCTTGCAAAACATGGAAAGATTGGGTCCACCAAATTAATAGCCATTAATAGGGCATATAGAAAGAGGTTATCTCGATAGAAATAGAACCATGTAAAAGTTTTCATTTTTTTTTTATATCACCTGTCTCTTTCTACATACTGTAAATATACATTATATGGCCTCTGTTCTGGGAAGGCTTTCTACAAGGGTGTACATGGGAATTTGTGTCCATTCAGCCAAAAGAGTCAAAGTATGTGAAGTCAGGATTCGATGTTGAATGAGAAGGTCTGGCATGAAAATCAACATTCCAATTCTGGGGTTGAGGTCAAGGCTCTGTGTAGCCACTCAAACTCCTCCACACCAAACAAGTCAAACCATGTCTTTTTGCACCTGATTTTTACCAAAGGGACACAGTAATTCTGAAACAGCAAGGGCCTCTCCAGACTATTGGAACAAACTTGAGTTATACAATTGACAAAAATGGCTTTGTATGCCACTACCCTTTAAATAAGGGGTGTGGCATTTCAAAATGTCAGCTTTATACAATCACGAACCTGTAGAGCCGCCTCTATGCGCACAGAAGTGACTTGTTGAATTTAACTTTTCTCCACTTACAGCTTACGCATCAGACACCCAGGCGTTAATCAAGTAGTCTTTTAATCCGGAGATTGTATTACAAGATTTTGCAGGGTAATCCAGATGGTAAAATAATTATGCCAACAATATCTCCTTGCTAAGAAGATAGATGCTACTACAGAGAAAGCTGAGCACACACTAAGAGCAAAGCATCACTGGGAAAACAGGGAATGGCTAGGCTAAACTAACTAGAAAGCTGAAAACAGGGGGGTAGAAGAGAGGAGCATACCAATACACAATGCAAGATACTGAAACAGAACACTCCCCATCTGGTATCGGTAGATACCACTATTTACTATACCACTATATATATGCATACAATGGATTTGTAAAAATAACAATAGCTTGCTGATGCAAATAATGTCCATCTACCTGAAAAGGAAATATGCAATGAACATTATTCAAATCAAAAAAGGATATGTCTTCAGTTCAGGCCATAGAGCTGGTACTGGAAACAGTCTTAGAAGATGTTGATGTCTTGATTACTCCAACTCTCGCGGTTCTTTCTTCCACCTTACGAAACTTCCCGTCCGAACTGGAAATTACTTAGTAAATAAGTCCAGTAGGCCAATCGAGACAATCAACTTGTTCATCTCTTACCAGAACAAAATCTCCTTTCTGCGTCCTTGCAAGAGGGAGACGTACTCTTTTCTCCACCTTTTCCAGAACTGATTGGCAAGATGTTGTACCTGCTTCCACCGAAACTTAAATGATGGAGATCATCTCCTGCGCGACAATGAATGTGATCTTCTCTTATTGGTTATTGAAGGTGACCGAGACCTCTTATGAACCTCGGGTGAGCAAGAATGCCCTTGGCGAGACTGAGAATGTAAGCGCCTCCAAGACAATGACCGAGAGCACTTTCTAGGAGACGGTGAGGAGGAGCGAGAACGCAGTCTACGTTCCTCGGATGATGACCTTGAGGATCTTTTATGCACCCCAGATGTGGATTTCTTCTTTTTTACTACAGGAGAGTGTCTATTGCTTTCATTAGAAGCTGAACGAGACTTGGTTCTCCATGATCTTGCCAAAGATTTATAATGTGACTTTTCTGTCCGTGTCACCGATTTAGAGCGAGAGCGCTTATTTTGTGAGGCTGATTTAGATCTAGATTGCTTACTGTCTATAGATCGTGAACGCGAATGCTCATGTCTGCTTTTCACTTCTGGAATGGGATCTGTGTTTGTACATACAGACTTGGGTTGTTGACATTCAGAAGATACTTACAAAATTAAACTCATTGTCAAACAGTTGATTGGAAGGCTCACATTTCTGTGGTATCTCATCAGAACTACATGAATCAAAAGGGTTGTTGTCAGTGATGATATAGGATTCATCATGATGAACTGTGTGAGGACTGCAAAGCTGGGAAGGGCTTGAAGAGAGCTCCAATTGAGATCCTGAAGGCATTTCTACAAGCTGCCCTTCTGTCCAGGAACATTCTTCTGCAGCTGACTCCTTGGGATTTAAGCTGCTTTCTGATGAACAAGTTTTTAGAATATTTGGGCAGGGAACCTCTTGCACATAGTAGTGGTTGGGACACTGCCTGAAGTAAGAAGTTCGTCCCCCTCTTAATATGTCTGAAAGAGTGTACTTGGCAGGGTCTGTGGGTTCTGTCCAGACATACATCTCCCACGATGGCCCAACCCACTGTAAGTTTCTGCACATATGGAGTTATAAAAGGGCCACTGCAAAGTTCAAGGACCTTATGAGCCTCAAGAATTTCTCTACCTAGCAGGAGTAAGATCTCGGCATGGTTATCAAGGGGAGGAATCTCTCTGGCTATGTTTCTGAGATGAGGGTGATGCTGTGTGGCTTCAGGTGTGGGAATCTCATCCCTTGCGTTCGGCAATTCGTCACACTCAATAAGGGTTGGAAGAGAGAGTTTCTTATCTCCTTTGATGGGCTTCAAGGTGAAACCATTAGCTCTTCCTCCTGAGGTTGTGACAAGACCAGAGCATGTTCCTAGGGTGTAAGGTGTAGTTTCTCCCTCTATCCTGAACAGATCAAAGAACTTAGGGCTAGCTAGGGAACGATTACTTTAGTCATCTAGAATAGCATACATTCTTATGGTCTTTTCTGGTTGTGCAGTAGAAAACACATCCACGTGGCAAATCTTGGAACAAGACTAACCGCACACAAGTCTTTCTCCACATACCTCTGTGCATCTGGGCATGACGGTAGTGGTTGGTCGGTCGGCACTCTCCCTGCCATGACTTTCCCTGCCTTGATTGGAATGTGGCTTGAACCAGCTAACAGGTTCTAGGTTCTGCCTGATTGGTCCCGTGTGAACAGTGGACATATGTAGATCACTATTACATTCAGAACACTTGACTGGAACCTCAAAGTCTCTGGCAAAATGTCTCTGGCAAAATGTTTTTGCTCATTGTTCTTGAATATTAAGGGGTAATTTCTCCATGATCAGACCCACACCATGGGAGGTATCAAAAAAGCTGAGACCTGGTAGCTGTGGGTCTCCCTTGACGATTTTAAACTCAAGAAGAAGGTCGCTTAATTCCTAGAACACTTGGCAGTCTGTATTGGATAATTCAGGAAAGTCATATAGTCATTTAAATAAGGCACGTTCAACTACTTCCGAGCAGCCGTATGTCTGCTCTAATCTTTCCCATGCGAGACGAAGGCATTTGATTGGTTCGTAGATATTAATGGTTTTGAGTCTCTTAACACAGTTTGACGACCATCTAATTAGTAAATCAAGTTCTTGCATAGTCGGAGCACCAAGGGTTTGAACTGTTGTCTTTAAAGTGGCCTTCCAACTTCTATAGTTCTCTGGGCGATCATCAAAGTTCGTAAGGCTAGTACTGATGAGGTCCCTGGGAATGAGGTACTTAGTGATTTCTGATCCGTCATTTCTGTCCTGCATCATGGTGACGGGAACTTCTACCTTGCTGGTGTTGTTGGCACCATCTGATGACCTATGTTTGGGGGTTGGAGATGTAATGGAGTGGCAGCTAGGTTGAGCGTATATGAAGGCTTCACATCTGGTAATCTTGGCGCCAGCGTCTCAGTCGCTACACAAATAGTCTCAGGAGGTTATAATGTGATTTGATGAGCTTGAAGCGGCTTGGTCTCTAATGGCGTCTGAAATACTGTGTAAGGTGCCAGAGGTTTGAAAGAAAGAGAAATGTCCACTGGACTGGGGTCAACTGTATAGTTATCGGCTGCCTTTTTCTACGCGCATGAGTTCAGCAGGCTGGCGTGCAGAGACCAAATCTTCTGGTGCACATGTATTGACTTTGGTTTGGTTTAGGACAAATTGCAGGTTACGCCTTTTTGAGTCATTAGATATCTCGGACATACGGTAGGATGATAAGCTTCTTCTTCTTCAGCAGCTTCTTCAAGAACTCTGAGTTCAGCCATGGCTACTGCTTCTTCCCTTTACTTCTGAAGGACCTCCAGCTCAGCTTCGGCCTTGGCTTTGGTCGCTTGCGCTTGAGCCTGTATAGCTGCTTGATTAGCTTGTGCTTGAGCCTGTATAGCTGCTGTTTGAGCTTGTGATTGAGCCTGTAAAGCTGCTTGATTAGCCTCTAATTGAGCCTGTATAGCTGCTTGATTATCTTGTGATTGGTCTTTTGTCTTTGTGACTTGTGCCTTAATGGCTGCTTCCTTTCTAATGCAGTGAGCTTGTACCTTCACTGCTTCTGCTTTTGTGCGTGCCAACACCAATGAGTTACTCAGTGAAGAGTGATGTGAGTGAGACCTTAGCGATGAGGACTGAGCAATAGATTTCGAGGAACGGGATGAAGCCTTGGCGTGCCTTGAAAAGTTAGAATGGCATTGATTTGACTGCCACAAATCTGCAATATCTTTCATCTTTAAGTGCAGTGTGGGTCTTTAATTCTAGGATTAATTTCTCTGAGTCGAGACTTGATAACAGAGAAGAATATTTTTCAGACTGTCTCTTATAACTTTGATAGGTCTTATTCAATTTTGTACACATGGCCTTTAATTGATCTTCATTATAGCCTGATCCATGTGCTGCATCCATACATATTTTTAGTCTATTCCCACAAACTAGACAAATTATTACATATCTCCATTTTGACAGTTAGAAGGGCCTCTTTCATTTTTAATGAGGGCTTAGAAATCCTTTTGGCTGTGTCTTGCATTTCCATTTGTAACGCAACAGTGAACTCAAGTGGTTGGTTCAGTCTTTGAAGCCTGTATGAAGCTGCAATTGCTAGAAGCTTCTGCGAACCTCAGTGAATGCAGTACAGAGCAGGATATGATGAAAAAGTCTTACATAAGTGGTGCTATTACACTCCACTGCAGAAAGCAGGAGTCAATGATGATGGCTTATTACTTGGAGGAGGAGAATATTCTTTCCTTAGCAAGAGAAGAAAAGTACTAAGGCAATTGTTTTACTGTGGCATTTCAAAATGTCAGCTTTATACAACCACGAACCTGTAGAGCCGCCTCTATGCGCACGGAAGTTACTTGTTGAATTTAACTTTTCTCCACTTACAGCTTACGCATCAGACACCCAGGCGTTAATCAAGTAGTCTTTTAATCCGGAGATTGTATTACAAGATGTTGCAGGGTAATCCAGATGGTAAAATAATTATGCCAACAATATCTCCTTGCTAAGAAGATAGATACTACTATGGAGAAAGCTGAGCACACTCTAAGAGCAAAGCATCACTGGGAAAACAGGGAGAGGCTAGGATAAACTAACTAGAAAATGGGGGAGGGGGGGGAGCATACCAATACACAATGCAAGATACTGAAACAGAACAAGGGGCAGCCCAAGACTATTACCCCTTCTTTACCAAGTTTAATAGTAGACAATAATCATTTTGCTAGGTAATGGTTTCATTATCCAGGCCCCTCTTGAATTCCTTTATTGTACTCCCCATCACCACCTCCTCAGGCAGAGAGATAGTCTCACTGCTCCTACCGTAAAGAATTCTCTTCTATGTTTGTGTACAAACCTTCTTTCCTCCAAACTGTTTGAAGTTTTTCTGAGAGATGCTATCTTAGAGGATCTCAATGGAAATAAGCAAATAACGCCATATCAGCATGAACCAAGTGAACCAGACAAGATTCGCTTCATTTGAAGCTCACCAAATAAAAAAAAAAATTCTGTTACAAATCAATTGAGAGAGCGAGAGTGAAAGAGAGATACAGATATGTAAGGGGTAATCTTTTTCATTATGGAAAGCCCATGGAACACTTACGCAGTATTGCAAACCAGTTGATGACCCTACTTTGCGAAGCAGTACGTGTGCACAGTATTGTAGTCCAGGTGATACGCCTGGTATGCCAAGTACATGTGCGCAGTATTATAGGCCAGACGATGCCCCTCTGTGGTGCTCGAAAAATATTCAAATTAGCTTTCCTAATCCTATCTTACACCAGCAGATGTTAGACATGATAATAAACTAAACAAAAGCAAAGACAGGTGCACTCTGCGATAATACTAAACCCTCACACTGATGTAAAATTGAGAGGTTAGTTCGACATATCCTACTAGAAGGACGTGTCTTAAGCTCGGGCACCGCGCCAAGGTCTTTCAAGTAGCCCGAGGCCCTATCACTCACCTACCTGTGCAAGTTTGGGCAATACCAGGGGCCAGTGGGCGGATTACGGGAGCATAAGGCCTGGCTCACAGACAGCTTACCAGTAATCTCCAGCATGTAGCCATGCCTGCAATGGGAGGTGGGAAGTGCCTGTGAGCCCCACCCAAGACTGGCTGATATGGCCCAGGACCTAAACAGGTGCACCTAAATGTAGCCTGTAGATGAAAAACAGGCACATTTAAATAGAAGTTTAAATTGAGAGACCTTGGCACGGTTCCTGAGCATAAGACATGTCCTCCTAGTAAGATTTGTCAAACTAACCTCTCAATTTTACATCAGTGTGGGGGTTTAGTATTATCGCAGAGTGCACCTGTCTTTGCTTTTGTTTAGTCTTTGATTGTTCTTCACATCCGCATAATTGTTACCTTATGTAGGATGGTTATTGTGGTACTTGTAGTCCGTTGCTGGCATCTTCCATTGTATGCATTTTTTTTGCTGTTGATTGCCATAAGCAACGGACTACAAGTGCAGGATATGCTCCCCCATATATATGCACAACCGCATGTGGGTTTGAGCATATCCTGCCTGTTTATACACCTCTATACATAAGACTATACAAACCATTAGAAAACGTGGTGTTAAACTCCTATTTAAATGTGCCTGTTTTTCATCTACAGGCTACATTCAGGTGCACCTGTTTCGGCCCTGGGCCATATCAGCCAGTCTCGGGTGGGGCTCACAGGCACTTCCCACCTCCCATTGCAGGCATGGCTACATGCTGGGGGTTACTGGTAAGCTGTCTGTGAGTCAGGCCTTACGCTCCCATAATCTGCCTACTGGCCCCTGGTATTGCCCAAACGGCACAGGTAGGTGAGTGATAGGGCCTCGGGCTACTTGAGAGACCTTGGCGCGGTGCCCGAGCTTAAGACATGTCCTCCTAGTAGGATTTGTCGAACTAACCTCTCAATTTTACATCAGTATGAGGGTTTAGTATTATCGCAGAGTGCACCTGTCTTTGCTTTTGTTTAGTCTTTGATTGTTCTTCACATCCACATAATTGTTACCTTATGTAGGATGGTTATTGTGGTACTTGTAGTCCGTTGCTGGCATCTTCCATTGTATGCATTTTTTTGCTGTTGATTGCCATAAGCAACGGACTACAAGTGCGGGATATGCTCCCCTATATATATATGCACAACCGCATGTGGGTTTGAGCATATTCTGCCTGTTTAACACCACGTTTTCTAATGGTTTGTATAGACATGATAATACACTTTACCCAGAAATCCAGAGGAGCATTGTCTAGCCTATAATAGCCTACAATACAGGTAGTTGTCACGTGTATCAACTGATCTCCATAATCGAAATAGTCCTGAAAGAACTACTTTGACTTAGCTAACCATGGTTAAAAGTCAAGAAGGCATGTCTGCAAGTCTCCAAGTCTTCTTGCAGTGACTGCAGTGCTATACTCATAGCTCCAAATAGTCTTCCAACAAGCACCATACTGCACTGTTCTGACTGTGTACAGCATCAGGATGTAGTGCAAGCACTATGACCTGACGTCATATGCAGTCAAGTAACATTGCAGCACAGGACCAAAAAAGGTCAGGGAGTGGTGAGTGCATAAGAGTCCGCCAGAGGTAAGTTAATTTATTTTACCTGTAATGGAGGTCTGTTCTAAGGTATCATATAGGGGTCTGATATGATATGGGGGTCTGATCAGAGGTCTGATCTGAGGTCTAATGTGGGGGTCTGATCAGAGGTCTGATCTGATGTCAGATGAAGATTGGGGGTCTGGTCTGAGGTCTGATGAAAAATATAATATTTTTTTATTTTCCTCTTCTAAAACCTAGGTGCGTCTTATCATCAGGTGCATCTTACAAGATGGAAAATACAGTATATATATTATTCTGGAAATTAATTTTGCTCACTCATGTAAATTAAGTCATGTAAATTGTCACTCATGTAAATTAAGTTTGCGCAATAAATATTCTATCCAATGTGCACCTATATACTAACCAGTGATCAGACGTCAAATACACTCTTAAATTTCATCTACATATCTAATATTTGTGAACCATTGAATAGCGGATAGAGTTTAGCACCACCCCAGATATATAATTTTCCTATTTTTGTTACTTTTTACTTGATTTATGTATGCAGCTGTTTTCCATTTTGATTACCCATTAGAAAAATCCAGCATGAAATACAGCAATGACTGTTATTTCACCTACTGTCACAACCACTTTTATCTTCATTAGATGGCTGAGCAGTTGTCACATATCGGATATTGCTTGTAAATACAACACTTTATGGCATGAATGCATTTTAAAATAATTTAACCACTTCACATCTGGGCCATTTACCACCTTCCTGACCAGGCCTAATTTTGCAAATCTGACATGTGTCACTTTATGTGGTAATAACTTTGCAACGCTTTTACTTAACCAAGCCATTCTGAGATTGTTTTTTCATGACACATTGTACTTCATGACAGTGGTGAATTTGAGTTGATTTATTTCACCTTTATTTATAAAATAATCCAAATTTACCCAAAATTTTTAAAACTTAGCAATTTTCATAATTTTAATTTCTCTGCTTTTATAACAGAAAGTGATAGCTCATAACATATTTATTACTTAACATTCCCCATATGTCTACTTTATGTTGGCATCATTTTGTAAATGTAATTTTATTTTTTTAGGACGTTAGAAGGCTTAAAATTTTAGATGCAATTCTTAAAAAATTTTAGAAAGTTTTCCAAAACCCACTTTTTAAGGACCAGTTCAGGTCTGAAGTCACTTTGTGGGGCTTACATAGTGGAGAACCCCTATTAATGACCCCATTGTAGAAACTACTCAAAGTTACTCAAAACTGATATTACGAACTTTGTTAACCCTTTAGATGTTCCACAAGAATTAAAGGAAAATAGAGATGAAATTTCCAAATTTCACTTTTTTGGCGAGGGTTAAGAGCCAAACAAAACTCAATATTTATGACCCTGGCTTTGCAGTTTACAGAAACACCCCACATGTCGTCGTAAACTGATGTAATGGCACACGGCAGTGAGCAGAAGAAAACAAGCGCTGTATGGTTTTTGGAAGGCAGATTTTGCTGACTGATTTTTAGATTCCATGTCCCATTTAAAGCCCCCCTGATACACCCTTACAGTAGAAACTCCCAAAAAGTTACCCCATTTTGGAAACTAGGGGATAAGGTGCCAGTTTTATTAGTACTATTTTGGGGTAAATATGATTTTTAATTGCCCTATATTACATTTTTGTGAGGCAATGTAACAAAAAAATGGCTGTTTTGCCGCTGTTTTTATTCTTTATTTTTTACAACATTGATCTGTGCTATTTTTATAGAGCAGGTTGTTATGGACGCAATGATATCAAATATGTCTACTTTGTTTGTTTGTTTCAGTTTTACATAAGCATTTTTGAAAAAAAATTATGTTTTTGGGTCTCCATTTTCTGAACGCCATTTTTTTTTATTTTTCTGCCGATCGTCTTGTGCAGGGGCTCGTTTTTTGCAGGAAGAGTTGACTTTTTTATTGGTACCATTTTTGGGTACATGTAATTTTTTTGATCATTCATTATTACACTTTATGGGGTAAGGAAACCAAAAATTGGTTGTTTTAGCACAGTTTTTATTTATTTATTTTTACAGCATTCACCTGAGGGGTTAGGTCATGTGACATCATGTGACATAGAGAAGATCGTTATGGACGTGGCAATACCTAATATGTATACTTTTTCTTATTTATTTACGTTTTACACAATAATAGCATTTTTTAAACCAAAAAAAATATGTTTCAGGGTCTTCATAGTCTGAGAGCCATAGCTTTTTTATTTTTTAACTGATTGTCTTAATTAGGGTCTCATTTTTTGCAGGATGAGGTGACGGATTGATTGGTACTATTTTGGGGGGCATATGCCTTTTTGATCACTTGGTGTTGCACTATGTGATGCTAGGTGACAAAAAAATGGCTTTTTTGGCACTGTTTTTATTTAATTTTTTTTATGGTGTTCCCATGGGGGTTAGGGGGAGGGGTTAGGTCATGTGATATTTTTATACAGCTGGTGGTTACAGATGCGTCAATACCTAATATGTCAACTTTTTTATTTCACTTTAACACAATAATGGCAGTTTTGAAGCAAAATAAACATATGTTAGTGTCTCCTTTGTCTGAGAGTCATAGTTTTTTTTCTTTTTTGACCGATTGTCTTAGTTAGGGCCTCAATTTTTGCGGGATTAGGTGATGGTTTGACTGGTACTATTTTGGGGGGCATATACCTTTTTGAACCCTTGGTGTTGCAATTTTTGTGATATAAGGTGAGAAAAAATGGCTTTTTTGGCACTTTTCTTTTTTTTTTTTTATGGTGTTCATCTGAGGGGTTAGGTCATGTGATATTTTTATAGAGCTGGTTGTTACGGATGTGGCAATAACTAAAGTGTATACCTTTTTCATCTATTTCACTTTAACACAATAATAGCATTTTTTAAATAAAAAAATGATGTTTTAATGTCTCCATGTTCTGAGAGCAATAGTTATTTTTTTTTTTTACGTAGGGGCTCATTTTTTGCGTGATAAGGTGTTGGTTTTACTGGTATCATTTTGTGGGACACCTTTTTGATCACTTGGAGTTGCACGTTTTGTGATGTAAGGTGACAAAAATTGCTTTTTTTGACACCGTTTTTATTATTATTTTTGTATGGTGTTTATCAGACGGGGTGGATCATGTGATATATTTATAGAGCTGATCGTTACAGATGAGACAATACCAAATATGTCTATTTTATTTTTATTTTTTCTATTTTTAACATTAACTTTTTTTTTTAACTTTATTTATTTTATTTTTATTTTACACTTTGGGTCCCCCATAAGATCATACAAGACCTCTGGGGGACATTTAACTTTCCTTTTTTTTCACTATTGATTTCTCCTGTAACTGGGGCTGACATAGTTGCCCCAGTTACAGGGGAAATACACCCCCAGAGAGGCTGTACAGCAGAATACAGCACTGTACAGCCTCAGTGCAGGGCTGATCGAGGTCTATGGAAGACCCAACAGCTCCTACACTCTCCCCGGGAACTGTCCCTGCCTTCTCTCTGGGTTGCCCTGCTGTCACTGACAGTGGGCCCCCCGCTCGGCAGCTGCACGATTAGCGTGCAGCTGCCATCTCTGAATGGAGGTTCCAGAACGTCCATTCAGAGATAAACATCCACCCATAGGACGTTTATATCCTATGGGCGGATGTGAAGTGGTTAATGAAATCTGTAATGATGCGTGATGTATGTCTAGTTACAGGGCAATGTGTATAGGACATACAGAATAAAGAATGATACATCTTCTTCAATACAAGACCCAAGCAGGTTAAAAACTTAATATTTTTAAATCACCAGCCTAGTAGTTGCATTACTTCCATCAATTACATTGTGTTGCTTATATAGCCGCAACATGTTCTGTAGTCAGGTCTGCCATAGGGAATGGGCCCTACATATGCCTATTCCCTCCCTGCACATCCCTACCTTCAACATGCTGCCAGTACCTAGACATAAATGAAAATACATAAATACCTCTTACATCCAGTGATGAATTCTCTAAACTAAACATTCTCTTTCCTCATCATCTTCAATCGGACCAGACCGCCAAGATGTCTTCTTTCAGCTATGTCTCATCGCTGCTGGGTTTTCTATCATCCTCCACGCCTTTTCAATACAAACCCACCATCCTGGTGCTCCAAGGCTGTGTTCGTTGTGCTTCACAATGCTACCAAATACTGTGCTGTGGAAAAAAAATGCTCCAATAGCAATAATGCCCCACATAGTACCCGCTAAAAGACCTCCAGTAAAAATAATGCCCCAGTAGTTCCCCCAGTAATAAAAAATACCCATATCATGCCCCCAGTAATAATAATGCCTACTATATAGCCTCAAGTATTAATAATGCCCTTCAGCAATAATGCCCCTATAGTTCTTTTAGTAATAATAATGCTCTTTATCATGTTCCCACTGATAGTAGTATGGGTTGCACTATAGATGTGATTTGGGGGTCTGATCTCAGGTCTAATGTGGGGGTCTGATCAGATGGTCTGATCTGGGGTCAGATGAAGATTGGGGGTCTGTTAAAGGGGTTGTCTGGTTTCATAATATTAATTACCTATCCTCACGTGAACAGCTGTTTAAAGCGCTAGTACGAGAGCTGCATCCTATTCAATGTTTACCCCTTTTTAATGTCTACATTATAACAGTGGTGAAAGGTGATTACAGCTTCCTCTCCCATTCATTGGAATTAATTTAAAAATTGCATTTAAAAATATGTACACAAGGGACTTAGTATATGTTTTGATCAAAATGTGCAAGCCCAGTAATAATAATTTCATTTTAGTGCCCTCAAAAATAATAATACCCCCATAGTGCCCCCAGTAATAATAATGCTTTTGTCTCACATGCAAGATAGCCAGAGATTGGTCTGGAGACCAAGTGGATAACATCATGAAGAGGCCTTCCCAAGGGAACATTACATTGGAATTACATTTCTCCAAAATGTCCCAGGAGTCATTTTTCAACAGGACAACCCAAGGCTGCATGTTGCTCGTCCCACTGTGAGCAGCCTGGGTGGCCTAAACATGCTACCATGGCTTGCAGCGTATCCGTACTTGTCTTGCATTGAGCACATCTGGGAAGTCACTGGTCGGCACTTGCAAAGGGGGTTGCCAGCAACAGATCTTGATTTGTGTGCCCAAGTGCATTCACCATAGCAGAACATTCCTCAGACAACCATTAACAGCCTTGTTAAATGTATGCCAAGGAATGTAAGAGCATTTCTGAGTGTGGTGCTCATACTCGATACTGAATAAATCTAGATATTTAGAATATTTTATTTCCATTTTTATATAATTTGCATATCATTAACATGTCTATTGATCCCATAATTTCCATAATTACAACACTTTTCCTTCTTGGTGTTGCAATTTCAAAGTTGAGGAACGTATACGATGATCAGACAGTCTCAGGTTCTGTAAACATTTGAATTATAGTATAAAATTAATATAATTATTTTGATAGAGAAGACAGTGGCTCACATTTACTTATGCGCCTACATTTTGGTACAAATTGTGCTAAAAATTGTCACAACTGATCATCTATGTTTAGAAAAAGGGTCTGAACCTGGAATGAAATGGGGTTTAATTGGAAAGGATGTGGCTTTATGTAAAAGGAGTATGGTCAAAGATGCAATGCTTTGTATCAAAATTGTGTCATAAATTCTGTCATAGAGTCCATTCACACGTCCACAAATGGGTCCACATCCGTTCCGTAATTCTGCGGAATGGGTGCGGACCCATTCATTCTCTATGGGGTCGGAGGTGAAGCGGAGAGAACACTATGTGCTCTCCGCTTCCGTATTTGGGGAGCGCGCCCCCGAACTTCTGGTCCGCGGCTCCGCAAAAGATAGAACATGTCCTATTCTTGTCCACAGCTGTTTCTATGGGGGGTGCCGGCCGCAACACACCACGGACGTGTGAATGGACCCTCAAAGAAAGCCAATCAATAGTTGATATAGAGTTAGACAAAACTGTCTATCCATGCACTATATTTATCATCCAGCAAGTCTACCCAGCCTAGGCTTACACCATCAACAGGCTTAGTAATTATGACCTCAGTTCTTCACTAATTAAGGGCTTATTCACACGAACGTATGTGTTCTGTTCCGTGCATTGGGGGCCGCAATTTGCGGTCCCCAATACACAGAGAACGTTCATGAGGCCGCCTGGACGGATCCAGACCCATTCAACTTGAATGGGTCCGCATCCCTCCGTTCCATAAAAAGATAGGACATGTTCTATCTTTTTGCGGTATGGAACGATACCGCAAAGAAGCACTCTGTAGTGCTTCTGTAGGGTTCCGTTCCGTGCTTCCGTTCCGCACCGCTCCGCATCTCCTGATTTGTGGACCGATTGAAGTGAATGGGTCCACATCCGTGATGCAGAATGCACACGGAACAGTGTCCGTTTATTGCGGATCCGCATATGTGGTCCTCAATATGGAAATGGAACCCATACATTCGTGTGAATGAGCCCTAAGAGTGAGGGCAAGTCCAAAGCAGTACATTGACTTGTATGCAATTGTTAGCACTGCAGCTGTCAGATGCGGTTATTGGCTACTGTGGGTGGTCATGATTTCGCTGCATGCATCCAGCCGCACCATCAGGCCCTACCCTAAGGCTGAAACTACACCTTGACTTTTTGTAGAACATTTTGATTGCTATCTGTTTGATATCAGTTTTAAATCACTACCTGATGAGATTTATTTGCAATGATAAAAAGTAGCTACTTTTGTCCTTTATAGAGTTTAATGAAAATCGCTTGTTAATGTTTTGATTATTCTATAAAAAGTCTTACTACCAAGAAATCTAGATGTAACCTTAGCCTTACAAGTCTAGGACATGCCATATGTGCACCAATACAGTTGTATAGGGGCCCTGCAGGCAAGGGGACTTACTCTTTCCCTAAAAAAGTGGGTCCTTTCCAAACCAGAGCTCCACTATAACATGCAGAACCACTCACGAAAGATGGAGTAATGAAGACAGAAGACATCTTAGCTTGCCGGAGCCCTGCTGAACAGTTCAGACAGGAACATTAGAAGACTTCTTATTTGTTGAGCTACAGGACAGTAAAAGCAGTAAACATTACTGACAGCTAATGGCCAGGAACAGAAATTGCTTTGGACAATCAGGTGACATTTCAATTAATATTTGGTCAGACTTTTTCTATTGAAAATAATCTGTTAATCAGTACTAATCATGACAGATCAATAATTTAACCTCCTTCTACTTTAAGTGAACCAAATACTATACTCTGTAATCCTGGGTGATGTTATCTCAAATGTGAAAATTAATTTTAGTGACTTTAGATGAAGTGGTGATAAAGTGGACGAGATCTTAGGTTATGAATCTCAATTAAGGTGGGGAAGAACTGTTAATACTGGTCGGGTGGCTACATCAGTCATTTCTTATACATAGTCCATTGCACTTTCACTGATTGCATTTCATACATTGCATCAAAAATCTTGCAGCACCATCATGTGGCAGAAAGTTGCACTACAACAGCTGAAAACTGATACATTAAATGACCTTAGTGGAAAGTCACAATCTCTTAAGTGGTGTTGTGTGAAAGCTGCCACAGAGGCACATGGGGCCTGTACTATACTGAAAGGTAAAATGTTTATTGTGAAATATCAATAATAAAATAATGGTCCCTTGGATCTGGCTTATTTTTAAAATAAAAAAATCAGACTTTTATAACAGTAAGATGTCCAAATAATACTGCCAGACAGATGCATTTTGTGCAGCTGCCATTTCATAGAATTAGACAATAAGCATGGGTTAGTGGGTACAAACTCCAAGTGCTCAGCCTATTAGGCCATTAGGGCCAGTGATACTCCCTTTTTATTGATAAGCAATGTAACCGCACAGGTCACAAACACACCTAAGGTAGACCCTATATAGAGAGAAAGATAGGTATAGATAGATGAATAAAACAATTCATAACCCAAAGGCATACAAAAAAGTCACCACAATGTCGATCTGTCCTTTCTCCTTTTGGCTTTGTGTGTCCACTTGGTGAAAGTGGGTAAAATTCACTAAAAATCCATTAAACCAAACAAACAAGTGGTCGCGCTGCCTTCAACTTCCGGCTTCTTAAGCTTAGAAGTACAATCCACGGTGTTCCCAGTGCACCTATAACGCTCCTCCGTCAACAGATGGTTCACTCTTACACTCCACCCTCTGTATATATAGAGAAAATTTCCACACATAGTTAAGTGCGTTCATCAAATATAACGCTTTTTTATTTTCTCATACTCACAAAGGTAAAATCACATCAAGCATTAAAATATTATTTCTCCATATGCATCGCCCGACCCAGGTTTCACCAAGACCAGCTTCGTCAGGAGCGACTCACTCGTAGATCACATAAAATCGTGTCTATTGGAGGAATAATAGGGTTGATCGCATAAATATATAGGGGGAAGTTCGTATAACAATTGAGAAAATCGGCTGCACTGATTTGGAAAAAGAGAAAGGGATGCGTTTTTGATAGCAATGTAATGTCAATGGATGGCTATTGGTGTTTATTTTTTTTAGGGGAGTTTTATGTGAAAAAAGTTTTTATGAGTAAAAAGGGTGGTGCAAGAGAAAAGGGTGTAATCACAGAAATACACCCAGGTGAAAAAAGAGGGAGTTTACCTGTGTTATAAAAGCATACCCAGGTGGAAAAAAAGTGAGTCGCTCCTGACGAAGCTGGTCTTGGCGAAACCCGGGTCGGGCGATGCATATGGAGAAATAATATTTTAATGCTTGATGTGATTTTACCTTTGTGAGTATGAGAAAATAAAAAAGCGTTATATTTGATGAACGCACTTCACTATGTGTGGAAATTTTCTCTATATATACAGAGGGTGAAGTGTAAGAGTGAACCATCTGTTGATGGAGGCGTGTTATAGGTGCACTGGGAGCACCGTGGATTGTACTTCTAAGCTTGAGAAGCCGGAAGCTGAAGGCAGCGCAACCACTTGTTTGTTAGGTATAGGTAGATGGCCAGCCTAAGTGGTCTCATCACTGCCCTCAGTGGTCTTTTTTGCAAGACCAATGAGACCAAGTACTGGAAAGGTGACGGAGCGGTGGTCAGAGCAGGTGCAGGAAAGGGAGCATGAAATGCTCAGATGCTTATAGGGTAGCTGTCTGGGGAAAAATGGGGATATGTCCGGGTTCAGCTCTGAACCCAGACAACCATTTTAAAGGGGTAATCCTTCTCCACCTATATGGCTTGTACAGGGATGCTACTTGTAAACGCATATGAAATAAAATAAGAAGTGCAGATTACAGAAACATGTACATTCACCATGTATTAGAGACTTGACATCTCAGCAAGTCTAGGCTCAGTGATCCCCTTCAATTGCCTACCCTTGTAGTCTCTCCCTGATATTGGATCTCTAGGATCATACTTACTGGTTAATTGGTAATTTGGTTTCCTGGAAGTCTCCATGACAGCACCTATAATTTCCCCAATGTCTCATTCCTTTGATTTAAGTATTAAAATAAAACTGCTTATCTTCAGACTCTTGGTTTCCTCTTGGAAAATCACTAAAGGTGGGAAGGTGCTTTTTAACTTCTCTGTGTGTTTTTCCTGTCCCTTGCAGGGTGGGGAAATATTCCAGGAAAACAAACCACCAGTAAGTGTACTTCCACTTTTCATAAAGTAATAGCATATTGCTATGGTATGTCATAACTTTACGACTGGTGGGGGTCCAACTTCTGGGACCCCCAGCATTCTGTAGGAAGAAGGAACCACCCCTGCACTAGGCTGCAAAAGAACAACTTAACTGCGAGACTACTTTTGATGGAAAAAGAACAGACTACAGAAGGTTTAGAACTGTCAAGGCCATGCACTGGATTCACCCAGTAAGGTACCACATATTATCATTAAGACTTTTTTCTGCTTGCAGAAAAGGTTAATTGCCTCAGGGACCCACCACACTTTGACACATTCTGGCCATTTGGATTTAAGATCTGCACCCTCAATCCGGCAATTACAGAAAGAGTAAATGAGAACAACATTTTATGCTTTAAGATTACAAAGTGTGTTTAGAGTGAGACTCTTTCTTCTGTCTGTGCCACCATTACCATCCCATCCTCCTCACAGCTCTCCTCCAGCAGGTCAATGCATCATGCCTTGGGATTTGTTTGAAGAACAGATCAGTCATAGCAGTCATGACTCCATTATGAACAAAAGCTATAGTGCTAGTGTAAGCAATAGGAGTTACAGATAAAGTAAAGCATGTTCCAACAAAGAGATGCTGGCTATCTGTCCATTTAGTCTCACTGTGAGCCAAAAACAGGGGCAGGTCAAAAACACAGAACATATTTCCATTACAAATCCAAACAGTACCTCAGAAAATTATGCAAAATATAATGAGGGCCTAGTAGCAACATTGAAATACTCCTACATTAGATCAAAGCCAATAGCCCAAATAGAATACACTGAGTATAATATAAAATATATCACAATTTTGCAGGGATCTGGTGGGGGACTGTCCCAACTGATCCCCATACTGTTTTTCACCTTTAATATATATATATTTTTTATCTGATCATATTTCCATTATACCTTATCTCTGAGGAGCCTCCTGGTTTTGTCTGACAATTACTGATGGAAATCACAGATCAAACACTGACTATGTAAAAGCAGCCTAAGGGCTCATGCACATGGCCTTTGCAATTTTTGCAGCCCGCAAATCCGTAAAACATGGATACTGGCTGTGTGCATTCCGCATTTCCTCTGTAGAACTGTCCTATCCTAGCCTGCAAAATGGACAAGCATAGGACATGTTCTGGGGATGTTTGTGTACCTGGTATACCATTACGAACCCTTCTTTTGGGGGCCAACTCTCGGCCGGACACCTGACCCCTCCCGGACAGAAATCGACACATGGGACGACCTCTGACAATGTAAATTGTATAAGTAATGTCTTACAGCCTGCTCTTTCCGGATTGTCACTGGTCACTGAACAAAATATCAGACCTGTATGTTTTTCCATTGTTCTTTCAAGGTTTCTTTGGAAGTTTTTACTTGTACATTGATTGTAAAAACTGGAAGTCTTTGTTTCATATCTCTTTGTAACAATTGCCACATTGATGAACTTCCAAATAAAATATTGGGGGAAAAAAAGAATAGTATATGTTCTATTATTTTTCTTTTTTTTGGGGGGGGGGGAGGGTGCTGTGGAATGGATATACAGATGCGGACAGCACATCTTTTGTGGCCGCATTGAAGTGAATGGGTCCGCATCCAATACGCAAAAAATGGAAAAAAAACATGGTCATGTGCATAAGCTCTGAGGCTTTAATCCAAAGCAGTACATTGACTTCCCCACTCGTGGGCACTGCGGCTGTCATGTGCGGGTGGTCATGATTTAGCTGCCATACCCTAAGGCTGAAGGTACAAATAGACTTTTTGTAGACCTTTTTGATTGAGATTTACTGTTAAGTGACAGCTGCAGTCCAAAGCAGTAAACTGACTTGCATGAAATCTTGTGCACTGCTCCTAAACAGAAATCTACAGCATGTCTGAGCCAGAAAACTGACATAAATGAAAATAACTTTGTTGTGGTAGCTAGAAAACCCTTTTCCAGCCTTACCACACCCCCTTTTGGAAATGTGCTGAGGGAGACGTAAAAAGACACTTGCGACAATGTTTTAAAAAGTTGCATGTAAAAAGTCACAAACACATGTTTGCAATGTTTTAACTCCACTTTTCTGTTGTAAAGTGAATAACAAATCTCCCCAATAATGTGGTCATGCCCGGTGTCGGACTGAGCTGTCTAGGGCACACCAGTAAAATAATTCTGAAGGCCCACTCTACAGCTACAGACAAATATTACCCAGACCTCCCAAGTGTCCCTCTTTTGAAAGGACAGTGCCTATTTTTGACCCAAGTCCTTCTGTCCCTCTTTGCTGCAAAAATGTCCCTCTTTTTGATATGATGTATAGATTTGCTTTAATACATGTATAATATTGATGCAGAAAGTGTTTAGCTCACGTCTGTATATTAGAGCCTTGTATAATATTTCATTATTTGATGAGGTTTGGGTTTTAGAAATGTTTATATTCAGATAATTTGTGCGCTAGTGTAAAAGAAAACCATTGAATTTTGTATGAAAAAGGGATCTTTCATATAATGAACCACAACTGTCCATCTTTGACAGTCCAAAAAGTTGGGAGGTATGTATTACCTGACCCCACTGCACCGACACACATTTTTAATAGTCCGGGTGCTCCTGTCAGTATCCTGTTGACTAGCACATGCTTTGGACCAGGGATTTATGTGACCCAGGAACACATTTTTACACCGCATAAGGCAGAAGAAAGATACTGCAAGATGACTTATGATGGGAGTCCCTGCAGTGGTTTCCAGTAGGCAACCCTGGGGAAAGAGGATATTGACTGGCCTGCATATGTACCTGTAAGTCATCTCAGCCTCCTGATGCTTCTATAATAATAAACTCATTCGTTTGTTAAATAATCTACCCATTTTTTATATGAATATAGACTAATTGAGATGTTGTATGCTGACTGTCTATATGTAGTAAAGTTACTGTACTGTGCTATGTCCCACTTCTGCAGGGGATGAGGACTACGGGTCTACTCTGGCTCAGGCGTCCACCAGGGAATTAACCTGCTCCCCTGTGGGCCAATCGGAGTCTGATTATACTATGACTGTCTGAGATAGGAAACCTTTTTAAAGGGGTTATTCCATGAATAATGAAAATTAAAATTAGACATCATACAGTACATGACAGTCACGTTCTAAGAAAGCTAGAACCAGCCCTGTACCTCAAATGGATCCAGAGATCTGCACATTCATTGCTCTGCTTGATTTATACCAAACTAAAAGCACAAGGGGAGTGTCTTTTCTGCTGCAGCTAAGGGGGCGTGTCCATGCTCTCCCTATCACAGCTAAAGAGGCAGTTAAAAGATGAAACTGAGCATGTGCGGCCTTATTAATGAGCCGGTCAAAGAAATAAGAAATTAGGTGGTGCTATACATATACATTTTATTGAATAACTCAGTGGCTATACAACATTTTTAATTACATATAATTACAAAAGTATTCAGATCCAGGAGCTGGTTTGAAAAGTGTAGAATATTTTTCGTGGGACAGCCCCTTTGAGGGAAAGATTCACCTTTAGTAAACCTTCTCTTGTATATTAAGGATTCCCTATTCCCAATTTACTAATATACTTCTATTATCAAAATCATTGCCCTTACAAGCTCGGTTGAGTAAAGTAATTGAGTAGAACAACTTCTCCCGTAGACACTCTCCCAGGACACATCAGCTCTCCTCTTTCATCTGAATCATATACATGGAGAATTTACGGTAATAAAAGTACTGTATAATGTTGGTAATGTAGTTCTCATTTTAGAGACTTGCTATATTCCATAGCACAGTGACAAGGCAAGATCATGACAACCATAGACCGAACACAGAAATACAAATAGGAATTGTGCGGACTCTAATTACAGTAAGTTCAGCATGTGATCGTATCAATAATGCACATTTATCTTATGTAATTAGTACTTTTACATTAACATTTGATAGGCAGGATTTTCAGTACAGAATCGTGTGCACTGAGTGCATAAGGCAAACAGTAGCACTCCACATGAGACAACTGCTTTAAGTTTAAGACCTGGGAAGTCTGACTTCTTTTCCGTTCTTTCTTTTTAAACTTTATTAATCAGATGTGCTATCTCATTGAATCCACTAGCTATTCCTGTGGCAGGTCTCTGCCCAGGTCCTGAGCCGCACAGCTGGAGTCCGCTTCACTGGATGAGCAGTTTTAGATTAGAAATCATTTTTTCTATAATGAGCACAACAAATTGATTTCTCCTCTTGCCCCCTATAGTGTATGCATCCTGTCTCATCAGCAGCATGCCCTGTCCCCTGCCAGCTCATTTAGCACTCACTGATGTGGCTGCTATATCACTTAATTATGGCAGATTTTTAGACAATGCATAAATGAGTGTTTAAAAAGTTCTCCGCATACACCAGAATAAAAAATAAAAAAAGAGACATCTTAAAAAACCTAAAATATGGATAAAACTCTGATGATTGCACCCATTTGTTGTTCTTTGAGGAAATTGCTGCCAGCAATGTCACCCTCTAGTAAACACTACTAATACTAATGAAAGATCATAGTAGTTTTCATGCATTAGCACAAAGGACGATAGTAGGCATGACTTTGTCAAACAATTTCCATTTCCTCCAAATGATTGCCTGCTCAGGTCCACAATTATCTGTCATCGTTGGACATGCAGAATGGCTACTCACATTTTCCTTTAATCGTTCTTAAGGCACAGAATGCTATATAAAAATACAATTACCAGATTTACAAGTAAAAATCAGCGGTCTGTGTGAATGTAGTTTTAGAGTTCATCAGAACTGAAACTGTGATTGTCGAGATCTTTGTGATTACAAGGGAGACCAATTAGGGTTTGTGAAAGTTAAATGAAAACTCTGGGAGCTGTCAGATGGGCCACTGTAATATTGGTTTTATTGGTCAAATTGTAATTTGTTGTTTAATTGTGCACTCTTGCTATCCTGTCGGTTTTTGACGGAAAGCTCCAGTGAAATGTAACTATCCCAGACAAACACATTTTTTTATTTTTTTTGGATGCTGCTGTCCGCTCCGGGGGGTCAGGACAATGGGCAGATCTTCAGCCTGGCGTTTGGCGGGATACTCAGGAGGACCCAGGACCAGCATACCAGTTGTGCATGTCTCGTGGATCTTTCAGGACTGAAAGGCCACCTTTCATATGGTACTGATTAACACTGCATAGCATACAAAGGAGTATCCAAAAGAGAACACTGAGGTATGTGAAATATACTGACCAGGAGCTGGAAGGGATAGGAACCCCGAAGTATGTTTCGCTTTGCCTTGCTTCTCCATTCCAGCTCCTGGTCAGTATATCTCACATACCTCAGTGGTCTCTTTTGGATACTCCTTTGTATTGACGAAGCAAATTAGGCGAAACCTGGGTCGGGCGGATGTTTGTTTCAATGTGTGTTTATTCATCTCCTTTGTGAGTATAACAAAACTTTTTAAAGATTTCATCTTAGGTGGATCTTCACTATGTGAATGAAACTCTAACTTCCGCAGAAGGATCGTTTGTGATGATACTATTCCTGTTGGAACTCGGATGTTTGGTTGCATAAGAAGAGCCTGATATAATCTGACCTAATTTAGGCTAGTTTCACACTAGCGGCAGGACGGATCTGACAGGCTGTTCCGTTGGTGATCACCTTTATGGAATAAGACTCCGGGACTAGACCCTGGGAACTAGAACAAAATTCAGACTACAAACAGACAAACAAACAAACAAATCAGGAACAGGCAAAGTAAACAAACAGACAAGGTCCTTCGCAGAATCCAGGCAAAAGGTGCAAAGAACCGACAGAATCAATCTTGTACAGCCAGAGACAGGACACACAACTCTATATCTATAGCAAGGTAACAACACAGGAACCATATAGTAGACTTAATGAATTCATTCATTAATCAAACAGATCCACACACAAGACCAAAGAAAACTAAGAAGATGTACAAGCACATTTGCACTAATTCACATCCATAACTAACTGAGGGCAGAACACAAGTAACATGCCATTGTAACAAGCATTTTATTGCAATAATGCCATTATTATATCTGTGTTATTAAACATGTTGTATGTTACTGCAAGATACCTTTCAGCATTACAGAAAAAGCATTTTACTGCAATAACGACGTATGAAAAATCAGGAAATCGAGTGAAAGTGATCATTTATCAAGTAGTGTAAAAGCACTGAACAACAAGCGGTAATAGTTTGTTTTGTTTTTCTTGCGATTGCTGATGTCGACACCTAAATCAGTGTTTGTTGTTCAGAATTCCACAAGTGGGAACAGGTAGCGTTTACAGCACAGACGACTCTACAATGGGTGTGGAATGCAACTGTTTGCCTGATAAATGATCTATTACAAGATCACAGTAACATATTTTTGCACAATAAATCAATTATCTACTTGTGTAAAGAGGCCAGAAGGATCATTTCACTTTCATCAGTGCAAGTTTCATAGATATAAAGCTATCCTGTATGCCCAAATTATCACAATGCCAAAATACACAAATTCAGCTGATTTCATATTTTCAGCATTCCCTACCATGGCTGCATCTTATCTAAACCGCGATCAGATAGCTTTTTTAAGATGCTTGGAGATTTTTAAGACATCTCAAAAAGGCTGTAAAGGAGGTGTTAGATGAAAAATGTCCCAAACCAATCAGCCATACCACAAAGGCAAATAAAAAATAGCAGCAAGAAGGACTGGAGCAAAAGCGAGAATGCACATACAAGTGAAATGCAAGTTAAGGCTAAAAACACAAGAGCGGCTACACAAAAAAGAGCATTAGGGTACGTTCACACGACGATATTTGTCGCATGACAAATAGGGCACAACTTCGCTGCAACGACAGTCACGCGACAATTTTTATAATAGGAGTCTATGGTGTCGCATCGCGACATGCGACATGCTGCGACTGCGACAGTCACAAAAAAATCCATCTTGAAAAGATTTTTTGCGACTGTCGTGTCGCAGTCGCAGCATGTCGCATGTGTGCAATTGTAGAGACCCACAAGAGCGGCTACACAAAAAAGAGCATTAGGGTACGTTCACACGACGATATTTGTCGCATGACAAATAGGGCACAACTTCACTGCAACGACAGTCGCGCGACAATTTTTATAATGGGAGTCTATGGTGTCGCATCGCGACATGCGACATGCTGCGACTGCGATGCGACAGTCACAGAAAAATCCATCTTGAATAGATTTTTTGCGACTGTCGTGTCGCAGTCGCAGCATGTCGTATGTGTGCAATTTGTAGAGACCCAAAAGTCCTTTTAAGGACTATTGTTGTATCTGGCAGCAATATGCATTTTTAGCGGAACCTGCACTAAATAGTATGCAATTGTTTGACCGCTGCAGACAGCGACATTATCTGCGCTACATCTCCTGTGTAACGTGTGCACATCCTAAAAATATCTGTGACATCCAGTGTACTTTTTCCATAGACGCTGCGGACAGCGACATTATCTGCACTACATCTCCTGTTTAACGTGTACGCATACTAAAAGTATCTGTGACATCCAGTGTACTTTTTCCGTAGACGCTGCAGACAGCAACATTATCTGCACTACATCTCCTGTTTAACGTGTGCGCATACTAAAAATATCTGTGACATCCAGTGTACTTTTTCCGTAGACGGTGTCCACTGCGGACAGTTACGTTACCTGCGCTACATTTCCTGTATAACTTTTGCGCATCCTAAAAATATCTGTAACATCCAGTGTACTTTTTCCGTTGACGCTGCGGACAGTGACATTACCTGCTACATCTCCTGTATAACGTTTCCGCATCCCAAATATCTGTGGCATTGACTGTAAAAAAAAATTAGCCACTGGTGATAGCAGCGCCATTACCTGTGGTACCTCTCCTGTATAACGTTTCCGCACCCCAAATATCAGTGACATTGACTGTAATTTTTTCTTAGCCGCTGGTGACGGCAGCGCCATTACCTGTGGTACCTCTCCTGTATAACGATTCCTTTGCGCTACTGCACTACTGTACGTGTGACATACTTGCAAGCATATATACCATTTAATATGATGAAGGCGAGCAGTAAGGGACGGTTGAATTGTGTAATAAAGGGTGTATTGGCGTGCCGGTTCCTTGTACTTTTTGGCAGCCCTTTCACTTAGTGCATAGGCTTTATGAGTGGAGGAGTCCCACTACCTGAACAATTGTACCACGATGTGAATGAGGCCCTCCTTTATGTGATATAAAGATTGAATCGATTTTTAGCATCACTTGCACTTTATATAGAAGTAAAAATACAGGAAAGAATGTTTCCTAACAATTTTTCCTCTTAAATCGATTTTACCTTCGGTTTTGTGCGTATTATTGTCAGTCTATAAAATTGCCGTACTATTCGGACAACATCGTTCCCAGCAGTGGAGTCCAAGATGCATCCAGACATCCTCCCTATGCTATTCCCGAACCATTGGTTGGTTTTCCATCAATTTCTGACCTTTTCATGTGAACTAAACACCCTCCTCTCTTCAGAGCAGGGGGTGCCTGGTTTAATGCTCGGGTTCTCCCATTGACTTCCATTGTGCTCGGGTGCTCGATAGAGTACCCGAGCATGCCGAGGTGTTCTACTCAAGCACCCGAGCACTTTGGTTAACTAATGGTTGCCTCTCACAGTTTGGAAAACAGTTTATTGGTATTATGCATAAACTATGCTTCTTTCAAGCAGTCCATTCAGTTATGTCCAGAAAGGGTCACACTTTAGATTTTGACATTTCACACAGGACTGGAAATCACTATGGTATCAGTAATTCCAGTCAGACCATCACATTATTGACTCCCCAACTGTCAACCAAAAAACAAAGAACCAGTAAAGCCATAGAATTCATAAAGGACTGTCTCCAAAAGATATTAGAGACAACCTCAGCTTAATGGGGTAGACTGACACCTTTTTCAGACCCCAACTCCCTAGTGCAGCAATACAACAAATCTGGGGGGGCGTGGCCTGCACGCTAATGGCGCCGGTCGCATAGTCCTGCAGCTCCGTGTCCTGACTCCCTAAAGCGGCTCACAGCTGTCTCCTGACCGGGTTTTTTTCTTGACCCAATCGTGCCCTACATAGCCTGGATGATGGGGAAGGTAAAGAGGAAGCCGGCACCAGCGAAGCTGACAGAGTTTTTCAGCAAGCAGAGTCCGGGTGCTGCGGCCCAGAGAAGCTCACCTCCGCACGTGCACTCCCCAGCCTCAGGGCCTTCCACTCCTGCGTTCGAGTCCGCTGCTCGTGTGAGTACGGGACCATCCTCCTCATTCCCTGCCTCCCCTATAACAGAAGAGAAGATGCGGGCCTTGCTAGAGGACTTGCGCGCCTCCATGAAGACCGACATGGCAGGCATTCTTAGAGACATTAAGAGGGAGATTGGTGAGCTGGGAGATCGCACGACTCATGTGGAGTCAAAGATGGCGGAGTTTGCCTCCTCTCACAACTCTTTAATCGACGCACATGATGCTCTGGAGGAGGAAGTGTCCAGGCTCACAGTTAAGCTTCAGGAGCTAGAAGACCGCCATAGAAGGAACAACATTCGGCTGAGGGGTATACCGGAATCCGTGTCCCCTACTGAGCTGGACTCTTTTCTACAAGGCTTGCTTAAAGCTGCCCTGCCACAGTCCTCTGATCGTGACCTGATTGTGGATAGGGTTCACAGGATCCCTAAGCCAAAGGGCATTGATCCCTCCCTTCCGCGTGATGTGATAGCCCGGATCCATTTTTACACCACTAAGGAGGCCTTCCTGCGCGTGCTGCGAAGTGACCCGGAGCCTTCGGATTTATTTAAAGGCATCTCTGTATACGCGGATCTTTCAGCAGCGACCCTCGCCAAAAGAAGGGAGTTCGGATCCATCACTAAGCTCCTGAGACAGCTTCATGTTAAGTATCGATGGGGTTTCCCCGTGAAGCTTTTGGTTTTCTATAACGGGATTCTGCATCCCCTCTCCTCACCTAAAGCGGCTGCCAGTAAATTGGAGGAATGGGGCCTGACATCTGGAATGGACTATCCTCCCTCCTCGCCGGCCCGGAATGCGGCAAGAATTGATCCTGAATGGGACACGGCCTGATCCTGTTTGTATAATTTCGGTCAAGAGACTGTAAAGTGATTGCATATGGGGGATCTGACATGGGCGGTGGGACATGGTTTGTCATCTTTATCCCTGCCCCCAGGTCATGTCATGTTATTCTTCCCCTTGAATATGTGTGACTTTTGTTTTTGGGCTATTCTCGCCCTGCTGTTACTGTTTGTCTGGTTTTTTGTTTCCCTTAGTTCTGTCTTTCCCTCCTCTTTTCTTGGTCCATGTATTTGTTGTATGTGCCGTCTAATGGGCTTTATGTGGGCGTCTATTGATGCTTTCTATAGTACTCACTGGCAGCGTCAGTATATGCTATTCTTATTATACTCATAATGGGGATGAAAATACTGTCCTTGAATGTCAGGGGGTTGAACTCCCCATTTAAGAGATCTATGCTGTGGAAAGAGGTTCTACATTCCAAATGTGATATTGCTTTTCTCCAAGAAACGCACTTACTGGAACCTGATCTGCGCAGATGCACGCATCGGAGCTTCCCACACATTTTTCATTCTCCTGCGGTGAAGAAACGGAGGGCTGGTGTGTGCATCTGTGTCGGGTCATCTGTAGCGTTTACCCTGGGTACCTGCGTCCGGGATCCCATTGGCAGATTTATCCTTATTTCCTGTACTATAAACGGAACTAAGTTTACGCTAGTATCCGTATATGCCCCTAATAGTAAACAACAGGCATTTTGTAGGCGTGTTCTTAAAAGGGTGCAAAAACAGGCGGTGGGAGAGGTGATCATAGGTGGTGACTTCAATGCCCCAGTCCAGTGTTCCTTGGACTTTCGGTCCCCCCACTCATCACAGCGTCCAGACTTAAAGAGTATAATCCGAGAATCTCCTTTTCATGATATCTGGAGATACCAGCATGGGGATGAGCGGGACTACACATATATCTCTCCATCCTCCCTTTCACAGGCAAGGTTGGACTTCTTTTTGATATCTAGGGGCCTGATTCATGTGGTGCGGGAGTCGGGCATTGGAGTCGCCACGTGGTCAGATCATGCACCTATACAGCTGGTTGTAGATGATAGCCTGCCCTCGCCTCCTCCTCCGCAATGGCGATTGAACCCTTTTCTCTTGAACTGTCCTGAACGGGTTAATGGTTTTTCTAATGCTCTGGCTGAGTTCTTGAGTTTCAACGATACGTCAGATATCAATATTTCCACTCTTTGGCTTACACAGAAAGCGTATATGAGGGAATTTTTCTACAATCGGCAGCCCGTTTGAAGAAAAAACGAGCGGCTGAGCTGGATGCGGCCTTGCTTAGCCTGCGCTCAGCAGAATGCAGGCATAAGACGAGCCCCTCTGCATCTACTCTGGAGGACTTAAAGGACTCTAGATCGCGTCTCCGCTCCCTCCTGCTGTATAAACAGGAGTGGTGCCTGAGAAGGTTGAAAGCTAAATTCTACCATGAGGGTGATAGAGCCGGGCGCAATTGGCGAGGAGGGTTAACAGGAGACAAGTGGAGTCTCGCATAGAGAAATTATCCTTCAATAACAACACGATTACGCATCCACAGGGTATAGCAGACGCCTTTGCGTCCTATTATTCCTCCTTGTACAATTTAAATAAGGATGTTAGCACCCCCAGCCTACCCGGAGGGTATTCGGAAATTTTTAGATGCTCTGGATCTTCCTGTTCTATCCTCTGATGATCTGGCTGCTTTGAATGCCCCAGTTGGTCAAAGGGAGATATGGAACGTTATCAAGAGTACCCCTTCGAACAAGTCTCCGGGTCCGGATGGTCTTCCGGTGGAGTACTATAAAACGTTCCACCGGGAGTTGTTACCTATTCTGGATAGGTTATTTGCTTTTTTCTTTGAGTCTGGCTCCATTCCCCCGGAGATGTTGTCTGCCACTATTGTCACCCTCCCCAAGCCTGGTAAGCCTCCTACATCCCCCGCCAATTTTAGACCCATTTCTCTCCTCAATTCGGATTTAAAACTTTTTGCTAAATTATTGGCCACTAGAATTAATAAATTGCTGCCCTGCCTGGTATCGTCTGATCAGGTAGGATTTGTGCCCGGTAGACAGTGCCGCGATGGAACCCGTCGCATGATAAATCTGATTCAGTTGGCTCAGTGGTCCAGAGCCCCCAGCGTCTTTGTCTCGCTCGATGCTGAAAAAGCATTTGATAGGGTACACTGGGGTTTCTGGACCAGGTTTTGAGAAAATTTGGATTTAAAGGGAATATATTGCGGGCTGTAAATGGATTATATTCTTTTCCATCGGCAAGGGTTCTGGCGTCGGGCTTCCTTTCGGCTCCATTCTTGATCACTAACGGCACCAGGCAGGGCTGCCCTCTTTCCCCTTTAATATTTGCGCTTGTAATTGAGCCCCTAGCAGCCACCCTTCGTACTTGTACGGATATTAAGGGAATTCAGGCGGGCAAGGAGACTCATGTGATTGGGTTATATGCGGATGACGTTATTTTGACTCTGTCTGCCCCATTAAAATCTCTAGAGGCTGCTTCCCAAATTTTGACTCAGTATTCGGAGGTCTCTTACTATAAGCTGAACCCCAGTAAAACACAGATTCTTCCCATCCTGGTTCCTGACTCGTTGAGGCTCGAGATCTCTGCTAGGCATACATTTTCCTGGGTGGATCATTCCCTCCCATACCTTGGAATAGAACTCACTCAATCCCCTCAGGACATGGTTGTTACAAATTTCTCTGGCCTTCGACAGGAACTCCAGAGGGATTATGCTAAACTTTCAGTATGTGACCTCTCATGGATAGCCAGGGTGAATCTAGCAAAGATGTTAATCTTGCCTAAAATCCTGTATAAGTTTAGCTGTATCCCTTTGTTGGTCCAGAAACGGCACATTGATGCCCTTCAGAGGGATATGACTAAATTTATTTGGCACAATACGCATAGACGTGTCTCTAATGACACTCTATTCCTTCCATTACGACAGGGAGGACTGGGTGTTCCCAACTTATATAATTATTATTTTGCCAATTTGTTGGACCAGGCTGTAGTTTGGTGGTCCAATGACGAATCGTTGCGATGGGTTGACATTGAGACAAATTTTTCTAGACGACGCTCACTTAGATCTCTGTTGATGGCCCGGATTCTGGGACCTCTTCCCCAGGTAGCCCAATGTTGGACACTATGCGGGCTACAGTTTGGGCATGGTCACGGTTGCTAAAACGGTATCCATCCCTCCCTGTAGAGGCCAAGACCATTTCTTTGTCAGCTTTGGAATACCACATCCCTAATATATCTATAACTCCATGGTTAAATGCTGGCATTAGCACCCTTGGAGATATATTTGATAAAGGTACTTTGAAAGAGTTCCCCTCCCTACATGCGGAATTCAACCTGCATAACTCAGTATTTTATCAATATCTGCAGATTCGGCATCTGCTTGCTTCGGTCCCCCTTTGTTGGGACCCGAGCAAGGAGGATCCAGTTTATGCGGTATTGAGGCGGAAACGCGAAGCAAGTCAAAAATCTCGGTGTGGTATTCGCTCCTACTAGAGGAATGGACTAGGACCAAAAGGCCCTATATGCTGAGATGGGAGGAGGAACTTGGCAAATCTTTTGACCTGCAAGACTGGAACTCGGCTATGCTATGGTCTGTTAAATGCACCAGGTGTATAAATCATGTAGAACAAGCGAGGAAGATTCAACTTAGGTGGTATCTCACGCCAGACAGGCTCTCCCATTGTATTCCTGGTTACTCCCTCTCTGTTGGAGAGGATGTGGTGCGCGTGGGACCCCTCTGCATATGTGGTGGAGTTGTCCCTCTCTCACTGCTTTTGGGGATCTGTCCTGAATGTCTTGGAGGATGTTTGTGGTCAACGGGTTTGCCTATCCCCTGCTCTCGCTATATTGGGTGTGGGTATCAAATGCATTTCTAAGGAGTTTCGTTGGGTTATATCACACATCCTTGGAGCGGCGCAACGGGTAATTGCTAGGCAGTGGAAACATGCTGAATCCCCGAGTGTGAGAGTTGTGGCTGAGATAGTTAATTCCCATCTACATAACGAGTTAGTTTTTGCATCTGATATGTCTCACAGGATCTCAGTACATAATAGATGGTTACCTTGGATCTCGAGCAGGTTTGCATCTCCTCTACCTGTGGGTATCCTTTAGGCTCTTTGTATGGTGGAGCTTATTTTACCATAGTACCCTGTGGTTAGGGCACATGAAGATTCGTCCACATGTTTGTCTTACGCATATTTTGGACCATGTTTCTTTTCTCCCCCCCCCCCCCCCTTCTTTCTCCCCCCCTTTTTTCCCATAGAGGCTTTCATTTTTGTGGATGCTTTGTGTTTTGACCAATTGCTCCATGCTACTGATGTATACCGCTTTTTTCTAGCTCACTAGGTTGGCAGCACTCGGGCGAGTGCCCTAGTGACTTCAATGTATCGTTCAATCTAGTATGGACATTGATTTCTCTATGTCGCATTTTGTATCAATGAGGTCGTGGTTGCATCCACATTGTTTATTGTATGTACACCTTTTTTCAAAATTCTTAATAAAAACTTATTGAGACTAATACAACAAATCTGTGTCTTTCTGCTTTGATGCTATTGCTCCCTGGTGCACCAAACATCATGTACACTGGTTTGACTACACCTTTAAAGGGGTTATACAATACTATAAAAATGTCCCCCATATGCCGGGCCCCTCACAGTGAATATACTTACCCCGCTCGGCTCCTGGTCCCCGTACCGCCACAGATGCTTTTCCCCGTGCGCGGATGAAAACATCCGGTGTCGGGGTGGAGCAGTCAATGGCAAAAGGGGACGAGCCTCCCTAGCGTCACCCGCAATGTTAGGGAGGCTTGTCCCGGTCCCCGCCTGCCATTGGGCCGATACCAGATGTTTTCATCCGTGCACAGGGTGAAACTGCAGCGGGGGTGCGGGGACCAGGAGCTGCGCAGGGAGCAGGGTAAGAATATTCACTGTGAGGGGCCCGGCATATGGGGGACATTTTTATAGTATTGGATAACCCCTTTAAGGAACTTGAACATCAATGGAGGAAACATCAGTCCCCAGAAGTCCTCCACCTCAAGACTTACCAATCAGTCATTAGCAAGAAAACATTCACCTTTTTCAAAAGAGATAGCGAACGCAAACAACAGGCCAGCACAGCTGTTACGCCCAGTTAGCTTTTCTATTATTACAACAACTCTGGAAAAAATGTGTCTGTTACTTTATGGACAAAGCTTCTGCTTTTCGGTCAGACATCCAAAAAACAACCAAGAAGGGCATTAATGGTTGACTTAACAGTAGCAGTAAAACTTTAGCCCTATAGTCCCAATTTGATCTGGTAGCGGAAACAGACATCACAAACATCCTCCGGAGACGTCGTAGAACAACATGCAACTTGGACCCAGGCCCAACATCTCTTCTGTTGGAATGTCAAGACCTGCTTATTCCAGAAATCAGGAAGTTAGTAAACTGTGCTGTGCAATGTAGAATCTTTCCTGATCTACTGACGGTAGCAGTCATTAAACCTAGTCTAAAGAAGCCGTCCACGGACCCAGATGCTATGAGCAGCTACAAACCGGTCTCCAACCTGCCCTTCCTTTGGAAAATTCTAGAAAAGGCCGTTGATATCCAATTAGAAAACTAAATGCTAAATGACCTGCTCATGGCAAGAGACAGGGGTAAGCGCACCCTCCTAATACTCCTAGACCTTCCAACAGCATTTGACAAAGTTGACCACCACATATTAATACAAAGAGTTTTGTGGAATTGATGGCACAGTTTTTCAGTGGTTTAGTTCTTTCCTAACTGACAGACCATGAAAAGTATATCTTGGTTCATTATCCTGTTCACAGTTTCCTCAAAATATGGAGTTCCAAAGGTTTTAGTTGTATAACCCTTATGCTGTTTGCAGTTTACGTGCAACCATTAGGAAAAATAATCCAGAGACATCGTCTGGTATACAAGTGCTATGCAGACGTTAACCAACTCTACCTGTCCTTTAAGCCCAGAGTGAGTAACCCAACCCCAGCCATAAATTCCTGTCTAGCTGAACTACAAGAAGGATGAATGCCAGCTGGCCTAAACTGAACCCAGACAAAACAGAAGTTATTCTAGTTGGAGGGCAGTGCTTGACAGAAAAGTGGCAACTTGCACATCCAATACCTCTATACCTGAGAAGAACAACCCTTCAAAGCTCAGATCAGGTATGCAATTTGGGTGTATTTATTGATGACGAACTGTCTCTCAGGAAACAGATATCAGCCATTATTAAATCATACTTCCACCTGAGAAACAAGCCATGAATTAAACATCTCATTCCATCAGAAGATTTATCTACACTGTGTAAGAGGGTGCAAGGTATCATAGTCGATGGCAGGTACGTGTCACCGAGGTTCCTGGCCTCGGTGAGGTGAGAGCCGGGTTTTATGTGTCTGCAGCAGCTAGTGCTGTTTGACTTTGTTACCTAGTTTGGCTGCAAAGCTAATCCGGGCCGGCTCTTACTGGGAGTAGGCAAAGAGCTGGGTGGGTGCCTACTCCCCACGGTCCAGGCCGGACTTTATCCGGGCCTTTAAAAAGGCAGCCTCCTTAGCAGCTGGGTGGTGATTGTCCTGGAGCTGCAAACAGGGCTGTGGAGTTCTCTGACTTAGAGGAAAGAGCTCAGCAAGGAGGTGTTGTTGTTCCTGGCACCCTGACCCTGGGTTCAGACCTGAGCGTTCTTGAAACGCGCGTTTTACGCGCGTTTTTGTCGCGCGTATTTCTGCGCCTTTTTGCAAATAGGAAACGCGCGTAAAACGCGCGTTCTTGTGATTGACTACTGTGGTGTCAATCACAAAACGCGCGACAAACGCCCCAAAAAAAGCTCAAGTACTTGTTTATGCGTTGGGCGTTTTACAGCGCGTTCAAACGCGCTGTAAAACGCTCAAGTGAGAACCAGGGCCATAGGAAAGCATTGGTTTTCATGTGTTAAGCGTTTTACAGCGCGTATGAACGCGCTGTAAAACGCTCAGGTGTGAACTTAGGGTGAAGGTGGATTCTCCTGCGGCTGGGCCGACAGCCTGGTGCGAACCTGCACCTAACCCTCCCAGGTGCCTGAACCTGTGCTCCTGTTTTGTTTTGCCTCCTTGTTTCTGACATGTGTGAATTATCACCAAAAGACTGTTTGCTGTTTATTTTTGTGTCAGTGTGAATAAAACACTGTTTATTGCACATGCTGGACTCTTTGTTTTGCCTCGGTACTGCACCCGCACCGCTGTCTACCAGAGCGACTCCCCACAACTGGTATATGCCTTCATAACCTCGCAGCTGGACCACTGTAATGCCCTTTATGGAGGCCTCCCAGACAAAAGCAATACACCGCCTCCAGCGAATTCAAAATGCTCCAGCTAGATTAATAACCAATCAGTCCAATGCTCCAATAACACCCACTCTCTGCAGTGGCTGCCCATAAAATGAAAGATAACTTAAAATCTGTTTGCAGACCTTTAAAGCCATAAACAACCATAACCAGGATCCACTACAAAACTTTTGGAGCCAGAGCCTTCTGTCATGCAGCCCCCACTCTCTGGAAAGTAATATCATTGTTGGATTTAGAAAAATTGATTTTGAGGGCAGATAACTCATTTGCTACAAGAACTTCCTCGCAAGGCATTATCTTGAACTGATTGTCTGCTCCTGGACTGCGCTTTGAGTTCCTTGTAAGACAAGTGCATTACAAATGTTTGCTGTTGGTGTAAATGTCAAAACTTTTCTCTCAATCATTTTTAACAGAATTTAAATGGCAAAATGTTTTATTTTTTATGATATATAATACTAATATAAATTGTATTGGTGCGACCACCCCAAATAGCATTTAATACACATGGCACCTTTTGCTTAGTTTACATTTAAAGGGGTTGTCCAGGATCAGAAAAACATTCCAGAAACAGCATCACACCTGTCTACAGGTTGTGCCCTGTATTGCACCTCAGTTCCATTGAAGTGACGGGGCTTGGCTGCAGTACCACTAACAACCTGTACAAAGATGTGGTGTTGCTTTTGGAAGAAAGCAGCCATGTTTTTTTTTAAATCTTGGACAAGTCCTATAACATAAAAAAATGACATAAAAATAGATTTGTATCAGTCTCTGAAATGTCTATATTAAAAGCAATTGGTCAGCACCCTGGGATATAAAATGGTATTGGATGGTCTGAAATTTGAATAGACTGACAAAAAAAAGTTTGCTTTGAATTATATTTACTTCCCACCACATGGATATTACAGAGAAAGCAGAGTACAACCAAGAGAAAAGAATGTCACTGAGCATTACAGCGATTCTGGGTCCGAGGCAAATAGTGAATACTTAAGAAGTGGCAAAATGAACCTTTTATGAAAGCCTTGGTATCGCTTGGAAATAAAAAAAAATGTAAATGCTTTTCAACACTGTGAAAATTTATTTTCTTATATCAGTATACTGCAAATTTCAGAAAAAAAGCTTAAATTGCACGCTTTCACAGAAAGGAAAAAAGTGCAGACTTGTAAGTTAGGAATAGAAAATTGAGACAAAATTACAGTTGTCAACACCGAGAGCTACGGGGCACCGACATAGGTCAATATGTAAGCAAAAACAAAATGTACTGTACATTTTACCACTTGGATTTCCACTGTGCTGTAATAGGTTTCCAGTGTGCATTAAAAAGACAAAGCCAAATACTAAACTCAAATTTAGGAATATAAAAGAGAACAGCGCAAAAGAGTTTTATCAAAATTTCTAAAGTCAAACATACACTTTCTTGTTATATTTTGTTCAATGAACACAATAAGAATATAAACCCTTCAAACTCCCCTTTGATGTAGAATTTTCAATGTTGTTTTTACTGTTTTGCTTACATGCATTCCAAAAGACAAAGCCGAACAATTACATGTGCTTATGAGAAGATGGGATTTAATATGCAAAGCAAATGAATTCTATTTTTTTTATGGTAGCATATGGAAAAATTCCAGATACAATTATTAAAGCAGTCAGTGTTTCACAGTCTTAGGGCTCATTCACACGAACGTATGTGTTCCGTTTCCGTATTGAAGATCGCATATGCGGATCCGCAATAAACAGACACCGTTCGATGTGCATTCCCCATCACGGATGCAGACCCATTCACTTCAAGGGGTCCGCAAATCAGGAGATGCGGAGCGGTGCGGAACGGAAGCACAGAACGGAACCCTACGGAAGCACTAAGGAGTTCTTCTTTGGGGTTCTGTTCCGTACTTCCGTTCCGCAAAAAGATAGAACATGTCCAATCTTTTTGCAGAACGGAGGGATGTGGACCTATTCAAGTTGAATGTGTCTGGATCCGCCCCGGAGGCCTCACGAATGTTCTCCATGCATTGGGGACCACAAATTGCAGCCCCAATGCACAGAACAGAACACATACGTTCGTGTGAATGAGCGCTTAGTTATAGGCTTTTAAGGTCCTATTCACAAGGAGGATTCCACAGCAAAAAAAAAGGTTTGTCGGTGGCTGTGTAGAATTCATCTCCCACTGTGGGAGGCCATGGTGCCATTTGTGCGGCCAGTGGTTTAAAGGGGTTTTCTGGGTGTTTGATACCTATTCTCGGGATATAAACCTACACAAAAGACTCTGAGACTAAACAGGCTTCATTACAATGATCATACTTTATTGCATAAAAAGAGAGATAACACATCAAGTATGCAGTACGCTCTACTCCTGAGGATAGAAGTATATCAAAAGTATCTGCATATATATATATATATATATATATATATATATATATATCTAAACGATCAGAGTGACATAGGTCATATACATATTCGCTCCCACATAGCATTAAAGTACATACAGTACATACAGTTGTGTTTAAAATTATTCAACCCCCAATGCTGTAAAGGGTTTTAGGAATTTAGTGTACATTTGTAATTGTGTTCAGAATGAAATCTTACAAGGACTTTTTAAAGAAACAAATGCAGCTAAAATGACATCAATTGTTTTTGTAATACAGTATTAAATTTTTATTTTTTTATTTCTTCATTGTCACAATTATTCAACCCCTTAAAGACGACCACTCTTAAGAACAGAGGTTCATTCAAGTGTTTTCGATCAGGTATTGAAAACCCCTGTGGATGTCAAGGAGCAGCAATCAAGCATAATAAGCACCGATTAGGCAGATGTAAAATGACTGTGATACTCAGCTCCTTCTAGACATTTACTGGTGGGTTTACAAACATGGTGAAGTCAAGAGAATGGTCCAGGAAGACAAGAGAAGGGGATTTCTCTTCACAGGAAGGGCAATGGCTATAAGAAGATTGCAAAGATGTTAAACATACCAAGAGACACCATAGGAAGCATCATTCGCAAATTCAAGGCAAAGGGCACTGTTTAAACGCTACCTGGTCGTGGCAGAAAGAAGATGCTGACTTCGACTGCTGTGCGCTACCTGAAGCAAAAAGTGTTGAAAAGTCCCCGTGTGACTGCTGAGGAACTGAAAAAAGATTTGTCAGATGTGGGTACTGAAGTTTCAGCTCAGACAATAAGGCGCACACTGCGTAATAAAGGCCTCCATGCCAGAACTCCCAGGCGCACCCCCTTGCTGTCTCCAAAAAATAAGAAGAGTCGACTGCAGTATGCCAAAAGTCATGTGGACAAACCACAAAAGTTTTGGGATAGTGTTCTGTGGACTGATGAAACAAAATTAGAACTGTTTGGGCCCATGGATCAACGCTATGTTTGGAGGAGGAAGAACAAGGCCTATGAAGAAAAGAACACCTTGCCTACTGTGAAGCATGGCCGGGGGGTAAATCATGCTTTGGGGCTGTTTTGCTTCTACAGGTACAGGGAAGCTTCAGCGTGTTGAAGGTACCATGAATTCTCTTCAGTACCAGAAGATATTGGATGAAAATGTGATGCAGTTCGTCACAAACCTGAGGCTTGGGAGACGTTGGACCTTTCAACAGGACAATGATCCCAAGCATACCTCCAAGTCCACTAGAGCATGGTTGCAGATTAAAGGCTGGAACATTTTGAAGTGGCCATCACAGTCAACAGACTTAAATCCGATTGAGAACCTCTGGTGGGACTTAAAGAAAGCAGTTGCAGCCTAAGAATGTGACTGAACTGTAGGCTTTTGCTCATGAAGAATGGGCAAAGATACCCTTAGATCGCTGCAAGACACTTGTGTCAAGCTATGCTTCACGTTTAAAAGCTGTTATAACTGGAAAAGGATGTTGTTCTGAGTACTAAGATTGAATGTCACTTGGGGGTTGAATAAAACTGATTATGATGTGAGCACAGAAAAGACATTTGTGGTTATTTCATTATAAATGTTATGTTATATTTGTCTGACTTACAAGTGCCTCTTTGATTTAATTGTAAACAAGATGACTGAAATGATCAAAATCAATGTCAAACTGGCCAAAACACTCAATTTCTGTGGGGGTTGAATAATTTTGAACACAACTGTAACTACTATATCAAAATATAAAGTGCATGTGCATATGTAGTCAGCAAGTATAAAAGGACAAAAGTATATCCTGAGTGTTTAGATGTACAGAGGAAGGCATCGCCAAAACGCACGTCGGGGCATGCGGCTCACCTGAGGAATCTCTCCTATATGGGTATGGATGTTTCTATGTATTGGTTTACATGAGGGATTGAGTTTCAGCATATCATTGCACTTGCACTTTAGCCTTGATAGGGTTTAGGTCTGTATGTATTCTCCCAAACTTGGCTTGTACATCTAAACACTTGTTGCAGATCAGTATATACATTTGTACTTTTATACTTTCTGACTACATATGCACATGCACTTTATATTTTGATATGGTAGTTAAGTACTGTATGTACTTTAATGCCATGTGGGAGCGAATATGTATATGACCTATGTCACTCTGATCATTTATATATATATATGCAGATACTTTTGATATACTTTTATCCTCAGGAGTAGACCGCACTGCATACTTGATGTGTTATATCTCTTTTACTTCATTTTTTATGTAATAAAGTATGAACATTATAATGAAGCCTGTTTAGTCTCAGAGTCTTTTGTGTAGGTTTATGTATTATCACTGAGGTGGTTTTCTTTATGGTCTAATTACGATACCCAGTGATTTATCTGGGTTTATATATAATATATGTTGTGTAACCTTTATATCCTAACTGTCCTCAGGATAGGTCATTGATATCAGATAGGCAGGGGTCTGACCACCACCAACCATGGGACTGAGCTACAAAGAGGTTATGTGACCAATGACCATGATATCACTGGCCTAGGGAGAGGCTGCAGTGCTTACTAGAGCACCACGGTCTCTTCAAACAGCTTTGGGGTGTTTGGGGTAAGACTACCACTGATCAAATATTGATGTCCTATACTGAGGATAGGCCATCAATATGCAAATCTTGAACAACCCCTTTAAAGTGGGGATTGTGCCAAGGAAGGACATGTCTTTTCTTGGTGCACTGTCCAGAAGGTAGCTGTGGCATGTGTCCATTCTTGGTTTAGCCAGGTCCATTCAATAGGGCTAAACTGTGAGCGGGTCTGTGACACTGAATATTAATGAACCACGGGGGCTTGTTTGCCTGTTTCTAACCTTTCAGAACCATAGACAAGCTGTAATGTAAACACGCACATCTTGTTGGCATTCTCCTGCTTGGCCTACAAGATTTGAAAAGAGTTCTAATCCCTTGAAGCACTGCCTGGGGAAGCAGGATACAGTACTAGCAGGACCTGTAACAGGCACTCCCCTCATACTACATTACAATTGACCCTTTGTACTGAAATTATTACTAATATAAACCAACAAGACCAAACATGTCTCATCCCTAACAAGTCAATATCACTGAATTAAAATGGAATGTATTGTGCCCTACAAACCTATTTTTTCACTGGATGCAATTACAGCGCTTGTGTTGAATGAGGCTTTTTATGAGTAAATTTGGATTTTGTGGCATTGTGTTCAAATGGATACAAATCCTAATTCAGCACCTAACACCAGATTAAAAGTTCGTGGTACACTGTCAGAACATTTTGCAATATATAATACTAACATTGAGCTGGGAACGCCTTACAAAAATAATTAAAACTTAACTTTTATTTAGATAATTAAGATATTAAATCAAGGACCATGCTTAAAATCCTAGTTGGGTCAAGGATATGATATAGGTGGAGATTTGTAGTGGCTGGATAAGGTCAGAAATAAACCTAAAAGCTCTATGGCGGATTGCTACTCCCAGACAGCACTTATTGCTAATAGCCTAGGTAAGCTTTCCCTCATCAACCCTAGTCTTTTCATGGGGATCACCTCGGCTGTCTGTAGTCGGAGCATCCACCCTGATAAGAGCGACCCCCAGCCTCTGGAACCACGGACCTAATCTTGTGAGACCCTACTAACTAATACACCCTAAATTCTCCAAAGCGTTTCGCCGTGACATACGGCTCATCAGGGAGCGTAGCGGGTAGTCAGTGTATGCAGTGGCTATGGCTATGCGCGCTCTTCTTCCTTTTAAGCACATAGCTTCTCCCACGACATGGGCTCGTCGGCGCTTGTAGCGGATAGTGTGCAGAGGGCTGGGACCGGCTACGTCTGCTCAGCTTCCTTTCCTCCCTGCACATATTACGTAGGCCTGAACGTCATAAGGGGCGGGATCATTACCAACGGGACAGGACGAGGCTTCCCCGACAGGTTTCTTTGTACAGCGCATAACGATTATTTGACACTCAAGGCATAACACACTCTGTACTAATATCATGCAGTACATTTGGGGAAGCTCAGTTGCTACAAAACATCAGGTGACAATAGGTAATCTTAGTGCAGAGAGCTAGAATGATATAAATTTGGACATGACAGAATCAGTCCCGATAAAATTACTAAAGAGGGGTAGTAGCAGATTAATATATGGATCCAATGTTACGATATAGTCACTGTCGTCTTCATTCAGGTACGAATAATGAGGGCCCATTTCAGACAATTGGATCACATGACTGGTAGGATGTGTATATATATGACTGTTGGATAGAGTGGATAAACACGCCCCCTTAAGAAGCAAGGCGAAACGCGCGTCGGGTTGGTATCCTCTCCCCCTCTGTGCTCCTGGTGGGTAAATGCCCTTTTTATACTGTTAGCTTACCTGTAGTTAATGCAGGACTTAGGTTGCTCATGACATACAGTGCGGTTGGATATATGTATTAGAGAGTGCACCTTTGGTGACTCCATACATTGTGTATATGACCAGCGCTGTGTATGCATGGTAGTATGGTTTTGTGCTCTGATATGTAGTCAGCAAATTATGTTACATTAGTCATCTTTCTCATGTGTGTCACACAGTTACTCTGACACTTATTTGCTGTATATTTGCAATCGGAGTGAGGGCTTTTATCTATTGTGGGAGTCTTGTGGAAGGGAGGGGTTCTGCTTGTCACAGTATTGTCCTGCACTGCTACCACTACATGATTTGTGTTTTTTGTACATGCTATAATATGTTTTTTGAACAATAAAGTATGATGTGACATTATATGTGTGTGATTGTATATTTGGTGAACTATTGCATAGAAACACACATATTCAATTATTGGTGTTTTCTGATTGGTTAGATTAATATATGGTAAGAAAGACTCTTATGCCTCATTCAGCCTTATAATGGCTACCTGTTGCTGAGGGTAATGCTGCCAGAAGAGCATGATGTGTACAGTTTGAGAGTACACTATTTTTTATTATTTTATTATTTAGCAATATCACCAGTAATAAGACAGGGGTGCCCAATATCCCCGTACTGTTTGCACTTTCAGGGTTGCATTTAGAGATGAGCAAATTTCTAAAAAATTCTATTCGGTCGGTTTCGCTGAATTTTCCGAAAAGCTTTGATCCGAATTTATTTGTGGTGAATTGCATTAAAAAACAGCTATTTCCTGGCTGCAGAGAGTCTGTAAAGTGGTGTAGAATACTATGTCTTGCAGTAATACACATAGAAAGCCTGCTGTGGATGTAAAGCAATACTGTGAGTCAGCATGACATGCAGATGACAGGCGTCGCTCTTAGAATCTCTTCACTCATTTGGTCAATTACGGGGCCAAAACTGACCACTCAAATGTGAACTCAGTTTTGCAGGTCAATGTTAGCGCCAGGAATAAAGAATCATGCAAAGGCCCAAGATCCTACTATAGCGTGAAAGAGTGCACTCCTCTTACACCATCGTCAGCTGATTCCACATAGATGTCTACAGAACCTGTTCTATTAAACGCTTATACAGGTAGAGCCCCCCTGACAGAGTGGAGAGGGTGTCAGCTGTAAGTTTGTGCTAACGTCACTGATTATTTTTCCTTTCCTCTGATCTGTCAGAACAATAACCCCAAAAAATGATCCTGTCTGTTGAGCATCTGCCTTTACTCGGTCAGCATTTGGTCAGTAATCCATCAGTATTGCTAAAGCCAAAAATAAACAGGAGTGGATCCAAAACAGAGATGACACGTGAATGGAATCTTTGCATGTCTTCTGTGTTTTGTACCCACTCCTGCTTTTGGCTACCAAATCATAAGCCAATTCTGATGCAAAATAGGGACCATATCTTACAGGCCTTACAGCTGCTACATAGACAGGATTCGTTGTGCATCTCATTTTTTCTTCCTTCTGACAGATCAGAAAAAGGGTCAAATAAATGATGATGTCATTCAGGGCAAAAATACAAAATAGTGGCCCAGGCATGGAGTAAGGAGGGTGGGAACAGCATGAGAAGTCCACAGAGTGTCCCAATGACAGAGTGGTGAGGTGGCAACAGAATGAAGAGACCACAGAGTGGCCCAGTGACAGAGTGGGGAGGTGGCAACAGCATGACAAGACCACAGAGTGATGATGTGGCAGTGGCATGAGGAGACCACAGAGTGGTGATGTGGCAGCAGCATGAGGAAACCATAGAGTGGCAAAGTGACATAGTGGTGAGGTGGCAGCAGCATGAGGAGACCACAGAGTGGCCCAGTGAGATAGTGGGGAGGTGGGGGGCAATACCAGTACCAGCTTAAGATGGTGGGTGGCAGTAGGGGCACCTGGCAGCAGGTGTGGCATCAGGTGGGTGGCAGCATCAGAATAGTAGTTGAAGCAGGTAGCAAGAAGAAACAGGTCTGTTTTGTTAAAGTGTAGGTGTGGCACCATGGATGATCTAGTCTGATGCATCAGGCCCTGTTGTTTAAAAATCCTGGCTGCTCCATGCCTGATTCAACTTAACAAAGGTCTGTTTCTCCACATTTTGGGTTGACAGGTGAGTTCTTCTTGGGGTAACTATGGCCTCCGCCACACTTAACACCTGCTCTGATGCCACACTGCTGGCCGAGCAGGAAAGCTTGTCCAGGGAAAACTCGGCCAGTCATGGCCATAAATCGAGTTTGGCTGCCCAGTAGTCCAGGGGATCTTCGATGTGGGGTGCCACAACCTGCTGGTTCAGGTTCTGATCTATGTCTAGCTCTCAGTGGGTGTGAAAAAAGCCCCCATTTTGGACCGGTAGAAAGGGTCTAACATGGTGGAGAGACAGTAGTCATCTCTCTGCCGAATGGTGACAATTCGGCTATCCCTACGCAAGCAACTGAGCATGCATCGGGCCATTTGTGCAAGTGACTCTGAGTGACTCCCTGCCTCCATCTCCACTGCATACTGCCACAGTGTTTCTGGGTCATCTGCCTCGTCTTCATCTCCCTGTAGCTCCTCCGGGTGCTCCTGCTCCTCTCCTGTCATCTGTGTAGAAAAAACACCCATTTCTCTACACATTGCTTGTGCTCGAATGTCCTTCTCCTCCCCCTCTAGTTCAGCCCCACAGGGGTCATATGGCCGTGAGATGTAGTCGCCATGTCTTCTGTCCCCTGGCCAGCGATATTTAGCAGCATCTGTTCCAGGACATGAATCAGTGGAATGATGTTGTTCATCCCGTAGTCCTGGCGACTGACAAATAAAGTGGCCTTCTCAAAGGGCCAGAGCAAACGGCAGGTGTCACGCATTATCTGCCACTGGCTAACATCGAAGTTACACAGGGGAGTACCTCTGTCCGCCTGTATCATCAAGAAATCGTTTATGGCCTTTCTGTGTTCATATAATCGGTCTAACATATGGAGGGTGGAATTCCAACGGGTGGAAACATAGCATATCAGCCTATGTTGGGGGATGCTGTTCTGCCGCTGCAGCTCAAGAAGGGTGTGCTTTGCGGTGTACAAGTAGCTGAAGTGCATACAAAATTTCCTGGCCATTTTCAGGATGTCTTGCAGATGGGGTAAAGACTTCAGGAACCGCTTTAGAACCAGATTGAACACGTGTGCCATGCAGGGCGCATGGCTCAGCCGTCCTTGATGCAGCGCCGACACCATGTTCTTCCCGTTGTCGGTCACCATGGTTCCGATTTTGAGTTGTCGAGGAGAAAGCCAGGATTCAATTTCTTGATGAAGGATGCAGAGCAGTTCCTCCCCTGTGTGACTCCGTTCGCCTAGGCAAACTAGGTGCAGAACAGCGTGACACCGCCGTGCCCTGCACATGTGGTATGCTGGATGGGCACTGTGAATTGTCCCTGCAGTGGAGGCTGAGGACCCGGTGGAGAATGAGGAGGCAGAGGCATGACCACCGGCGTGAGAACGTGGAGGTGGAAGGGGCGTCACCTGGCCAAGTTGCTGGTGTGGCTGGGCAGGAACCACATTTACCCAGTGGTCCATAAAGGACATATATATTCCTTGACCGTAGTTACAGCTCCACGCGTCAGCGATGCAGTGCACTTTGGCAGACACCGACAGGCTCAAGGACTGGCCCACCTTCTGTTCTACATATGCCGGGGCCTACAGCAAAGCTGCCAGAAGCAATGAGCGCTTCGATCAATACAGATGGAAGCGCTCATCGCTGGAGCGCAGGGAGCTGGGTCCTGTCACTCACCGCTCAGCTCCCCGTGCTCCTCCCCTTCTTCAGGCCAGCCGCGCTCTAAATGGTGAAGCAGGAAGACTTCTCCCTGCTCCACCATTCCGCCTGCAGGCACGGATCGCGCTGCCAGCCTGTATGGACAGAGCCTGCAGCCCGGTAATCTGCATAAGCTCCGCCCACACAGTGCTGCAGAGCGATCTGTGTCTGCAGGGAAGAAAGGACTGTGAGCTTCAGGAACAGAACAATGTAAATAGTTACTGTGTTTTTTTTTTTTCTTTTAATACAGAGGAGTCACAGAGGACTTTATTACTATGGAGGGGGCACAGAGGGCATTTCTACTATGGAGGGGGCACAGAGGGCATTACTAATGTGGATAGGGCACAATGGACATTTCTACTATGGATGGGGCACAGAGCCAGAGGGTATTACTACAATGAAGGAGGCACAATGGGCATTATTACTGTGAAGGGGGCACAGTGGGCATTAGTACTGTAAAGGGGGCACAATGGGGATTTCTACTATGAAGGGGGCACAATGGGGATTATTACTATGAAGGGGGCATAATGGGGATTATTACTTTAAAGGGGGCACAATGGGGATTATTACTGTGACGGGTGCACTGATAAGGCATTACAACTGTGAAAGGGGCACAGAGAAGGCATAACTACTGAGAGGGTGGAATGTGGGCATAACTACTGTGAGGGGGCACACATCTGTACAAAACTACTATAAAGGTTGTACAATGAGGGCAATACTACTGTGAGGGGCTACAATTTTTTTTAAAGTATTAGGGGGGGGTGCCAGAGAAAGGACCCGCCCCGGGTGCCAAATACCGTAGGCACGCCACTGAAGCAGGGAACTATTTGCCCTCCGCTCCACCATTGAGCTGCCAGTGCTCCACAGCAGCAGCACGATGTCCTCACACATTGTCCTGCTGATCTGTGTAGGAGGAGGAGAGTGGCAGGCTGGGAATCAGCCTCTTCTCCTCCTAAGCAGCAGCGCAATGTGTCCCAGTATCCTGCTACTGTTGCTGGGGAGCGCTGATCATGGGAGGAGCCAGGTGATTGAGGTGAGGAGTATTTATTGTTTGTTTTCTTCACTTCCTGTGAAGGGTGCATATCTGGGCATAACCACTGTGAAGGGGGCACTGGGCACATATCTTGGCATATCCACCATAAGAGGGCACATATCTTGGCACATCTACTGTGAAGAGGGCACACATGTTGGCATATGTACTGTGAGGGGGCACATATTTTGGGATATCTACTGTGAGGGGGCACATATCTTGGCATAACAACTGTGAGGGTGCACATATTTTGGGATATCTACTGTGAAGGGGGCACATATCTTGGCATATCTACTGTGAGGGGGCACATATCTTGGCATATCTACTTTGAAGGGGGCATATCTTGGCATATCTACTGTGAGGCGACACATATCTGTGAGTAGACCTGAGTGACTGAAGCACTAGGTAACATAGTATATAAGGCCGAAAAAAGACATTTGTCCATCCAGTTCGACCTGTTTCCTGCAAGTTGATCCAGAGGAAGGCAAAAAAACCCTGTGAGGTAGAGCCAATTTTCCCAACTTAAGGGGAAAAAATTCCTTCCCGACTCCAATCAGGCAGTCAGAACAACTCCCTGGATCAACGACCTATCTCTAGTAGCTAAAGCCTGAAATATTATTACGCTCCAGAAATACATCCAGGCCCCTCTCGAATTCCTTTATTGTACTTACCATCACCACCTCCTCAGGCAGAGGAGGCAAACCTTCTTTCCTCTAGACGCAGGGGATATCCCCTCGTCACAGTCACAGTCCTGGGGATAAATAGACGATGGGAGAGATCTCTGTACTGACCCCTGATATATTTATACATAGTTATTAGATCTCCCCTCAGTCGTCTTTTTTCTAAAGTGAATAACCCTAATTTTGATAACCTTTCAGGGTACTGTAGTTGCCCCATTCCAGTTATTACTTTAGTTGCCCTCCTCTGAACCCTCTCTAGCTCTGCTATGTCTGCCTTGTTCACAGGAGCCCAGAACTGTACACAGTACTCCATGTGTGGTCTGACTAGTGATTTGTAAGGTGGTAGGACTATGTTCTCATCACGGGCATCTATGCCCCTTTTGATGCAACCCATTATCTTATTGGCCTTGGCAGTAGCTGTCTGACACTGGTTTTTACAGCTTAGTTTGTTATTTATTAAAATTCCTAGATCCTTTCCCATGTCAGTGTTACTGAGTGTTTTACCATTTAATATGTACGGGTGACTTGCATTATTCCTTCCCATGTGCATAACTTTACATTTGTCAGTGTTAAACCTCATCTGCCATTTCTCTGTCCAAGCCCCCAATCTATCCAGATCCCTCTGTAGCAGAAAACTGTGCTCTTCAGTGTTAATTACTTTACACAGTTTAGTGTCATCTGCAAAAATACATATTTTACTGTGCAGGCCTTCTACAAGATCATTAATAAATATATTGAAGAGAATAGGGCCCAATACTGACCCCTGAGGTACCCCACTAGTGACAGTGACCCAATCTGAGTATCTACCGTTAATAACCACCCTCTGTTTTCTATTACTGAGCCAGTTACTTACCCACATACAGATATTTTCTCCTAGTCCAAGTGTTCTCATTTTATATACTAACCTTTTGTGTGGTACAGTGTCAAATGCTTTGGAGAAGTCAAGATATATGACATCCACTGATTCACCCCGGTCAAGTCTAGAACGTACCTCCTCATAGAAACTGATTAAATTAGTTTGACATGACCGATCCCTCATGAAGCCATGCTGATATGGTGTAATTTGCTTATTTTCATTGAGATACTCCAAGATAGCATCTCTTACAAAACCTTCACACAGTTTACCCACAACAGATGTTAAACTTTACCGGCCTATAATTTCCAGGCCCGGTTTTTGGACCCTTTTTGAATATTGGCACCACATTTGCTATACGCCAGTCTGGTGGAACATTCCCTGTCAGTATGGAGTCCGTGAATATCAAAAATAAGGGTCTGGCTAGGACATCACTTAATTCCCTTAGGATACGGGGGTGTATGCCATCCGGTCCTGGCGATGTGTCTATTTTAATATTTTTAAGTCGCTGCTGTACTTCTTCCTGGGTCAGACAGGGCATTTTTAAAGGGGAATTTACTTTTACATTTTGCACTTCATCTGACAGTTTATTTTCCTCAGTGAAAACAGTGGAGAAGAAAATATTTAATAGCTTAGCTTTATCCTCGTCGCTTTCTGCAACTCCCCCCTCATTGCTATGTAGAGTGCCGACTCCTTCAGATTTATATTTTTTACCATTTATATAATTGAAAAACATTTTAGGGTTAGTTTTGCTCTCTTTGGCAATTAATCTCTCGGTCTCTAGTTTGGCAGTTTTTATTAGTTTTTTACATATTCTATTTTTTCCTTATAGTTTATCAGAGCTTCCTGGCTCCCCTCCTGTTTTAGTGATTTATATGCTTTCTTTTTGTCATTTATTGCTTTTTTTACGGTTCTATTTATCCACATTGGTTTCTTCTTATTTCTTAGGCTGGGTTCACACGAGTGTGTCCGGATTAGGTGCGGATGCGTTCAGTGAAAACTGAGCGTTTTCACAGGCAAAGTCATTCAGTTTTGCCTGCGATTGCGTTCAGTTGTTCAGTTTTTTCCACACGGGTGCAATGCGTTTTGATGCGTTTTTCACGCGCTTGATAAAAAACTAAAGGTTTACAAACAACATCTCCTAGCAACCATCAGTGAAAAACGCATCGCACCCGCACTTGCTTGCGGATGCAATGCGTTTTTAACGCAGCCCTATTCACTTCTATGGGGCTAGGTCTGCGTGAAAAACGCATAAGATAGAGCATGCTGCGATTTACACGCGTTGCAGAAGTGATGCGTAAAAAAAAAACGCTCATGTACACAGCCCCATTGAACTGAATGGGTCAGGATTCAGTGCGGGTGCAATGCGTTCACATCACGCATTGCACCCGCGCGGAAATCACGCTCGTGTGAATGCAGCCTTAGCCTTTTATTTCTATAAGGTATGCATCGATCACAATTAGATGTTACGATGCTTTTAAAAATCTCCCATTTTGTGGTTGTATTTTTATTTTTGAGGACTTTGTCCCAGTTAATTGGGCCTATGGCCTCTCTTAGTTGGCTAAATTTTGCTTTTTTGAAGTCCGGTATTCTTGTAGGTAGAAAATAAAAGTAGGCACATAAGGACTGATTCACAAATATCTGCTCTGTAGCATGCTCTGTGTAAGGTATTCAATCTATAATACATGCAGTTTCATTGCTGTAAGCACCATGCAAAATGCCACAAGGGGACCCACTAAGATTTTATCGCCCAAGGGTCCACATGAACCTGGAGCCAGCCCTGGCTGACGGAATCACTGACGAGGAGTAGGAGGAGCATCAGGACAAGCAGATGATGGGAAGGATAGACAGCTCCCTTCGGCTGAGGTGGTGGAGCCTTGACTTGACTTTCTGCGGCAGGCTGGACCACCACATCAGAGCCACAGTTCTTCCAGGCCACTTTATGGTGAAGCTGCATGTGTTAACACAGGGCCATGGTGCCAACATTGGCACTCTGGCCACGCTTCGCCTTCTGCCCACAAATTTAGCAAATGGCCATGTTCACGGCCTAACAGAAAATGACCACACTGCCGGGTATGGCATTTTAACCCCCAACACTCCGCGCTGACTGCCTGATACCTCCTTGAACCGCTGCACCGCTACTTTCCAGGCCGGTAGGCTCCTGGGAAGTGGGTGGTCTACCCTGGGCATATTTGACTCCCGACCTCCCACTGGTGCCACCCTGCTGACTCACAGCCACGCTACCACTCTGCTGGCTCAGTCGCTGCCTCACGTGCAAGCTGCCACCATGATGATGATGAAGCCCCTTCTTCACCCGGCTCCCAAGTGCGATCGGCTACATCATTACTATCAAGTACTGTCTGCACATCACTGATGTCCTCCTCAACGGTCTCAGGGCCACAGTCTCATTACATGCAGCGATCTCCTTCTCAGTATGGGGAGGAGTGATCGTTATACCATCGCTCTTCCCTATAATGAATCATTGTTTGCTGGCAGCAGATTGTGATTTTTAACCTGTCAAAAGATTTGGATTGCCCGATGATTGGGGAATCAGCGTCAGTATTAGACTGCCAGGTGAAAATCGGCAGGTGTAATACAGGTTTTTAGTAGACACTGAAGCAGTAAAACTGTCCATAGCTTACGAATTTCATCTTTAACCACAGTCTTGATATCATTCATAAACAATAGTGTCTTCTCTGGATAATCTTAATTGTATTAGCAGGGCATAGTGTTTTCCTTTAACCTCTTATGGACTCCGCCCTATTTCACCTTAAGGACCAGGCCATTTTTTGCAAATCTGACCAGTGTCACTTTGTGTGGTGATAACTTTTAAATGTTTTTACTTATCCAGGCCATTCTGAGATTATTTTTTCGTCACATATTGTAATTCATGACAGTGGTAAAATGGAGTCGAAAAATTCCATTTTTATTTATAAAAAAAATACCAAATTTACCAAGTTTCAATTTCTCTACTTCTATAATACATTGTAGTACCGCCAAAAAAGTTATTGATTTACATTCCCCATATGTCTACTTCATGTATCTGTCATTTTGGCAAGGCTTGAAATTTTTCAAAAACCCACTTTTTAGGGACCAGTTCAGGTCTGAAGTCACTTTGTGAGACTTATATAATAGAAACCACCCAAAAATGACCCCATTCTAGGCCCTGGGCCTAATCAGCCAGTCTCGGATGGGGCTCACAGGCACCTCCCACTGCAAGCATGGCTACATGCTGGAGGTTACTGGTAAGCTGTTTGCGAGTCAGGCCTTATGCTCCCATAATTTGCCACCTGGCCCCTGGTATCGCCCATACGGCACAGGTAGGTGAGTGGTAGGGCCTCGGGCTACTTGCGAGACCTTGGCGCGGTCCCCAAGCTTAAGACATGTCCTCCTAATAGGATGTCGAACTAACCTCTCAATTTTAACATAAGTGTGAGGGTTTATTATTGCCGCAGAGTGCACCTGTCTTTGCTATTGTTAAGTTTTTGATTGTTCTCCACATCCACATAATCGTTACCTTATGCAAGATGGTTATTGTGGTACTTGTTGTCCGATGCTGGCATCTTCCATTCTATGCATTTTTTTTGCTGTTGATTGCCTTCAGCAACGTACTACAAGTGCAGGATATTCTCCCCTATATATATATATATGCACAACTGCATGTGGGTTTGAGCATATCCTGCCTGTTTAACACCACGTTTTCTGAAGGTTTGTACAAAAATCATATTTACCCTAAAATAGTACAAACAAAACTGCCACCTTATCCCCTAGTTTTAAAAATGGGGTCACTTTTTTGGAGTTTCTACTGTAGGGGTGCATCAGGGGGGCTTCAAATGGGACAAAAACCAGTCCAGCAAAATCTGCCTTCCAAAAACCAAATGGCGTCCCCTTCCTTCTATGCCCTGCCGGGTGTTTCTGCAAACTAGAGAATCAGGGCAATAAATATTGAGTTTTGTTTAACTGTTAACCCTTACTTTGTTACTGGAAAAATGGATTAAAATGGAAAATTTGCAAAAAAAAATAGCTGTTTTGGGACCGTTTTTATCTTTTGCTATTTACATCGTTGATCTGACAGGTTAGATCGAGTGCTATTTTTATAGAGCAGGTTGTTACAGACGCGATAATACCAAATATGACTACTTTTTGGGGTTTCTTGTTTCAGTTTTTCATAAAGCATTTTAGAAAAAATTATTTTTTAGTGTCTCCACATTCTGAAAGCAACATTTTAAAATTTTTTTTTTTTGGGCGACTGTTAAGTAGGGGCTCATTTTTTGCGGGATGAGATGACTGTTTGAGTGGCACTATCTTGGGGTGCATATGACATTTTGGTCGCTTGCTATTACACTTTTTGTGATGTAAAGTGACAAAAATGACTTGACACGGTATTTATATTATATTTTTTTCTGTGTTCACCTCAAGGGGTTAGCTCATGTGTTATTTTTATAGAGCAGGTTGTTACGGACGCGGCAATACCTAATATGTATACTTTTATTATTTATTTAAGTTTTACACAATAATAAAAAATTAAAAAAAAAAAAAAAAAAAATCATGTTTTAACGTCTCCATAGTCAGAGCCATATTTTTTTTATTTTTTTTGGGCGATTGTCCTATGTGGGGTATCATTTTTTGCGGGATGAGATGACGGTTTGATTGGTACTATTTTTGGGTGCATATAACTTTTTGATTGCTTGCTATTACAGTTTTTAATATGTGAGGTGACAAAAATGTTTTTTTTTTTTTACATTGTTTTTATTTTTTTTACAGTATTTACCTGAGGGGTTAGATAATGTGAGATTCTTATAGAACAGGTTTTTACGGACGCGCCGATACATAATATGTATATTTTTTTTCAATTTATTTCACTTTAACACAATAACAGCATTTTAGAAAAAAAAATATGTTTTAGTGTCTCCATAGTCTGAAAGCCATATTTTTTTTGTCGATTGTCCTATGTAGGGTCTCATTTTTTGCGGGATGAGATGACGGTTTTATTGGTATCATTTTAGGAGGCATACGCCCTTTTGATCACTTGGTATTACCCTTTTTGTGATGTAAAGTGACAAAAAATGGCTTTTTCTTTTTACACCATTTTTTTGTGTTTCTTTTTTACGGTATTTGCGTGAGGGGTTAGGTCATGTGATATTTTTATAGAGCAGATTTTTACGGACGCGGCGATACCTAATATGTGTAGTGTATTTTATTTTTTTAATTTTTATTCAGTGATGTGTTTGTTTGGTTTTTTTTTACTTTTTTTTTTCCACTTTTTTTTTTACCCAGGCCCACTTGGTTCTTGAAGATCCAGTGGGTCTGATGTCTATATAATACAGTACACTATATAGTGTACTGTACTTTTAACTTTACACTTAGTCTAATAAGACTTCTGCCTTTAGCATTACATTACCATGGCAAGTAGGACGCCTCTGAAAGCGTCCTGCTGCCATGGTAACCATCAGCCGCTGCCAGAACAGAGCAGCGGGTGATGGGGAGGGAGGGGGAGCTCCCTCCCTCTGCAATCCCATGAAGAATAGGGGGCTGCAAAGGCACAGCAGCCCCCAATGGGAGAGAGCTCCCTTCCTGTTAAACCCTTCCATACAGCAGTCCGTATGAAGCGGGATGTAAGGGGTTAAACTGCTGACATCTGTACAGCACAGATGTCAGCAGTTTATAGAAGAGGGTCAGCAATGTGCTGACCCTCTGCTATAACCACTAGACACCAGGGAATTAGAAAGGAGGCGGGCGGGGGATCGCGATCCCGCAGCGCCCGCCCACCGCACCGCCCGCATCGCCCCCCCTGCACCCCCCGCGGGGACAGTAATATTGCGGGGTGCAGGGGGGGTTAAAAATTAAACATTTGGGGCACATTTTAAGTCTCTGATCCCCGCGGTCACAGAGATCGCAGAAAGCGCAGCAAACCACAGGTCTGAATTGACCTGCGGTTTTCTGCGATGGCCGATATGACCACCCCCCCCCCCCCCGGTGTTGTGACAAGATGCCCGCTGAATGATTCCTTTTCCCGAGTCCTTAAGGACTCGGGAAAAATGCTGTATCGGTACGACATAAGTCCTTAAGGGGTTAAGATGCTTCCTGCTTTTTAGTACACAATGCACATCTATTAAATGGTTGCACTTTAGGGTTGTTACTCATTTTCTTTTCACCCTACAAACATGAAAGAGGTATGATTATAATAAATTATAATAATTGAGCCCCCAGACAGATAACACTGTGTACCGCTAGCATACTTCCCTGCACAGTGATAATCATCTTAGAGTAGGTAGCTTTCAGAAGACAATGATGCTACTGATGGTTTCTGTGCGGGGCTGCCATCTATGACATCTGCACCCGCTCCGTACTCTGGTCTCACAGCTTGGACCCTCAAACTCCCCAGAGCTCATTTGCACGCCATCCTAAGCGCCATGCTCACTGGAAGTGACAATATCTCCCTGATCTGGCGTCTGACCCGGAAATAGAATAGAACATAGCGCTAACAAACACGCAAAATCCGTATCTTGCTGAAGCTTTTGGCCAGACATACAGTCTCAACAGTAAGCACTTGATTTCTCTTGGGGGGAGGGATAGCTTACACTTACAAAGTTTCTGCTTGGGATCGCGGTACTCAAGTGAGGGAGTTACTGGCTATACCACCTTTCTCTGCGGGCTAACAAAGCCCCAACCTCTCCGCAATTGTCTGTCCTATACAGGGACAGGAAAAACACTGATGGTAAGAAGGGGAGGGGAAAATTCAACTTCTCGGAGTGTTTTTCCTGCCCATTGCAGAGGTGAAGTCAATATCAGGGGTGCTGTTGTGAAGACGACTAGAGAAAAGTACAGTTACAGTTATAATAATCGGTCCCTATTGAATGATAGCTACCACACCCTAAAATATGATATAGCAGAATAATACAGAATGTGGAAGTTTACTTGATAAGACAGTATTTTCTACAATTAACGCATACATTTGTTGTAATTATAATTGTACAGCTATGCTGGATAATGCTGATGTAAGTCTGCCACCTTGTGGATACGGTTAGAATAAATTTGAAAATTCTGGATTACTGATATTTTTTCTTTACTAAATATAAATAAATATCTATACACACAGTGGTAAGTACAGCTACCTGCAGCAGGTCCTTGTGGGCTCAATGCCCTTCCTACTGTACATATCTCCAATATTTCAGACTGCTGCACCTGCAGAAGTGAAATTGTGGGAAATACCAGCAATGCTTAAAAAAGTAGGGATCTAAAAGGGTGAGCCTGGACTTGTTGATAAGTAATGCTGAGCTCCAATGACAGGAGAGATAGCTGTTGGAAAATCAATGCATTCTGCCAACAGATATTTGAAGTGTATTGGCAAGCTTTACAGAGCCTGGCCAAACGGTCCAGTGCCATTTCTCAATTTACTTTATGGATTCTTACAGGTCTCCATTAGCGCTGCAATAGTGAGGACGTGCCTCACTGGCAAGTGACCGATGCAGTGATCATGTGCCATACACACTGGCACGACCTCTGCAGCAGGTTTGTAGGTTGTTTGTTGGTAGCCGTTTTTATCCCTTTCACTGGAAACAGCATAGAATATTTTCTCTGATATATTTTATACTATTTTCACCGACGATTTAAATGAAACTAACAAGCTGGAACATACATTTAGGAACCTGAAATACTTTGTTTAATATGCAAGATTTCCCCAATGTTCATAGGCTGTGCTGTCACCACACAAAACATCCAAATTGTACAAGTTGTCACATGGTGCCCCCTTGGGAATGGTCTATCCTGCTAATCAGGAGGCTTCTTCAGTGGCAGATTGCACTCTTGACTCTGGTTGGCTTTCTGGTACAGAAGATTGCCGGTGCGAGACCTAGAACGAGAACAACAGCTGTAATGAGGATTGTTAAAGGGATCCTGTCACCCCATAATGTAGTGACAGACATGCAGAAATCAGTGCTAACATCAAGTAGTTTTAAAGAACTTAAATCTGAAACTGTGTGGCGTGCAGCTATAGATGATACGTAAGCTGCTCTCGCCCTCTGGCTGTTGATTGTCAGTTTTCCCCTGATGTTCATAGGAATAAAATGGTCATAGTGGCCAGAGGGCATATCACTGGGCTTATCTATGGCGGCGCTGTGAGTGCAGCATAAGGGCGGCTGAGACATTCCTTTAAAAGAGAATTATCACTATTCTTGAATTGTCTGTTTTAGCAAATATTTGCATTCTCCAGAAAATAAGCATATTTTCTTGGACCTTCTTGTTGTGTCATTCCTTCTAGAAATTCATGAACAAATGGACAACTGGGTGTTGCGCTACATCCCTACACAGTCTGACACCAGCAGCACTAGCTGAACAGTGTCAGACTGTGCAGGGACACACTCCCAACTGGTAACACCCAGTTGTCATTGTATACATTTCTAGAAAGAGTAATGTGGTAAACTAGAATAATGGTCAGAAAACGTTGGCACTCCAGCTGCTGTGAAACTACAACTCCCAGCACGCAAACTGTTCTAGTATCGCTTATAGAAATGAAAGGAGGATTCAGGGAGTACTTTCAGATCAGCTGAAGAGGCAGAGGTTGCCGATCCATGAGCTGGAAGCCGGGGGCATGTTTATTTAAAGGGGTTGTTCAAGGTGGCACATCTATTCAATTCCACAGTTATACATTTTGTGCCTTTCTGATATATGTAATATATTCAGCTGCAAGTATTCCAGGAAGCAAATAAAGTTTGGAAATCGATGAATTTTCCCAAGACTCAGAAAATTGAAGCCTAAAAAAATGTCTTTTTGATAATAACTTTATTTTCTTTGACTATACTTTGCACAGAAGTATTACCGTAATTGTGGGGATTAAAGGAACACAGACAATACACAAAGAACATTTTCAAAAACTTCCATAATCCTTCTTCCATTTAACACGAGTCAGTCTCATAATTTCTTTATAACGTATCATGTAGATAAGACATTTTATTTTATTTTTTTAAGGTGGACAGTGTTAACCCCCTTCCCGACATCTGCCGTACAATTATGGCATATGTCAGGTCTTTAACCCCGTAACTGTTTTGCCCCAGTCCAGCAGTGGGAAAAGTAGCTAACTGAAGGGGGAGGAGGGGGGGGGGCGGGTTTGCTTTAGATGCTGCTATCTCCTGAATGGTAGCAGCAGCAAACATGCATCTGGTCTTGTTTGAAAGCTGACATTCCAAGCTTTCAGACAACACCAGTACATACAATACAATGTCATACAATCAATGACAGCAGTATGTACAGGGGAAGATATCACTGATAGAAATCGGGATGCTGTGAATGAGAAATCACTGTTAGAAATCGAGTCAGGAATAATCACGGGTAAAACCTGTTTTTACTTTCAGCTGCATTCACAGCATCCCGATTTCTATCAGTGATATCTTCCCCTGTACTGAACATATTGCTGTCATTGTATGACATTGTATGTACTGGTATTGTATGAAAGCCTGGACTGTCAGTTTTCAAAAAAGACCAGGTGGCAACACTTGCCCCTCTGATGGCCAGGAGTGTTTATAGGCTGGCGCTTTTTACTGTAGTGTGCAAGCACAACCGCCGCTGCTGTATTGCTGGTGATTATCCCTGGATACAAGCAAAAAATGGAAAAAGGAAAAATGAACCTAGCCAGCAAAGGGGGCAATATGGAGAATCACAACGCATTAGTAAGTGCCTTGTATTAACTTCCTCTCTTTGATAAATGCTATTTGCTTAAAGGGGTTCTCCAGGAAGGTGGCATAGTTCGGAGGTGAAGGCAGCATCAGAAGGCCACAGAGTAGCAAGGTGATATAGTGTGGAGTTGGGTGACAATACCAGTACCCGCTGAAGATGGTGGGTGAAAGAAGGAGCACTTGGCATCAGATGTGTGGCAGCCTCAGAATAGTAGCTGAAGCAGGTAGACTTAAGAAACCAGTCTCTTTTGTCAAAGTGTTGGTGTGGTACAAATACCTTTCATTACTTAGAATGGCTTGTTTTGTCTAGGGAGCAATCATTAGTAGAAATAAAATGGCTGCCGTCCTATCAGTACACACAAAACTTGCTCTAATCACACAGCAAGACAAGTTACTTCACCACAATGAGCCATAGTGCTGCCTCATCCTCCTCTCTGCTTGTCAGGAATCATGATCCTGAACGCAGGTGAATCTCTGTGGGAATGGAGAAGATGAGGAGACATGAGAGGAGGGTGAGGTGTGGCTAATGAGCAGCAGCACTTGTTTACAGTCTCCATTACCACAGCCTGTCCTGTTCTCTGTACTTTATGTCTCTTCATAAACTAAATTCCCCAGAGATTCAGCTAAAGTTCTTATCATCTGTATTCAGGATCATAATCCCTGACAAATAGAGAGGAGGAGGAGGAGGAGGAGGATGAGGCAGCTCTTTACCTCAGTGTTGTAAAGTAACTTGTCCTCCTGTGTGATTAGGACAGGTTTTGGGTCAACTAATGGGACAGCAGCCATTTTGTTTCCCCTGATGATTGCTCTGCAGACAAAACGAGCCATTATAAATAATGAAAGGTATTTTAGAATATATTTATAATAAAGTTATATTTAAGTATTTTCATTTTCTTAATTCCCGGAGAACCCTTTAAGTGAGACAACCTTTTTAAAGAGCTGACATCTGCCATAATTGTACGGCAGATGTCGGGAAGGGGGTTAACAATGTCCACCTGATCCGAGATAAATGCCATCACCTGAACTGAGACAACCACTTTAAAGATAGTGCCAGCTCAGGCGCTGAAGTCAAGTGCCTGCTGTTTTAGCCTGTGATCATAAACCTTAAACACCCTCAGATGCCGTGGTCATTTGTGACCATGGTATCTGAGCAGTCAATTACTGGGAACGTTGATATAGCAACCGTGGGCCCTCTGAAGGCTCCAAGGCCTGCCAAAGCAAAGTGATTCTCCCATAGACTGCAATGGTTAATAGTTGAAGTCTATGGGAGCAGGTATCAGATGATCACATGTTAAAGTCTCTTAGGGGGACTAATAATAAATGAAAAAAGTTTAAGATGTTTTTATAAATATAAAAAAATTTAGGAGATAAAAATTTTAAATCACCCCACTTTCCCCATTTAAAAAATAAACAATAAAAAATAATCGTCGTTAGGATCGCCATGTCTTAAAACACCACTTTTAAAACATAAAAGTATTTATCCTAAATGGTGAATGGTGTAACGGAAAAAAATAAATAAATAAAAAAGACCAACTTAAGCGTTTTTTTTCATTGCTTCACTCGCCTAAAAGATGTAATAAAATGTGATAAAATAAAAAGTCATACACACCCAAAAATGGTATGTTACTGGATATAAAAACAAAAGCAGTAGGGATCCCTCCACAGCATGTGTGTCCACCAGTGAAGAGTAGAGAAGGAGTACAGTCTAAAATTCAAAATGTGTCAAATTTACTTACCCCTGAAGGACCTGGCCTCCTTAAAATAATGCCTTCTGCAAGCAAAGCTTTAGAGGTCTCCTCAAACAGCTTGTCTTCACTCACTTCTCCTGCTTTTTGAAGTTCTGTGTATGTTTCCACAAATCTGAGCCAAAGAAGTTACAAGACAATGACTGAAGATGTTCAACCAAATATGTTCCTAAGTATTGATGATCTACTACTTGTCTTTCACGAGTATACAGTGACTTTTGGTGGCCACTGCAGCCAGATGATACATACTCGCCAATCAAACAATATGGAACTACAAACATTGCTTTATGTGGTGGTCTTTTAAGACCCTTTTCTGCCATTTTTCGCCCCCGTGTGTTATTTTTTTTATTTAAATTGCAGCATGCTCTGGGTGTGGCAGTGCGGAGAATACTGAATAGTCTGGCAATAGAGAAACAGAGTACACCGCTTAGCTACCTCTATCAGTCTAGCACTTCTACTATCTTTACTACTGCTCTATTGAAACTGGGGGGCTTAAGACCACTGTTTGATATAGGAGGATTAATTAAAGATAATTAAATGTTGGATATACTAGGGTGAAATATGTGGTCTAAGCTGTATGTAGACTCCTCATGTATCCAGACAAAGGAAATCTTTTGCTTTGGTTTTCCTGGGATAGAGTACCCTACTATGTGAAGATGCATACTATGAGGATACATACATCACTCTTTGCTAAAACACATCACAATGCTATTGGATCATTGGTATTTTTAGGTTGTAAGGAAATAAGCTGTCCTGAGTTTTTAACAGATATTATTATGGTTTTACGCTCATTCTAATTGTAACATGTGTACACATGGTCATCCAAATATGTGAATCCGGCTAAGGCAGTACTAGACATCTGTAAGATAGCTAACAAGTGAATTGGATCTAGTCTGCAAGGAGCGCTTTGCCAACCAAAAACTTTCCCTGCTTTGTTCTGGCATAAAACATGCAGGCTGTATTATGGCCATCTTAAAGTAGCCAAATATCTGCACACCTAGATTTTTTTTGTACTATTAAATTTAAAATAATATTAATGAGTCACTGTACTTTCACATAACTTCATTTAAAAAATAAGCCTGCATCTACTTGAAGCTGTAAAGTCATGGTCACTAAGGGTTTCACTTTCACCTAATTTGCAGTCCTGTTGTTAGGCAAAATTGGCACTGGTAACAGAGACTCAGAATACGGCCATGAGAAAGTGGAGGCGTGTCAGAGCTAGCTTCTACACTAGGGCTGAAACGATTACTCGATTTAATCGAGTAATTCGACACAAAAAAATCCTCGATGCAATTTTTTTGCATCGAGGATTCGTTTGTGTCATGTGACCACGGAGCGGGAGGGCAGCACTTGCTATTACTCCCCGCTCCGTGGTCACCCGTCAGGTCATAGTGCACGTAAGCGCGCCCTATGACCCGACACTGTGCAGAGCGGCTGGCAGCAGAGGAGGCAGGGCGCACAGGGGGAGAAGGAGTCGCTCTCTCCCTCCCTCCCCCTGTGCTGTGCTGCCAGTGAGGAGAGACGGGGGGGGGCGGGCGCACTGCGCCACCAATGACAGGACCTTACATGGTCCGGCCTTACTAACTAGCAGCTAGCGGCGCCCGGGATGTCCCCGCACTTACAATTATCCCCGGGCGCCGCTCCGTTCTCCCCACTGTGGGCCAGTTACAGTTTCGTGCTCCATGTGCCAATTACTAATATCAGACCAATGGGGAGGAGACATCACCTTCTCTGTGGGCGTTTCTTCTCCCTGCGCTGTCCAATCGCAGCAGAGAACGTCACAGTGCAGGGAGAAGGAACGGCCACAGAGCTGATGTCTCCTCCCTATTGCTCCGATATTAGTAATTAGCATATGGAGCAGGAGACTGTAACTGGCACACAGTTGGGAGAGCCGAGCGGCGCCCAGGGATAATTGTAAGTGCGAGGACATCCTGGGCGCCGCTCCTTGTAGCTGCTAGTTAGTAAGGCCGGACCATGAAAGGTCCTTTGTAATCTTTAATACAGGAGGCAGGGAGCTGCGATCAGCGGCAGTTAACCCCTCAGGTGCTGCACCTGAGGGGTTAACTGCCGCTGATCTGTTGCCTGCCGCCTGTATTAAAGGTTAATTTTCATTGGTGGCGCAGTGCGCCCTCCCCCCACCCCCCAGTATTAAAATCGTTGGTGGCAGTGGCCACAGAGCAGAGTCCCCTTCCCCTCATTGGTGGCAGTGGCCACAGAGCAGAGTCCCCTTCCCCTCATTGGTGGCAGTGGCCACAGAGCAGAGTCCCTTCCCCTCATTGGTGGCAGTGGCCACAGAGCAGAGTCCCCTTCCCCTCATTGGTGGCAGTGGCCACAGAGCAGAGTCCCTTCCCCTCATTGGTGGCAGTGGCCACAGAGCAGAGTCCCCTTCCCCTCATTGGTGGCAGTGGCCACAGAGCAGAGTCCCCTTCCCCCCTCATTGGTGGCAGTGGCCACAGAGCAGAGTCCCTTCCCCCCTCATTGGTGGCAGTGGCCACAGAGCAGAGTCCCCTCCCCCCTCATTGGTGGAAGTTCTGATTGGAGCCCCAGCAGTGTTATAACTGGACTCCTATCGGTTACCATGGCAACCAGGACGCCACTGAAGCCCTGGTTGCCATGGTAACATTCTTATTAGATTACTCGATTAATCGTAAAAAATAATCGATAGAATACTCGATTTCTAAAATAATAGTTTACTGCAGCCCTATTCTACACTGCTTCTGAACATCACAGGAGCATCCTGCCTATCTGTAAGTGTGATTTATCCTTCCTTTTCAGCTTTTTGAGCTCCTTAGAAGAAAACAAACATAGTGGGAGGTAAGGATACACCCAATGCTTCTGACAGAAATGCATCTATCTGTGCAGCTGAAACAGTGAGTAATATGGCTGAACAAGACATTAGGGAAGCCCAAACAGAACCATTCCTTCATAGTTATGATTGTACAAAGAAGCACAGTCATTATGCAAACTTTTTTTTTTTTAACTCAGGTACAGGCCACAGTAGATGTGAATTGATGAAAAATAGTGGTATGCGGTGAGCATCGTGTCATACTTAGTCCAAAATAAAAGCTACCTGGGTTTCCAGAAATATCATTAGAATTTTTTTCAATTGCTTTTTCTTACCTTTGACAAATAGATCTGAAGTTTTTTCGGTATAAATGAAATATTCCTGCACCACCATAGGTCTCATAAAATTTACTGAGGAAAGAAAGAAACATAACATGGTCAAAACAGCAAAACTGTTTAATGATCCACTTTCAGGTGTAAATACAAGCTGGCAGCCTGTATGACTGCAGCTGGGAAACAGGCATCGGCAGAGTAAAGGACTGGTAAGTGTTAAGCAAATATATGAATATAAAGTCATGGCTGGGCAGCCTGATATTAATGGGGAGCAGAGTCTTAGCCATGGGCCAACCAGCCTCCCTTACTCCCTCCAAGCATCTGCACAAGTGGAGGCAACTGGTTCTTGTCACAGTCTAGGACTGAGGGTTACTGGAAGCCATTTTTATATCATTCCTGGAAAACCGCCTTAAAGGCACTGAACTTCCATTTAGGCTAACACAAGAAAGGGTGCGCTCTATGCTAATTGAGCACATATGAATATTAAGGCAGCCTCTTGGTCCAGCTCAGCTGATTAGCACAAATAACATTAAAGGGGTATTCCCATCAGAGACAATGGGGGCCTATCGCTAGGATATGCCCCCATTGTCTGATCGTTGCGGGTCCCATCTTTAGGACCCACACCTACAACAAGACCGGAGCAGGGAGAGTTGTAGCTGGATCACCCCGGGTTTCCCAGAGTCCAGCCACCACCAAGCGCTGCTCCTCGCTGCTCCCATACAAGTGAATGGGAGCGCACCGCGCAACCCCATTCATTTCTATGGGGCCGACGGAAATAGCCGAGCAGCAGACAGGAAGAGAGAAGGGAGACTGCACGTGTGCACGCCGTCTCCCCATACAGCTGATTGGCAGGGGTGCTGGGTGTCAGACCCTGCCGATCTGATATTGATGACCTATCCTGAGGATAGGTCATCAATAGAAAAAGCCTGGACAACCCCTTTAAAGAGATTGCTCAGGTAAGATAACTTCTGCCCTATCAACAGGATATGGGATGATGAGAATGGGACCCTGTGCTCCTCTGTCTGAATGGAGCGGCAGTCAAGCATGTGCACTGCCTCTCTATTCAGCACTATGGCCAAGTGCCTGTATGTCATTGTCTTCGCAGTCCCATAGTGTGTAACAGAGAGACGGAGATGTGCTGCAAAGGTGCCTAGACTCTAGCTCAAACCTGCCAGTTACTGCCGACGTTCTTGGCTGTACCAGATGTATCTGGCAGCAGCTTCTGCTTTTTTAAATGAAATAAATATGCATAAGCATGCATGTTTATAGGGGTGTTACTGAACATGTAACATGTGAACATGTAAGGCCAATGGGTGGCTCATTTTATTATACAAAAAAAGCTTAAAACAACTAATTTAAAGGGGTTGTGAAGTGGAATATTTTGATGACCTATACTCAGGATAGATCATAATTATCAGATCGGTGGGGCTCCGACACCATCCGATCAGCTGTCTGAAGGGGCCAAAGTACTTGTCCTATACAATATCTACCTGTACGGTGTTTCATCACTTGTAGCGGCAGTATAGTGTAATTTCAAATGCTTGTCCCATTCAAGTGAACGGGAGAGGAAGCTGCAATTACAATGCACTGCTGCACCGCATCCCCTTCAAAAAGATGACTGGCGGGGGTACCAGGAGAAGGAGGATAGGTCATCAATATTATACCCAGGGCTGTGGAGTCGGTAGATAAATGCTCCAACTCTGACTACTCAGTTTTTGGTACTTCCGACTCAGACTCCCCGACTCCTCTGTATTTAATATGCAAATGTATTTTATACCTAGACACGGTTTGTCCTATACAGAAAAACATGCACAGACATGTACTGTACACATACACACAACACAGAGCCTACATTTTAGTACTCAGAGCATATAAACATTCTGCACTATATATAAACATTCATACATTCCTGCACCACACTTACAAACCTACAGATAGACAGTTTTATCCAGAAACATGTGCACACAGCCGTCCCTCATACAGATAAGCAGCCATGCAGGTTTTAAAATAAATATAAACACTTATAGTTGAATCCAAGAAGCTGTTCCACCAAGTTCTTCTAATCTTCTCTAGCACAGAGAGGTAGTTGAGCAGAAGCTGCTGCCTTCTCCTTTGTGTGCTGATCTTCTGCTGAAGATAGGGCAGTGGGAGGATCCAGGAAGGGGCAGCGGAAGGGGCATTTATTTTTAAACATGATTTTCCTAGTAGAATCCCATAGTCATGTTTAAAGTTTAAGCTGACAATCTGAGTTTACAAGTTTTTAGAGCCTTAGCTGAATGACAGCAGTTTCTCAAATGGTTTACAGCTTCAGTCTTGAACTATTGACTATCCATTCCCTTCACTTATTCAAGTGTCTATAGTCCTGCAAAAATCATATTTTCCTAATCAGTTATAAGTGAGAGGCTCGGTTACCCATGGGCGTTGCGTTCCCTGTAACAGCGGAACACAATGGAAAGTATAAGTATTGCCGCTCCTTAACTGTGCGTTGCGTGCCATATAGTGAAGCATATGAAAAGCTTCTTCATAGTCACTTAACGTGTTCGTTTTGCGGTAACGTGACGCACTGCATGCATTGACCTTTAGGCTACATTCACACGACCGTATGGGTTTTGCGGTCCGCAAATTGCGGACCCGCAAAACACAGATACCGGCCGTGTGAATGTAGCCGGCCCTATGATAGAAATGCCTATACTTGTCCGCGATCGCGGACAAGTATAGGACATGCTCTATCTTTTTTGCGGGGCCGCGGATCGGATCTACGGATGCGGACAGCACACTGTGTGCTGTCCGCATCTTTTGCGGCCCCATTGAAATGAATGGGTCCGCACCCGTTCCGCAAAATTGCGGAACGGATGCGGAGCCATTCATACGGTCGTGTGAATGTAGCCTTATTCTTACAGTAGAGAAGTAATTAATTATAACTTTTTGTGAATTGGGACATTGAAAACTTGCTTTTTTTTTTTTTTATTCCGATTTAAATTTAGCAGAAGTCGGAGTTGGTTCATTTTTTGCCGACTACGACTCCAGGTACCCAAAACTGCCTCCGACTCAGACTCCTCGACTCCACAGCCCTGATTATACCACTGCAAAACCCCTTTATAATATAGTATACTCTGTGTGTGTATATATATTGAACCTTATAATTTATTTTGGAAAGGCATTACTTTTATAGATCTTTACAAAGTTATATGTAAAGTACATAGTATAACTAAAACCCTCTCCGAATGAAATGTATCTGAATGTATTATTATACAGAAAGGAGTGCTGTGAGATTTCAGCTCTGAGGGCTGCAAAATAGTGACTCAGCTCTGTATGACTATTATAGGCTGTGCCTCACAACGTGTATAAAATAAAGGCTCTTTCAGAAAAGCAATCTGTTTTACGGCCAGTAAACAGGGCTGAATTTTTAAAAGGATCACACACATGTCCAGTGCGTTCCCGCAGACCGATTCGCTTGGACGTGCAAGTGAAAAAATTTAAGCTGGATGAAATATGCTAAGATTTTTTTTCTGCACGAACGATAGCTTCATAGTCGATAAGACCACTGACTATAAAGCCAGAAACTCGCAGCATGTGGCAGTGAGATTTCCCATCCTGATCTCCACTTCTCTAACAGGATCACACAGCATTATGATATATAATATGGTGTGCCCCTGAGAGTCCATGGAATCTATTGTTTTACACTGACATAATGCTGTAGTGTATTACAACAGATTCACAGACTCTCAGGGTCACAAAGAATTATATATAATCTTAATACTGTGTGATCCTGTCAGAGGAGCGGAGATCAGAATAGGAACTCTAAGGCCCCTTTCAACCGGGCGAGTTTTCCGCGCGGGTGCAATGCGCGAGGAGGACGCATTGCACCCGCACTGAATCCGGACCCATTCATTTCAATAGGGCTGTGTACATGAGCGGTGATTTTTCTGCATCACTTTTGCTTTGCGTGAAAATCGCAGCATGCTTTATATTCTGCGTTTTTCACTCAACGCAGGTCCCATAGAAGTGAATAGGGCTGCGGTAAAATCGCAAGCATCCGCAAGCAAGTGCGGATGCGGTGCGATTTTCCGGCATGGTTGCTAGGAGACGATCGGGATGGGGAACCCATCTTTATTATTTTCCCTTATAACATAGTTATAAAGAAAAATAATAGCATTCTCAATAGAGAATGCAAAGTAAAAAGGGCAAGAGAGGGTTAAAAATAATAAAAAAACAAACTCGCCTACTCCCATTTGATCGCGTAGCTGCCGGTTACCGGGCTCCTGTTCTGTCTTCAGCCGGGAAGGGGGTGAAGGACCTTCAGTGACGTCACTGGGTCACATGGTCCAATCACCTGCTTCCATCATGATTGGACCATGTGACCCAGTGACATCACTGAAGGTCCTTCACCCCCTGCCCAGCTGAATACAGAACACCGACAGCTACGCGATCAAATGGAAGAGGTTTATTTTTTATTATTTTTAACCCTTTATTGCCCTTTTTTACTTTGCATTCTCTATTTTCCTTTATAACTATGTTATAAGGGAAAATAATAAAATATACAGAATACCCAACCCGAAACCGGACTTCAGTGATGAAGTACAGCTTCGGGTCTGGGTACCAAACATGCCGATTTTTCACACGAGCGTGCAAAACGCATTACAAAAGTTTGTACACGCGCGGAAAAATCTCACATTTTCCCGCAACGCCCCCGCCTCTTATCCGGGCGTCAAACATGACGCCCGTGTGAAAGAGGCCTAAGTCCGCATCGCAGCACCCGGCCTGACCTCCCAGCACTGATAGGATTCACATAGCATTATATTGATTTATGATGCTATGTAACCTTAAGGCTGGGAACACACCTAGGCGTTTCTGAATCGCGCGTATGACGCGCGTTTTTGTAACTAAGAAACGCGCGTCATACGCGCGATTCAGTGATTCTCCCCTATGGCATCATTGTCCATAGGCGCGTTAAAACGCCCCAAAGAAGCTCATGTACTTGTTTGGGCGTGGGGCGTTTTACAGCGCGTTCAAACGCGCTGTACAACGCCCAAATGTGAACCATGCCCATAGGGAAGCATGGCTTTTCACATGTTGTGCGTTTTACAGCGCGTTTGAACGCGCTGTAAAACGCTTAGGTGTGTACCTAGGGTTAGGCCCCTTTCACACGGACGTGTATTCCGCGCTGGTGCAACGCATGACGTGAACGCATTGCACCTGCACTGAATCCGGACACATTCACTTCAATGGGGCTGTGCAGATGAGCAGTGATTTTCACGCATCACTTGTGCGTTGCGTGAAAATCGCAGCATGTTCTATATTCTGCGTTTTTCACGCAAAGCAGGCCCCATAGGAATGAATGGGGCTGCGTGAAAATCGCATAGCATCCACAAGCAAGTGCGGATGCAATGCGATTTTCATGCATTGTTGCTAGAAGATGATGTTAGTAAATTGATTAAAGTCAATTTACTGCATTATTTAACCATGTTATAAGGGAAAATAGTAGCATTCTTAATACAGAATGCTTACTAAAATGTGCCGCCTTGAGGGTTAAAAAATTAAAAAATTAACTCACCTCATCCACTTGATCGCGCAGCCGGCATTGTCTTCTTTCTTCTTCAAGGACCTGCAAAAGGACCTTTGATGACGTAATCGAAGGTCCTGCTGAATGAAGATAGGAGATCCTTCTATCTTCATTCAGCAGGACCTGCGCTGACGTCACCACGCTCACCATGTGGTGAGTGCAATGACGTCATCAAAGGTCCTTTTGCAGGTCCTCAAAGAAGAAAGAAGACCATGCCAGCTGCGCGATCAAGTGGATGAGGCGAGTTAATTTTTTTAATCCCTCAAGGCACATTTTAGTAAGCATTCTGTATTAAGAATGCTACTATTTTCTCTTATAACCATGTTATAAAGTGAAAATAATAAAATCTACACAACACTGAACCCAAACCCGAACTTTAGTGAAGAAGTTCGGGTCTGGGTACCACATTCAGTTTTTTATCACGCGCGTGCAAAATGCATTGCACTAGTGTGGAAAAAAACTGAATTCTCGTCTGCAAAGGGGCCTAAGGCCCCTTTCACACGAAAGATATGGATTGGCTCTGGATGCGTTCAGGGAAACTCGCACCATTTTGCAAGAAAGTTCAGTCAGTTTTGTTTGCGTTCGTTTTTTTTCCCCGCAAGGGTGCAATGAGTTTTGATATGTTTTTCACGCGCGTGATAAAAACGGAAGGTTTACAAACAACATCTCTTAGCAACCATCAGTGAAAAACGCTTTGCATCTGCACTTGCTTCTAGATGCAATGCATGCTTCACTGAAGCCCCATTCACTTCTATGGGGCCAGGGCTGTGTGAAAAACGCAGAATATAAAAAATGCTGCGTTTTTCACACAACGCAGAACTGATGCGTGAAAAAAACTCTCATTTACAGAGACCCATTGAAATGAACGGGTCAGGATTCAGTGCAGGTGCTATGCGTTCACGTCACACACTGCACGCGTGGGAAAAACTCGCTCGTGTGAAAGGGGCCTAACTGCCACATGCTACGAGTTTCTCGCATTGAACTCAATTGTGTGTGTCTGGCCTAAGGCCCCGTCCAGAACTCTGAAGCACTGCTGGGGTCGCATAGTATCATACTGATATATGATGCTATGTAACCCTTATAGTTCTTGGGTGTACTGGATAACACTGACAGCAATATGTTCTAACAATGTAACCCTAACAATATGTTAGGGTTACATAGCATCCTAAATCAATAAAATACTATATGACCCGGCAGTGCTCGAAGGGCAGGACGGGTGCTGTTGCATACTCATGCTGCGAGTCCGGAGCGTGACACTCGATCGCCTGAAAGGGGCCTAATGGATAAGTGTTCAGTCTCGGTGCTGCCCATTCTCCACTCGTGAATATCTCTAGTCTGAATAAGCCCTTAGTTAGTACCTTTACTTTTATGCAAGTTATACCTATAAGCAAAGCAAATCAAATCAAAGCAAAGCAAAGCAAAGTAAATCAAGCAGATCATAAACTCACGCGCGTATGAAATCTTCACTGTAGAGAATTGCAGGCACATTGTCCGGCAGCTTGTTCCTGCGGTTGAGCGGTTTCTCATAGGTTGGCTCCCTTTTTGGTGGAAAAGCAGCATATACGTCATACCAGATGGGCTTCTCATTTGGCTTTATTACCCCAGCTCGCATGAGATCTCGTGTTCTATTAAAGATACAAGCCACAGTTAAAAACATATGTAACAGTTGTATAGTAATATCTTCTGGAGAATGGTGTAGGTAAAAGGGTTCTCAAGTTTGGAAGCCCCTCCCAATACCTTAGGTCTGTGATGGCTAACCTCCAGCTATAGTAGAAATAAATGAAGCATGCTGGGAGTCGTAGTTTCACCACAGTTGGAGCTCCAGGGTTAGCCATCCAGTGCTCTAGACTAAAAATAATAAACAGGAGCCATTGGCTGCTAAACTGAAAAATGTAGGAGCCAAATTGAAAATATATATAATTATAATAAAAAAAAAAGACTTGGAAAAGATGAGACGCAAGTCACAGTAATGAGCCAGCACTACATATTAGGGGTGTCAGGATACCAAAATTTTGATTCGGTTTCGATATCCTAAAAAAGTATTGCAATACTTGATACCATTCGATACCACGCAAAAAAACAAACAAAAAAAAACCATTCTGCTTTTTATGGAACGTCCGGCCCATAATAGAACAGTCCTGTCCTATTTATTAGGGGGACAAGGTGACACGGTTATTTTTTTTTTCTTTTACGACGTTCACCGCATAGGAGAGATTTTTAAATATTTTAATAGTTTGGACTTTTCGGACGTGGCGATATGCAATATGTTTATTTATTGTTTATATATTTTATAAGTAAAATTGGGAAAGGAGGCAATTGATACTTAATATTTTAGTGTTTGGGTTTTTAAAAACTTTTTTTTTTTTTTACTTTTTATTTACCAACTGTTAGCCCCCTAAGGGGCTACAACCCTTGTCCTATTCACCCTAATAGAGCTCTATTAGGGTGAATAGGATCTCACACTCTCCCTACTGCCCTGTGCATAGTACACACAGCAGCAGGGAGATTACCATGGCAGCCAGGGCTTCAGTAGCGTCCTGGCTGCCATGGTAACCGATCGGAGCCCCAGGATTACACTACTTGGGCTCCGATGGGAACTGCCACTAAGGAGGGGAGAGGACCCTGTGGCCACTGCCACCAATGACTTTAATACTTGGGGGGGGGCGCACTGAGCCACCAATGTTTTTAATACTGGGGGGCGCACCGATGATGTTAACTCACCCATTAATTTCAAATGCAGGAGGCGGGTGTCGGCGGCACAATCACATAGGCGGCACCTGACCTCTATGACAAGGCGCTGCGATCTGCGGCAGTTAACACCTGAGGTGTTCAATACATTAGCAGGGGCCTTATTCAGACGTGGTACAAGATATTATTGGCGCAGTATGCGAGCGAGGAGAGCTTACAAATGCTAGAACAAAGGGCAGTGAAGCTTTTCTCTAGAGATCAGTGGTGGCAATAGGGTTGGGCGATATCAAAAATATTGCCACGATAACGATATTAAGAAATTTATCGCGATAACGATATATATCACGATAAATGCCCATTTAGAAGAAAAAAACACTTGGAGACATTATACTGTATGGGGGGCGGCCACAAGGAGACGTTATACTGTATGGGGGCAGCGCAAGGAGACGTTATACTGTATGGGGGCAGCCGCAAGGAGACGTTATACTGTATGGGGCAGCCACAAGGAGACATTATACTGTATGGGGGCAGCCACAAGGAGACGTTATACTGTATGGGGGCAGCCGCAAGGAGACGTTATACTGTATGGGGGCAGCCGCAAGGAGACGTTATACTGTAAGGGGGCAGCCACAAGGAGACGTTATACTGTATGGGGGCAGCGCAAGGAGACGTTATACTGTAAGGGGCACGGGGGGCAGCCGCAAGGAGACGTTATACTGTATGATGCACTGTTATGGGGGCACTGTGGCTGACACACTGTTATGGGGGCACTGTGGCTGACGCACTGTTATGGGGGGCACTGTGGCTGACGCACTGTTATGGGGGCACTGTGGCTGACGCACTGTTATGGGGGCACTGTGGCTGACGCACTGTTATGGGGGCACTGTGGCTGACGCACTGTTATGGGGGCACTGTGGCTGACGCACTGTTATGGGGGCACTGTGGCTGACGCACTGTTATGGGGGCACTGTGGCTGACGCACTGTTATGGGGGGGCACTGTGGCTGACGTACTGTTAAGGGGGGGCACTGTGGCTGACGCACTGTTATGGGGGGGCACTGTGGCTGACACATATATAGCATCTTATGCTATATATGTGTCATCCACAGATCCCCCATAACAATGTCAGCCACAGACCCCCAACACTGTAATCTCTTTAGAAGTAACCCGACCTTATTAACTATTGTTGCGCAGGCTCCCGGGCAGCTTTCCTCCATGCGCCGTCTGCTCCTTCATTCATAAAGTGGGCGGAGCATGGAGGAACAGAGATTAACTACATAAATACTGGATAAGAGCTGCGGGGCCGGTGCAGTGTTACTCTGCAGTAATACACCGGCCCGCAGCTCTTATCCAGTATTTATGTAGTTAATCTCTGTAGAAGTAGCCCGACCTTAAAGGGGTTATCCAAGTTATATTTATTGATGACCTATCCTCAGGATAGGTCATCAATATCAGATCGGCGGGGGTCCGACACCCGGCACCCCGCCCGATCAGCTGTTTGAAGAGAGGCGGCGCCGTGCCAGCGCTGCCTCCTCGTCATTGTTTACATGCTGGCCGTTGCATCTGCAGCGGTGAGCAGGTGTAATTACACCCAAGCCGTTCCATTCATTTCAATGGGACGGCTCTGTAGTATACACTTGTATAGAAACGAGCCGTCCCATTGAAATGAATGCAAGCATGTAAACAATGACGAGGAGGCAGCGCTGGCACGGCGCTCGCCTTCTCTTCAAACAGCTGATCGGGCGGGGTGCCGGGTGTCGGACCCCCGCCGATCTGATATTGATGACCTATCCTGAGGATAGGTCATCAATAAATATAACTTGGATAACCCCTTTATTAACTATTGTGGCGCAGGCTCCCCGGGCAGCTCTCTGTTCCTCCATGCTCCGCCCACTTTATGAATGAAGGGGCAGACGGCGCATGGAGGAGCAGAGAGCTGCCCGGGAGCCTGCGCCACAATAGTTATTAAGGTCCGACTACTTCTAGAGATTAACTACATAAATACTGGATAAGAGCTGCGGGCCGGTGCAGTGTTACTCTGCAGTAATACACCGGCCCCGCAGCTCTGATCCAGTATTTATGTAGTTAATCTCTTAGAAGTAGCCGGACCTTAATAACTATTGTGGCGCAGGCTCCCGGGCAGCTCTCTGTTCCTCCATGCTCCGCCCACTTTATGAATGAAGGGGCAGACGGCGCATGGAGGAGCAGAGAGCTGCCCGGGGAGCCTGCGCCACAATAGTTATTAAGGTCGTGCTACTTCACTGCGGGGCCGGTGCTAAATTCCCGGCAGAGCCCGCTACTTACTACCTGCCCGGCACTACATGTCCCGGGCGCCAGGAATTCGGCCCTGACATGGATGTTTTAGGAGCGGTCGGCACACGTGCGACCGCTCCTATGACGTCTTAACCCCTTAAAGAGGACCTTTCACCTGAAATTGCATGTTAAACTAAACATATACCCTTACTTGCTGGCCCCCGGTGGTGCTGATTCTCCTCTTCTTTTTTCGATATGTGCCCCCGTTTGTCCGCGGTGCCCCCCTCAATATCTCCCGCCGTGTATGCTAATGAGCCATTCGGCTCAACTGGGCGGGCCTGCAAAAGTTCTCCGAGGCGTGTCTGCCTTCTCCCTGGCACGGAGCGCAGCCAATAAGCGCGCTCCGCTCTTAGCCAGGGAGAAGACGCTCCAGATCTCGCGAGATTCGCGAGAACTGGAGCGATTTCATCCATCCTGAGCCGATGCTGGCTGCGGGAATCCAAGATGGCGCCGGCTCAGGATGGATGAAATCGCTCCAGTTCTCGCGAATCTCGCGAGATCTGGAGCGTCTTCTCCCTGGCTAAGAGCGGAGCGCGCTTATTGGCTGCGCTCCGTGCCAGGGAGAAGGCAGACACGCCTCGGAGAACTTTTGCAGGCCCGCCCAGTTGAGCCGAATGGCTCATTAGCATACACGGCGGGAGATATTGAGGGGGGCACCGCGGACAAACGGGGGCACATATCGAAAAAAGAAGAGGAGAATCAGCACCACCGGGGGCCAGCAAGTAAGGGTATATGTTTAGTTTAACATGCAATTTCAGGTGAAAGGTCCTCTTTAAGGACACAGGGTTTTTTCATTTTTGTGTTTTCGTTTTGCGCTCTATGCCTTCCAAGAGCCATAACTTTTTTATTTTTCCGTTCACATGGCCATATGAGGGCTTATTTTTTGCGGGACAAGTTGTACTTTCCAACACCATCATTTAATAATGCATACGGTGTAGTGGGAAGCGGGAAAAAAATTCCAAATGGGGTGAAATTGCAAAAAAAAGGCAATTTCACCACAGTTTTACGGGTTTCTAAATTACGACGTTTGATTTGCGATAAAACTGACCATTTATTTTTATTCTACAGGTCAGTACGAATCCGGTGATACCCAATATGTATAGCTTTTCTTGTGTTTTGACCGCTATAACGTATTTGTAAATAAGTGTATGGCGTTGTATGGGAGCTTATTTTTTGCGGGGCGATCTTAACTTTTAGTTGATACCATTATGGGGTGTGTAGGACTTTTTGATCGCTTTTTATTTAATTTTTTTTTAGGAAATGAAGCGTCCAAAAACGGCAAATCGGCCATTTGGGCGCTTTTTTCCGTTTTTCTGTTTACCGTATGGGAAATATATTTTTATATTTTTATACTATGGGCGTTTTCACACATTGCGACACCCATGATGTGTATTTTTTATTATTTTTATTATTTTATTTTAATTTTGGGGAAAGGGGGGTGATTTAAATTTTTATTTTTTTTTTATTTTTTACACTTTTATATAGATCCCATAGGGACCTATATAAATCAGTTACCTGATTGCTTCTATCATAAACTCCAATACACTTGTATTGGAGTTTGAGCATTTTACTACTTTCCTATGAAGCCCTATTGCTTGTTGGCCAGAGCATGCGCAGTAGCTACATCAATGCCATAACCACAGTGGGCATTGTAGTGCGCATGCCCCAGTCAAGCAGAACGCAGGCGCAGGTTTTCACAGGGAGAGGAGGACGACGCAAGGGAAAGGAGAGGGCGGGGATCTCAAGCAGAACAGCCTGGGCTCCGAAGATGTAAACTCCGCCCTGGGCACTTGCGAGCCGCATTTGCATATATATAAAAGTTCGTTTTTGCTGCAGGAGAGCGATACTAGTGACTAACAAAGGTACCATTTAAATCATCTTAAGTTAAGCCAGAACCCTGTGTACTCGGTCTATAATGACCAAATGTGGTGACAGACTCCCTTTAAGGCTATCCCTTACAGCGCTCCGATTCTCCCGATCACCACTAGGGGGAGCCGGAGCGCTGCCGAAAGTTTTACTTTCGGTTTTAGCGCGTGCAGATGCCGTGATCAGGATTGATCACGGCATCTGCGGGGTTAAATGTTCGCGGTCGGCAGCGCTGCCGACCGCGATCATCAGCTGCGGGGGTCAGCTACAGGAATCAGCCGGACCCCCGCAGCGATGGTGCCCGCAGCGGCCAGGAGTTATTAGGAAACTGTGATATCGCCATATCGCAGTTTCTTAATACCGTGGTATATCGCAGCCACCGGTATATTGCCCAACCCTAGGTGGCAATGTAGATCACAGGTGTGCACACCCATAATGATCATAAGGGCATGACCACGTGACTGTGGCTCGCCCACCCTGCTTTCGAGTCCTGCACAATCCTCTGAACAGTGGGCTATAACTAAACTAATTGTGATTTCACTATTTAGTTGGTCTGTATCATTATGGGTGCAGTCACGTGAACGTATCGATTTTGTGGCAAAATACGGATGCAATCCGTGTGCATGCCGCAGTTCTCGTGTGTGCCATTGTAAAAACAGATAATTCTCCATGTTCTATAATTTGCGGCTCAGCTGCACGGATGCGGACAGAATGCAGATGATATCCATGTGCTGTCCACATTTTTTGCAGCCCCATAAACATAAAAAATGTGGATTGGACATGGACCATATATGACCAATATGGTCATGCACACAAACCTGCTTTCGTCCCGTGTCCGTTCAGTTTTTTATGCGGAATTATTCATTTCAATGGGTCTTCAAAAAAAATAAAAAAGTTACTCTGTGTGTATTCCGTTTCCGTATGTCTGTAAGAATAGAACATGTCCTATTATTGTCTGCATTACGGACAAGGATAGGCCTGTTCTATTAGGGGCCAGCTGTTCTGTTCCGCAAAATACAAAATGCACATGGATATCATCCGTATTATTTTTGCGTATCCGTGTTTTGTGGACCGCAAAATACATATGATCGCGTGCATGAGCCCTAAGGTTAAGGCTACATAGTGACATTGAATCTAACGACTGTCAATGGTATCACAGCGCAACATGACTTTTACTCCATTGACTTTAATGTAAATAGTCTCGTGACAGCAAGCTGCTCGTTTTTGCTGTTTTTTTTCTCTCCCCCGATATATCGAGGTATAGCTCCACCCTAATGGTCATTCAATAATGCGGACAATTTGCGGACAATAATAAAAAAGACCAACTAAATTGTCCGATTCTAATTAGTATAATTAGGCTACGTCATAAACACGCTGTGTGGTCGCACCTTCTATCAGACAGAACACACCAGTTACAGTGGTACAGAAAATACTACATGCAGCTATACGTGAGGATGAGGGTGATACTAGGAGCAGATCCAAGGTGGTGTGACTAATACACCCCATGCACTACACCATTATACAGCGCAGAAGGCAGAGTCCCCTCTAACAAGGGCACAGTATGTACCTGGTGAACACAGTTCCCAGCTTCTCCAGTCTGCTGCCAGCCATGCTGCCTATGATGTTGCTGATTCGTCAAATCCATGCATCGGTCATCTATAACTCGTCCTGGCTAAGGAACGCCAAGCGGCCATATTTGCTACTGGAGAAATCTGCCCAAAGTCGAAATACAAAATAAGCAATGCATTTTATTAATTTTATTAATACACTAGCACTTCCCTCTACTTCTGCAGTGTGCTTATAATAGGACCGCAACCTCAAGATGGATGCGCTGTTTACTACAGGACAGGCGTACTAATCAAACGCTGAGTAATCAGATCGAGAATAGCACTTTGAAACGCCCTTCATAGTTACCAAGTTAGCTCTACAAAGCTACAATGTAAAGAAGTTATACTGTCCAGTGCTTAGAAAGTTTCGTAGATTGAATATCAGACTATGACCTCAGGAGACTAATGGTTATACCAAAGCAAAGATACGTATTTCATAGGTTTAGCGCATACTTCCGGTTGACATTGGTCTCCGAGAACATGGCCGCCAATGAGGAGACGGTGTTGGGTGACGTCACGCACCAGTGTTCCGATCCTCCAGCCAATGAGGGCGCGGTGTGCGGAGTTTGAATCATATCCTAGGAGCACGGCTGATGAGTGTCAGTGAAAAAGGTAGAAAAAATGGAGAAGAAGTCAAGGAAGTTTAAGGTAACAAGGGGCGCCATTACATTAGCGGAGATGTCACTGCACTGTCCCCTCTGCACCCCTGGATATCCTGCCCGCACCCTTCATGTATTCTGATGATATGACTGCAGGCGGCTTCTTGCCACTGGGACTAAATCCATTTGGGTCACTTTTTTGTGAGATGGCAGTAATCCTCCATAAACTTAGATGTGAGGTGCTTATCCTGGGGGGTCTCCCTGTCTGGACCCCATACCAATGCATAGTATACCAGGTAGGACAGCACACATCAAAGGTTAATGCACTGGAGAGGACTTTATTAAAGGGCTATTCCAGAATCTATCAGGCCCCATGTTTTAGGTGGGTCCAAATTAACAGAAGTCGAGGCAACAGAAATAGGCAGGGTTAGCAATACCACAGTGCAGTATAAAATACCTCCCCAGCAGAACCAGATACCACAGTGCAGCACAAAATCCTGCCCCAGCAGAACCAGATACCACAGTGCAGCACAAAATCCTGCCCCAGCAGAACCAGATACCACAGTGCAGCACAAAATCCTGCCCCAGCAGAACCAGATACCACAGTGCAGCACAAAATCCTGCCCCAGCAGAACCAGATACCACAGTGTAGTACAAACTACCGCCCCAGCAGAATCAGATACCACAGTGCGGCACAAAATCCTGCCCCAGCAGAACCAGATACCACAGTGCAGCACAAAATCCTGCCCCAGCAGAACCAGATACCACAGTGTAGTACAAACTACCGCCCCAGCAGAATCAGATACCACAGTGCGGCACAAAATCCTGCCCCAGCAGAACCAGATACCACAGTGTAGTACAGACTACCGCCCCAGCAGAACCAGATACCACAGTGCAGCACAAAATACGGCCCCAGCAGAACCAGATACCACAGTGCAGCACAAAATACGGCCCCAGCAGAACCAGATAACACAGTGTAGTACAAACTACCGCCCCAGCAGAACCAGATAACACAGTGTAGTACAAACTACCGCCCCAGCAGAACCAGATACCACAGTGTAGTACAAAATGCTACCTAAGTTAAAGGGCTTCTGTCATCACGTTTTGACATTATAAGCTGTCTGACATTAGCTATGTGCTAATGTCAGAGCAGCTTGATAATGTCTTTTTTTACAAAAATCCGATTTATATTCGGGCTAAAAAACGTACTTTTATAATATGTAAATTAGCCTCTAGGAGCAGGGGGGGCGTTGCCCTGCTCCTAGAAGCTCCGTGCGGCAACCTGCTGGCACGCCCCTTCTTACTTTGAGTGACAGTGCCAGGCAGCGATCCTCCGGCACTGTCTCCTTGTGAAATCCCGCGCCTGCACGGCCATTCTGTATTCGGCGCAGGCGCGGTGAGCAGAGGACTCTGGTGCCTGCTGTCCTCTGCTCACCGCGCCTGCGCCGAATACAGAGCGGCCGTGCAGGCGCTGGATTTCACAAGGAGACAGTGCCGGAGGATCGCTGCCCGGCACTGTCACTCAAAGTAAGAAGGGGCGTACCAGCAGGTTGCCGCACGGAGCTTCTAGGAGCAGGGCAACGCCCCCCTGCTCCTAGAGGCTAATTTACATATTATAAAAGTACGTTTTTTAGCCCGAATATAAATCGGATTTTTGTAAAAAAGACATTATCAAGCTGCTCTGACATTAGCACATAGCTAATGTCAGACAGCTTATAATGTCAAAACGTGATGACAGAAACCCTTTAATGCTGAGAGCATCAGATCTTTATGTACCTGAATAGCAGGCAAGAGGAGGCCTGGGTGGCCCTCTGGGCATCTGCCCACCATAACATTTCCCTGTTAATCCACCTCAAAAGGATTCTGATAGAGTATGAGCTGTAGGGGTCCCAATAGACCTCCACCAATCAGATACTTATACCTGGGGATAAGTTTACAGTGGGTACGAAAAGTATTTAGACCTCCTTAAATTTTTCACTTTTTGTTATATTGCAACTAGAGATGAGCGAACTTTAAAAAAAAGTTCGGCGTTCGGGTTGTGGTAATCGCCGCATCCCGTTATGGATTCCGCTACCACTGGATTTGATCCCGTGCTGAGCCACGCCCCCTGCACTGATCACATGACGGTGAGGTCACCCCAGGTCCTTCGGCTGTTCAACAGTTTAGGTTGGTTGGAAGCCTCTCCTTATGGATTCCATATGCCGCGGTAGTGGAATCCATAACGGGATGCGGCGATTACCACAACCCGAACGCCGGACTTTTTTTTAAAGTTCGCTCATCTCTAATTGCAACCATTTGCTAAAATCTTTTAAGTTCTTTTTTTTTTCCTCATTAACCACCTCAGGACCGCCTAACGCACGGATGCGTCCGGCCGGCGGTCCTGTTGCTCTGGCTGGACGCATCCGTGCATCATTTCGCGAGACGCGAGATTTGCTGTGAACGCGCGTGCGTTCACAGTGGCACGCAGCTCGGCAGTTATACTGCAGCCTGCCAGCGATGATCAATCGCTGGCAGGCTGTAGATGTGAAATAAATCGCATTAAACAGGTATATCAGTTGTGGTTTTGTTCACAGCATCTGATATACCTGCTACCTGGTCCTCTGGTGGTCCCATTTGCTGGGATCGACCACCAGAGGACCAGGTATCTATGTAAAGTTGCACCAAACACTACACTACACCCCCCCCCCCCCCTCGTCACTTATTAACCCCTGAACACCCCATGTAGATTCCCTGATCACCCCCCTGTCATTGATCACACCCCTGTAAGGCTCCATTCAGAGCACGGACACCGGCAATGCGCTTTCCGCATTTTGCAGATCCGCACATTGCCAGAACTATATAGAAAATGCCTTTTCTTGTCCGCAATTGCGGACAAGAATAGGACATGTTCTATATTTCTGCGGAACGGAAGTGCAGACCCGGAAGTGTGGATCCGTAATTCCGGATCCGAGCGGGACAAAGTCTGTCCACATAGAAATAAATGGGTCCGCAATTCCTTTCCGCAAACAGAATTTCGGACGTGTGAATGGGGCATAAGGGTCCCTTATCACCGCCAGTTAGTTAGCTACTTGTTAGGTAGTTAGCGCCCAGCCCACCGCACCGCAGTCACTGATTTTGGCAGAGATTTTTTCATCCACATTGATCGATGCGAATGAAGAAATCTGTGCCGTTCATTTTTTATTTTTTTTTCAGCGCAGAGGCTGAACGGAAATAAAAAATCTCATTACCCGTATGCTCAATATACGGAGAATAGCAGAAACTCCTAATGCTGGCCATACGTGTAATGATTGCGGAGACCCTCAAATGCCAGGGCAGTACAAAAACCCCACATGTGACCCCATTTTAGAAAGAAGACACCCCAAGGTATTCCGTGAGGGGTATGGTGAGTTCATGCAAAATTTTATTTTTTGTCACAAGTTAGTGGAATATGAGACTTTGTAAAAAAAAAAAATATATATATATATCAATTTCCGCTAACTTGTGCCAAAATTTTTTGTTTCTGTGAACTTGCCATGCCCCTCACGGAATACCTTGGGGTGTCTTCTTTCCACAATGGGGTCACTTGTGGGGTATTTATACTGCCCTGGCATTTTAGGGGTCCTAAAGCGTGAGAATCCAAATGCGTAAAAATGTCCTGTGAAATCCTAAAGGTACTCATTGGAATTAGGGTCCCTTTGCGCATCTTGGCTGCAAAAAAGTGTCACTCATGTGGTATCGCCGTACTCAGGAGAAGTAGGGCAATGAGTTTTGGGGTGTATTTTTATATATACCCATACTTTGTGTGAGAAATATCGCTGTAAACGACTTTTTACATTTTTTTATACAAAGTTGTCAATTTACAGCGATATTTCTCTCACCCAGCATGGGTATCTGTAAAAATACACCCCAAAACACATTGCCCCACTTCTTCTACGGCGATACCACGTGTGCCACTTTTTTGCAGCCTGGGTGCGCAAAGGGGCCCGAATTCCAACGAGTACCTTTAGGTTTTTCATGGCTGCTCACAATTTAGCCCCACCCAAAATGCCAGAACAGCACAAACACCCCACAAATGACCCCATTTTGGAAAGAAGACACCCCAAGGTATTCGCTGAGGGGCATATTCAGTCCATGAATAATTGAACTTTTTGTCACAAGTTAGCGGAAAGGGAGACTTTGTGAGAAAAAAACTATAAAAAATCTATTTCCGCTAACTTGTGCCAAAAAAAAAATCTTCTATGAACTCGCCTTTGCCCCTCACGGAATACCTTGGGGTGTCTTCTTTTCAAAATGGGGTCACATGTGGGGTATTTATACTGCCCTGGCATTTTAGGGGTCCTACAGCATGAGAAGAAGTCTGGAATCCAAATGCGTAAAAATGCCCTCCTAAAAGGTACTCATTGGAATTAGGGCCCCTTTGCGCATCTTGGCTGCAAAAAAGTGTCACTCATTTGGTATCGCCGTACTCAGGAGAAGTAGGGCAATGTGTTTTGGGGTGTATTTTACATATACCCATGCTGGGTGAGAGAAATATCTCTGTAAATTGACAACTTTGTATAAAAAAAATTTAAAAGTTGTCATTTACAGAGATATTCTCACACACAGTATGGGTATATATAAAAATACACCCCAAAACTCATTGCCCTACTTCTCCTGAGTACGGCGATACCACATGAGTGACACTTTTTTGCAGCCAAGATGCGCTAAGGGGCCCTAAAACCAATGAGTACCTTTAGGATTTCACAGGGCATTTTTACGCATTTAGATTCCCCACGCTTTAGGGGCCCCTAAAATGCCAGGGCAGTATAAATACCCTACATGTGACCCCATTGTGGAAAGAAGACACCCCAAGGTATTCTGTGAGGGGCATGGCGAGTTCACAGAAAAAAAAATTTTTGGCACAAGTTTGCGGAAATTGATATATATATTTTTTTTACAAAGTCTCATATTCCACTAACTTGTGACAAAAAATAAAATTTTACATGAACTCACCATACCCCTCACGGAATACCTTGGGGTGTCTTCTTTCTAAAATGGGGTCACATGTGGGGTGTTTGTACTGCCCTGGCATTTTAGGGGTCTCTAAAGCGTGAGAAGAAGTGTGGAATCTAAGGGTACGTTCACACGACGACAAAAAGTCGCACTATTGTCGCGCGACAATTTTTATAATGGGAGTCTATGGTGTCGCAGTGCGACATGCGACATGCTGCGACTGCGACACGAAAGTCGGAGAAAATCCATTCAAGATGGGTTTTTCTGCGACTGTCGCGTCGCAGTCGCAGCATGTCGCATGTCGCAATGCGACACCATGGACTCCCATTATAAAAATTGTCGCGGGACAAAATGTCGCGCGTCAAATGTTGCAGTGAAGTTGTGCCCTATTTGTCGCGCGACTTTTTGTCGTCGTGTGAACGCACCCTGCATGCGTAAAAATGCCCTGTGAAATCCTAAAGGTACTCATTGGAATTTGGGCCCCTTTGCGCACCAAGGCTGCAAAAAAGTGTCACACATGTGGTATCGCCGTACTCAGTAGAAGTAGGGCAATGTGTTTTGGGGTGTATTTTTACATATACCCATGCTGGGTGTGAGAAATATCTCTGTAAATTACAACTTTTTAAAAAAAAATTATACAAAGTTGTCAGTTTACAGAGATATTTCTCTCACCCAGCATGGGTATATGTAAAAATACACCCCAAACCACATGAGTGACACTTTTTTGCAGCCCGGGTGCGCAAAGGGGCCCAAATTCCAACGAGTACCTTTAGGTTTTATAGGGATGCTCACAATTTAGCCCCGCCCAAAATGCCAGAACAGTAAACACACCCCACAAATGACCCCATTTCGGAAAGTAGACACCCCATGGTATTTACTGAGGGGCATGGTGAGTCCGTGGGAGATTTTTTATTTTTTTTTTGCAAGAAGTTAGCAGAAATGGAAACTTTATTATTATTTTTTTTCCTCAGAAAGTGTCATTTTCTTCTAACTTGTGAAAAAAAAATGAAATGATACATGAACTCACCATGCCCCTCCGCGAATACTTTGGGTGTCTTCTTTCTAAAATGGTGTCATTTGGGGGGTATTTATACTATCCTGACATTCTAGCACCTGAAGAAACATGACAGGCGCTCAGAAAGTCAGAGCTGCTTCAAAATGCTGAAATTCACTTTTTTGCACCATACTTTGTAAACGGTATAACTTTTACCCAAACGAATAAATATACACTTATTGGATTTTTATTTTATTAAAGACATGTAGAACAATAAATTTTGTGAAAAATTTATATAGAAATTTAGTTAAAAAAAAAAAATTACAACAGAAAGTGAAAAATGTCATTTTTTTGTAAAAATTTCGGTCATTTTTGATTAATAGCAAAAAAAGTAAAAATGTCAGCAGCAATGAAATATCACCAAATGAAAGCTCTATTAGTGAGAAGAAAAGGAGGTAAAATTCATTTGGGTGGTAAGTTGCATGACGGAGCAATAAACGGTGAAAGTAGTGTAGTGCGGAATTGTAAAAAGTGGCCTGGTCATTAAGGGTGTTTAAGCTAGGGGGGCTGAAGTGGTTAATGTACACACAGCTCCCCACATTGACAGAAAAACACAGAATTGTAGACATTTTTGCAGATTTATTTAAAAAGAAAAACTGATATCTAATAGTCCTAAGTATTCAGACCCTTTGCTGTGACACTCATATATTTAACTCAGGTGCGGTCCATTTCCTCAGATCATCCTTGAGATGGTTCTACACCTTCATTTGAGTCCCGCTGTGTTTGATTATACAGTTTGGACTTGATTAGGAAAGCCACCCACCTGTCTATATAAGACCTTACAGCTCACAGTGCATGTCAGAGCAAATGAGAATCATGAGGTCAAAGGAACTGCCTGAAGAGCTCCGAGACAGAATTGTGGCAAGGCACAGATCTGGCCAAGGTTACAAAAAAATTTCTGCTACACTTAAAGAGGACCTTTCACCTGAAATTGCATGTTAAACTAAACATATACCCTTACTTGCTGGCCCCCGGTGGTGCTGATTCTCCTCTTCTTTTTTCGATATGTGCCCAGTTTGTCGCGGTGCCCCCTCAATATCTCCGCCGTGCATGCTAATGAGCCATTCGGCTCAACTGGCGGGCCTGCAGAAGTCTCCGGCGTGTCTGCCTTCTCCTGGCACGGAGCGCAGCCAATAGCGCGCTCCGCTCTTAGCCAGGGAGAAGACGCTCAGATCTCGCGAGACTCGCGAGAACTGGAGCGATTTCATCCATCCTGAGCCGGCGCCATCTTGGATTCCCGCAGCCAGCATCGGCTCAGGATGGATGAAATCGCTCCAGTTCTCGCGAATCTCGCGAGATCTGGAGCGTCTTCTCCCTGGCTAAGAGCGGAGCGCGCTTATTGGCTGCGCTCCGTGCCAGGGAGAAGGCAGACACGCCTCGGAGAACTTTTGCAGGCCCGCCCAGTTGAGCCGAATGGCTCATTAGCATACACGGCGGGAGATATTGAGGGGGGCACCGCGGACAAACGGGGGCACATATCGAAAAAAGAAGAGGAGAATCAGCACCACCGGGGGCCAGCAAGTAAGGGTATATGTTTAGTTTAACATGCAATTTCAGGTGAAAGGTCCTCTTTAAGGTTCCTAAGAGCACAGTGGCCAACATAACCCTTAAATGGAAGACGTTTGGGACGACCAGAACCCTTCCTAGAGCTGGCTGTCTGACCAAACTGAGCCATCGGGGGAAAAGAGCCTTGGTGAGAGAGGTAAAGAAGAACCCAAAGATCACTGTGGGTGAGCTCCAGAAATGTAGTCGAGAGATGGGAGAAAGTTGTAGAAAGTCAACCATCACTGCAGCCCTCCAGTCGGGGCTTTATGGCAGACGGAAGCCTCTCCTCAGTGCAAGACACATGAAAGCCTGCATGGAGTTTGCTAGGAAACACCTGAAGGCCACGGACGTGTTCCCTTGTCTGTGAGGCCGGTGTAGTGGGGCTCACCAGCAGCAGCTCTTTTGTGTACGTCGCACAAACTGTTGGGGGGGGGGGGGTTTGCCGTGTTTCCTCTTCATAATATTGTTTGCATTTGTACCTTTGTCATTTTCCTTGACTTTGGAATTTCTGTCACTTCTAATAAGCGGTGTCTGTATCATTTTGTATTTTATGATGCTCTCTTATACTTGTTATTTTGCCGCAAAATCTAATAAAAAGATCGTTAAAAAAAAAAAAAGAAACACCTGAAGGACTCCAAGATGGTGAGAAATAAGATTCTCTGGTCCGATGAGAGCAAGATAGAACTTTTTGGCCTTAACCACTTCAGCCCCCCTAGCTTAAACACCCTTAATGACCAGGCCACTTTTTACAATTCCGCACTACACTACTTTCACCGTTTATTGCTCCGTCATGCAACTTACCACCCAAATGAATTTTACCTCCTTTTCTTCTCACTAATAGAGCTTTCATTTGGTGGTATTTCATTGCTGCTGACATTTTTACTTTTTTTGCTATTAATCAAAAATTACCGAAATTTTTGCAAAAAAATGACATTTTTCACTTTCTGTTGTAAAATTTTTCAAAAAAAACTACATTTCTATATAAATTTTTCTCTAAATTTATTGTTCTACATGTCTTTGATAAAAAAATCCAATAAGTGTATATTTATTGGTTTGGGTAAAAGTTATAGCGTTTACAAACTATGGTGCAAAAAGTGAATTTCGGCATTTTGAAGCAGCTCTGACTTTCTGAGCGCCTGTCATGTTTCTTCAGGTGCTAGAATGTCAGGAAAGTATAAATACCCCCAAATTACACCATTTTAGAAAGAAGACACCCCAAAGTATTCGCGGAGGGGCTTGGTGAGTTCATGTATTATTTCATTTTTTTCACAAGTTAGCGGAAAATGACACTTTCTGAGAAAAAAAAAAAAAAGTTTCAATTTCTGATAACTTCTGGCAAAAAAAAAAAATCTCAGACGGACTCACTATGCCCCTCAGTGAATACCTTGGGGTGTCTACTTTCCGAAATGGGGTCATTTGTGGGGTGTGTTTACTGTTCTGGCATTTTGGGCGGGGCTAAATTGTGAGCCGCCATGTAAAACCTAAAGGTACTCGTTGGAATTTGGGCCCCTTTGCACCCAGGCTGCAAAAAGTGTCACTCATGTGGTATCGCCGTACTCAGGAGAAGTAGGGCAATGCCGGCGATACCACATGTGACACTTTGCAGCCAAGATGAGCAAGCTTCACTACGAGTACTTTAGAGGGCATTTTACGCATTTTCTTCACGCTTTAGGGCCCTAAAATGCCAGGGCAGTATAAATACCCCACATGTGACCTCATTTTGGAAAGAAGACACCCCAAGGTAATCCGTGAGGGCATGGCGAGTTCATAGAAGATTTTTTTTGGCACAAGTTAGTGGAAATTGATTTTTTATTGTTTTTCTCACAAAGTCTCCTTTCCGCTAACTTTTGACAAAAGTTTAATTTTTCATGGACTCATTATGCCCTCAGCGAATACCTTGAGGTGTCTTCTTTCCAAAATGGGGTCACATGTGGGGTATTTATACTGCCCTGGCATTTTAGGGGCCCTAAAGCGTGAGAAGGAAAATGCGTAAAAATGCCCTCCTAAAAGGTACTCATTGGTTTTAGGGCCCCTTTGCGCATCTTGGCTGCAAAAAAGTGTCACTCATGTGGTATCGCCGTACTGGGTGGGGGGGGGGTTGTGTGGTGATTGGTGCACTTTGATATTTTTTCTCTGGTGGTCCCAAGCAAAGGGACCACCAGAGAAGCGGGCAGCAAGCAGATCAGACGCTGTTCACAGAACAACGTCTGATCTGCGATTTTTTTCTGCCATATACAGCCTGCCAGCGCACGATCGGCGCTGGCAGGCTGTAGTATAACTACATGCAAGCGCGCCGATGGCGCGATTGCGATGTGCGGGAGCGTTCTTCGCGTCATCTCGCGTCTCGCGAGATGACGCGCCGATGCGTCCGATCAGAGCTACAGGGCCGCCGCCAGGACGCAATCCTGCGTGCGGCGGTCCTGTAGCGGTTAATTCTAAGTGGTATGTGTGGAGAAAACCAGGCACTGCTTATCACCTGTCCAATACAGGCCCAACAGTGAAGCATGGTGGTGGCAGCATCATGCTGTGGGGGTGTTTTTCAGCTGCAGGGACAGGACGACTGGTTGCAATCGAGGGAAAGATGAATGCAGTCAAGTACAGGGATATTCTGGACGAAAACCTTCTCCAGAGTGCTCAGGGCCTCAGACTGGGCCGAAGGTTTACCTTCCAACAAGACAATGACCCTAAACACACAGCTAAAATAACAAAAGAGTGGCTTCACAACAACTCCGCGACTGTTCTTGAATGGCCCAAACCAAATTGAGCATGTCTGGAGAGATCTAAAAATGGCTGTCCACCAACGTTTACCATCCAACCTGACAGAACTGGAGAGGATCTACAAGGAGGAATGGCAGAGGATCCCCAAATCCAGGTGTGAAAAACTTGTTGATTCTTTCCCAAAAAGACTCATGGCTGTATTGGATCAAAAGGGTGCTTCTACTAAATACTGAGCAAAGGGTCTGGATACTTAGGACCATGTGATATTTCAGTTTTTCTTTTTTAATAAATCTGCAAAAATGTCTACAATTCTGTGTTTTTCTGTCAATATGGGGTGCTGTGTGTACATTAATGAGGAAAAAAATGAACTTAAAAGATTTTAGCAAATGGCTGGAATTTAACAAAGAGTGAAACATTTAAGGGGGTTTGAATACTTTCCGTACCCACTGTATATCTCAGGACAACCCCTTTAATGCCACAAGCCATTTAAAGCCATTTGAAAAGTTAAAGGCTATGTACACCTTTGGAGGCAGCTTTTGTTTGGTTGCATTCTACTCATATTTGGCTAAAAATCATATTTTCAGTTGGCCTTTATTAAGAATATTGAGCCATTCTGTCACAAAGGATTTATGTGACGGGTACTTTCACTTTCATTTTGTGCCTGTCATCGGTCATAAACACTTATTTAAGCCACATTCTTATCAGTAAGATAAGGATTGAGCATTAATATGTTTCATAATGTAGGAGAGCAGAGATGAGGAGCCCTTCAGTACCCTGTCTGATAGAAAAGAGAGAAAATCCATTGGCTGCTACTACAGAACCTCAGCTGTGTACAGAAAAAGGGCTCCATATTTTTAATAAAGACCAATTAAAAAAAAAAGATTTTTAGCTCAAAGTTAGTATAATGCAACAATAAAAAAAATTGTCTCTTGGCATCTTTGCTGTGCTGCAGCCACATCTCTGGCCTGTCCCCATTATAGTGAATGGGGGCAGGTCAGTCTTCCGGTAGCATACGCGTGCAAGCATTAGTACGTATTTGGCAGGCTGTTTCCCTGCCAAAACAGCCTTCCGGACAGGCCTAATGCATTGTATGCAAAGTAGCCTAAGTGTAGTAGAAACCTTCTTCTACAGGAGAGATGCATGGGGATACATCACAGCTGTGGCCTCTTATTGGCTTAGCAGTGCACATGACCCAGTCTGTGCTGGAAGCTTACATACAGGAGACACCGCAGGACCCACGGAGCCGGAAGTATGCTTCACTTCACGGGTCACACTGGGTGGGGTTGAATTGTGGGTAGGGGTGGGCGATATAGACAATATGCGATATAAACAATATAAATTTGGCAAACGATAGAGATTTCGTTTATATCGCCATATCGCGTTAGAACATGGTATTTGCTGCTCTCGGCGCACACCATGTTCTCCTGAGCCGGCACAGTGGAGAAGGAGGGAGTCCCTCCCCACTGTGTGCGGCTGCCGCTGACCACCAATGAGAACAGAGAGGAGTAGAAGGGAGGGACTGAGGCCACTGCGCCACCAATGAATGCCTGAATACAAACGTAGCCTGCCGGAACCGGCCATATCCCATACCCGGCCTCTATGACTGCACGCTGCGATCCGCTGCAATGAACCCCTCAGGTGCCGCACCTGAGGGGTTAATTGCAGCGCGCAGTTATAGAGGCCGGGTATGGGATATGGCCGGCACCTGCAGGCTACGTTTGTATTCAGGCATAGAGGACCTTTCATGGGTCAGAACTTTATTACCTAAGTAGCGGAACATGTAGAGCATATATGGGAGATGTCCCTGCACTCACTATTATATCTGTGCAGGGCTCCGATCGCCCGCTCTGGCCCCCCTTACATTCTCTGGTTGGAACCACAGGGAGGAGACATCAACTTCTCTCCCTGGGCGTTCCTTCTCCCTGGCTGTAGCGCTGTACAATCGCAGCACAGAGCGTCACAGCCAGGGAGAAGATATGCATGATTGGACCTCCACTAATCAGATTTTTATCCCCCATCCATAGTGCAATTTTCTAACTTAAAGTTTTGCCACTTCAGCAAATGTCATTTATCATGTAGAGAAAGTTAATACCAGGCACTTACTAACGTATTGTGATTGTCCATATTGCCTCCTTTGCTGGCTGGATTCATTTTTCCATCACCTGATACACTGCTCTTATCCAGGAGTTACGACCACCCTGCAGTCCATCAGTGGTGGCCGTGCTTGCACACTATAGGAAAAGGTGCCGGCCTCAGGAGTGCGCATAGGCTGGGGCCTTTTATATAATGTGGATTGCATGGTGGTCATAACTCCTGGATATGATCAGTGTATAATATGATGGAAAAATTAATCCAGTCAGCAAAGGAGACAATATGGACAATAACAATACAGTACATTAGTAAGTGCCTTGTATTAATGTCCTCTACATGATACATGCCATTTGCTAAAGTGAGACAACCCCTTTAACCGCTTACCGACCGCCTAACGCAGGATTGCGTCCTGCAGGCGGTCGGTCTATTCCTCTTTGACGCGCGGGCGCGTCATCTCGCGAGAGGCGAGATTTCCTGCGTCGGGGACAAGGTAAACTACAGCCTGCCAGCGCTGATCGTGCGCTGGCAGGCTGTAGAAGTTAAAAAAATGGCATATCAGATGCTGTTTTGTTAACAGCGTCTGATATGCTTGCTGATCGTTCCTTTGGTGGTCCCTTTTGCTTGGGACCACCAAAGGAAACTTTTATAAGTGCACCAAATCACCACACAGACACCCCCCCACCCATCCACCCCACCCCCGTCACTGATTAACCCCTGATTAACCCCCGATCACCCCATGTCACCCCCCTGACACTAATTACCCCCCTGTAAGGCTCATTCAGACGTCCGTATGTGTTTTGCGGATCCATGGATCCGCGGATCCGCAAAACACGGACACCAGCAATGTGCTTTCCGCATTTTGCGGATCCGCACATTGCCAGAACTATATAGAAAATGCCTTTTCTTGTCCGCAATTGCGGACAAGAATAGGACATGCTCTATCTTTTGCGGAGCTGCGGCTGGATGTTTGGGGGCCGAAACCCGGAAGTTTGCGGCCGCAGCTCCGCAAATGCTGATGCGGCGAGCGCATAGTGTGTTCTCCGCATCACCGCCAGCCCCATTCACACTGAATGGGTCCGCATCTATTCCGCAGAATTGCGGAATAGATGCGGACATTTTTGCGGACGTGTGAATGGGGCCTTACTACTTTTTTTTTTTGCACATTTTTTGGCAGAGATTTATTCATCCACATTGATCGATGCGAATGAGGAAATCTGTGCCTTTTTTTTTTTTTTGCACATTTTTGGGCAGAGATTTTTTCATCCACATTGATCGATGCGAATGAAGAAATCTGTGCCGTTCATTTTTTTTCTTTTTTCAGCCCAGAGGCTGAACGGGAAAAAAAATCTCATTACCCGTATGCTCAATATAAGGAAAATCGCAGAAACTCCTAATGCTGGCCATACGTGTAATGATTGCGGAGACCCTAAAATGCCAGAGCAGTACAAACACCTCACATGTGACCCCATTTTAGAAAGAAGACACCCCAAGGTATTCCGTGAGGGGTATGGTGAGTTCATGCAAAATTTTATTTTTTGTCACAAGTTAGTGGAATATGAGACTAAAAAAAAAAAAAAATTTCCGTTAACTTGTGCCAATTTTTTTTTTTTCTGTGAACTCGCCATACCCCTCACAGAATACCTTGGGGTGTCTTCTTTCCACAATGGGGTCCCATGTGGGGTATTTATACTGCCCTGGCATTTTAGGGGTCCTAAAGCGTGAGAATCCAAATGCGTAAAAATGGCCTGTGAAATCCTAAAGGTACTCATTGGTTTTAGGGCCCCTTTGCGCATCTTGGCTGCAAAAAAGTGTGACTCATGTGGTATCGCCGAACTCAGGAGAAGTAGGGCAATGTGTTTTGGGGTGTATTTTTACATATACCCATACTGTGTGTGAGAAATATCACTGTAAACGACAACTTTTTAAATTTTTTTATTCAAAGTTGTCAATTTACAGAGATATTTCTCACACGCAGCATGGGTATATGTAAAAATACACCCCAAAACACATTGCCCTACTTCTCCTGAGTACGGCGATACCACATGAGTGACACTATTTTGCAGCCTGGGTGTGCAAAGGGGCCCAAATTCCAAAAAGTACCTTTAGGTTTTATATGGCTGCTCACAATTTAGCCCCACCCAAAATGCCAGAACAGTACAAACTCCCCACAAATGACCCCATTTTGGAAAGAAGAAACCCCAAGGTATTCGCTGAGGGGCATAGTGAGTCCATGAAAAATTTAACTTTTTGTCAAAAGTTAGCAGAAAGGTAGACTTTATGAGAAAAAACAATAAAAAATAAATTTCCACTAACTTGTGCCAATACCCATACTGGGTGAGAGAAATATCTCTGTAAATTGACAACTTTGAATAAAAAAATGTAAAAAGTTGTAGTTTACAGCAATATTTCTCACACGCAGCATGGGTATATGTAAAAATACACCCCAAAACACATTGCACTACTTCTCCTGAGTACAGCGATACCACATGAGTGACACTTTTTTGCAGCCAAGATGCGCAAAGGGGCCCTAAAACCAATGAGTACCTTTAGGATTTCACAGGCCATTTTTACGCATTTGGATTCTCACGCTTTAGGGGCCCCTAAAATGCCAGGTCAGTATAAATACCCCACATGTGACCCCATTTTGGAAAGAAGACACCCCAAGGTATTCCCTGAGGGGCATGGCGAGTTCACAGAATTTTTATTTTTTGGCACAAGTTAGCGGAAATTTATATATATATATTTTTTTTTATTTTGTTTTTTACAAAGTTTCATATTCCACTAACTTGTGACAAAAAATAAAATTTTACATGAACTCACCATACCTCTCACGGAATACCTTGGGGTGTCTTCTTTCCAAAATGGGGTCACATGTGGGGTATTTATACTGTCCTGGCATTTTAGGGGCCCCTAAAGGGTGAGAAGAAGTCTGGAATCCAAATGCGTAAAAATGCCCTGTGAAATCCTAAAGGTACTCATTGGTTTAGAGTCTTAGCATCCAGGCTGCAAAAGTGGCACATGTGGTATCGCCGTACTCAGGAGAAGTAGGGCAATGTGTTTTGGGGTGTATTTTTATATATACCTATACTGTGTGTGAAAAATATCTCTGTAAACGACAACTTTTAAAAAATTTTATACAAAGTTGACAATTTACAGAGATATTTCTCTCACCCAACATGGGTATATGTAAAAATACACCCCAAAACACATTGCCCTACTTCTACTGAGTACGGCGATACCACATGAGTGACACTTTTTTGCAGCCTGGGTGCGCAAAGGGGCCCAAATTCCAACAAGTACCTTTAGGTTTTACAGGGATGCTCACAATTTAGCCCCGCCCAAAATGCCAGAACAGTAAACACACCCCACAAATGACCCCATTTCGGAAAGTAGACACCCCGAGGTATTCACTGAGGGGCATAGTGAGTCTGTCTGAGATTTCTTTTTTTTTTTTCCCAGAAGTTAGCAGAAATTGAAACTTTTTTTTTTCTCAGAAAGTGTCATTTTCCGCTAACTTGTGAAAAAAAATGAAATGATACATGAACTCACCATGCCCCTCCGCGAATACTTTGGGGTGTCTTCTTTCTAAAATGGTGTCATTTGGGGGTATTTATACTATCCTGACATTCTAGCACCTGAAGAAACATGACAGGTGCTCAGAAAGTCAGAGCTGCTTCAAAATGCCGAAATTCACTTTTTGCACCATAGTTTGTAAACGCTATAACTTTTACCCAAACCAATAAATATACACTTATTGGACTTTTTTTTATCAAAGACATGTAGAACAATAAATTTAGAGAAAAATTTATATAGAAATGTAGTTTTTTTAAAAAAAAAATTACAACAGAAAGTGAAAAATGTCATTTTTTTGTAAAAATTTCGGTCATTTTTGATTAATAGCAAAAAAAGTAAAAATGTCAGCAGCAATGAAATATCACCAAATGAAAGCTCTATTAGTGAGAAGAAAAGGAGGTAAAATTCATTTGGGTGGTAAGTTGTATGACGGAGCAATAAACGGTGAAAGTAGTGTAGTGCAGAATTGTAAAAAGTGGCCTGGTCATTAAGGGTGTTTAAGCTAGGGGGGCTGAAGTGGTTAATGTAAGCACTAACATATGTGTAAATCATTTCTCTGTCAGAGGTGTCCATAGCCTTTAAAGTACTGTTCCCACAATCAATATATATCACCTTTCCACAGTATAGGTGATCGGTGTCTGATCACTGGGGATCCTGAGCCCCTCGCTCCTCTTCTTACTAGGGTCATGCAGTGGAGTCTGAATTGGACGGCAGTCAAGCATTCACCCTGCCACTCCAGTTAAAGTCTATAATTCTGCTTTCTCTGTCAGTCCCATATACTGACGCCATTGAAAAACTGCCACTAAAAACATATATTCCTGGGTATTTTTATGTGCTTTTAAACATAAAAAACCCTGTCTGAGGCCAGGCGTATACTGGCAGATTGGCAGCATTACCAGAAGCCCTTGTGTGTGCATACAGCCCCTTCTCCTGAGATTTCGATGCAGCACAGTTCATGTTTGATAGCTATATTGTGCTACATTATTCACTAGTCTCTTCTAATGGCAGGCACTGTTTTTAGACTTGTGTTTGTGCTCTGCTTTAGACTCCTGGCTTTGTGGCGGCTGACGTAGAAGTGGATATTATAACCTGTTTGGACAGAAATGAAAGGGTCTTTCAAGCAAGAATGCTAGAAATTTTTCAAAAGGTAAGCATCTTTATACAGAGTAGGTTGTCTAAGTTATATTTATTGATGACCTATCCTCAGGATAGGTCATCAATATCAGAGCGGCGGGGGGCCGACACCCGGCACCCCCGTCGATCAGCTGTTTGAAGAGAACAAACGCTGCCTCCTCTTCATTGTTTACCTGCTCACCGTAGAGTCTGCAGCAGTGAGCAGGTGTAATTACAACCAAGCCGTTCCATTCATTTCAATGGGACAGCACTTGTATAGGAGCGAGCCGTCCCATTGAAATGAATGGAACGGCTTGGGTGTAATTACACCTGCTCACCGCTGCAGATGCAACAGCGAGCAGGTAAACAATGAAGAGGAGGCAGCGCTGGCACGGCGCGCGCCTTCTCTTCAAACAGCTGATCAACGGGGGTGCCAGCTGTTGGACCCCTGCCGATCAGATATTGATGACCTATCCTGAGGATAGGTCATCAATAAATATAACTTGGACAACCCCTTTAAAGGGACTGTGTGATCAGAGAATTGATCATTTTCATGTCGCTTTTAAGTCTGGTTTTGCATTGTGTGGTTGCACCAAATTTATGACGTGGTGCACAGTTTTCATGTATTTGGTGCAACTGCATTCTGTTGTATGACTTAGTCTTAAAAAATGCACAAGGGGCCTGCCTGGCGTTGGATGTGGCTTTTCTGAGACATTTCAAGTGTCACAGATACTAAATGTGCCATAATCCAGGTCTAATCTCACTTTTCTTACCTAAATTGACAGGATTAGACATACTGAGGGCAGAGCTGTATGCTAGCATGTAAATATCATATACTCCATGTAGTATAGCTTTACCACACTGAGATCTGCTCAGAAAGCTAATATACATATCACTGCTTTTTTCACAAGCACAATATATGATTATACAGACACCAGTAATATGTGATAGCTTATAAGCATAGAAAAATCATGTATCTCTGTGAAGTAATGCTATAGCTTAGTGGTATAGTGGTTTATCCTGCATATAGAGATCTAAGGTTCAAATTCCAGAAGAGATATTCATTTTCTTTCTGTTATTTTTTTTTTCTCTTATTCAAAACTATATTAAAAAGCTATATTATAATAAATAATATATGATCATATAATAAAATGGGCCTTTCTTTATTGAGAATAGTGTTTTTTTGTTTGTTTTTTGTAAAACCTATTACCTATTCATTCACAGACACAATATATGATTATAAAGCAGCCAGTAATATTTATTAGCTTTCTAAAAAAAAAACATTATTCTTAGTGTAATAAGAACATAGACTTTTCTTATGGAATAAATGGAAGAAAATCTCTCCTGAGATTCAAACCTAGGATCTCTATGTACAAAACCAACCACTGAACCACCAAGCTATAGCATTACCACATAGAGATGTGTCTTTTCTATGCTTATAAGCTAACACATATTACTGGTGTCTTTATCATCATATATTGTACCTGTGAATAAAGTAATATGTAGATTAACCTTCTGAGCAGATCTCAGTGTGGTGAAGCTATAGTGTATATGATATTTACACGTTAGGACACAGCTCTGCCCCCAGTCTGATGTCTAGCCCTGTCAATCAAGGGGAGGGGGCGTGTTCAGAGGGGTGTTACATAGCAGTGCTCAGAATATTCATTCCCGCCCCGAGTGCTCGAATTGCTCATTTGCATATAAATACAAATGCATCTGCATGATGAGCCCTACAAGCCAGTATGTCTGGTTTAATAGGGTTGATCCTGATGACAGAGCTCAGTGCTCCAGATGCAGAGCATCAAAACGGTCGCCAATGCGCCTTAAAATTTGCAGGTGGCGACAAGTCTTTTTAGTCTTGTCGCCATTTGCAACTGGACCGCCGCTGCGCTTCAGCTGAATATTGCGGCAGAGTACGGGAGCCCATAATTCCTTGCCCCGACACCATCATAGGCTTCAGGCCTAGAAGGCCTGAGGCCTATGTGGTAGTAAAAGCCCAGAGCAGGCCGTCTGTGCCAGGATGCAGAGAACTGACGTGTGCGCATCTGCGTTGCACCATCCTGGGCCGTACCGGCAGCGAGTGAGCTCTGGCGAAAGGGCACAGGTAAATAAAAGATTTTCGATTTTTTTTTTTTAAGTGCCGGCATTGGGGGGCATTACTAGCCGGAAGGGTGGCACTGGGGAACATTAGTGGCCAGAAGGGGGTACTGAAGAATATTACTGGCCAGAGGGGTTGCACTGGGACACATTACTGGCCAGAAGGGGGCGCACTGGGTCACATTATTGGCCAGAAGGGGGGCACTCGGGTACATTACTGGCCATAAGTGGGGCACTGGGGGGACCTTACTGGCCAGAAGGGTGGCACTGGGGGGACCTTACTGGCCAGAAGGGTGGCACTGGGGGGACCTTACTGGCCAGAAGGGTGGCACTGGGGGGACCTTACTGGCCAGAAGGGTGGCACTGGGGGGACCTTACTGGCCAGAAGGGTGGCACTGGGGGGACCTTACTGGCCAGAAGAGTGGCACTGGGGGGACCTTACTGGCCAGAAAGGTGGCACTGGGGGGACCTTACTGTCCTGAAGGGTGGCACTGGGGGGACCTTACTGGCCAGAAGGGGAGCACTGGGGGACATTACTAGCCAGAAGGAGGGCACTGGAGGACAGTGTGGGGGGAAATTACAACTTTCGGCATATTACTACTGTGGAGGCAGTGTGGGAGAAAATTACTATGTGCAGGCAGTAAGGGGCATATTACTACTGTGGGGGCAGTGAGGGGGGAAGTTACTATGTTGGGGCTGTGTAGGGAAAATTGCTACTGTGGGGGTAGTATGGGGAAAATTACTATTGTGCGGGCAGTGTGGGGGGAAATTATTATGTGGCGGCAGTGTGGGGGGAATATATTATGTGGCGGCAGTGTGGGGGGGAAATTACTACTGTGGGGCAGTGGGGGGGGGGGGAATTACTACTGTGGGGCAGTGGGGGTGGGATTACTACTGTGGGAGCAGTGTGGGGGAATTACTACTGTGGGAGCAGTGTGGGGGGAAATTACCACTGTGGGGGGGAATTACTATGTGGGGTCAGTGTGTGTGTGTGGGGGGGGGGGAATTACTATGTGGGGGCAGTGTGGAGGAAAATTACTATGGGGGGGCAGTGTGGGGGAAAATGCGGAGGCACTGTAGGGGCATTTCTATCATAGGGACATATTAGGGGACATTATTTTTGGGGACACTGTACAGGCATTATTACTTGGAGCACAATCTAGGGTTTTATTATTATTTCTGGGGGCACTTATAATAGCTGTAGACACTATGGGGAAATTTTTTCTACTAGGGTCACTATTTTTTCAGCAGTATAGTACCTGGGGCATTGGGGAGCACAATTGGCACAGTATGGGGAGTGTAACAAACTCTGTAGAGAGTGAGACGAAATGCGGGTGAAAGAATTTGTCATGGTGGTCTGGGTCAAATGAAGAAGAAAAGGAAACTAGAAGGTCTACATGACAGGAGATGTCCCTGGATGTAAGAGGTATATGGTGCTGTATTCTCCTATATGTAGTCCTGGCTCACTACTGTGATCTGCGTCTCATCTTCTCTCCCAAGTCCTTTTTTAAATTATATGCATTTTAAATTTGGCGACTAAAAATTTAATTTGGCTCCTAAATTTTTTAGTTTAGGATCCAATGGCTCCTGGCTATTCTTTTAAGTCTGGAGCACTGGAGCTGCTTTAAAGGGGACCTGTCACTTCCAAAAACGATCCCAAGCCGCCAGCAGTGTGTTTCTGACAATAATTTTCTTCCTGAAGGCAGATTCAGCAAAAGCTTTGAAAACGTTCATTTATCTCCTGCCCGTGCGATTTTCTAGTTATACTTCAAGTCAAGGTAACCGCGCCCCCTTCCCTGCCCTTTTGCCTGTGACTGACAGCCGGCAGTTCGGCAAAACCAGGCGAACGCTCTTCCAGTCACAGCGAAGGGGCAGGGAAGTGGGCGCGGTTACCTTGACTTGAAGATCAGGGTGTCTGGCACTACTTCATGCCGCACTCAAGGCGGTGTAAGCGTGCTGACAGATTCCCTTTAAAAGCTTTATCCTGCACCAGAAAATGATGTTCCAGTGAGTCTACTACCTATATTGGGTGACCGTGATTAGGCATTACTTTGCTGTCAGCAAGTAACACAAAATGCAAGCAACTTTAACAGAAATGACCTCCTGTGATGAGCGAAGGTGTATGTAGGTCTTTTTGTTGACTTATCTTTTTGGGGGGGCTCCTTGGATATTGTAACAGTTTATTATGCATTAGTTTTGTGTCCTGTTTTTGATCATGTTAATGCTTTCTTATCTTTCCTAAATCTAGTACGATCGTCCTTTTGTCAATAATATTGTTGTAAATATTCAAGATTTTACATATATGACAGCAGAAGGTAAGACAGCTTTTATTCTTTATAGTTGTTCATAAAACAAAATCTCATTTCTTCTTTTTGGGTCAAGATTCACCTTCATCACTATTTAAAGGGGTTGTGCCAAGTTTTCCCGGGATAGGGGTTAAATAACTGATCACTGGGGTCTGACCGCTGGGACCCCCACCGATACTGCTCCCCCAATCTGATGGAGAGGTGGGTCGAGTATGCACCCTGCCGCTCCTTTCTTTACCTTTGGGACCGCTGCAAATAGCAGAGCGCTGTACTCAGCTATCTCCGGCAGTGTCGTAGAGAATGAATGGAGCAGCAGAGCCTGACCTGATGCTCCATCAGATTGGGGGGGAAAGGGACCCCCATTCTAGGGATCTGTGTGGGTCCCAGCAGTTAGACCCCCAGCGATTAGTTAGATAGGGGATAACTTGCATACTTGGCACGACCCCTTTAACACGCATTCTACGGCAGACATGAGAATGTCCTCTGTAGATTTCTACTGTAAAATACATGTCAGATTTTTTTGGTAGGCATATCTGTGACATGTGAATCTCCTTCACGTATTGATTTTTTGCCACATGCTGCTGTTCTTTAATGTCATGTCCAATCCCTTATGATTTCTTCTTAAGCATTGAATTTTTCATCCCTTGACTTTGAAGCCTTAAGCAAGTTTTAGGAGTTCTAGGAACTGTTTTTAACGTGCACAGTAGGGAACTGTGGCTACAACAGCCACATGATATCCACAATGTATTGCGATCTGAAAGTCAGTAAAATATTGGGATCGTTCCTGGGGGGCCCCCCCCCCCCCCCGTTCCCAAACAGTGCGTAGAAAATATAGATGTAACCACACAGGTGGATGCCACCAAAATCTAATCCAGAATAACAAAGGAAAATGAACAGGGGCGGACTGGCCATAAACCCTACAGGGAAATTTTCTGGTGGGCTGATGCCCAGGGGGCCACGGAGAATGTAACGATCTGACACTCCCAGCTTTAATTAATGAGCATCAGGTATTTATGTAACCGGCCAGGTACCACAAGTGCCCTGCTCAATTCAACTGTATCACCATTATCAGGATGGTGATACAGTTGAAGCCCATGGCTTCCTGCCCTGCTGTTTACCCTTAGAAAATGGGCACTAGGCTTAAATTCTATGAGGCAGTGTGGAGACGATACAGGGACACAGGCATCTAAGGCCTCAGACTGGAAGAGATTGTATGGCCGACCTCACCCATTTGTGTTGGCCCTGCCTAATTGTGTTGCCCCACCTTTTGCCAATTTGGTTGGGTCACTTTTAGTTTTTTCCAGGGCCACTTTAAGTTCCCAGTCCGCCCTTGAATGTGTAGTTATGTAATTTATTTTAAAAATGTAACTTTGTTAAAACTCCTTTTTTAAAATGGTTTTCCACATTTGGGGGTCTTTTGGTCTGAACTGTAATCCTAGGAAACAAGCCTGCCGATCATCTGTTCTGCACTAGCTCCGGAGCTGGAACTACCGCTCATTGTATAGTGGATTGAGCTGGTTACTACCACACTGCTTCCATTGACAGAGTTGTATAGTTCCAGAGCTACTGCAGAATTCTGAAACAGCTGATAGGCAGGATGTTGGACCCCCGCCAATCGCACATTGATGGCCTATCCTGAAGATAGGCTATCACTTGTGACCTATCCTCAGGATGGGTGATTAGTATTAGTTTGGTGGGGTTCGGCAGCCGGGACCCCTGCCGATCAGCTGTTTGAGAAGGCACTGGCGCTCATGTGAGCTCCACAGCCTTCTCTGTGCTTACCATTGTATAGCAGCTGTGCTCGCTATCGCAGCTCAGCCCTTTTAACTTCAATGGAGCTGAGCTGCTGCTAGGCCATGTGACCGATTAACGTGTCGTTATTGGCCTAGTAAAAGCTGAGAGAAGACCACAACGCTACTGCAATCCCTGCTGCCTTCTCAAACAGCTGATTGGCGAGGGTCCCGGGTGTCGGATCCCCTCCAATCAGAGACTGATCACCTATCCAGAGAATAGGTCATCAGTTGTAATGTCTGGGAAAACCCCCTCAAGCTTTTTCCATTAGATAAGTTAGGTATATATGTATGTCAAGCTATAGTAGAAGTAATTAAATTAAATGGTCACAAACGTTTCTAACAACTTTGCATAAATCAATAGTACAAGCAACCCTGAGAAACTTTGTAATATAACCTATCAGAAAAATGTCTAGTTTCGATGCTTTAACAGCATGTGAAATGATCTATCCAATCCCTTTAACAGCAAGAAAAGCCTGCATTTATTTCCCCGGGGAAAAAACATTGAACTGGTAAAAAATGTTAGTGTAAAAAAGTCTGTAAATCATTTTGTCTAGTGTCAATCAGTGGAGTAACTAAAATGGCTGCTGTCACATTCCTAAACAAGGAATCTGCATTAATCACACAGCAGGAGTCAGGACATTCCTTGTTCAGGAATGTGACTCCACTGATTGCCCTTAGACAAAACGAGCCCTTATAAATAATAAAATTAATTTTGGATTGTATTTACATTATCATGTTTCTTGCTGATTTGTCTACTTCTAGTTTACTGAAGGGAGTAGGTGTAATTAATTTATGCATTTTTCCTACAGGTCGACGTCCTTGGACCTTTGAAGGAACTACTTTGGAGGATGGGGTATTTGATTTGTATTAATTTATATAAATCGCCTACTACCTTTATCGCAAGTAAATGTAGTCGACCGTTAAGTTATTCCTTACCAGTTAGTAAGAACTTTAACCTCTTAAGTCATGTTAAAATTGGAAAAACCCTCCCAAAAAGTCACTTTTTTTATTTTAGATTTTTAATATGTGTCTGCAGTAAATCTTATTGGCGCACAACTCAGGGGACCCTATTGCATTTTTAACCCCTTAGTGACATAATTAATTTTATCCTTAAGGATAATAAGGCTCCATTCACACGACCGTATGTTGTCCGCAAAAAAACGGATCCGTTTTTTTGCGGATTAGATGCTGTCCCATTCACTTTTTTTCCATTGCACAGCTCAGCAAAAAAAAATGAAACATGTCCTATACTTGTCAGTGAAAATCAGGACATGGCCCTATTGAAGTCTATGGATCAGCAAAAAAAACGGAATGCAATCTGTTTTTTTGCGGACACGGATCCGTTTTTTTGCGGACAACATACGGTCGTGTGAATGGAGCCTAAAAGGATATTTTCCCCATTTGTGTTCTAGGAGTCATAACTTTTAAATTTTTTCTTCTAATTTTTTTATTTGTTTATTTTGCGGGATTAGTTGTAGCTTTTTTAGGAATCATTTTGGGGTGTGTGTGTGTCTATATAATTAAATAACTATCATTCAGGAGATATCAGCAGCTAAAGCAGCCCTCCCCCTCCACTTTCTGCCCGAGCTCAGGTCAGGCAGAACAGTTAGGTGGTTAAAGGGGTTTTCCAAGACTTTGACCTATCCTCTGGAACCCCTTTGTTTGACACGGTTGGTGCCTGTGCTGTGACTCTCAATCATTGGTGGTCCAACGTTAATATGTTATATCCAGTCAGTGTGTATTACAAAGTCATGCATTCCACTAGTAATGCATGATTTTGCTAACGGTCTATGGGCCAGATTTATCATTAGCTAAAGTCACTTTGATGGAATGAAAAAGGCCCCAAAAAATGCGTAATCGGTAAAATTGCACATTTTTTGGGGACTTTTTCAAGCTCTGCACTAAGCTCTCCAGTTTTGTGAAAGGGCGTGTTGTCTTATGTAAATGAACCTCTAGACAGATTTACTACTGGGACTATTTAAAAAGTCCCAAAAAAATGCGCAATTTCACTCCGGGGGGGACCATGCTTATCTTATGCGACTTTTTAATAGAATATGCGACTTTTTTGTAAAGACGTGCGACTTTTGTAAAGCCGCTTACTGAAGGATAAACTGCTGCCATCAAGCCACATTTATCACAGTATTAAAGGACTATTAATAAATCTGACTAGGCAGAAGTGACTTTGGGCTTATGTAAAAGTGGAGTAAGATGTAAGTGTAAAGATAAATCTGGCCCCATGTCTTATAATTGCGTGGTAGCAGGGAGGAGGCAAGAAAATACTTACCTCCATGCAGCTACTCTCCTCTCATGTGCGTGAAGCTGCCAGCACCGCGATTTCCGGATGGACTGACATTGCGCGGCTTCACACACAGGAGAGGAGTGCAGTTGCTGGGAGGACACTGGGATCCCCTTCAAACATTAAAATGGGGGCTTTGCATCCCTTGTTTAAATGGACCTGTGTGCTGCTGCTGTATTCACTGTCTATGGGACTGCCATGTACAGCAATCCCCGGTACCAGCGGGTCACACTTTCCATGCACTCCTCCCCCTCCCCTTCTGCTGCCACAAACTGAGAATTGTAAAAGTGGCAATGGCTGGACCCTCAGACTGCCTGCTTCATCAGGTACAGCAGCTCATACAATGCTCTAATGTCAGCAGGCCACGCACAGTGGGTTCTCTCACAAACACTGCAGGCCACTGTCTGAGGTGAGATAATCATTGTGCTTCATGGCAGATACGGCCCTGAGGAGAAGGTGTGATGAGTAATGACTACTATTCGACACATAATTGCTGAGGCTTGGTAATTTACAGGACATTACAGTGGCCACTGTTGGGGGAAAAGGGAGTGTCATATGCGGACTAACTCCTTCAGCCACTGTGACGTCTCGGTCTGTCACAGCTGAGGTAATGTATGGAGGGGCTGGCAGAGGTGAGCCCGCTCCATATGCGGTGGGGCCTTCTGTATAATACAGCAGGCACCCGGCTGCAATGACAGGGAATGGCGATCATGCCGAACCCTGTCATTTAACCGCTCAGATGCTGCGATCATCATCGATCGTGGCATCTGTGAGGTACGGCAGAGGGATGCGGCTCCCTCTCCCTTCCGATCGGAGCCCCCGCAGTGACATTGTGGGGCTCTGATCGGTTACCATGGCAGCTTGGACGCATCTAAAGCCAGGCCTGCCAATGGTAAGCTCCCTGCTAAGCTGTGCACGAGGCATGGCTCAGCTGGAAACGTGTCAAAATTGCAAAAGGGATAAAGGATCAAAAGATGTATTCCCTTAAGGGGTTTAAAAGTTATTATAAAAGTAAAAAAAAAAAAATTTAAGTATTAAAAGCTTAAGGGGTTTTCCGGGCTTTTACTTTTGATGACCTATCAACAGGAAGAGGTGACCGTGTGCGCCTTCTCCTCATACGATCTGATATTGATGAGCTATCCTGAGGATAGGTCATCAATAGTAAAAGGACGGACAACGCCTTTAAATCGCCCCCTTTCCCAATTTGACATAAAAAAATATATAAACAATAAAAAAATAAACATATCAGGTAACGCTGCATCTGGAACGTAGCTGCATCCAAAGTGAAGCTGTGAGCACGGTAATGGGGAAAAAAAATGAAAAACACATGATACAACAGTTTTTAGTTCCCTTTTCCCTCTCAAAAGTTGAATAGCAGTGATCAAAAAGTTGTATGTACTACAAAGATAGTACCAATGAAAACTACACTCCGTCCCGCAAAAAACAAGTCCTCATACAGTTCTATGGAAAGAAATATAAAAAAAGTTATGGCTGTCAGAAAATGGCGATGCAAAGAAAATATTAGATTTTTTTTTCCAAAAGTTTGTATTACTTTTTATTACATTTATTACTAAGTTTGGTATCACTATATTCGTATTGAGCCGCAGAATAAGGACATCATGTCATTTTTAGCGTACAGTGAAAGCCATGATGTCAAAACCCCAAGAACCTTGGTGGAATTTTTTATTTATTTTTTCCAATTTAACTACGCAAAAAATTTTTTCCTCATTTTCCAATAACAAACATGGTAAATGAAATGGTGCCCTTAAAAACCTAACTGATCCTGCAAAAAATAAGCCCTCATATGGCTAGATGAACAGAAGATTAAAAAAAGTTATGGCTATCAGAACGTAGGGAGGAAAAACATAAGATGGGCCTGGTACTTAAAGGGATTCTGTCACCAGTTTTCACCCCTGTGAGCTAAACATATGCTCATGGTCTCTTCATGATTCCTAATGTGGGCTTATAAATGCGATCTGTAGCTTACCGTAGTTTTGGCAAAAAACAGGTTTTATTAACCTGTCAGTCATAAAAATAAGGTGCCCAAGGGGAGGTCCAGGGATGCAGAGTGCCCGGCTGCAGCCATCGCCGTTGGTGCCCAGCTCCGCCTTGCCAGAGTTCTGTGCCGCCTCTCCCTCCCTCCCCCTCCTCCCGCTGTGAAATGCCGCGCGTGCGCACAGGCTCAGCCTGATGTGCCCGTACGGACTGCTTGGATGCCTCTTCTCTAGCGAAGTGCCGGCGCGAGAGCACTACACTAGAAGAAGCCGATGCCAGCAGTTCGTGCGCATCAGGCTCAGCTCAGCATGAACTGCTGGCATCGGCTTCTTCTAGCGTAGTGCGCATGCGCCGGCACTTCGCTACAGAAGAAGCATCCAAGCAGTCCGTATGGGCGCATCAGGCTGAGCCTGTGCACACGCGCTGCATTTCACAGCGGGGGGAGGGAGGGAGAGGCGGCAAAGAGAAGTAGGAGGCGGCACAGAACTCTGGGAAGGCGGCGCTGGGCACTAACGGCGATGGCTGCAGCCGGGCACTCTGCATCCCTGGACCTCCCCTTGGGCACCTTATTTTTATGACTGACAGGTTAGTAAAACCTGTTTTTTGCCAAAACTAAGCTACAGATCGCATTTATAAGCCTACATTAGGAATCATGAAGAGACCCTATGCATGAGCATATGTTTAGCTCAAAGGGGTGAAAACTGGTGACAGAATCCCTTTAAGGGATTAAAACTCTTATAACATGGCCACTTATGGAAAACTTAATCCCTGACAATCTTTTTAACCTCCCAATGAAAAAAAAAGCCATTACAAAGCTTTGTATGCTGAAAAATAAAGGGGAAGATTTATCAAAACTGGAGTAAAGGAAAACTGGCTTAGTTGCCTATAGCAACCAATCTGATCCCACCTTTCATTTTTCAGAGCTCCTTTGGAAAATAAAATGTGGAATATGATTGGTTGCTATGCAAGTTTTTGATAAATCTCCCCCAAAGTTCTTTCTATTGGAAAGGGTCTGAAAGAACATCTGTGATCAACCCAATTAAACCAGGCATACCACCTGGTAGGGTTGATCATGCTGAGGGCAACGACCTCTGTCTTGTACCAACCTGATCTGTCAGTTAGAGAAAATGCTACTGTTATATTCATGCTAATCCCCCTTAGAGCATAAATCATCACTCTTCCGATGCCTTGCAATGAAATCTAGTGTATGTGTCGGCAAAAGTTCAATCGGCGTAGTTCAGGGGGCAGCGGTAAGCCCTGAAATGATTTAGGCTTCTTTCACACGAGTGTGGTGGATTAGGTCCGGATGCGTTCAGGTGCGTTCAGTGAAACTCGCACCATTTTGCAAGCAAGTTCAGCCAGTTTTGTCTGCGATTGCATACAGTTGTTCATTTTTTCCCCTGCGGGTGCAATGCGTTTTGATACGTTTTTCGTGCGCGTGATAAAACCTGAAGGTTTACAAACAACATCTCTTAGCAACCATCCGTGAAAAACGCATTGTACCCGCACTTGCTTTCAGATGCAATGCGTTTTTCCCTTAAGACCCATTCACTTCTATGGGGCCAGGGCTGCGTGAAAAACGCTGAATATAGAGCATGCTGCGTTTCTCACGCAATGCAGAACTGATGCGTGAAAAAAATACATTCATGTACTCAGACCCATTGAAATGAATGGGTCAGGATTCAGTGCGGGTGCTATGCGTTCATGTCAGGCACTGCACCCGCACGGAAAACTCGCTCATGTGAAAGAGGCCTTATTGTTTAAAATGACACCTCAGTGAATGGCCTTTATGAAATGTATGCAGAAAGTGAACAAGCCCTTTAAACTGTATAGTTTTGAGTAGTGGCATGCTGGCTCAGTGCTTAGCCCTATTGCTTTGGAGCACTGGGGGGTCCTAGATTTTAATCTGACCAGGGGCAATATCTGTATGTGTTTGGTCTGATTCACACAGTCAGTGATTGGTCAGTTATTGCCATCAGTGATTGTGAGCCAAAACCAGAAGTGAGGCCTACACAAAGATTGGGTATAATGGAAAGATTTGCCCCTGTTCTGTGTTTTTGGATCTGTACCTGGTTGTGGCTCACAATCACTGACATGTAAATAAGGCCTAGTTCACACCTCAGTGATTTCCATCAGTGCTTTTCAGCTAAAACAAGGTGCGGGTCCAAAACGCAGAACGAGTGCATATCTTTCCATTCTACCTTATCGATGGTTGCTCCATTCCTGGTTTTGGTTTAAAAATCACTGGTGGAAATCACTGAAGTGTGGACTAGGCCTAAGGGCTCATGCACACAAACGTATTTTGTTTCCATGTCCGTTCCGTTTTTTTTGCGGACCATATGCGGAACCATTCATTTCAAAGGGTCCGCAAAAAAATGAAAGTTACTCCCTGTGCATTCCGTTTCCGTATGTCCGTTCTGCAAAAAAAATAGAACATATCCTATTATTGTCCACATTACGGACAAGGATAGGACTGTTCTATTAGGGACCAGCTGTTCCGTTCCGCAAAATATGGAATGCATACGGACGTCATCTGTATTTTTTGTGGACAGCAAAATACATACGGTCGTGTGCATGAGCCCTAGGCCTGTATTCACACAGTCAGTGTTTGTCAGTGACTGTGCGCTAAAACCAGGAGTGGGTCAAACACCGAACAGGAGAAAATTTGTGGGCCCTGTGACGTATAAATTTGTGGGCCCTGTGACGTATACAATGCCTCAGAATATGTTGGTGCAATAAAAAAAGCTAATAATTTACTAGTTGAAATGAGTAAATGAGCCCTCAGCTATCAAGTTAGGATCTAATGAATCTGTTGTACATGCTGCAGTTCTTTATTATACCCTATTTATTGCTTGTTTTGCTAACTTGGTGCTTTATTTTTTCTTTTTTTAAGTGCTCAGAAGAGATTAGTGAAGAGGTCGTCAGTGGTAATGATTTTTTTTTTCTTATAAACTTAAAGGAGGACATTTATCACCTGTATAGATGTGCCACAATTATTATTAATTGTGGCACATATTACTCCAATGGGAGATAGATTAAGACTGTTGTGTAAAACGTCCCTCGGAGTATATACCGTATTTTTCGCTTTATAAGACACACCAGATGATAAGACGCACCACAGATTTTAGAGGAGGAAAATAAGAAAAAAATATTTTTCATTAGACCTCATATCAGATCCTCAGATCAGACCCCATATCAGGACAACATATCAGACCCCCATATCAGCCCTCCATGTCAGAACCCATCAGACCTCAAATCAACCCTTTATTATTAACCCCCATCAGACCTCAGATCAGCCCTTTATTATTAACCCCATCAGACCTCAGATCAGCCCTTTATTATTAAACCCTATCAGACCTCAGATCAGCCCTTTATTATTAACCCCTATCAGACCTCAGATCAGCCCTTTATTATTAACCCCTATCAGATCTCAGATCAGCCCTTTATGATTAACCCCTATCAGATCTCAGATCAGCCCTTTATGATTAACCCCTATCAGATCTTAGATCAGCCCTTTATGATTAACCCCTATCAGACCTCAGATCAGCTCTTTATTATTAACCCCTATCAGACATCAGATCAGCCATTTATTATTAACCCCTATCAGACCTCAGATCAGAATAAAATAAAAAACTCCTCTTACCTCTCCTGTGCCGCGGCTCCGCTCCGGGTTGGCGTCTCGCTCTCCTGTCTTCTCCGGCCCGCGATGCACTGTCACCTGAAAGTGTGCAGCGTCAGGTCATAGTGCGCGCACTACGTCCTAACGCTGTATGGGGTCAGGACAGTGCAACGCCGGCCCAATCAAAGAAGACCAAGGAGAGTGAGTGCCAGAAGCTTCTTCCCCGCTCCATGCACCTAAACCTGACTCTGTATGTTCTTCAGTACTCAGTAGAATGCTGTAGACCAGGGGTGCACAACCTGCGGCCCTCGATACCATTCTGTGCGGCCCCCAAACATCTGGTAAAAGACCTGTAGGTCTATGTCTTATAGCTTATTACATGTATCTTTCATGTATTCTCTTATTAGATGGGAGTCCTAGAACTGTAACTAGACATGTATAGTATATACTGTATGTTCAATATGGCAAAAACACAGTATTTCAGTTGGTTATACCCCTTTAAGTTTTCTTTTCGGCCCTTGGAATTGGTTCAGGCCGACAATGTGGCCCCCAACCAGAAAAGGTTTTGCACCCCTGCTGTAGACTGACTCTCATTAGCCATGATCAGTTAGAGCAGTGATGGCGAACCTATGGCACGGGTGCCAGAGGCGACCCACAGAGCCCTCTCTGTGGGCACTTGCACAGCAGAAAAAGTCTACGATGTACCAATATACCTTAGACTTTTCCTGCCATTCATCAGCACAGGGCACACTATGGACAGCACAGGCAGCGCATTAAATGTAGGCTATTAAGCTGTTATAGCTAAATGATGCAGTACATGTAAGATATACTATATTGGACTGTATTGTTCAGGTTAAATTCCCGTGTTGGCACTTTGCGATAAATAAGTGGGTTTTGGGTTGCAGTTTGGGCACTCGGCCTCTAAAAGGTTCACCATTACTGAGTTAGAGTGTTGCTATGAAGACGTATACTGTTTTCTAGTAAAACTAAATCTCTCTCCCTGATAAAGTATATCGCAAAAATGCTTCATATTCCTCTCCCTGCACTATATTAAAGGGGTTGGCTTCCTTTCGGGAGGTTTTGGCAAACGCCCCTTGTGGTCAGACCTGCAAAAGGGAAGCATACTTACTTGCTTCCTGCAACTGGGTCCCCACTCTTTCACTCCCTGTCCGCAGCTGGTTCACTGAGATCCCCGCTGTCAACATTCACTTGACTCTGCTGCAGCGGTGACCTACTTACCTTGGACCAGGTCAGTTGGTTACGTGACACAAGAGAGGCAGGTCACTGCTGTGGCCAGAGATTGGCTGTAGCAGTGTCAAACCAAGTGTTGAAAGCGGAGACCCCAAGCAAGGCAGCCAAGGCTGGGGAGCAAAGTGTCCAGGACTAAACGGCAGGGGAGCATGTAAGTATGCTGCCCCTTTTTCAGGTCTGGCCATGAGTAGGGATTGCTAAACACACCCCCAAAAGTGGCCAACGCCTTTTAAAAATAAACTGAAATGACAGGTATACTTTAACATCAAGAATTGTCTGCACATTTGGTATGTTCTACATTTTTACTTCTTGATCTCTCCTAGAAACTGAAGCCATTGGTGTGGATACTCAGTTGGTGCTGCCTAAGGTGAATATATTTTATTTCAAATAAAAAAGATGTTTCTATGCACGTAGTGCTAAGAACGGTACAAGCTGCGACCAATGGAACACATTTAAATGCCCGCAAGTAGAAAATGATTAAACGTCCAGGACATATATTGGTTTGTAGTCTACATTTATTGTACATACATACGGTACATACATTTTATAACCTTTTTGTAGACTCTTCAGCTATGTATTAGTAATGTGACTCCATCTTACACTGTACGGCATTCACAAGATAGTTATTAGCTGACAGCTATCTCTCCCGTCCCCAAAATACATATGCATGCGTTAGAGTATGTTCACACTTTTTTAAATACAGGTTGGAAAAATCTGTGTTTACTGCAGTATCTATGTAAAAAATGTAAGGGTCAGTCACATGTTTGTAGTTTGAATGCAGTGGATCTGATTGTGAATTAGTCCCATTTAGTGGTGCTGATCCTTGTGCAAGATAGAAAAAAGATTGAGATTGCTCGGTGGTTGATACCTTTAATGGCTGACTGAAAAGATGATGACAAAATTGCAAGCTTTTGAGGCTACGTGGGCCTCTTTGTCAGGCATCTTTTAAGACAGTATCTGAAGATTCACATATTTATAAATATAAGAATCTTCAGATACTGTCTTAAGGGACCCCTATGCCCATATAAATTGCAGCAGGGATTCCCATTGAGAACAATGAAAGGTCGATTCTATGTGGATTAAATCCTCAAGGAAAGGGTCCATTCACACGTCCGAATTGCGGACCCATTAGTTTCAATGGGGACAGACGATGTCCCGGTCGGGTCCGCAATTACGGATCTGCACTTCTGGTTCCGCAATCGCGTTCCCGAAAAAAATAGAACATGTCCTATTCTTGTCCGCAATTGTGGACAAGAAAAGGCATTTTCTATGAGAGTGCCGGCGATGTGCGGTCCGCAAATTGCGGAACGCACATCGCCGATGTCCGTGTTTTGCCTATCCGTGGACCCAAAGAGAGGCTGTGTCAACATACCCTGCCAAACTCCTCCTGTGATGCCTTAGCTCACCAAAAACAAAAGGATTGGGCATGTTAAAAAAGCAACAACCCAGAGTTGGGAGACCCCATACACATAAGATGGTTAACTGGTCCCACCAAAATCGGTGCATGTGGCTCATATAGATCTAAGGCTAATTTCACATTGTCCATATTTTGGTCAGTATTTTGCATCAGTATTTGTAAGCCAAAACTAGGAGAGTAGCCTACAGAGAAAAACCGAGATGGAAAGTGTAGCTGACTGGACCCTGTACCAGAGTCTGCCCCAGTTTCCTGGAAGAGACTGCTTGCTCGCCTCCTGCCCTGCGACTATGGCCCCATGTATGCTTGTCCTGTTTGAGCGGTGATACCCCAGATAGCTCTGCTATGGAGCCCATTCGTATAATGAAAGACTATGGGAAAGACTTTAGCTCCATGGCAATTGAACTGGATATGTGTGGTCTGAGCGCCATTCAATAATGTGCGCTCAGACCTAAGCTATCTGGGGATATGTTGCATGTATATGTTTTATGTAGTAATTGTAACATTGTGTAATTTTATGATCTTTTGCAACCATGTGCTCAATGGAGTCTGCCTCTATCCTTGGATATATTGAGCGCTCAGATCCAAGCCATCTGGGGATATGTTACATGTCTGTGTACTGTAAAGGGTGGGACATTGTGTATTGAATAGTGATGTCTGTCCTATTGTCCCCACATGTGTATTGGCGATTTCCCTTTGTCCTGAGAGATAATTGAATGACTCCTCAATTGTCTCCAGGACAGAAGACATTGTGTATTCTCCTGCCTGTGATGATTGCATTACCCATGTAGGGTGATTGTATCACAGGCAGAGGGGAGGGATATGCTGGGGGTGTCTGTATTGTCCCAATGTGTGTGATTGGCTGCTGTATCCCGTGTCGCAGTCTTCCTTCTGGTCCTCTAGGGGAGTGTCCACCAGGTGGGAGACCTGGATAAATACCGGGCAGGTAGCCCTCAATAAAAGAAAGAAGAGTTCCTGTTTAACCCTCAAAGTGAAGTGTCGTCTCATTATTGGGGGAGGAGTTATTGGATGCTGTTCCAGTCTGACTGCTAGGAGTGCAAACCTATTTGTATGGTTCCTATTCAACTGTCTACAGCATTCAGAGGCTTGAGAGGATTCGTAGGCTTCTCAGGTTCGGTGATTGAGGTGTCGGCTAGAGCGCTTGGAATCCTCAAGAAGCGCTAGGAGCATCTTTCAACGGAGGTACCCAGTCGGGGTGCCAGGCGATCCGTTACAGAAAGATTTTCACTTCTTCCATGTTCTGGGCCCACTTTTGGTTTTGGCTTGCAATTACTACTGCTAAATTCTGACTGTGGAAAGTGACCTAATGTGTATGGTAGGCTTAAAGAACCAAAGAACCACTCCAACACAATGTTTTATTCTCTGGACCATTAGAAAGGTACATGATGTAAATTGTTGGGTAGGTGGTCTTTTTAACAGTTGACTGTATGTGTGAGTTATAACCTCCCTTCTAATCCTCAGCTGTCATGTGACCAACACTCTGCTCTTTCAACTGACACCGGACAGGACTTCGATATACATTCCTAGGAGAATGAGATTGAGGCTCCCATAGGAATACATAGAGAAACTGACTTCCTGTCTACACATAAGATGCTGTGTAAGGCCTCATTCACACGACCGTTGTTTGATTCCGTGTCCGTTGTGCTGTTTCTCGTGATTTTCTGCGGACCCATTGGTTTTCAACCGCATCTGTGGTCCGTGATTCCAGTCCGTCAAAAAAATATAACCTGTCCTATTCTTGTCCGTGAAAATCGTTTCACGGACCCATTCAAGTCAATGGGACTGTGAAAAAATGCGGATGGCCATCTGTGTGTCATCCGCGTTACGCATCCGTTTTTTTTGCGGATCCCTTGGCAGGCAGTTGGCAAAAATTGTCGGCCTGTCTTTTGGTAAAATCTTTTGGGTCATGTCCGCTAAAAAAAACGGAAGACACACGGAAACACAACGGAAGCAGAAACTGACACGGAACAACGGAACCCCGTTTTGCAGACCGCAAAAAAATACTGTCGTGTGCATGAGGCCTTACTTGGAGAGTCAGAGTGTTGGTCATATGACACAGTTGAGGATTAGAAGGGTGGATATAACTCATAAATACAGTCTTTGGTAAGATTACTTTGACTACAGTTAACATCATGTACCTTTCTAACAGGTCAGAGAATAAAAGTTTTTGTGGGAGTGCTTCTTTAGGCTGTAGGTACATAGCATGATCCTAGTGCAAGTTTCTGTAGGCATTTAATTATTTGATACATTAATCTTTATGAATATACATTCTATAGAAATGTATGTAAAAACATAATTTGTATAGTGGGAGAGTGTGTGCCATTATGGGGACATTTCACAATAAATGACTAGTGCTAGGATTTGATTTAGGGGGGCTGAATTTGCAGGGCTTCTTTCAAAAATACCAAGTACACCCCTCCAAAAATGTGTGGAAACACCCTAAAAGTAGTATTCTTATCATACTGATAGACATGCCATAAATATTCCCTGCTTCCCCTGTATGAACTGCTTGGATGTTTTCCCAATTTTCACTGAATGGAAACAGTTGTGCACATGAGCGGCCACCTCTCCATTTATTCCTCCCTTGCCTGTGGGACTCTAGTTCTGGATATGAGTATTCCTCCTTTCCTGCCTGTGGGACTCTAGTTCTGGATATGAGTATTCCTCCTTTCCTGCATGTGGGACTCTAGTTCTGGATATGAGTATTCCTCCTTTCCTGCATGTGGGACTCTAGTTCTGGATATAAGTATTCCTCCCCTGCATGTGGGACTACACTTTTGGATATAGGTATTCTACCGCTTCATGTGGGACTCCAGTTCTGGATATAGGTATTCCACCACTGCATGTGGGACTACACCTCTGGATATAGGTATTCTACCGCTTCATGTGGGACTCCAGTTTTGGATATAGGTATTCCAACCCTGCATGTGGGACTCCAGTTCTGGATATGAGTATTTCTCCTCCCCTGCGTGTAGGACTCCAGTTCTGGATATAAATATTCCACCCCTGCATGTGGGACTCCAGTTCTGGATATGAGTATTCCTCCTCCCCTGCATGTGGGACTCCAGTTCTGGATATAGGTATTCCACCCCTGCATGTGGGACTCCAGTTCTGGATATAAGTATTCCACCCCTGCATGTGGGACTCCAGTTCTGGATATAAGTATTCCACCCCTGCATGTGGGACTCCAGTTCTGGATATAAGTATTCCACCCCTGCATGTGGGACTCCAGTTCTGGATATAAGTATTCCTCCTCCCCTGCATGTGGGACTCCAGTTCTGGATATAAGTATTCCTCCACTGCATGTGGGACTCCAGTTCTGGATATAAGTATTCCTCCTCCCCTGCATGTGGGACTCCAGTTCTGGATATAAGTATTCCTCCTCCCCTGCATGTGGGACTCCAGTTCTGGATATAGGTATTCCACCACTGCATGTGGGACTCCAGTTCTGGATACAAGTATTCCTCCTCCCCTGCATGTGGGACTACACTTCCTGATATAGACATCATGGACTGTGCTCTCTGAAATCCTGGGACAGCTCGCGTCAGTGCGAAGTCAGTTTACTGATGCAGCTGGCCACAGTGGGCAGTGTACAGTGCATGCCCGGGCCCGGCACTGACGCGAGCTGTCGCGGGATTTCAGAGAGCAGAGCCCATGTCAGGGCACTGGGCTGGCTTACATTGAAACATGGGAGGAGCGATAACGGCATTCTCAGGAGAACATGTGCACTTGCATTCAGAGAGGAACGCCCCGGGGCACTTGCAGCTCATTTGCATATATCTTCAAACGTTGTTTATTCAACATCAAATGTACAGAAATAAGAAAGAAAGGTACGATGTGTTAACTGTTTGTCACCTACAGGAGAGTGATAACAGTCCAAAGTAGGTGACAGAATCCCTTTAATACAAGTCACTGACTAATGTATTGTGATTGTCCATATTTCCTCCTTTGCTGACTTTTTCCATCACATTATACACTGCTCGTTTCCATGGTTATGACCATACAGCAATCCAGCAGAGGTGGCCGTGCTTGCACACTAAAGGAAAAAGGATCAGCCTCCCTGGCGGCCAGGACCGTGGGAGCCACCTAGTCTGGTGTTTTTTTTTTCTGTAGTGTGCAAGCACGACCACTGCTGCTGGATTGCAGGGTGGTCATAACCACGGAACCGAGCATAGAGATGAAAACATGAATGAAGCCAGCACAGGAGGCAATGTGGTTAATCACAATACATTAGTAAGTGCCTGGTATTAACTTTATCTACATAATACATGCTGAAATTGAGTTCATGGAGCATTGTTGCCTCTGGACTTTGGTTTCCTTCCGCACTCCAGAAACATAGGGATACCTGATGTATGTTTGTTTGCACTGGGGGACTGATCCTATGGGAGAGGGACTGATAACAGCCTCTGCACAGTGCTAAGGAATATTCTGGTGCCAATGTATTTTCCAGATATTCTAGTTAATTGCAGCTCTAAAGGACTTTGCTGTCGGACACTTTGAGGTGCTTTTAATGATATGGAGTGGAATATGACCTACTTCCTCGATGTGTTTTTGTGTTTTCCTTTAGAAAATGCCATCTGTTAGAAAAAGTCAAGGTTTGATTCGAAGGAAATGGAAATCTTGTGATTTACCGGTAGTGGTTAACTCGCCATGTTCAAAAAAGAAATCATCTACCACTTTTGAAGTAAGCATTTGCATTCTTGTACTTCTAATATACTACTCTCTGCTTTTTCTAATGCTTTTGTACCCCATAGAGCAGGCATCCTCAAACTGCGGCCCTCCAGCTGTTGCAAAACTACAACTCCCAGCATGCCCGAACAGCCTACAGGTATCAGCCTACAGCAGGGCATTGTGGGAGTTGTAGTTTTACAACATCTGGAGGGCCGCAGTTTGAGGATGCATGCCATAGACTTGCAGTGATGGGCAACGTGCGGCTCTCCAGCTGTTGCTAAACTACAACTCCCACCATGCCCTGCAGTAGGCTGATAGCTATAGACAGGCTTTGCATGCTGGGAGTTGTAGTTCTGCAACAGCTGGAGAGCCGCACGTTGCCCATCACTGCCATAGAGTATTATCCCGCACAGTTTATATCCTAAATTTAAAGTGAAAAAACGATGTCAGAGTAAAGGTATTACTAAAAAATACAATTCATCCCAGAAAAATAAAAACCTCTCGTATGGCTACAGTGACAAATTAGAAAAAAAATGTATATTATCAGAAAAAGATCATAAGAATTGTTATTTCATGGGGAATATAAGTATTCCGTTAGACATGTCAGGAGAGATTACATGTCCTGTTTAATGTGCATTTTTATTTCTGTCTTCAGGTTGAACCGTTTTGTGGCCAAACCTCTGCCTTAATGGAACATAATGCTAATGGTAACACTTTCTTTTTGAGAACCGTTTCAAGTACTAGGTTTAGCCATTTTAAAGATTGTCCAGCCCAAAAAATGTAAAATAGCATGTGACACTGTGACATTGCTTTCTGGGTCCCTCACTGGTCTCAGTATCTTTGCCTCCTGTGATGTGTCGAGGACTCCAGTGGTGATAGCTGTGATTGGCTGCAGTAATCACATGTTATTGTCATGACCAGAGCGGGATCTGGGAAACGGGGTGGAGGTGGGGGGGTTGGATCAGTGTAAGTTTTTCATAAACAATTTTAAGGGGTTGGACAGCTCCTTTAACGTTCAGCTTTTGATATTTTCCAGAACACAAAAAAATATCACCACAAAATAGTGGCTTGAGCCTTATGAAAAAGAACGTGCCTGTTGCTTTGCCAGTCAACAGTACCATTTACGAACAAATGAAGAGATTTATGGAGCGGAACAACAAAGAATGTTTTTCAGACTCTTCGGTAAAGTACGCTGTCTGTCAAGAAGATGGCAGTGGATCTTCAGACAGTGAAGAAGCAAGCTACTCTGAACCAGGGAATAAGACTCTTGGGGATTATTATCCACAAATGATTGAGAGCCTCTGCAGCCTGTTGGATTTTCAAGTGAAAAACCAAATAGCTGATAATATTGTCCGGCATTACAAGCGCCTCATTTTGCGGAAGAACATATTAGAAATGAAAATGGTCAACAGAAGCACGTCCAGGTCTTTTAATAGGACGTACACAATATGCCCTGCACCCAGTTCAGAGAAAATTGCAACTGCTCCTAAGACTTCTGTTTCCACACAGTTGCAGGGACCACGTTTGAGTTTATTTTCAAAGCTATGCAAATATGACAGGCCAGCTGCCGCAGTCCCACCTCACGCTGACTTTCAGAACAATGCTAGTAAGACCTTTCAATGTATCTTAGATAGTCAGACCATATACAAGGACAGTCCCTTTCAAAGCCAACAGGAAAAGGAAATGAATGGTGCTATGTCTCTTGGATACAGGTCAAGAACATCTTCACCCTCATTTAAAATGTGCCTTAGTCCAAGTAAGAGTATAACCAACAAAAGCCATATGGATATTGCCATAGCCCAATCTCCATACTGCAAAGACTCTAAACACCTTCAACAAAAACTTCATTCCCTGAGCAGAAGAAACTACGTTCCTACGTTACACAGTCCTAAACAAATGATTGCCAAACCTAACTGCAATATGAGCGAAGAATCAAAGAGCCCAAGGAAGTCCACGACCACTGACAGCCAGAGAGAAGTTGATCGAAACTTTGCTAGTTATAAGGACCGTATTAAGCAACCGCCGGAAAGAACGAGCACTCTGACCAGGAGAAATTCCTTCTCTGCATTTTCTGCACGCCACAGTCAAAATGGGGATTTTGAAAGTCTGTATAGAAATCTAACCAAAAATGGAACCCAGCCAGTCAATTCAGCCCAAACGGAATTATCAAAAACTGCCTATTCTTCATTAGGTAGTTCTCCAGGATCACTTAGAGCCAAAAGATTGCTAAGTCATGAACCTTTAGTTTCAACGTCAAAGAAACCCAGGAGCGTTATCAGTAGCTTAAACTCATCTTTTTCTATGGACTGTAGTGATCAGTTTGGCTTAGAACTAAGCTCTTCTCGTGCTCAGCAACATTCAGTAAGTTATTTTAAATATTTGACAATCTGCTGAATAAAGAAGGTTGACTACATATGAATGAATCTATTATTTTAGCCATAAGCCTTACGCAGTGGGTCAGATCACTTCACCTGATTGCTTTAACTGCTTTATATACACGTGTGTCCTACAAAGGACATTTATCATCTGTCCATAGAGTAGATTACAAATGTCAGATTGCTTGGAGCCCCACCTCTGGTTTTCCCACTAATCACTAGAAGGGATGTCCTGAGCCCCTATTCTTCACTGCACAACCGTAGTAAGGAGGAGTTTGATTACAGCGGTGGTCTAGCATGTTCCCGGCTGCTCCATTTAATGCCTATATGTCTGACTGAGGCAGCCAAGTACAGGGCATGTCTGTTTCAGTTGGCCCAAAATAAAAAGTGCAGCTGTGCGCATTCATGACCACTGCAGACCGCGGTGCGGAGTTGTTTTAGATAGTATAGGGTCAAGCATATAGTCCCTGTTGACTACTTCTTTCCCCTTCCATGTCAAAAAGAGGCACAGAAATAAGTCTACAATATGCAAAGCCCACCATATAAAATTAGCTTCCTGGACTTTTGTGAGTATGGACTTTAACCCCTTCTGAAATTGTGCCATACATGTACAACATAAGTTGGGGATGGCTCCCACTCAGGAGTCAAGCAGGCACCATAGCCGCTGGGTGCCTGCTGTTTTGCACAGCATACACCTAGAGGCAGTGTCCGTGATCCGCGATAATGCCGATCGTTTAACCCCTAAGATACACATAGTGAATCTCCCATAGGCTGCAATGTTAAATCATTGCAGTCTATTGGAAAATGAATCAGAAGATCGCATGTTAAAGTCCCCTAGGAGGACTTAAAATAAGTGTAAAAAAGTTTTTAAAAATATAACAACTCATCCCCTTCCTCCGTACTATTAAAATATTTATTCAATATGGTGAATGGCATAATACAAAAAAAATGGCTGATGTGCTATTTTTTTATGTCTCTTCACATCCCCAAATAAAATTGAATAAAAATGCAAAAATTAGCCCCCACGCAGCTCCATAGATGTCAAGATAAAAAAAAATTACAGGGGTCAGACTATGACGATGCAAATACATTTTTTATTTTTTTTCAAAGGTATTTTTAAGGTATTAAAACAAGAAAATGATAGAAATGCTGTAATTTTACTGACCCGAATGAATTAACAGGTCACTTTTACCACATAGGAAACACCATAAAAAAAACCCCATAAAACTATGGAATTTTTTTTTCCAGTTCCACCCCAATTGGAATTTTTTTCTCACTACATCCTATGCTATATTAAATGGTGCCATTAGAAAGTGCAACTAATTCTGCAAAAATCTTCGTATGGCCATGTAAAAAGTTAAAAAAAACAAGTTATAGCGTCAGAAAGTAAGGAGTAAAAAGTCAAAATGGGGAAAAAAGACAACTGGCAGGACAGTGTGAAAGTATGTAGGGATACCTCCCCTACTTGTCAATTTATCTTGAACATATCTAGGAGGAATAAAAAAGTGTCTACACTTTTAGGCCACGCATTGTCGGCTCCGTCCCACCCCCTCTTCGAGTGAGTGAATACAAATTGGAGAAACACTAAGGGGCAGATTTATCAAAATCAGTGTAAAGGAAAACAGGCTTGGTTGCTTATAGCAACCAATCAGATTCCACCTTTCAATTTTCAAAGCTCCTTTGGAAAATGAAAGGTGAAATGTGATTGGTTGCTATTGGCAACTAAGCTAGTTTTCCTTTGCAACAGTTTTGATAAATCTGCCCCAAACTAGGCCAGTTTGCACCACTTTTTTTAGACAGGTTCTAGATACAGACACGTTAGTAGTTCCGGGCCAGGGTTCTAAAAAAGATGCTTCAGAATTCTTATAGGGAATACAAGGATTTATTAAAAGAGGAATGTCAGGAGGACTATAAGGTCCTCTTTAGCCCTGCAATGTGATTTATACTTGAAGACTCATGCAATGTTTCATCTCTTTAACAACATTTGTCTTTCAGGCTGCTGCCTCACCTCTTCCACCTTATATGTCACCAAGCAGTCCAGGGTCACACAGTAAGTAAAATGATCCAAATATTCTATAATTCTTCTCTTTTTTATTACATAAAATACACAGAATTATATCAATTACTCATCGTAGTTAGAGAAATCAACCCAACCATTACAATCCCACCCTGTACGGTGGTGTCCTGTCAAGAGAGAAATTTAGGGAGAAGTCCACCTCGACCAGATCCTTAAAGGGGTTGGCCACCATACGCATAAAAAAAAATAAAAACAACTGAAGCCACGAGGTATTTGTATCATGAGAGATATACTGTGTACATATAATGTTTCTAATGTGTTCAGCATAGCATGCTCCCATTGATGAGAGGCTGTGTGGGTGGAGCAGCTTCAAAGTGAAAGTAAAAATCCCAGCATGCATCACAGCAAGCATCTTCAGAGGAGTGATCACATGACATCCCTGGCCAAACAAAACAAATCGTGTTTTTTTTTGTGTCACCATTTTCTGAAAGCTATACCTTTTTCTCTTTTTTTTTTTTTTTTTTCTGCCGATCGTCTTGTTCAGAGGCTCATTTTTTGGGGGAAGAGTTGATGTTTTTATTGGTACCATTTTTGGGTACATATGATTTTTGGATCATTCAGTATTACTCTTTATGGGGTAAGGAGGCCAAAAAATGTTTGTTTTTTTGACAGTTTTTATTTTATTGTTTTACACCATTCGCGTAAGGGGCTAGACCATGTGATCATTTTATAGAGCAGGTTGTTATTAATGCAGCGATACCTAATATGTCTACTTTCAAAAAAAAATAACTGTTTTACACAATGAAAGCATTTTTGAAAAAAATGTCATGTTTTAGTGTATCCTTTTTCTGAAAGACATTTATTTTTATTTTTTGGGCGATTGTCTTATGTAGGGGCTCATTTTTTGCAGGATGAGATCATGGATTTATTGGTACTATTTTGGGGTACATATGACTTTTTATGACTATATGTGTGTGTGTGTGTGTATGTACATATATATATATATAAGTCCAGAAAAGCAAGGCAGTGCTGCCTTGCTTTTCTGGACTTCCTACATTACAAAGAACCTTGTTGCAGGTTCTTGCAGGACTTTGCACCCGATTTGCTAGTGTGCTGCTTCTTATCTTCTTTTATATATATATATATATATATATATATATATATATATATATATTTTATTTATTTTTTTATATACACACACACACACACACACATATATATACACGCACATATATAAATATATATATATATGCACATATATATATATATTTTTTTTTTTTCATGTAATTACACACATTAATATATATATACATATATACACACATGTGTATACATACCCATACACATATATATTCCATTTTACTACTGAAAAATGTACTTTACCGGGACTCTGATTAGGGCTGCATCTCTCTCCCTCTACATGGAGCATCTCTGGACACACTGATGCCGTGCGCTCCCATTCACAGATAGCAGACAAGAGGAGCTCCCTGTAGGGGGGAGGTATTTTCTGCGGCTGGATGAAGTGCAGGTTATTTTACTGCTGGACTCCTACTAGGCTCCCCGCTCCGAACTCTGACAGGAATAAGCTGTTTGTACTGAAAAAACAAGCAACGGATTCCTGTCAGAGAGGGAACAGGGAGTGTGCCAGTGGCAGACTGGACATGCGCTGCTCCTAGGCAGATTAGGAAAAGCAGCGCATGTGCAGTTACACTACAGGCATGGACGAACTGGCTGCACGGCAGAGCGGGTATCAGGGGGCTTACTATATAAAGATTACCAGACATATTTTTTAAATAAAGTATATTTGGAATCTCTTTTTTACCCTGCCTCCAACAATGCTGTGTAAAGTACTGATATGGTGGCCAACCCCTTTAACCAAGTCCTATTTTTATATAATAATTCTTTATATTTTCACTCTGTTTACCAAATTGGACCAAGTCCATATCTTGGGAGTTTCTCTTGCCATCCAGACAATTATTAGCAAAACCAATACAGATATATGAGGTTATATAGTAAAAGATATAATCACACAGTAGTCTTGATTAAATAATTTTATTGTCCTAACAAATACTTCTCAACATGATTAGCAGACACAAAAATTAAAAATTGATAAAAACAAATCGGTTAGGGTGTTCTGACAAGGGTTAAGTTGATAAAGTGCAAGTGCGTAAGTAAAATGTTGGCAATGTAGCCACGGCACAACCCGTATAGCCGTGAGAATACCAGCTTATACAAAGACAATATAGGCCGATTTACATGCAATACAAGTAGTAAATTAACAAAATAGAAAAGTAAATGAAAGTAATCATGCCCACCAATACCATACCGAGTCAGACCACCACAAGTGGCATCTTCAGTTCCTTAAAGAGAACCCGGTCACCACAAAAGGCAATGCAGTCTGCAGGCAGCATGTTATAGGGCAGGAGGAGCGGAGTAAAAATATTCAGTAAAACATAATTTGTACATTTAAGACTCTTTCTGATCTCAGTTGTACTCTGGGGTGGTCTTTCTACATGGACCGATGTGTCAGGCAGATGTTCCTGATAATTGCCTGATTGCCATTGAAGATGAGGGCTGCATTCATATGGGAGACTGTATGGAGACTGGCGATTACTAGAGCTATCGCATGTGCCCATAGAAAATCATTGTTCCTGGGCAGCAGACCGCTATATACACAGCCCGAAGCCCGATTTGCTGCCCAGAAACAGTGATTTTTGGTGCCAGCAGAGGAACACGATCACCCCATGACCGAGCATTTATACGAACACTCATCCCAGGTCATTTACCTGATTAGTTGTCCATGTAAAAGGACTTTTAGGCCTCTTTCACACGAGCGTGACGGATTGGCTTCGGATGTGCTCAGGCTGCAGTCAGTGAAACTCGCACAATTTTGTAACAAGTTCAGTCACTTTTGTCTGCAATTTCATTCAGTTGTTCAGTTTTTCCACCCTGGTGCAATGCGTTTTTCACGCGCGTGATAAAAAACTGAAGGTTTACAAACAACATCTCTTAGCAACCATCAGTGAAAAACGCATTGCATCTGCACTGGCTTTCGGATGCAATGCGTCTTTCACTGAAGCCCCATTCACTTCTATGGGACCAGGGCTGCGTGAAAAATGAGGAATATAAAGCACGCTGCGTTTTTCACGCAACGCAGAACTGATGGGTGAAAAAAAACGCTCATGTACACAGACCCATTGAAATGAATGGGTCAGGATTCAGTGCAGGTGCTATGCGTTCACGTCACGCATTGCACCCGCGCGGAAAACTCGCTCGTGTGAAAGAGGTCTTAGGTTGTACACAAAGACAGCTGTCAGACACTGACAACTGTACCCGGCATGGTCATAAGTATAGAAAGTATACGTTTTACTGAAATTATTTTATTTCCATCGGCTCAGCTCCTCTTGCTCTATAACATGCTGTCTGCAGATTGCTTTGCATTTTGTGGGGACAGGTTCTTTTTAAGCCACCTTATAACTGGTGTACTTTACACATTGTTTTGTGGCAGCAGATGGTGCATAGCATTATTAGTACTTTTCAGAAAGGTGCAAAAAAAAAAGTGTTGAAACACATAATAAATTTGCTACATACCCACGATGCCGCTTTTTGGCATTTGAGCAAAGATTGTTGCATGTTTTTCTTCGGAAATGTTAACTAATTTTTAAGCAACATAGTGGTAGCGAGATTTTACCTATTTATATCATATGATTGTTTTTCACAGGGTCCTCTTCCCCAAGGTTTAATGGCAGAAGTCCTAAAAGAACAAGTGCATGGTACAGTAAACTATATATATATATATATATATATATATATATATATATATATATAGATACATATATAATTCTTCTCATCTGAGAGTCCTAGATTGAACACTCTGACTTCTTCTAAGAAACACACTACAAAGAACTGTGCACACCCAAAATACAGTATACCACAAATATATACATAATCTTTAGACACATGGGCCAATCTTTTTTTGATCAGGATGTTCAATCTAAAATGAGCCAAAAGATTCTGGAAGGGCACCACTGAGTAAGGGCTCATGTACACAAACGTATTTTCTTTCCGTTTTTTTGCGGACCGTACCAGGGCTCCAGATGGCGACCAAAATGGTCGCCAATGCGACTAGGAATTTGCAAATGGCGATAAGAAATTTAAGTCTTATCGCCATTTGCGACTTGTCCCACCGCTGCGCTGCAGCTTTAAGAAAAAAAAAAAACTTCAGCAGACGCAACGGCACAGGCAGCGCAGCCTGAAATAACCAATAGCAAAGCTCCATACAGTAAGGAGCTTTGCTATTGGTTAGTTTGGGCGGGCGCCGAAGCCATACAGCGCCCTGCAGCAGAGAAAGCCGGCGGGAGATGAAAGGAGGAGGGGCCGGCTCGGGGGGGGCTGAAGGAAGAAGTGCCGGGCGCGCTGAGGAGCCGAAGAATCAAGATGGGGCCGCATAAGAAGACAGAGCAAGGTGTTGTGTATCCATGTGTGTAATGTATGTAGTGGAGTGTGTGATCATCACATACATCATACAGTACACATGTATACATCACTACATACATCACACACTGCACTACACACATCACATACTGCACTACATACATCACATACTGCACTACATACATCATACACTGCACTACATACATCACATACTGCACTACATACATCATACACATGTATACATCACATACTGCACTACATACATCATACACATGTATACATCACATACTGCACTACATACATCATACACATGTATACATCACACACTGCACTGCATACATCACACACTGCACTACATACATCACATACTGCACTACATACATCATACACATGTATACATCACATACTGCACTACATACATCATACACATGTATACATCACATACTGAACTACATACATCATACACATGTATACATCACATACTGCACTACATACATCATACACATGTATACATCATGCACTGCATACATCACACACTGCACTACATACATCACATACTGCACTACATACATCATACACATGTATACATCACATACTGCACTACATACATCATACACATGTATACATCACACACTGCACTACATACATCACACACTGCACTACATACATCACACACTGCACTACATACATCACACACTGCACTACATACATCACATACTGCACTACATACATCATACACATGTATACATCACATACTGCACTACATACATCATACACATGTATACATCACACACTGCACTACATACATCACACACTGCACTACACACATCACACAGTGCACTACACACATCACACACTGCACTACACACATCACACACTGCACTACACACATCACACACATGTATACATCACTACATACAGCTCACACTGATGTATGTAGTGCAGTGATGTATGTGTTGCAGTGTGTAGTAAATACACAACAGGCTATTATAGCCAAGTGATAACGTACAGGGAGGTTCCGCCATATTGGACTGGACTTTATCACTTTGCTATAATTCCTTCATGTTATTTAGACCGGTAATGGTTCCCTGCATACCCACCTCTTAGGCCCCGTTCACACCATCACTATTTATTTCTGTTGTTCTGCTCCATTTGATGAGCAGAACAATGAAAATAATGGAAGTGTTGGATTTTTGTCATACGTTTAACATATACAAAAAAAAAAACGTATGTTTACGGACGCCTCAGACAGATGCCGTACTGTGGCATCCATCCAATAGAGTTCCATTGTACAAAAAAACATATATGCTGATTTATACGTTTTTTTTTGCAGAATGGGAGATCGTAGTTTACCACGTCTTCCCATCCTGTAAAGTCCAGAAAAAAATCTATACATCTTTTGTACAATGGAACTCTATGGTGAGGGATGCCGCAGTCTGGAATCTGTCTGAAGCGTCCGTTATGTTTCAGTCATACTATAATATAACATATGACCGAAACATAATGTGAACCCGTGTGTGAATGAGGCATCAGTGTTCGGTCAGTGATTTCCATCAGTGACTTTTGAGCCAAAACCAGTTGCGGCTGTAAACACAGAACTGGTGCTGATCTTTCCCTTATACCTTATGTCCGTGGAGGCTCCAATCCTGGTTTTGGCTCACAATCACTGATGAAAATCACTGACCAAACAACTGACGTGTTAATGAGGCAATTTTTTCTATCATGAATATATATCTATTTAAATTTGGCGACTAAAAATTTTATTTGGCTCCTAAATCTTTCAGTTTAGGAGCCAATGGCTCCTAGGTAATTTTTTTAGTCTGGAGCCCTGCGTATGCGGAACCATTTATTTCAATGGGTCCGCAAAAAAAATGGAAGTTACTCCATGTGCATTCCATTTCCGTATCCGTTCTGCAGAAAAAATAAAATAAATAGAACTTGTCCTATTATTGTCTGCATTACGGACAAGGATAGGACTGTTCTATTAGGGGCCAGCTATTCCGTTCGGCAAAATACGGAATGCACACGGACGTCATCCGTATTTTTTGCGGACTGCAAAATACATACAATCGTGTGCATGAGCCCTAAGGCTGGGGTTCTCAAAGTGTGTGCCAGTGCACTAAACCAGACTCCTTCTAATGCCTCATGCACACGTCCGTGTCAGTTTTGGATCAGTGGTAATGCGGACAGTGTTCAATCCGTGTTTCCTCCCGTGACCGTGTTGGGTCCGTAGGTCCATTTTTTGCTGACCGTGTGCCATCCGTTTTTCACTGACGCTGAGCAGCTGGAAAATCATTTTCAAACAATCTCTTTTAAATGATCCGGGATACACGGATGCAACATGGATGGCATCCGTGTTGCATCTGTGGTTTTCACTGACTCATTGACTATAATGGGCGTGAGGGATCCGGGAACACGGACAAGATAGGACAAGCATCTGTGCTGGAAACACGGACCGCGCTAAAACACTGATGTGTGAATACACACATTTAAATGAATGGGGACGTGTGCTGTCCGCGGAGAACACGTACCGCACACGTCAGGGAAACACTGATGTGTGAATGAGGCATAAGAAACACATCACAGAAAACTATGCACACCCGAAATATGTCAGAAATATCTAACCTTTATTTAGTCACATGTAGAAAAAAAACAATGCCAAGTTAAGAAAAAAATTAAGTAGAAAACACTCCACTTGCCATTAATAATAATATTAATAGTACAACTGCAGGATGTGCAGAAAGTCCGGCACATGCCATTCTTTGTATCGGTTACTGCTGCTTATTGATATGTTATTTGTCATCTTCTGACCTTGTCTAGCCATATTTTATGCATATCCTGCAGGTGTACCGTGGCCAGATAGATATTTATTTTTTTCTTGATTCTGGCCCTGTGTTCTTCTGTATGTGGCTAAATAATGATTATGTATATATTTTTGACATATTTTCGGTGTGCTCAGTTCTTCCTTAAGGAATCTGGTTGGAGGCAGTGGAACACTTGCAGGACCTCAACCTTATGCCTCGGGGCTCATGCACATGACCGTGGTTTTTGTCCACAATTTTTGCGGAACGGATGTGGCCTGTTCACTTCAATGGGGCTGCAAAAGATGTGGACAGCACACCGTGTGCTGTCTACATCCTTATGTCCGTTCCGCAGCCCCGCATAAAATAGAACATGTCCTATTATTGTCTGCATTACGGACAAGGATAGTCCTGTTCTATTAGGGGCCGGACTTCTGCTCTGCAAAATGCCAACTGATATGGCCGTTATCCGTGTTTTGCGGATCGCGAAACGGCCAACGTTCGTGTGCATGAGGCCTTATTCACACAGTCAGTGCTTTCCATCAGTGATTGTGAGTCCAAACCAGGTGCAGATCTTTCCATTCTATCTCATCTCTACGTAGGCTCCAAACCTGGTTTTGGCTTAGGCCTTATTCACTCGTCCGCATATATGTCCACATGTATTCCGCAATTCTGCGAAATACATGCGGACCCATTGACTGTGAATGGGGCACGGAACAATGCGGAGAGCACACACTGCGCTCTCCGCATCAGTTTTTGCGGAGCGCGCCGCCGATCTTACGTCCGCAGCTCCGCAAAAAAAAGTAGAGCATGTCCTATTCTTGCCCGCATTTCCGGACAAAAATAGACATTTCTATGGGGCTGCTGGCCGGGTGTGTTTATGGATCCGCAATTTGCGGATCCATAAACACTACGGACGTGTGAATAAGGCCTTACAATCACTGACCAAAACACTGAGGTGTGAACAAGGCTTTACTCAGCGGTGTCCTTCCAGTATTTTTTGCTTCATTATAAATAAACTATCCTGAGAGTACAGCCACGCAGAGCAGCCCTAGTGTGCTTGGGATGCAGGTTACCGCAAAACTGTGCGGCCATGAGCAATGAAGACCGATTAATGCGGTTCTCTATAGTTAATAAGATGCTGCTGTGGCTTGTATGCTACTCAGACACATCCTAACCACAGCACGGCTGCTCCATGTGATCGGACACTGATCATAATGTTTCTAGTACAAAAGAGGAATGGAGGTGCTTCTCATAACAAGCAATCCACTAGTTTATAGGGGAAAGGACGGTTTCTTTTGACAACCAGTCAGATCACTGTTCTATTTTTTTTAGAGTGGTGCTCCAAAAATAAAAGTAGTGATATTTGGTTGCTAAATACAGCGCCTCCAGTTCAGCTTTCATTTAGCTTTTCATCTCATTTTCCCTCTATGCCATCTTTCTTTTTATTTTCCTCATCTACACCTAAAATTAATTTTATTTCTTTTTATTTTCTTTGTTTTTTCCTAAAGTGTACACAGGAAACTAATTTACTAAGAAGACTAGAGCAGCAAGTTTCGAAGCTAAAAGGAATCTCCTGACAAGCATCATTTTGTAACTGGAAAGAGAAATACTATCCGTCTTATGTACCTGTCTTAGTTCTTATTCATAGCATGTTCCTACAATCAGGCTTCAGCGTTACACAGGGGTATTTTAATTCTTTTACCTCAGTATTTGTAAATGTTCATTTAATATGGAGTGTTTCCAGCGAAAAAAAGTAAAAAAGGCCATATTACATATCAGTCAGTATTTAGAACAGAGGTCAGCTATTTTTGAAACAGGAAGTGTAGCCATGTTGACAGGCAGCTTAATTGGCTACCAACTGATGTCAAAGGTAAGGCCACAGGTATCAGTCTCCGAGCGGCCTAGATGTGGGCGAGAACCATGGGCCTGCCTCCGTTCTGTTTCCTGCGGTGATAAGAGGCAACACAATATGCAAGCACTTCTCTCTTCTGGTTCTAGTGATTGCTGGGGGTCTCAGCACTCAGACCCCAAATAATGAAAACCTTTGATATATGACATATCAAAAGTTGGCTGAAAACTTAAGTGATCTTAGAAACTGTTCTAACGTTAAAAAGGTTAAGTCCCCCAAAATGTTGTTAATATATTTACCTTAAAAGGATTATCCAGGTAGAGATAATGATGACCTATCCTCAGAATCAGCTGTTTCAGGGACCCGCCGCACTCCTCTGAGCTCTCGGGAGTGCAGCTGAATCCTGTCAGCCCTCCAAGCACAGCTCTGTACATTATACTTGGTATTGCAGCTCAGCCCCATTCACTTCTATGGAGCTGAGCTGCAACTACGTCATGTGGCTGATGCACAGTGATGTCACTGGCCTAGGAAGAGGCCACGGTGCTCACAGAGCGCCAAACCTCTTCTACCAGCTGATCAGCGAGGGTCCCGGGTGTCGAACCCCCGCTGATCTGGTATTGGTTACCTATCCTGAGGATAGGTCATCGATATAATTTACTGGATAACCCCTTTAAATTCCTCTCCGTTTCCCTGCTGCTGGGCCACACTGTCTATCAGTACTGTAGATGACATATAATAATTCATCATCAATATAACCAGCGGCAGGGTATGGAGAAGAATCGGTAAGGTAGGTACTTGGGCCTACAAAAATACAGACTGTATGTAAATACCTGAAATGCCCATATTCCTGTTACATCTGGGGCCAGTCCTTGGGGTCATAGTAATGATGCAGATACTGTTAGGATCTTTTTTCAAAGATATAGGGAAATACATTTTTAACTTCTTTTTACTCAGGAGGGCCTGTAGGTTAGAGCCGAAGGCCGCTCAAAAACTGATAATTCATGAAACACTGCACAATTAGGCCACCTGCACAGGGGAGCGGATGAACGAACTTATGTGCATTTCTGCAGCATATCTGCACCAAAATCCGCAACATCTAATTGTAGTTTTTGGTGTGGATTTCATGTGGTTTTGCTGCAGATCTCACCCATCCATTGAAAAGGGTGAAGTCAGCAACTAAAACCACAAACGTAATGGATATGCTGTTAAAATACGTGCAGCAGATAAATATCCGCACAGAAACATCTGCAGAGTGTACATGAGACATGTGTAATCTAATACACTTTGCTGGTACGTAAAAGGCAGCAATTATTTCCGCATGCGAATCCATGCGGAAAAACCGCACATATTCTGCAAAGTGTGCAGGTGGCCTTAAAGGGGCATTTCCATCTCATAAGTCAGGGATGCCCCAACCTGCGACCCTCCAACTGTTGTAAAACTACAGCTCCCACCATGCCATGCTGTAGGCTGTTCGAGCATGCTGGGAATTGTAGTTGTGCAACAGCTGGAGAGCCGCAGGTTGGTGCCTCCCTGTCATAAGTAATAGTGTATCCTAGTGGTGAGATGGGAGTACTGTACCAGCCGAATCAAAGATTTCCCCTGTGCTGCAAATGGTGTAAACATAAATAAAAGCACTCATACTCGCCTCACCGATCCCTTGCCACATCTGGTGCCCAGATCCTCGCTGCGCTCTACTTCCTGCGACTGTCTTGGCAGGAAATGGCTGTGAATGCCACCTGGCCAATCAATGGCTTCAACCAGTGACTGGCTGAGCAGCAATCCAGGAGCAGTAAATGGAGGCCATCAGCCTCAGGTGTTCTGCTCTGTGAGTAGAAACGCTTTTCTTTTTTCCTACTATTTGATGTACAGGTGAACGGTTGGATTGAGCCAGAATACCCCTTTATTCCGGTACCCACACTGGCTGCGCCATGTCTTTTTAGGATGTGATACGGTGAGTTTTCAGGTTTGGACTGGATTCAGATGTTGAGCATTTTAAAGCGGAATAGTTTTTCGCATTGTCAGCATTTTTGCCTCGTTGACTTCATTATAACGTATAGCGTTTTTTACTCACGTTTTTAGATCCAGCACTCCAAACTTGAATAAAACACTTCCGTTTCATTTAATACATCTGGATGAATCAGTTTTGTCTGGTTGCTGCTGTATTAAACAAAAACTGAACAAACCGGATCCGACATGAAAAGCATTGTAAGCCAATGAGTGCCGGATCAATTTTTTTTTCATTACAAAAAAAAATAAATGATCCGGCACCATTGACTTACATGTCGAATTTGGATGGTTGAGTTTTGCAGACCGGACACAAACCCGCAGCTTGCAGCAGTTTTGTGTACAGTGAAAAACTGAACAAACCGGAACAGAATGAATACTGATCTGATTTGTTCTGTTTTGTCCCCATTGGCAATGAATGGGACAAAACGGAAGAGTTTTGTCCCGGTTTTGAGATCCTCTGCTGAATCTCAAAACCGGAATGCAAAACCCTGATGTGAAAGTAGCTTTAATCTGTTTAATGTTTTCTTCTTTTTTACTGTTAAAAAATTTCATGTTTTAATAAAGATTTAGAAAAAAGTATGTGTTGTGTCTATGAAGCTGCACAAAGCCTTTCTCCACCTGGAGCAAAGACATACAGTGAAATGTCCGTTTCTTTCTTCACCCCTTCCTATCGGCCATTATTTTTTAATCCAGCAGAGGAAATAAGACAGGTTTTCTTGGCCAAAAAAAATCCACTAATATACCTCCCTTTTCATGAATGGTGGCGCGTCACCATCTTTAGGGTCCATTCACATGTTCGTAGAATGGGTCTGCATCCGTTCCGCAATTTTGCAGAACGGGTGCGGACCCAATCATTCTCAATGGGGAGAGAAAGGATGTGGACAGTCCGCATGGTCTGCGGCTCCCGCAATAGCGGACAAGAATAGGCATTTCTATAGGGGTACCGGCCCGGTGTATTGCGGATCCACAATACACTACAGGTGTGTGAATGGACCCTAAGGCCTAATTCACACGTCCGCAAAATGGATCCGCATCCCATCCGCAATTTTGCGGAAGGGTTGCAGACCCATTCATTTCAAAGGGGCAGGAATGGATGTGGACAGCACACTATGTGATGTCCACATCCGCATTTCCGTATCCGCGTTTCCGCAAAAAAATAGAACATGTCCTATTCTTGTCCGCAATTGTGGACAAGAAAAATGGATTTTTTGTACTCACCGTAAAATCCTTTTCTCGTGGGATGCATTGGGGGACACAGCACCATGGGTATACGCCCAGCTGCCACTAGGAGGCTGACACTAGAAAGAAAGAGTGTTGGCTCCGCCCCACTGGGCTATACCCACTGCCCTAGCAGTAGCTCACCAGTGTGTAAAAGAGCAGTAGGAGAAAAAGGAAACCAACACAAAAACTGAACTGAAACCAACATGTCCTAAACCAGAACAACAGGACGAGGGCCAACGGCAACGGCCGAAGAGACCCAATAACAGAGGGTGGGATCTGTGTCCCCCAATGCATCCCACGAGAAAAGGATTTTACGGTGAGTACAAAAAATCCATTTTTCTCGGGAATGGCATTGGGGGACACAGCACCATGGGACGTCCAAAAGCAGTCCAAGAGGGAGGGAAGACACCATGCGCAGCAGCTAACGCACGGTAGTCTGCAGTACCCTGCGCCCCAGACTGGCATCGGCAGAAGCCAAAGAGTGAATGTGGTAAAACTTAGAGAAAGTGTGAACAGAGGCCCAGGTGGCGGCCTTGCAGACCTGGGCCGCCGATGCCTGATGCCGAATCGCCCAAGAAGCCCCCACCGCACGAGTGGAGTGGGCGGTCAACCGGAAAGGAGGAGTCCTACCCTTGGCGACATAGGCCTCTCGAACAGCCGACCGAATCCAACGGGAGATAGTCGCCTTGGAAGCCTGCAGGCCCTTACGAGGTCCGTCCGGAATGGCAAAAAGGGAGTCCGACCGCCGGAAGGGCTCCGTGACCCGAAGGTACACCCGAAGCGCCCTTACCAAATCGAGACAGTGAAGAGCATGCTCTCTCGGATGCGAAGGGTTCGGGCAAAAAGAGGGAAGAACGATCTCCTCATTGAGATGAAAAGAAGAGACAACCTTGGGAAGGAAGGACGGCACCGGCCGAAGGACAACTTTGTCCTGATGAAAAAACAGATACGGGGACCTGCAGGAAAGAGCGGCCAGCTCCCGAGACCCTGCGAATGGAAGTTATCGCCACGAGAAAGGCGACCTTGAAGGACAAAAAAAAGATGGACAAAGAAGGCAAGAAAATACCTGCAAAAAAGCATCAACTAGTGAGGCAGTACCGAGGGGAGCCCAGGTGCTGTGTCCCGAGCAGGAGCAGAAAGATGGCGACCAGGGAGAGGAGCCAGGAAGTACCGCCCAGGGTGTGGAAAGAAGAGCCCGCGCTGGATGAGGAGAGGCCAGGATCCGAGACCCCTCCCACAAGACCAGCCACCATTGGCCAGGAAAGCCCGGGAAGAAAAAAGGGGGCGGGGCCTAACGGCACTAGGCCGCAGAAGCCGGGGACTAAATTATTATGAGGGTCCCGAGAGCTCCCTCATCACCCCAGACCAAGAGAAAACCAGGGGCCCCCGCCGGAGAAACCGGGCGCATTGGGGGCCCTGGCAGAGAGAAATGAGCACCCCCCCGGATGAGTCCCGACAGGGGAAGCGTGAGAATCGCAAAAGCGTGCGAACCGGGAGGGAGCGGGACGGTGCAGGATCGCATCGCGCCAGTGCGAACCGGGAGGGAGCAGGACAGCGCAGGATCGCATCGCGATCCGGGAGGACGCGAAAATGGCGGCAAAATCGCATCGCGAGTGCCGCGGAACGGGAGGGGGCGCTAAGGATATGGGAGAAAGCTCTTGCCCCCCCCCGCCGGCGTGAATCGGGAGAGAGGAGGGGAGGGGGGGGGATGTGTTGGGAGAGTACCCTGCAGCAACCAAGAGGAACGGGCAGGCAAGGCTGCAATAAGAACGGGGGTTCCCCTACAAATATGGCCAGGGGTAAAGGGGAACCCCCCCCAGACCAGGGCTTAGAGGAGAACCTGTCTGCACAACCGCCCCCCCCCCCCAGGACAGGGCCCCCAAGTTCGGCCGAACAAGAAGCAGGACCCGCCATGCTCGTCTCTAGGGGATTCCAGCAGCCACTTTCCTCCGGAGTTCCTACTTACCTTCAGGCGCGGTCAGAGCACCCCCTCGGCAGACACAACAGGAAGCCTGGGAATGCCGGAATCCACTGCGGATGCAGACTGGGGACTGGGTGACAGGTACCAGAGAAGGTAAGCGCCCGCAGGAGGGGCAACTAAAGTGGAGACCACGATGGAGCCCCATCCTGCCCTAGAAGGGAGAGAAAATAAAAATAAGAAAGATGGGCCTGCCTAAAAAAAGAGCAGCAGGCCATCCATCTGCCTCCTACGGACACTAGAAAAAAACTGGTGAGCTACTGCTAGGGCAGCGGGTATAGCCCAGTGGGGCGGAGCCAACACTCTTTCTTTCTAAGGCATTCTCTATATAGTGCCAGCAATGTGCAGTCCGCAAAATGCGGAATGCACATTGCAGCCGTCCGTGTTTTGCAGATCCGTGTTTCCGCAAAACACACTACGGACGTGTGAATTAGGCCTAAGGCCTAATTCACACGTCCGCAAAATGGATCCGCATCTCATCCGCAATTTTGCGGAAGGGTTGCAGACCCATTCATTTCAAAGGGGCAGGAATGGATGTGGACAGCACACTATGTGATGTCCACTTCTGCATTTCCGCAAAAAAATAGAACATGTCCTATTCTTGTCCGCAATTGTGGACAAGAAAAGGCATTCTCTATATAGTGCCAGCAATGTGCGGTCTGCAAAATGCGGAATGCACATTGCAGCCGTCCGTGTTTTGCGGATACGTGTGAATTAGGCCTAACTGATATACACTAATTATCATGGTCTGTGGCCAGTAGGTGTTTAACCTCTTTAAGACTGAGCCAGTTTTCACCATAACGGCCAATCCGCATTTTGCAAATCTGACAAATTTCACTTTATGTGGTAATAACTTTAGAACACTTTTACTTATCTAAGCCATTCTGAGATTGTTTTCTCGTGACACATTGTACTTCATGTTAGTGGTAAATTTTAGTCAAAATCATTATTTTCTAAATTAGAATTTCTCTACTTTTAAGATGGATAGTAATGCCGCATAAAATAGTTATTACTTAACATTTACCATATGTGTACTTTATGTTGGCATCATTTTCTAAATGTCATGTTATTTTTTTGGGACGTTATAAAGCTTTGAATTTTAGAAGAAATTTTTTAATTTTTTTTAAGAAAGAACCTGCACTCTGCAAATCAGAGCCTCAAATCAGGCTTTAGCTTCCCCCAATCTGTGGCCCTGATGTGTTCTGCCTGCCCCATCTGGGCGCCCAGCCTCCAGCTTTGCCGGCCATGGCTAAAAACTGTGTCCCAAGCCCTCATCTGCGTCCCCTGGTGTGTCCCACTGCTGTATCTGATGGCGGCAGCTCTGTTCCTGAATCGCCGGCATCAGCAGCGAGTGTAAGCTGTATGCTGACACTCTGCTGTAACGCCTTAGATGCCGTGGTCAGCGGCATCCATGGGGTTAATAAAGGGAGGGGTCTCCCTCTCTTAACCATTGGGCTGCCGCGCTGCTATGGCAGCGGCCTAATGGTTGCCATGGCAACATGACGCCTTGCAAAGACGTCCAGTGTTGCCATCTATCAGTGAAAAACTGATAGTATACTTTGCAATGCAAGGGCATTGCATAGTATAGTACAGCCATCATCCCCACTGGATCTTTAAGATCCAAATGGGACTTGATTAAAAAAAAGTGTGAAAATAAAAATGTAACTTAAAAATAAAATAAATGACCTCTTCCCATATCCGCTCATTTATAAGAGATTAAAAAATAAAATAAACTAGACATAATTGTTATCACTGTGTCCGTAATGGTCTGATCTATAAAATGATCGTGGTACTAATCCCGCGTTGTGAATGCTATAAAAATAAAAAACAATGGCTGAATTGTTGTTTTTTTTGCCTCACCTTAAAAAAAAAAATTAAAAAGTGATCAAAAAATCATATGTATCCCAAAAATTATACCAATAAAAACTACAGACCATCCTGCAAAAAATAAGCCCTCAAAAAGAAAAAAGTTAAATAAGGGTGGGTTCACATCAGCGTTATGTATGGCTTTCGGAAAATAACAGAATCCATAAGACGGAAGTCAAAACGAAAGCCTTTAAGAGGCATTCCGTTTTGATGTGTCATAATAAATCGACAGGACGTTTTTGTCTGTTCTGAATAACAGGGACCAGACGGATCCATTATGATTTCCATTGACTTTTATTATGACGGAAAGCAAAACGGAATGCCTTTTAAAGGCTTCCGTTTTGCATTCCGTCATAATACAAGTCTATGGGCAGAAGAACGGATCTGTCCTGGTTTCCGTTATGCAGGACTGAACTCCTGCATAATGGATCCGTTATGCTGCCCATAGACTTGTATCATGAAGGATCGAAACAGAATGCCTCTTAACCCCTTATGGACACGGCCATATTAAACCTTAAGGACCAGGCCATTTTTTGCAAATCTGACCAGTGTCCCTTTATGTGTGAATAACTTTAAAACGCTATTACTTATCCAGGCCATTCTGAGACTGTTTGTGTTTTTCGTCACATATTGTACTTCATGACACTGGTAAAATGGAGCAAAAAAAAAAATCATTTTTATTTATAAAAAAAATACCAAATGTACCAAAAATTTTGAAAAATTTGCAATTTTCCAAGTTTCAATTTCTCTACTTCTATAATACATAGTAATACTGCCCAAAAAAGTTATTGATTTACATTCCCCATATGTCTACTTCATGTATGAATCATTTTGGGAATGCCATTTTATTTTTTGGGGACATTACAAGGCTTAGAAGTTTAGAAGGAAATCTTGAAATTTTTCAGAAATTTTCAAAAACCCACTTTTTAGGGACCAGTTCAGGTCTGAAGTCACTTTGTGAGTCTTGCATAATCGAAACCACCCCAAAAATTTCAGAATTTGGATTTTTTCACAAATTTTCAATTTTTTCCAGTAACTAAGCAAGGGTTAACAGCCAAACAAAACCCAATTTTTATAGCCTCGATTCTGTAGTTTGCAGCAGGGCGTAGAGGGAAAGGAGCGCCGTGTGATTTTTGGAAGGCCAATTTTGCTGGACTGGTTTATCTACACCATGTCCCATTTGAAGCCCCCGGAGTAGAAACTCCCGAAAAGTGACCCCATTTTAGAAACTACACCCCTCAAGGTATTCAAAACTGATTTTACAAACGTTGTTAACCCTTTAGGTGTTTCACAAGAGGAAATGGGGCTAAAATGTCAGAATTTAGATTTTTTGACAACTTATCCATTTTAATCCTTTTTTTCCAGTATATAAGAAAGGGTTAACAGCTAAAAAAAAAACAATTTTTATTGCCCTTATTCTGTAGTTTGCAGAAACACCCCATATGTGGTTGTAAACTGCTGTATGGCCACACGGCAGGGCGTAGAGGGAAAGGAGCGCCATGTGGTTTTTGGATTTTGCTGGACTGGTTTATCTACACCATGTCCCATTTGAAGCCCCCCTGACGCTGCGATACCTAATTTGTCTACTTTTTAATTTTTTTTTAGGTTTAACACTATATTATCCTATTTGAAACAAACAAAAAATGTAACTATCTACACAGTCTAAAAGTCAGGTTTTTTTAAGTTTTTACCCGATTGTCTTAGTTTGGGGCTCATTTTTTGCGGGATGAGTGGACGGTTTTATTGGCACTATTTTGGGGGGCATATGACTTTTTGATCGCTTGCTATTATGCATTTTGTTATGTAAGGTGACAAAAATAATAATTTTTTTTGCACCTTTTATTTTTTTATTTTTTACCGTGTGAATGTGAGGGGTTAGGTCATGGGGTATTTTTAGAGAAGCAGATTATTACTGACTTGGCAAAACCTAATTTGTCTACTTTTTTATTATTTCTTTAATTACTTTAGATTTAAAAACTCATTTTTTGAAAAAAAAATGTTGGTGTCTGAAGTCTGAGAACCATAGTTTTTATCTGATTGTCAGTGGTTACATGGAAAAGGGGATAATAAATTTAGTACTCCATGGTAGTGGTACTCCCTGAAGCAACCAATAATGCAGAGGCCTGGATGATCGGAGCACATGTCACACTGAGTGGTGGTGTCCTTCTGTATGCCTCTCCTGTGACACACTCTGCACCTTTTTTGGGTTCGTCCCTTCTTTCCAGTATGGAGGACCACACCTGGAAAGTGTTGGCCAGGGACGATCCGGGAGCCTCCAGTTCCCAAGGTATTCCTCCGGCCTGCTCTTTCCCGGTTAGAAAAGATCACGTCCTTGAGGAATGCCTCATAGAACTGAAGGAATGTCCCTGTGTTGACAGCGCTCTGGGACAGCACAAAAGAGTTGTACATGGCAACCTGCACCAAGTAGACCGCAACTTTTTTGTACCATGCCCGGGTTTTGTGCGTGGCATTATATGGCTTGAGGACTTGATCAGAGAGATCAACTCCTCCCATATACCGATTGTAGTCGACGATGCAAGTCGATCTGGCTTGAAAACCGTTGCGGCACAGGGGTGATGCCGTTACCGTGAATTGTGGACAGTACAAGGACATCCCTCTTGTCCTTATATCTGACCAGCAACAGGTTTCCACTGGTAAGGGCACGGGTCTTACCCCTGGGGATAGGTACCTGGAGGGGGTGGGTAGGGAGGTCGCGTTGATTTTTCCGGACGGTCCCACAAGCGGACGTGGATCTGGCGGCAAGGGACTGTAATAAAGGGGATACTAGTATAAAAGTTATCCACATACAGGTGGTAACCCTGATCTAGCAGTGGGTGCATAAGGTCCCACACAAGTTTCCCGCTAACACCCAGAGTGGGGGTACATTCTGGGGGTTCAATACGGGAATCTCACCTCGTAGATACGAAACTTGAAAGTGTACCCTGAGGTACTCTCACAAAGTTTGTACAGCTTCACGCCATACCTCGCCCGCTTAGAGGGAACATATTGGTGGAAAATGAGTCTCCCCTTGAAAGCAATGAGAGACTCATCAACCATGCCCTCCCTTCCAGGTACATAGGCCTGCACAAATTTGGCCCCAAAGTGATCGATGACTAGGCTGATTTTGTACACGCGGTCATAGGCAGGATCACCTTAGGGGGGACATGCTGCATTATCTGCATAATGCAGGAATTTCCAGATGGCCTCAAACCGGGAGTGTGTCATGGCCGTACTGTAAAGTGGGGTCTGGTAGAGGACATCCCCACTCCAGTAATGCCTGACACTGGGTTTCTTGACTAGGCCCATGTGCAGCACAAGGCCCCAAAATGTCCTCATCTCGGCTGCACTGACCGGCATCCAGCCACCGGGCCTAGCCAAAAAGGAGCCTGGCTGTTGAGCAACAAACTCATCAGTCCCCCTGTCATCAGTCCTCAGCGCCATCAGCCCCCTCCATGTCATAAATCCCTCCCAGTGCCATCAGTCCTCTGTGCCATCAGCCCCCTATGCCTTCAGTCCTCTGTGCCATCACCCCCATGCCGTCAGTCCTCTGTGCCATCTCCCCCATGCCATCAGTACTCTGTGCCATCACCCACCCCACTGCCATCAGCCCCCCCCATGCTATTAGAACTCTGTGCCATCAGTCCCCCATGCCATCAGAACTCTGTGCCATCAGTCCCCCATGCCATCAGAACTCTGTGCCATCAGTCCCCCATGCCATCAGAACTCTGTGCCATCAGTCCCCCATGCCATACTTTTCACACCCATACTTTTCACACCCAAGTATTAAAAATTCTATGAAACAGCTGTTGAGTAAAGTGCCTCTGTGCCATCACACCCCCCCCCCCCTTACCTCTCCTGTAGGGGCACCGCAGACACTCGACAGCTCTTGAGCCTCTTCTTCTCCGCGTGCTGCACTGTCGTCACAGTGTCAGGTCATGAACGGATTCGGTTGTATTATGTCTTATATAGCTATGACGGATCCTTCATGAACACCATAGAAAGTCAATGAGCGACAGATCCTTTTTCTATAGTGTTTGAAGAAGAATGGTCGGCACTGCGGTTTGCACGTAGTGCACGGGTCCAGGAAAGGCACCCCAGTAGTATATAGTGAAGAAGGACCGGCACTCACTTTCTTGATGATATAAAGACGTTTATTCAAGGCATACTAGCATCGTCAGTGACTAGTTTCGGCTCAAGCCTGAGCCTTTTTCAAACTGCAATACTCCATTAGTGAGCAAGACAGGATTTAAACACATACACTTCGCCCAGTGATGTCATCACTGACACATTCCCTTCATTTTTAGTGAGGCATAGTGACCAAAAGGTTGCGTTATTTTTTCCATTATGGTATTCACCAAGCAGGAAAAATATTAAAATCTTAGAGATATATATTTAAATTTTAATAAAGCTGACATTTTTATATGTATATGTAAAATGGGTGATTTGAATTTAATATTTTTAAAACTTTTTTTTACTTGAATACGCGATCTTCCAACGGCTTATGCCTTATCGGCGTTTGATGAGTGACTGTGAGCCAAAACCAGGACTGGAGCCTCCACAAACATAAGATATAATGGAAAGATCTGCACCTGTTTTTAGACCTGCACCTAGCTGACCAAAACTGACTGTGTGAATAAGGCCTCATGCACACGGCTGTAGCTGTTTTTGTGGTGCGCAAATTGGAAATCCACAAAACATAGATACCGGCCATGTGCGGTACGTCCTGCAATCTATAGAACATTCCTATCCTTGTCCGCAAAACGGACAATAGAACATGTTCTATTTTTTCTGAGGGGCTGCGGAATGGACATACGGATGTGGAAAGCACACAGTGTGCTGTCTGCATCTTTTGTGGCCCCATTGAAATTAAAGGGCCAAAACTACAGTCACGTGCATGAGCCCCAGGAAGTTTTTCTGTTGAAAAGAGACCAGATGAGCCCCCTCTCTCTGCTTAACTGCTTGGATGCCGCTGTTGCTATTGATGCAGCATCTGAGGAGTTAAAAGTCGAGGATTAAAGCCATCTCTGATCCTGGTCATTGTGGCTTTGTGTCATCTGTATTACACAGCCGTCACCCGCCACATACAGAGCAGGATCAGCTTGAAAACCCACTCCATATTCATCTATATAAATGTTTTGTTTTTTTTTTACAAAAAACGGTTGATTTCATAGTCACGGGTTCGGAGCCGATGGATCAAGTATGTCCCTTGCCTTATAAGTAATTTATTCCTGTCTCCTCCTCGTCTTGGCTGTGCTACACTCTCAATCATTTCAAATCGCAGCTCTGCTGTATTATGTCTCTGTTCAGACTTAAACGTGACTATGAATTCAACAGTTTTTTGTAATTTATGTTTTAAAAATATATATATTTATATAGATGAATAAGGGTTGCACTTTAATAAAAAAAAAACATATATACAGTATGTGCGATTTTTACAGCTTAGGGTACTTTCACACTAGCGTTTTGGATTCCGTTTCTGAGATCCGTTTCAGGGCTCTCACAAACGGTCCAAAACGGATCAGTTCAGCCCCAATGCATTCTGAATGGATAAGGATTCGTTCAGAATCCATCAGTTCGGCTCCATTCCGCCTCTATTCCATTTTGGAGGCGGACACCAAAACGCAGCATGCAGCATTTTGGTGTCCGTCTGAAGAGGCGGAGCCTAATGGATCCGTTTTTAATTACAATGTATGTCAATGGGGACGGATCCGTTTTCAATGACACAATATGGTGCATTTGAAAACGAATCCGTTCCCCATTGACTTTCAATGTAATTCGAAACGGATCCGTTTTGGACTTTGTCATTTTTCTTTAAACCTATTGCAAACGGATCCGTTCTGAACGGATACAAACGTTTGCATTAGAGGTGCGGATCCGTCTGTGCAAATGAACAGACGGATCCGCACCAACGCAAGTGTGAAAGTACCCTCAAATAGTGCAAGACTTCATCCCACCTCAAGAATGATATTTGAGAAGATTGCCTTTATTCATCTGATTTGCACCTATTTTCTGTTTTGCTATGCTGGGGGCATGTCTAAGGGTATCGTGGTCTGTGTATAATTTCACGGCACACTCAATTATGTAGTTTTGAAAGTAGATTAGATTTTATTGAAAGCCACCACCGGATTTACAGAAACTCGTCACTTTTGGTACAGGGCCAACGTTTCGGTCCATCCAGGACCTTGGTCACGGCCTCATATCAGGTGCTAGGTGCGTGTTCGTTGGTGGCGTGGTCACGTGATACCCACACCTTGTTAGGGGTTGGGTTATTTAAGGGTTTCGTGCGATGTGTATTGTATTGTTTGACAAAGAGACGGGAAGTGTCGAAACGCGTCACAAGATAATATATGTGACAATAAACGCAATCACTGAAAACTACTGGAAGTGAGTGCCGGTCCATTATCACCAGTGCTACATGGGATGCCGATCCTAGGACGCGAGCACCACGTGATCTTACCTGCAGTGACGACTGCCGACCTACTTGAACACATTATGCTCAGGATAGGTCATTATCACATCAGTGAGGGTCCAAGTTCCGACATGCTCGCCGATCAGTTGTATTACCCTAAGGTTCACACTTGCGCGTTTTACAGCACGTTCGAACGCGCTGTAAAACGCATAACCGATGCGAACCAATGCTTCCCTATGGGACTGGTTCACATTTCCGCGTTTTACAGCGCGTTTGAACGCACTGAAAAACGCCCGGCGCATAAACAAGTACTTGAGCTTTTTTTGGGGCGTTTGTCGCGCGTTTTGGCCCATAGACTTCAATGGGAACGCGCAACGCTTGTATTTTGCGCATTTTTGACACTGAAAACGCGCGTTCGAACGCGTGTTTATGAATTTGCAATGTGCTGGAAAGGCCAAACTTCATATAGACAGGGATATTTGGTCATTGGAAAACACTGCAGTCAATCACACAAACGTGCGTAAAACGCGCGTTTACTATTGCCAAAAACGCGCGAAAAACGCGCGGAAAACACGCGTCTCAGAAACGCTCAGGTCTGAACCCAGCGTTAGGGAACCACTGCTCATCAGAGCTTTGGTGAAAGATGCAGACTCCCGGCAGCTTTCCAAGGACATCACTATACATCACATAGTGGCAGTGCTTGGTATTGCAGCCCAGCACCATTGACTTGCATGGGGCTGAGCGGCAACTTGGCCATGTGACCGGTGTATGGTGATGTCACTGGCCTAGGAAGGGGCTGTGTCGCACCCCTGCAGATCTGATATTGATAACCTATCCTGAGGATAAGGGCTCATGCACACGACCATATGTATTTAGCGGTCCGCAAAATGTACGTATGACGTCCGTGTGCGTTCTCTATTTTGCAGAACGTAGCAGCTGGCACCTAATAGAACAGTCCTATCCTTGTCCGTAATGCAGACAATAATAGGACATGTTCTTTTTTTTTTTTGCGGAACGGACATACGGAAACGGAATGCACACGGAGTAACTTCAGTTTTTTTTGCGGACCCATGGAAATCAATGGTTCCGTATACAGTCCGTGAAAAAAAATGGAACAGAGATGGATACGGTTGTGTGCATGAGCCCTAGGTCATAAATATCTTTTCCTCAATAACCCCTTTAAAGGGGTGGTTTGACATCAATAAATAAAATGAGCAGGTAACTGAAAAGCATCCTGCTGTTTCAGCTGTATACAATGACCATCCATATCTAGTCACGTGCCCCCTGCCAGCCAATCAACAGCCTCTGTGATGTCCTGTACAGGTTCTAGGATCAGTCATACTGCAACCTGTGCCCCACAGACCCAATTGACTATAATGGAGTCCATCGGTTGTCTGTCATGGAGCCCAGCATTTTCCTCATGCACAAAAAAACGTATGTTCTTTCCGTGTCCGTTCCGTTTTTTTGCGGACCATATACGAAACCATTCATTTCAATGGGTCCACAAAAAAAACAGAAGTTACTCCGTGTGCATTCCGTTTCCGTATGTCCGTTCCACAAAAAAAATCATCTCTACTTTTTTTATTTTTTTACATTTAACACAATAAAAGCTTTTATGAAACAAAAAAATAATGTTTTAGTGTCTCCATTGTAAGAGTCATAGTTTTTTTATTTTTTGGGCGATTGTCTTAGGCAGGGTCTCATTTTTTGAAGGATGAGGTGACGGTTAGATTGGTACCATTTTGGGGTACATAAGACTTTTTGATCGCTTGGTATTAAACTTTTTGTGAGGCAAGGTGAAAAACAATGGCTGTTTTGGCATAGTTTTTTTTTACAGCATTCACCTGAGGGGGTATATAATGTAATATTTTTACCTAATAATTATTTTTGTCAAATTTTACACAGTGACATCATTTTTGAACAGTATAAAACCTTGTTTTTGTGTTGCCATTTTCTGATAGCCCTATTTTTTTTATTTTTTGGGCGATTGTCTTATGTAGGGGCTCATTTTTTGCGGGGTGGGATGACGGTTTAATTGGTACCATTTTGGGGTACATAAGACTTTTTGATCGCTTGGTATTACACTGATGTAAGGTGACAAAAAAATGGCTTTTTTGGTAGTGTTTTTTTTTTTTTATGGCGTTCACCTGAGGGGTTAGGTTATGTGATATTTTTATAGAGCAGGTCGTTGTGGACATGGCAATACCTAATATGTATACTTTTTTTATTTAAGTTTTACACAATAATATTATTTTTGAAACAAAAAAATCATGTCTACTTTTTTTTTTTTTTTTACATTTAACACAATAAAAGCTTTTTTGAAACAAAAAAAATAATGTTTTAGTGTCTCCATTGTGAGAGCCATCGTTTTTTTTATTTTTTGGGCGATTGTCTTAGGCAGGGTGTCATTTTTTGTGGGATGAGGTGACGGTTAGATTGGTTCTATTTTGGGGGGCATACGCCTTTTTGATCGCTTGGTGTTGCATTTTTAGTGATATAAGGTGACCAAAAAAGGCTTTTTTTGGCATTCTTTATTTTATTTTTTTAACGGTGTTCACCTGAGGGTCATGTGCTATTTTTATTTAGCCGGTCGATACGGACGTGGCGATATCTAATATGTCTTTTTTTCCCTATTTTTTTTTTTTACTTTATTTTGGGAAAAGGACGTGTTTTTTTTTATTACTTGAAACTTTTAATTTTTTTTGTTTTACTTAGTTTTTTTTTACTTTTTTGTTTCACTTTATTTTTTCTCCCACTCTGGGACTTCGACCTTTGGGGGTCTGATCCCCTTTACAATGCATTACAATACTTCTGTATTATAATGCACTGGCTGTAAGTGTACTTCACTGTGTATTACACTTCAGCATCGGGCTGCCTTCCCTGCCATAGTGGCCCCGTCACAGCAGCGCGGGGACCCGGTGGGAAAGGGAGCTCCCCTCCCTCCACACACCCCGCGGTCAGCGCTGACCACGGCATGGTGAGGGTTAATGGGCCGCTATCGCTGTTTTCACCGATTCCGGCGCATACAGCAGAGGTCCGGCTAACGGGATCGGGCGGGCGCAGCTCCTGCACGCGCCGGTCGGGAAGGGGTTAAATGAGACGGCGCACAACACCTCACCGCGCAGGCATACCCTTACAGTACTGTATGACTGGCAGAGTGTGGAGCGTATGCAGGTAGGGTATGGCGGTGTTACTTGGGCACCATTATGAGCGGTGCCCACCAGGCTCCTGTCAGGGAGGACGTCCATGTCTGAGCCCAGGGCAGTAATAACCCGTGTGAATCCGCGGAATGCAGCAGCAGCAGCAGCAAGGACTTCCTCCACAGGATTAGCGCTCCACGAGCCACCCTGCCCGGGCCCCTCAGCTCTCGGCTCCATCGTGGTTTGGCCACTCTCTCTCGCCGTCTATCGGTCGCAGCGTGCTGATGTCGCCGTGCGTCATCTCCAGGGCAGCGGAAAATGGCGGAGCCTTTACCGGAGCCCGGACGGTACTTATGTGATAACTGTCCGGCAGACATCAGAGCCCGTGTCCCGGTGAGAGAGCCTCGGCGGGGGGAGAGGAGTTAGTGTGGGGGAGGCAGAGCGGGAGCACAGGCAGCGGCGCTGCACTCGCTGACAATCAGCCCATCATCCTCCTGCTGTACACAGCTGGGGACATGATGGGGCTGCGGGCAGCGCAACATCCCGGGGCACCAAGTGCTGCCCGGCCCTGCACGGCGGTAGATAATGCGCTCTGCACTCATCCGCCAGCAAGAGGCTCAAAGTTTGTAATGTCTGCCTGCTGCTGCTGCCAAGTTGGCCTCGAGCACGGCCATGAACCCGGCGGGGAGCTGCATACCTGCTGCCGTTATTAGGCCATAGCTCCTGCTAGCCACAACTGGTGGCCATTCCTGCACCGTGCTCCGACCCTGCAGTTACCATTCGGCCACTTCGTGGTTCTGGGAAAGTTGGGTGACAGCCTGTATACCACACATAAGCCGGGTGGCAGCTCCTAGGAGAGCTGTGCGGTGTACAGGCTGTCACCCAGCTTTCCTGGTCTCCTGAGGAGAACATATCTCAGTATAGGAACATATAGAGAAGTTATCAGATGATTTGGCCATTCAGGAGTCTTAGAAAGCCGGGTTACAGCTCCTGTGAGAACTAAGACTCCTGAATGGCCAAATTTACTGATAACTTCTCTATATGTTCCCATAGCGAGATATATTCTCCTCAGGAAAGCTGGGTGACAGGCCGTATACCACAGAGCTCTCCTAGGAGCCGCCATAAGACTCCTGAATGGCCAAATCATCTGATAACATTCTCTATATGTTCCCATACTGAGATGTATTCTCCTCAGGAAAGCTGGGTGACAGGCTATGTACCACACCGCTCTCCTAGGAGCTGCCATAAGACTCCTGAATGGGTAAATCATCTGATAACTTCTCTATATGTTCCTATAGTGAGCTATATTCTACTCAGGAAAGCTGGGTGACAGGCCGTATACCACACCGCTCTCCTAGAAGCTGCCATAAGACTCCTGAATGGCCAAATTATCTGATAACTTATCTATATGTTCCCATACTGAGATATATTCTTCTCAGGAAAGCTGGGTGACAGGCCGTATACCACACCGCTCTCCTAGGAGCTGCCATAAGACTCCTGAATGGCTAAATCATCTGATAACTTATCTATATGTTCCCATACTGAGATATATTCTCCTTAGGAAAGCTGGGTGACAGGCCGTATACCACACCGCTCTCCTAGGAGCTGCCATAAGACTCCTGAATGGCTAAATCATCTGATAACTTCTCTATATGTTCCCATACTGATATATATTCTCCTCAGGAAAGCTGGGTGACAGGCCGTATAGCACACCGCTCTCCTAGGAGCTGCCATAAGACTCCTGAATGGGTAAATCATCTGATAACTTCTCTATATGTTCCCATACTGATATATATTCTCCTCAGGAAAGCTGGGTGACAGGCCGTATACCACAGAGCTCTCCTAGGAGCTGCCATAAGACTCCTGAATGGGTAAATCATCTGATGACTTCTCTATATGTTCCCATAGTGAGATATATTCTACTCAGGAAAGCTGGGTGACAGGCCGTATAGCACAGAGCTCTCATAGGAGCTGCCATAAGACTCCTGAATGGCCAAATCATCTGATAACTTCTCTATATGTTCCCATAGTGAGATATATTCTACTCAGGAAAGCTGGGTGACAGGCTATGTACCACAGAGCTCTCATAGGAGCTGCCATAAGACTCCTGAATGGCCAAATCATCTGATAACTTCTCTATATGTTCCCATAGTGAGATATATTCTACTCAGGAAAGCTGGGTGACAGGCCGTACACCACACCGCTCTCCTAGGAGCCGCCATAAGACTCCTGAATGGCCAAATCATCTGATAACTTCTCTATATGTTCCTATAGTGAGCTATATTCTACTCAGGAAAGCTGGGTGACAGGCTATGTACCACACCGCTCTCCTAGGAGTCGCCATAAGACTCCTGAATGGGTAAATCATCTGATGACTTCTCTTTATGTTCCCGTACGGAGATATATTCTCCTCAGGAAAGCTGGGTGACAGGCTGTATACCACACCGCTCTCCTAGGAGCTGCCATAAGACTCCTGAATGGGTAAATCATCTGATAACTTCTCTATATGTTCCTGTACTGAGCTATATTCTCCTCAGGAGACCAGGAAAGCTGGGTGACAATCCATGCGAGAGCTGGAAGCCCCCTCAGTATTCCTAGGGTAATTCCAAAGGAAATATTTTCCTCAGAGCAGAACCTGTTGTGGATTTTTATCAAACTCTACATTTCGCGTGTGGAGTTCAGCCACTATCAGTATTTGCTGCTATACGCTGTGGATTTCATAGCTGCATCCGTAGAGTATTTGCCCCATGTGAACATACCCTAAGGGCTCGTACACACAGCCGTGTTCCGGCCTTGCACATGCTGCGGACCTCATGTGTGGTCCACGGTCCGCACGGAAAATAAATTGTGCACGAGCTCATGCATATGTATTTTGCTGTCCGCAAAAAACGGATCCTCAAAAATACAGATGACGTCCGTGTGCATTCTGTATTTTGCAGAACAGAAGAGCTGGCCCCTGATAGAACAGTACTATCCTTGTCTGTTACGCGGACAATAATAGGACATGTTCTATCTTGGAACGAAACGGAATGCACACAGAGTACCTTCTGTTTTTTTTTGCGGACCCATTGAAATTAATGGTTCCATATACGGCCACGCAAAAAACGTTTGTGTGCAATGCATGAGCCCTTAGAAAACGGAGTACATTCACACAGGGTGGTAATGGCAGGCAGCCATCATTTCTGAGGAAAAACAGCTACTTCTAAGGTTCTCTTCACATCTGCATCATGACTTCTTCTTACCAGCGGTGCATGATGGAACTCGCAGACTTACGCCCCTTTCACACGAGTGAGTTTTCCGCGCAGTTGCAATGCGTGACATGAACGCATAGCACCCGCACTGAATTCTGACCCATTCATTTCAATGGGTTTGTGTACATGAGCGTTGTTTTTTTTTTTTTTTTCACGCATCAGTTCTGCGTTGCGGGAAAAACGCAGCCCTGGCCCCATAGAAGTGAATGGGGCTTCAGTGAAAAACGCATTGCATCCGAAAGCCAGTGCAGATGCAATGCGTTTTCCCTGACAGTTGCTAGGAGATGTTGTTTGTAAACCTTCCATTTTTTTTATCACGCGCGTGAAAAACGCATAAAAACTCATTGCACCTGCGCAGAAAAAACTGAACGCAATCGCAGACAAAACTGATTGAACTTGCCTGCAACATGGTGGGAGTTTCACTGAACACAGCCTGAACGCATCCAGAGCCAATCCGTCACACTCTGTGAAAGAGGCATAGGCTGGGAGCGTGGCCTGACTGCTGATGGCGCCGGCTGTGTGAAGAGGGAGCTCCGTCTGAGGAACACTAAGTAAGCGGCTCAAAGCGACAAACTTACCTGGAGTCAGTGCCAATCGATTACTTATTTACAATGCCTCTTGGTAAGGCTACTTTCACACTTGCGGCAGAGGATTCCGGCAGGCAGTTCCGTTGCCGGAACAGCCTGCCGGATCCGGCAAATTATATGTAAACGCATGTCATCTTGTCTGACTGATCAGGCATTTTTATGCCTGTTTAGTCAGAAAAATGCATTGCAATGCTGGATCCGTCTTTCCGGTGTCATCCGGCAAAACGGATCCGGCATTTATTTCTTTCACATTTGTAGAGGTCTGTGCATGTGCAGAAGGGAATGCCGGATCCGTCGTTGTGGTATTTTTAGTGCCTGATCCGGTACTATTGCATGTCAATGGGAATTAATGCCGGATCCGGCATGTGTTTCGGCATTTTGGATGGAGATTAAAACCACAGCATGCTGCGGTATTTCCTCCGTCTGAACTGATGCATCCTGAACAGATTTCTCTCCATTCAGAAATGCATGGGGATAATACTGATCGTTTTTTTGGCGTAGAGCGCTGACGACGGAACTCTATGCGGGAAAAGAATAACGCAAGTGTGAAAGTAGCCTTTTAGGTGGTCGAACGAAGCCCTCCATCCAAACTAAGGGTACATCCGGCATTGAGTTCCGTCCTAGGGGCTCAATACCGGAAAATAACTGATTAGGATTTATCCCATTGCATTCTGAATGGAGGGAAATCCATTCCGGATGCATCAGGATGTCTTCAGTTCAGTCACTGTCAGGCGTTTATCTCTGTCCAAAATGCCTGATCAGTTGCCGGAATGCCGGCATTCTGGTCTGCGCATGTGCAGACCTTTAAAAATGTGGGGGGAAAAATATCGGATCCGTTTTGCCTGATGACACCAGAAAAACGGATCCGGTATTGCAATGCATTTTTCTGACTGATCAGGCATTTTTCTAACTGATCAGGCATTTTTGAGACCTGATCAGTCTGAAAAATGCCTGATCAGTCAGAAAAAATGACAGGCGGGCAGTTCAGGCAATGGAACTACTTGCCGGCTCACACTGCCGCAAATGTGAAAGTACCCTAAAAGCAGAAGGCGGGGTACAGAGATCCAAGGAAGCAATGCCTCTGTGTGATGATGTTTTATATATGCAAATAAGCCTCTAGGAGCAACAGGGGAGTTACCGTTACTCCTAGAGGCTCAGCTCTCTCTGCAACGGCTGCTCCCTCTGCCTTTTGACCGGGCCAGGCAGAGAAAATGTGATCACACCTGGCCCTATCAATAAAAGTGCAGAGGGCGCAGCAGTTGCAGAGAGAGCAGGGCCTCTTGGTGTAATGGTAACGCCCCTGTTGCTCCCAGAGGCTCATTTGCATATATTAAAACCTAATTCTCAGCAGTACAGATACATATGAACCTGGGACCAACACCGATGTCTTCAGCACCAAAGCGCACACGTAACAGGCGGCCAGTTCATAGGTACAGATTTGCTGACAGATGCCCTTTAATGCCAGATCTCCAGTGATTCTGAATCAGAATCAGGTTTGTCAGTAACTTTGCTGCGGATGTTACACTATGCTTTTATCAAGGTGACGTTCACTGTGGAGATTGAAAATCCGCCCCACAGGTCAAAATATGTTGCACCTTTTTTCTGCAGCATGTGGATGAGATCTGCTAAAATCTCCATTTTGCTGGTACTGCACTACCTTGCACATTTTCCACGTTCCACTGCAGGATATGCCATGTGTGAACATACCCTAAAGGAATTTTCGGGGACTCCTCTCACCCCATCTCTCAGCAGTCTTCTGATGCCAGATGGTGGGGTGAGATTACTTGGATTTCAAAATGCCCAATTCCTTTCTTCTGGGGGAGATAAGCCGCTAGCAGAGGTATTTGCCAGCACCTTAAGATGCAATTACACGAGCCCACAATCGTTCAGATTATCGGGAATGACTGTTCCTGCTAATGGGTGGTCCCGACAATCTGCCCATGTAACTATGCTGCCGATCATCTGATAAACGCCCAGGAAGGAGAGATTAGCCCAAAGGGCTTTTTCACACAGTCTTCATAAGGGCTCATGCATACGTCCGTGTGCTGACCGGGCCCGTGCTGCACTGCACTGGCCATGGGGCCACCACTTGCGGAGCGCAGTCTTATTCACTTTAATGGGGTCCGCGATCCGCTGCCGACGGTCCGCACTACTTTTTTGGAGGCACGGACAGAAAACCCGGACGGACAGATCCGTGCCTCCGTTCTGCACCGCATCTCCCAGAATGCGGACCCATCCGCATCACAACTATCTGAACGCGGCCAAGTTCATATTAAATTATTGAACTGTATTATTCTAATATTTGGTATCATTTTAACTGCAGGTTCAGCTCCTTGATGCTGATGGACTAGAACATGAAGTGGATGAAGCAGAAGACGAGTCCCCTGAACAGAGAGCCCGGAGACCCATGAATGCTTTCCTTTTATTCTGTAAGCGCCATCGTTCTCTTGTGCGCCAAGAGCATCCTCGTCTGGATAACCGTGGTGCTACAAAAATATTGGCCGATTGGTGGGCCTATCTGGATCCCAATGAGAAGCAGAAGTACACAGACATGGCGAAGGAGGTTTGTTTACAGATGTATATGCGTGGTTCTATGTCAGCAATGCCATTCTAGTCTGTTCTACTAGCCTGTAACTCTGTTAGGCTACTTTTACACTGGCGTTCTGGCTTTCCTTTTCTTAGATCAGCCATGGGCTCTCAAAAGCGGTCCAAAACGGATCAGTTTTGCCCTAATGCTTTCTGAATAGAAAAGGATCCAGCATTCTGCTGTCTGCCTGACGGAGCGGATCCGTCCACATTGACTTACATTGTGTGCCAGGATGTCATGTGTGACACAATAGAAAACGGATCCGTCCCCCATTGACTTTCAATGGTGTTAATGACAGATCTGTCCTGGCTATAGAAGACATAATACAACCGGATCCGTTCATGACGGATGCATCCGGTTTTATTATTGTAACAGAAGTGCTTTTGCAGATTCATGACGGACCCGAAAAAAATGCTAATGTGAAAGTAGCCTTACCTGGGAAAAGTGTACGACTTCAAGATGAAAGGGATCAAGACTTATTTGGATAAAAGGATAACATTCCTTTGGGAGTGTTACCCTCTACTGGTGTCCATTACCTATCTGTAGGAGCCCCAGTGAAAAAGAAAACTGTCCCTGGGTGGCTTTTACACTGGCAGAGCTGATCTGAGTCTGCTGAGACCCAGCAGCATTGCTTTGCATGAAAAACAACATAGGGGGAGATTTATCAAAACTGGTGTAAAGGAAAACTGGCTTAGTTGCCCATAGCAATCAGTTTCCATCTTTCATTTTCCAAACCTAACTAACCAGTTTTGATAAATCTCCCCCCAGGATCACATGATCGCCAGGTCCGATAGAGGCTGCTGCATAGCTGCTTCCTCTCATTGACTGCTATGTAAATGTGAAACCAGATGCAGTAATAAACCTCTTCTGTCTTTTCATCTCAGTCCGCATGTGCAGGACATTTCTGAGCTACGCCATAAGGAATTGCTGCAGATTCAGATCTAGCACCGCCTGCTGCCAGATGGGTCGTTGTTAAAGGGACCAGATTATTTTAAAAATGGCAAAGAATCATTATTCTTCATTCTGCCGCTGTTCTGGTCCCTGCTGATCTACACTTCCTGAATACACTAGGACAGGCCAGCTCATCCAATCACTGATAGCAGTAGGTTTTTATTAAAAATGTTGTGCCGTAACATAACGGTGCGGGTAACATAACGGAGCTGTTTTCTATAGAACCGCCCGCTGTCTTCAGAAGAAGCATGGTTCTACGTGAAACAGCTGCTGCCATTATGTTACCTGCACTTCCCATGTACCGCTGATGTTTTACTTGCACAGAATAAGGCTAGTGCTACATATAGGGTACAACCACACTGCAACATGTGTCACACGACATGTTTTATAATTTTAGTCTATGGTGTCACACTGCGACATTCTGCGACACGACAGTCGCACGAAAATCCATCTCGCAGCACGTTGCAGTGTGACACCATACACTAACATTATAAAATACATTGCGCAGACAAATGTGGTTGTGCAGCCCCAGCCTAAAGGCTGTGGGGGAGTCTTCCTTTGCACCAGTTTTGATAACTTTCCTCCCTAGTGTGAAAGCACTGTAAAATATAAAATGAAACAAATTTTACTAATGACAACATTTCCTCCTCTTTGGTCCTGATCAGGTCAGAGAGACCTAAGGAAATAGTCAGATTTGCCCAGTATCTCTCTGATGTGCACGGCCACCTTTACAGAAAGTGTCAGAATTTTTTCCATATTTTTTTTTCTTTTAATATCCCTTTTTATATGGATATAACACACTCCTCAGCATTGAAATTGCAATACCAAGAAAGACAAGCCGTAAGGAGGAGGCAGCAGGTGTCGCTATGATTTGCAAATGATCAAATTATCGAGCACCTAGCTCCAATCTGTGGCATTTGGATGGGGCATAAAAGCCAGATTGAAAGCAAAGTGTTTAGCCATGTGAAACCTGAAGCAATCGTATCCCTGCGTGTCGGGTGATTGTGCAATTCCCGTCAGTTATCGCCACTTGTCGCAAACTGAGAGGGACAGAATCCTTGAACCGGGATACCTTGGTTTATTACTCTGGCAGCTTACTATGCACCTAGGCCAAGATGTCAGCACTTGTTCAGCCTTGTGTGTCCCAGTGGTTGGGAGAAAAACAATGATGTGGAATGAAAGCAAGAGGTATACAGAGACGAACTTCTGCACTGACAGAGCGTTTGATTAGAAGAATAGTGCATAGTGGTCCATTCTGTATTGAAAGTGAAATTGGACGCCACATCCCAAGCCTACAAACAGGGTCTAACGCTATACAAACTAGGGTTGCATCGGGTATCGCATTATCGATACCCAATCAATCCTTTTGTACTGGTATCGATTTGATACCGGGATTTGCCTTTTACCGATACCAGGCTGCGCTACTGCACAGCCTAGTATCGGAGAACATGGCACGCTCTGCTGTCGGCACGCTCCATTTTCTTCTCAGCAGCACAGGAGAGAAGGAAGCAGTCTCTCCCTCCCCCCCTGTGCCACTGCCACCAATGAGAAGACAGAGGGGAGGGGCTTTGGCCACTGCGCCACCAATGAAGATAACTAACCCATTAATTCAAATAAAGGAGGCGGCTGCCGGCTGCAGAATCATATAGCCAGCACCCGACCACTATGACAAGGCACTGCGATCCGCAGCAGTTAACCACTCAGGTGCCGCACCTCAGGTGTTAACTGCCGCGGATCGCAGTGCCTTGTCATAGAGGTCGGATGCCGGCTATATGATTCTGCAGCCGGCACCCACCTCCTGTATTTGTATTAAAAGGTTAGTTATCTTCATTGGTGGCTCAGTATGCCCCTTCCCCCAGTATAAAAAACTAGGGATGTCCCGATACCGATACTAGTATCGGTATCGGGACCGATACCGGCATTTTCACGAGTACTTGTACTCGTAAAAATGCCGCCGATACCACTGCCGATACCGGAAGTTCCGGTTCGACAGCGGCTATATTCGGTTTCATTACCCCTAACTTACTGTGCTCGTGATTACTAACTATTAATGCGCAGTCCCTCCATGCTCCTGCCCCGCGCGCCTTCTGTAATCATAAAGTGGGCGGAGCGGGCAGGCAGGACATGAAGCGCATGGAGGAATCGGGCAGCTTGAGCTCTCAGTTCCTCCATGCGCCTCATGTCCCGCCTGCCCGCTCCGCCCACTTTATGATTACAGAAGGCGCGGGCAGGAGCATGGAGGACTGCGCATTAATAGTTAGTAATCACTGGCACAGTAAGTTAGGGTTAATGAAACACAATATAGCAGCTGCGGGGCCGGTGTATGAGTCAAGCTGCACCGGCCCCGACACTAATGGGGATCTGTGGATGACATGTATATAGCATAAGATGCTATATATGTGTCATCCACATAGCCCCTCAGATCCCCCATTACAGCCTCATCCACAGATCCCCCCCATTACAGCCTCATCCACAGATTCCCCCCCATAACAGTGATGTCCACAGGTCCCCCCATAACAGTGATGTCCACAGGTGTCCCCCCATAACAGTGATGTCCACAGGTTCCCCCATAACAGTAATGTCCACAGGTTCCCCCCATAACAGTAATGTCCACAGGTCCCCCCATAACAGTAATGTCCACAGGTCCCCCTCCCCATAACGGTGACGTCCACAGGTCCCCCCATAACGGTGACGTCCACAGGTCCCCCATAACGGTGACGTCCACAGGTCCCCCCATAACGGTGACGTCCACAGGTCCCCCCATAACGGTGGCGTCCACAGGTCCCCCCATAACGGTGGCGTCCACAGGTCCCCCATAACGGTGGCGTCCACAGGTCCCCCATAACGGTGACGTCCACAGGTCCCCCCATAACGGTGACGTCCACAGGTCCCCCCATAACGGTGACGTCCACAGGTCCCCCATAACGGTGGCGTCCACAGGTCCCCCATAACGGTGGCGTCCACAGGTCCCCCATAACGGTGACGTCCACAGGTCCCCCATAACGGTGGCGTCCACAGGTCCCCTCATAACGGTGACGTCCACAGGTCCCCCATAACGGTGGCGTCCACAGGTCCCCCCATAACGGTGCCATCCACAGATCCCCCATAACAGTGCGTCATCCACAGATCCCCCTTAACACTGTGTTATCCACAGATCCCCCATAACAGTGCGTCATCCACAGATCCCCCCCATAACAGTGCGTCATCCACAGATCCCCCCCCATAACAGTGCGTCATCCACAGATCCTGCACAACATTGTGTCCTCCACAGATCCCCCTGGAGGCACATTGGTTTGAAAACGCTATTATATTACCATTTATTAATTTATTAACACTTGTACAAAGAAAAAGAAAAGCCGTTATTCATAGCAACCAAATTCCAGCTTTAATTTTTTTCATTGCTATCATTAACTGCGCCGCTGTTTATATGAGGTATCGGTAATTGGTATCGGCGAGTACTTAAATAAAAGTATCGGTACTCGTACTCGGTCTTAAAAAAATGGTATCGGGACATCCCTATAAAAAACATTGGTGGAGCAGTGCGCACCCCCCCCAATCCCCCCAACCCCAGTATAAAAAACATTGGTGGAGCAGTGCGCACCCCCAATCCCCCCAACCCCAGTATAAAAAACATTGGTGGTGCAGTGCGCCCCCTCCTTCCCCAGTATTAACGTCATTGGTGGGCAGTTTAATCGCAGGGCTCCGATAAGTTACCATGGCAGCCAGGGCGCTACTGAAGCCCTGGCTGCCATGGTAAGCTCCCTGCTGCTGTGTGCACAAAGCACAGGGCAGTAGGGAGAGTGTGAGATCCTATTCACCCTAATAGAGCTCTATTAGGGTGAATAGGACAAGGGTTCAACAAACACCAAAATATTAAGTTGAAATCTCCTCTTTCCCAATTTTTCATATAAAATATATAAATAATAAATAAAAAAACATATTACATATCGCCACGTCTGAAAAATCCAAACCATTTAAAATATTTTTAAAAATCTCCTATGCGGTGAACACCGTAACAGAAAAAATAGGATAGGACTGTTCGATTATAGGCTAGACGTTCCATAAAATACAGAATGCACATGGCTTTTTTGGTGTTTTTATTTTTTTTATTTTTTTTTGCGTGCTATCGAATGGTATCAAGTATTGCAATACTTTTTTTATGGTATCGAAACCGAATCAAACATTTTGGTATCGTAACAACAACCCTAGAAGTCAGAAGGCATTTTCATGCCATTGAGCTAGAAGCCCAATGTCCATCCTCCTCAGCGATGAGTCCTGCTTTTGTCTCGGATGCAATGATAGCCTGAGATTAGTCTGGTGACCAGGTGGGCAATGCCATGAAGAGAACTTCACAAGGGAACATCACACTGGTCCTTCTCCCGGGATTCTGGTGTGGAGTGGCATAATGCATAGTAAGTAGCTGGACCCTTCTACATTAAGGCCTCCTTCACACGGGTGTCGCGGGTGAGGGCCGGATGAGTTTAGGGTGCATTGCGGCAAACCCGCATGAGTAGGGACGCAATTTCAGTCAATTTTGTCTCCAATTTAGTTCCGTTCAGTTTTTTCCGCGTGAGTGCAATGTGTTTTGCACGCGCGTGAGAAAAAACAGAATGTGGTACCCAGACCCGAACCCGGACTTCTTTACTGTTGTGCAGATTTTATTATTTACCCTTATAACATGGTTATTAAGGAAAATAATAGCATTCTTAATAGAGAATGCTTACTAAAATGTGGATTGAGGGCTTAAAGGGTTTCTGTCACCAACTTTTGACATTATAAGCTGTCTGACATTAGCTATGTGCTAATGTCAGACCAGCTTGATAATGTCTTTTTTATAAAAATCCGCTGTATATATAGTCTGAAAAACTTACTTTTATATTATGTAAATTAGCCTCTAGGAGCAGGGGGGGCGTTGCCCTGCTCCTAGCGGCTCCGTCCGGCAACCTGCTGGCACGCCCCTTCACACTTTGATTGACAGTGCAGGGCAGCGATCCTCCTGCACTGTCTCGTTCTGAAATCGCGCGCCGCGCGCCTGCTCTGTATTCGGCGCAGGCGCGGTGAGCAGAGGACGCTGGTGCCTGCTGTCCTCTGCTCACCGCGCCTGCGCCGAATACAGAGCTGGCGCGGGCGCGCGATTTCAGAACGAGACAGTGCAGGAGGATCGCTGCCCTGCACTGTCAATCAAAGTCTGAAGGGGCGTGCCAGCAGGTTGCCGGACGGAGCCGCTAGGAGCAGGGCAACGCCCCCCCTGCTCCTAGAGGCTAATTTACATAATATAAAAGTAAGTTTTTCAGACTATATATACAGCGGATTTTTATAAAAAAGACATTATCAAGCTGGTCTGACATTAGCACATAGCTAATGTCAGACAGCTTATAATGTCAAAAGTTGGTGACAGAAACCCTTTAAAAAATAAAAAAAATTAACTCACCTTATCCACTTGATCGCGCAGCCGGCATCGTCTTCTTTCTTCTTCTTTGAGGACCTGCAAAAGGACCTTTGATGGCGCAGGTCCTGCTAAATGAAGATGGGACAATGCCAGGCCGCATGTTGCTTGTGCTACTGTGGGCAAGTAGCATGGCCTAAACGTGTCACCATGGCTTGCAGTGTCTCTGTGCTTGTCTCCCATGGAGCACATCTGGAACGTCATTAGTTGGCAGTTGCAAAGGGAGCTGCCTGCTGCGGATCTTGATGATTTGCACTTCCGAGTGCTTTCAGCGTGGCAGAACATTCCTCAGACAACCATCAATAACCTCATCGATGGCATGCCAAGGCCTGTAAGCACGTGTATATCTGTGTGTGGCGCTCTTACTCGATACTGAACAAATCAAGATGTTTTGTTTCCATTTTTTATCATTTGCATATCATTAACATGCCTATGGATCCTGTGATCTCTGTATTTCCACGATTTTCTCTTCTTGGCGTTGCAGTTTCAATGTTGGGGAGTGTAATACACTTATGGTTCTTAGTTGTTTGTTTTTAGCAAACTCCAAATATTTTATATTTTTCTTTCCTTTGTAATGTAGAATGTAAATACTGTAATTAGAGATGAGCAAATTTCAGATTTAGAAATTCGTTCACGCTTGGTTTGGTGGTAAAAGCAGAATTTCTTTATGCATTCCGTTACCACGGACCATAACACAATTCTATGATGGAATGCATTAATTCCGTCATAATAGAAGTCTATGGCCTGCAAAACGCATCCGTCCTGTTTCCGTTATGCAGGGGAGTCCTCTCCTGCATAACGGAAACGGGACGGATCCGTTATGCAGCCCATAGACTTCTATTATGACGGAATGCCTCTAAAGGCATTCCGTTATAGAATTGCGTTATGGTCCGTGGTAACAGAATCCATAACGCAATTCTGCTTTTACCACGAAACGTGAACGAATTTCATAACCTGAAATTCGCTCATCTCTAACTGTAATATTTTGCAGACGACTACGTGTTGGCCCGTGGGCAGACAGTTATGACATGTCATCAGAATACCTCTTTATGTAAATGTTTTTCTTTTTATTTTGGACTGGTCCTTATTCTTCCTACCGCTTAACATTGCTCATGACATCTTTATGGGGCAGCTGCTGCCAGGGCTCATGGTGAAGCTACATCCCTGACGTCAGTGTCTCCCCTTCTATCCTGTGCAGCCCCCACATGACAGAGGTGCTTGTCCTTATTGGACCAACCCTTTTTATATGGTTGGTAAATGATTGACTACATGAAGCTTTCTCCGGGATAATCACAGTTTAGGTGTGGCAATTGGCGGACGATTATGGCGAATGAACATTAGTAGGAACGCTCGTTTCTGATTATAGGCCTGTGTAAAAGTGCCGTGGATCAACCGATGGACAAGCAAAACGCTCGTTCATCGAGGGAAATGATCGTCCACGAGGAGACCTCCATCATAGTTTCTGGGAAGAAGATTGTGCTGTGTGAACAGAGATCTGCTGCCCAGAAAAAAGGAATCTGTATGAGGACAAATGATTGGAATGACCATAGCTCGCCCCCGTATAGTGGAGGAGATTGCTGCATGGAAATCTGCTCCACTGATGAGTGGCCAGTTATTGGGAAGAAATGGCCTCTTTTCAATAATTGCCCGCTCGCCTGGCGTGTGTATATGGTGACGTCTAGTCAGGAGAACCTATACCCAGCACATAAGTCGGGATGGGGGGCAGGGGAAACCCACTGTCCACCAACCAGCTCCTACCGCTGGAGGAATCAGGAATATGGGATATTGGATTTCACAATGCCCCAACCTTTGCTCCCCAGGATATAAGTGATCGCATTGCGTCTGGCACCTGCATATCCCACCTCTCCAATCCACACATGTCTACTTGTTGGAGAGTCTGGAGAGATAGCTATTGACTTCTCTTACATCTATATTGCCGGCATTTTGCTTCCTTTTTTTTGTTACGTTTTCAGGTCCAGTTGAAAAACCATAAAAAACTCCTTTTTCTATTGATAGTGTTTAGCCTATTTTATTTATTTTATTTTTTAAAGCTAACTTTGCTTCTTGGAAAGCTGTTCCCCTAAGTTTAGTAAAATGAGCAAAAATGTTTGCAGTGAGACTTTGAGGCGTTGAACACTAGGTGGCGCTATGAGAACATGTGAGCCCTGTCTTCAGGCGGAGGCTTTTTTTTTCTCACAGAAGCAGAAAGAGAAACTTGATGGCTTATCGTAGCAAAAGGCCGAGGTTTGTAGGCTTAATCTCATTTGTCTGGTAACCCCATTATTGTTCGTAACGTTAGTGACTTGACTTTGGTGACTTATCTTGTAAAGGAAGTAAATGTAAATGTGTCTGAATCAGGAACTAGCGTTTGCCTATGACAGAGTGCAGTGTGACATCTCCATGTATCACACTGTACCGTGCCCAGAGCTTTCTCCTTGTTGTCGGGCTCGAATGTTGTTAACCTTTCCAGGCCATAAGGTGTAGTTGTACAAATAATGGTGCCGGCAGCATTATCCGAAGATTATCTTTGCACACGTCACAATAGCAGATATGCATGTTGACTCTGGTCTATTAATATTTCATGAATTGTCTGTGTGGCCTGTGCATCTGTTTGGTTTGATAGGCAGAAACATGAACCTGATGAAGGAGATTTTGTGAGATTTAAAGGATTCATGACACCAGCAAAACTGCCATGCAAAATGGCTCATCCGTACGTGCCTTGTACTATAGCTCAGCCCCATGCATTTGCATATGTATAGATTAAGTAACTGCTTAACTATGTTGGTTATAAAGAGAAGCTGTAATATACAAGGGATGTGTCCAAGGGTTCCCCCCCCCCCCCTTTAAACTGTGAAGTTTCGATAGTAGCGCTCCATGGTGGGTATCTTAATTTCTTCAGTTATGCTGCAGGCTGGGGCTTGGAGGTGTCCTCTACCACTGCATTCATCTGGAGGCCATGAAAAAGGCTACATCTGGCCCCCTGGATTAATATAGCATCACTTTTTGGATACGTGTGCAGCCTCCCCTTTTCTTGCTTTGGATTGTACATACGGGACAAACGCATCGATTGTTTTTCTTCTACACACTGGGAGTGCCAGTCATTTAGATTTTTGACCTGTAGGTCCTGACAGCGGTTAATCCCTGAGCCTCTGCTTGCCGCCTGATTGTAGAAATTAGGATAATGGTTGTGCTCTGGACGGTGGGTGTATAAGTAAGGAAATGACGTATGTGTTTATTGATTACGTGATGTATCCAGTTTTCGCAATGCTTAAATAGTGGGTGGGGAAAATGTCAAAAAATGTCATTAAAGGGGTCTTTAATGATATTGTATATCGTAGGTAATCGTAGAGATTGTTTTATAGATAGACAGAGAGAGATAATAATACCGTGTAATCAAGCATCTAGGGGTCATGAAAGCAAATCGAAGGGTTAGCAAATTGTCTGTAATCTAGTAATAAAGATAACTTTAATATAGACATTTTATTTTTTTTCTATAAATTCAATTTTTTCTTTTTTGTAAAAACAGGGATGCATCTGTACGAGCAGACAATTTATTTTTTGTTTCCTAGTTTTCTCTCACTTTTTTATATAATGATATAGTGGAAGATTAAATGGGTTCTCCTGAGGCCTGAGACGAGAAGCAGTGGAGAAAGGAGCTCAGTGCTGGAACCAGAGCACTTATTTCTTCTTCTTTTACTCTGCACAGCTCCCTAACCATGTGTCCCTGCTCTCAGAGAATCCCTTTACAATTGAATTGTGGCGGTCCCACTATTTTACTGTGGCTCGCAAAAAAAAAAAATGTGTTAGGGTGGGTTCACATCACATTATATGCCTCCGTTTAATGTATACAAAGACACAGCACACCACGTTCTTGTATCCTGCACAGTCCGGTAAAAAAAAAGTATATGTTTTTTTTTACAATGGAACTCTATGAATGGATGCTACTGTATGCATTAGTCTTTAGGTTTTTTTGTATACTTTAAACGGATGGGAAAAGCGTCATGTGAACCCAGCCTTACCTTGTAATCCAGCCTGTCAGATTCTTGACTATAGTTAGTTTACTTTTTCAGTATTCTAGTAATTATTCTTTCCTGTTTATTCTGCTGGGTATTTGCATTAAATTCACCGTGTTTGTCTGTCTATTTTTTTTATGCCCAGTACAAGGATGCATTTATGAAAGCACATCCCGGTTATAAATGGTGCCCGACAACTAATAAACCAGTAAAAGCACCTACCACTGTCGCAACAAGGAAAAAGCTTTGGCCTTACCCTCAAGAGCCAGTCAAAGAAATAGCAAGCCCCAAGATTGTCTCAAAGGAAGAAGAAATGCCACAGCTCAATTTTGGCATTGCAGGTAAGCACCAACACCTTTACCAAAACTCTTCAATGTGTTGTAAGCCCATGATGGAGTCTTTCTCTTGCAAGTTCAGTTGGTGCTCAAGACTTCTGCTTTCAGTTTTTGTTGTTCAGTAACTTTTATTGCAGATTCACAAATTATCAACAAAGGTATACATATCAAAAACGAATAAAGTATACAGCGTTGGCAACCATTAGTATTTGAGAAAATGTGAAGCATCAAAGGCTGCGCACAATAATGGTAAAAGATCATGAATCAAACATGACAGACAACCCAAAATGTACAAGGCATAACAGAAGGATCGAGAGAGAGAGAATAAAAAACGGAAAGAAAAGACAACCTACTGGTTGACCAATGAGATAAGGTCAGGACAAGGGAATGAGCCCAGAATCCTCCCAATTGTCCCTGGAATCTGATCAGTCCCAAAATACCAAAGATTCTTTGCACAGAATCCAAGGTTGCCAAGCCTTAAGAAATTTGTGGATCTACCCCAGATCTTCAGAAGTAATTGCCTCCATTTGCCTAATCTTCTTGAGAGTATTGAACCGTTCCCTAATGGGGGGAATGATAGGGGATATCCAATGCTAGATGACCAAATATGTGGTCTGGAGATGGAAAAGAACCAGGGAGCATGGTCAAGACGGCCATCTCAAGTGTCCATCTTGAGGAGGAGACATGCATTTTGTCATATAAGACACTGATGGATCTCCGGAAAGGTTTGACCCTGTTACACTGCCAATAAATATGGTGCTCGTCCCAATCTTGCAGCTTATAGAAGACTTATGACCCAGAGGAATGCCTTGGGCCATTGCTCAGGAGAAAAGGACTGGTTCAATTCCCTCTCCCAGTGATACATGATAGGGGAAAGGAGATCCAACCTCTTCCAGGATTAACATGTAGACCAGAAACACCATATGTGCGATCCCTAGACAAATGAGTGGGCTCAGGAATGAGAGGAAACTACAGAGTTGAGCATATTGCAACCAATCCCACCCCCACTGGAAAAACTTTGCTGGGCAGATCGAGGATGCTCGTATGTAGAGCTGCACCCAAGGCCCTTCTAAATGAGCGAGGGCGAGGCGACGATCGATGGGAGGCAAGAGGTGTTTTAAAGAGCTTAGCATGGGCTGTCAAGCATAGGGACTGGATGGTATTGTCCCTTGCTTCCCTACTGCCTCCTATACCTATCAATGAAGGTGTAAAACGAAGTATATGTGGTGGCTTGTTTAGGTCTCAACATTCAAGCTAATAATCTGCCTCACTTATTCATTTGGTCGTATAAGATGCATTTGAATTTGTCCCTAGCATATGTATATATTTGATCAGTCAGTTTTCTGAAGGCATTCCCCATGTCACACAACTCCAGGTAAACCTCAGAAGAGAGAGAACGCTTATGGTGCATCTCCAGGTCCGAGATTTTCTCCAGGAGGGTTAGCATATCTGCATCCTGCATCTGTCATTCTGGATGTGTGAGACGAAACTGCCTCGCAATACACGTTTTATTGCTTCTCTTTGGATTGTGGGGACAGTAGGGTCGCCGGCATGGACCTGTATGAATGCAGCAATCTCCGATTTAATATCTGTGAGACACACTTGGTCTATAAGGATAGAATTTGCCAAATCCACAAACTGCCCCAAGAGAAAGAAAAGACTTACCAGAGGAAACGTCCAATGAAACATCCAGAAGAAAATTTAAGTCAGCACCTAAGATGATCAGCAGGCCATCTGTAATGTCCTCCAAAGCTGTGAACAAGGAAGGGGTAAATTTGGTCCTGGATGGGAAAATATACATTAGCGATCATTAACGTCCTACAAAACAAAGAGAATTTAAGCAAAAGAAATCTTCCACCAGCATTAGCTTTAGTAGCCAATATAATATGCAGAAATTTTTTATGAATCGCTGTGGAGACCCCCTAGATATAGAGTTGGGAAACACACAGTGTGACCATACAGTAAAAAAAAATATTTTTACAGGAAGGGATATGATTAACGTTTAAAGGGGTTGTATTACTTCAGCAAATGGCATTTATCATGTAGACAAAGTTAAGAAAACAAACTTGGGGTGCGGAGAGGGAGGGAAGGGGAGAAAAGATAGGCACAAAAGGTGGCACACACAGAAGGGAACATGAAAAGTGAAACAGCCATGTAAGAAAAATAGAAAAGAAGAACAATCAAACCGTTATGGAAGCCAGCTGGAGAATAGCCAACCATCTCATTAGGGGTGAGATAACCCCTCTCCCCAGACAAAAAATAGATCACGGTCCAATAATTAACCTATCGGAGAAATGAGAGCCAAGGCACCTGTGGCACAAATGAGACCTCTCACTGGGTCCAGAACCCAAGAAACCCTGGAGGGGAACCACAAGGGCATTCTAAACATTGCAAGGTTAACATAAGAAACTACAGAAAGGCAAGCCTAACACAGGTTCAGACATTAGTGCCTCCAAAATGAGATATTACAGAGTTCCCCACTCAGATCAGAGTGTTGTCTGTAAATGCAGGACAGGACAGGTCTTCCAGAGGGGCAATCGATGTTTGTAACTGCCTTCAACTCTGGCCAAGACGTGAAGGAGTATAGGAAAATGGCTTCTGTAATCTGGAGAACTCTTTTAAGCCCCAGGTACAATTGTTTGAGTGGGGCGATTTCTGTCTTTGTACGAACCCCATTGGTCAAATTATTGATGAGCTGTCTTTGGTAATAGGCCATTAATGTTGAAATCCTAGAAAACCTCTTTAGTATTATAGCGTATATTGGCATTCTAGAGAACTGTATACTTTGTGGAAGCAGTTTGGTGAAGGTTCCTACCTGTTTCAGCATGACTGTGCCCTGTGAGATTCCACCATGTTTGATGCGGTTGAACTTGAAATCTCTGACCTCCACCCCATCCAGGTTGACCTAAAATACCAAGAATGAGGCAACCCACTTGACAACAATGTCCTTACTCACTAATGCTCTTCCTGCTGGATAGATTATAATTCCAGTGATAAGCATTCCTAGAAAAGTGCAAGCCATTAAAAGAACATAAAGGAGGGAGAGGACTCAAGGACCCATATTGGCACGGCTCCTGAAATACGCAACCTCTGATCTCACGTCACCTCACACTGGTTTGAAGCATACAAGGGAACATGTGGGGGCCACCCCCCATTGGAAAGCATTACAGGGCTTCCAGATGACATATGAAGGATCCAGTGCCTGTCTTGGCTATATTGGCTGTTAGTGCCAACTAACCGCAAATATTGCTGAATTGTTTTCTTTTATATCACTTTAAAAATAATATCAATGACTCCAGTACTCTATGATGGGAATTTGTATGATTTATGTCTACCTTCTATCCCTGTTCTCTTGTAAGCTTTGTACTTGTGTTTCCATAAGATCCAACACAAATGGGAGGCCTGAGTATGCTGCTTCTTGCTGGGGAACATGCCTTGACTGCACACCGGGATCAAGCAATGGCTGCTGACGTAGAAAATGAAGAGCCAGAGGTTTGTAACAACTAGAAAGATCAGATAATGGCCTTGTAACACTTAGTTGTGAATTATTCATAGCTCTGTCCACTTGTAGTCGAAATCTGTTCGAACATTTTGCGTTTTTTTTTTTTTTAACCTATGTATTTTTTTGCCGCCCAATTAATACCGGACAGAAATAAATAACTAAAATACTTTCCCACAAAGCGTGGAGTTTCTAATAACACCAAAAAATTTAACCACAATACTCACAAGATGAAAATCGAAAAAGCTTTATTGACAACACATAATGGGTACATACATGATAAAAGGAGGCAGCACAAAGGTGGAACACAAGGATGAGGAGAAAGACCCAAGAGGGGGCTGAGAGATCAGCACGCCAAAAACGTGGAAAAAGTACAAAAAAAATAAGAACCACCAAAACGCCCATAAACAGTTAACCCCGGGCAGATACTGCAACAGAGACAAATACAAAGGCAAAAAATTGGTGGTTGGAAAATATTACCCTGAATGGCGTGTCGATCTCTTAGCCGCCTCCTTCCCGACGCCGTTTCGCTAGTTACCTGGCTTCTTCCGGGGATCCTTTTATCATGTATGTACCCATTATGTGTTGTCAATAAAGCTTTTTCGATTTTCATCTTGTGAGAACTATGTATTCTTTTACAATATACAAGTTTGGACACGACATTGATCTGATCTACTGTAATGAGAATTGTATGTAAAAAGAAATATCTATTCTGGTGTAAAGCCTATTGGGTAATCCATAATGACACAATGGACACAGCTGAACGTGTTACCTGGTCTTACCCTGCACCATAGTATTAGGTCACTGCAGAAAAACATTTCTGGCTTATACAGCTGGCAGCCGCCCTAACTGCCAGGATCCGAGAGAACTCCGAGACTTCTTGTTTCACCACATTACTTCCCCGACAACCCTGCCCCCCACCCCAAATGTGATTGTTGGTGTCTCCATGGTTGTTATAGCAGACCCCGGACCTAACAATGGCCTCCTGGGCTGCCAGGTTCCAAAACCTAATACGCCCCATGTGACCCATGCACGATGCACCATATAAATGTTATTTTTGTACAGTACGTACAATAGTATCAGATCGATGATGGCCTGACATGCCCCACCCCCACCAATCAGCTGTTCCCTGCAGCTTCCAGTGCTGGAACTAGCTCTCTGAATGGAGCAGGAAGCACAGCTCCATTCACAGTGTAGTGGTCATGCTGGGTTACTGCAGCTTACTCTCACTGAAGTGAATGGGAGCTGAGCTGCAGTACCATGGCATGGCCGCTACACTCTAAATGGAGACAATCTAGATAGAAGATACCAGACCGCGTTTCATTGCAAAACACATTTTTATTACCATATTAAAAGGTGCATATAGCACATACAATTAAAATACATAAGGGGGGTGCATAGATGGGCGGCATCCAAGAGGAGAGACGGAGGGGAGAAGGTCCGATAAACAGGTCAAATGTACAAAGTGCAAGTGCATACAATCAAGGAAGTAATAACATCATACCCATACTGTGTCTCTCCTCCGGGATGGCGCCAACCCCACTCTAAATGGAGCTCTGTGTCCTGGTCCCTTCACAGTGCTAGTTCCATAGGCTGCAAGGATCCCTCACCGATTGGATATTAGCACCCTATCCTGAGGATAGGTCATCAGTTTTAGGAGCCTGGAGAACCGCTTCAAATGTCAAACAAGGGCCACTTTCCTGTGTCCCCTGTTGTGTCATTGAGATCAGCAGAACCCAGCAAAGAATGCAAATATAGAATTCTTCATTAAAGGGGTTCTCCGCGTTTACTGTTGATGAACTATCCTCAGGATAGGTCCTTTGGCACCCCCGCCAATCAGCTGTTTGCCTGGCGTCCCCATTCACTTCTATGCTACGGATCCCATCTGCTCAAGTGAATAGGAAGGAGCCATCACATAGTTGTAATTACACTGCTCGCCGCTGAAATGGTTGCCGTGAGCAGGTAAACAGAGGAGAAAAGACAGTGTACATATGAGTGCCGAGTTCTCTTCAAAGCTGATCAGCAGGGGTGCCAAGAGTAGACCGCCGATCTGATATTGATGACCTATTCTGAGGATAGGTCATCGATAGTAAAAACCCTTTAAATTCTATGGGGAGTCACATAAACAGTCACGTTACAGTATGTATGGCTGAATTTCTTCTGCTACTCTTTGTCTTTGACAGAGAACACATGACTCCTGGCACATGGTGTGTCAGACCTGTTTCCCTAGTATATGTCATTTATCTTTGCTCTCTAAATGGATACCCCTACTTATTAGAAGGGCTCATTGACAATATGCTGATCACAAAGTGCTTTTGTGGCTTTTCTGCTTTTTATTCTGCTTATTATTTTCATGTGTACTAAACTTGTCTTTTATACACAGGTATCTTCAAGTCCTACAGAGTCAAAGGAGTCAGACTGCTTTCAGCCCACTAAGAAGTCTGCATTACTTGAATTAGCAGAGGTATGAAACTCCACCATTCATATCTTGACAAGAACAACCCACATTTTTATTCTTGGCTTTCTGTATGTTTGTGTCACCTCCATGAAGCATGCAGCACTATTATAATGACAAGATAATATTTGGATCTGTTCATATCTGCATCAAAGTCTCCATTTCCCATTTCTCCCTGAAATCTATTGACTTGAATGGGACCCATTTATTTTAATGGTTGGAAAAAATGGGCTGGCAATACAGACTGCTTCATATAAGGAGTTTACAGAGGAACTACAATACATGGTGCTGATGGCTGCTGAGGCAGTCCCAAGCTTTGTACAAGTCTTTCTGCCTGGCAGCTGGGGAGGCCTATGAGGATCAGCCCCCGGGTCAGTGTAAGGCTACCTTCACACGACTGTATGAATGGGTCCACATCCGTTCCACACATTTGATTTCAATTTCAACGGGGCCACAAAAGATACGGACAGCACACAGTGTGCTGTTTGCATCCGTAGTTCCGTTCTAAGGCCTCGCAAAAAATATAGAGCATGTCCTATTCTTGTCTGCGATTTGACAAGAATAAACATTTTCTATATAGCGCAGTCCCTGTCCGTTCCGCAAATGCGGAATGCCAACGGCCAGTATCTGTGTTTTGCGGATTCGCAGTTTGTGGACCGCAAAACACTGCATGGTCGTGTGAATGTACTCTTATGCTGACAACTCAATGCAGTTCAATACAGCATGTAGCCTAACGATTTAAAGGACGTGGTGTGTCTCAGATGGCACCAGCTCGATTCATGAGGAGTCGTCAACTAGCTCATACCAGATATTGCAGACTAGATATATCATAGATTTGCTATGCAGTAAAACAGACCTGTTACTTTCATTCTCCGGGTCAGTACGATTATAACGATACACATGTCTGTAGTTTTTCTTGTGTTTTAATACTGAAAAAAAACACTAATTTTTTTTCTTTGCATTACCATATTCTCACCCCCAGAACTTTTTTATTTTTATGTGTACGGAGCTGAGTGGGGGCTCATTTTTTGCAGGGCGAGCTGTACTTTTCAGAGATCCTATGGAGTGTGTCTAACTTTTTGATTACTTTTCATAAACATTTTTGTGGGAGGTGACAAAAAAAAACTATGATCCGTCCATTTTTACTTTTTTACCCTTTTCGCCGTTTGCCATATGGGATTAACATTTTAATACTACAGATGTTTTCACAAGTGGCGATGCCCATGATGTTCATATTTTTAATTGTTTGTTAATTGTTTATGTATATTTATTTGGGGGGAAAGGGGGTTATTAGAATTTTTATATATTTTTTATGTTTCTTTTTTACACTTTTTAACCCCTTAAGGACCGGGCTCATTTTCACCTTAGGACCAGGCCATTTTTTCAAAATCTGACCACTGTCACTTTAAGTGTGAATAACTTTGAAACGCTTTTACTTACCTAGGCCGTTCTGAGATTGTTTTTTCGTCACATATTGTACTTCATGACACTACTAAAATTGGGTCAAAAAAGTTTATTTTTTTGCATAAAAAATACAAATTTTACCAAAAAATTTGCAAAATTTAGCAAATTTTAAAGTTTCAGTTTCTCCACTTCTATGATACATAGTAATACCCCCCAAAAAAGTGATGACTTTACATTCCCCATATGTCTACTTCAGGTTTGGAGTATTTGGGAAATGCTATTTTATTTTTTGGGGATGTTACATACCTTAGAAGTTTGGAAGCAAATTTTGAAATTTTCCAAATCCCACTTTTTATGGACCAGTCCAGGTTTGAGGTCACTTTGTGAGGCTTACATAATAGAAACCACCCAAAATGACGCCATTTTAGAAACTACACCCCTCAAGGTATTCAAAACTGATTGTACAAACTTTGTTAACCCTTTAGGTGTTTCACAACAGTTCATGGAAAATGGAGATAAAATTTCTGAATTTCGATATTTTGGAAAATTTTCCATTATAATCCATTTTTTCCAGTAATAAAGTAAGGGTTACCTGCCAAACAAAACTCAATGTGGGTTGCCCTGTTTCTCTAGTTTGTAGAAACACCCCATATGTGGTCCTAAACTACTGTTTGGCCAAACGGGAGGACATTGAAGGAGGGGAACGCCATATGGGTTTTGAATGGCAGATTTTGCGGGACTGTTTTTTTTTAACACCATGTCCTATTGCAAGCCCCCCTGATGCACCCTAGCATAGAAATTCCAAAAAAGTGACTCCATCTAAGAAAGTACAGCCCTCAAGGTATTCAAAGCTGGGTTTACAAACTCTGTTAACCCTTTAGGTGTTCCACAACAGTTCATGGAAGATGGAGAAACAATTTTGGAATTTCGATTTTTTGGGAAAATTTTCCATTATCATCCATTTTTTCCAGTAATAAAGTAAGGGTTACCTGCCAAACAAAACTCAATATGGGTTGCCCTGTTTCTCTAGTTTGCAGAAACACCCCATATGTGGTCCTAAACTACTGTTTGGCCAAACAGGAGGACATTGAAGAAGGGAAACGCCATATGGTTTTTGGAAGGCAGATTTTGCTGGACTGGTTTATTTACACCATATACCCTTTCAAGCCCCCTGCTGCACCCCTTGAGTAGAAACTCCATAAAAGTGACCCCATCTAGGAAACTACAGGATATGGTGGTTGTTGTTTTGGACTATTTTAGGGTAAATATGATTTTTGGTTGCTCTATATTACACTTTTTTGAGGCAAGATAACAAAAAATGGAAATTCTAAAATTCTTTCTAAATTCGCCATTAAGTTTGGTGGAACACCTAAAGGGTTAACAAAGTTGGTAAAGTAATTTTTGAATACCTTGAGGGGTGTAGTTTTTTAGATGGGGTCACTTTTTTGGAGTTTCTAGTCTAGGCTACATCAGGGGGCTTCTAATGGGACATGGTATAAAAATAAAAATCTGCCTTCCAGAAACCATGTGGCGTTCCCTTCATTCTATGCCCTGCCTTGTGGCTATACAGCAGTTTACGACCACATAAGGGGTGTTTCTGAAAACTACAGAATCAGGGCAATAACTATTTAGTTTTGTTTGACTGTTAACCCTTGCTTTATTACCGGAAAATATGGATTAAAACGGAAATTTGCCAAAACATGGTTGTTTTGGCACCGTTTTTATTTTATTTTTTTAACGACGTTCATCCGAGAGGCTGGGTCTAATGTTATTTTTGTAGGGCAGAGTATTACGGACGTGTCGATACCTAATATGTCTACTTTTTTTGATGTATTTAGATTTTACACTATTTTATCATTTTAGGAAGAAAAAATTAATAATTTTACTATCTCCATAGCCTGGGATCTATTATTTTTTTTTGTTGTTGTGGTAACTATCTAATGTAGGGGCTCATTTTTTGCGTGAGGAGATGGCGGTTTTATTGGCACTATTTTGGGGGGCATATGACTTTTTGATCGCACACTATTACACTTTTTATGATGTAAGGTAACAAAAAAAATGGCTTTTTTTAACTTTTTTTTTTTTTTGACAGCGTTTATTTGAGGGGTTAGGTCAAATGTTATTTTTATAGAGCACATTATTACGGACGTGGCAATACCTAATATGACTACTTTTATAAAAGTTGGCTTCAGCATGACATCATTAACCAACTTTGGGAAAAAAAATAAAAATTTGTACCTCCACATACTGGAAGCCATAATTTTTTTTTTTTTTTTTTGGGCGACTGTCTTATCTAGGGGCTCATTTTTTGCGGGATGAGATGGCGGTTTCATTGGCTCTATTTGGGGGGGGCATTTGATTTTTTTTATGACGTGCTATTATAATTTCTGGGATCTAAGGTGACAAATTTTTTTTTTTAACATGGTTTTTAATTTATTTTTAAAAGGGTGTTTATCTGAGGGGTTAGGTAATATTTTATTATTATACATAAGATTGTTACGGACGCGACGATGCCCAATATGTATGGCTCCCAGACTTTGGATACACTAAAACAACATTTGAAAAAAAAACTTATATACAATAAAATAATTTATGGAAAAAAAAAAGTTGTTTCCGTCTTTCCAAAGTCTGAGAGCCATAATGTTATGTTTTTTCTAGGGGACTGTAGGGAATTATAATAATTTAGTACTCCATGGAAGTGTGATACTCCCTGAAGCAACCGTCAATGCAGAGGCCCGGATGATCGGGGCACGTGTCACATTGAGTAGTGGTGTATTTCTGGATCCCCCTCTTGCGACACATTCTGCACTTTTTTTGGGATCGTCCCTTTTTTCCAGTATGGGGGACCACACCTGGAAAACGTTGGCCAGGGACGACCCGGGCACCTCCAATTCCCGAGGTACTCCGACCTGCTCTTTCCCGGTCTGAAAAGATCAGGTCCTTGAGGACTGCCTCATAGAACTGTAGGAAAGTCTCTGTGCTGCCAGCGCATCGGGATAGTACAAAAGCGTTGTACATGGCAACCTGTACCAAGTAGACCGCAACTTTTTTGTACCATGCCCGGGTTTTGCGCATGGCATTATATGGTGTGAGGACTTGATCAGATAGATCAACTCCTCCCATATACCGATTGTAGTCGACGATACAATCGGGTTTGAGGACCGTTGCCGCGGTTCCTCGCACAGAGACTGGGGTGATGCCATTACCATGGATTGTGGTCAGCATAAGGACATCCCTCTTGTCCTTATATCTGACCAGCAACAGGTTGTCGCTGGTAAGGGCACGGGTCTCACCCCTGGGGATAGGTACCTGGAGGGGGTGGGTAGGGAGGCCGCGATGATTTTTCCGCACGGTCCCACAAGCGAACGTGGATCTGGCGGAGAGGGCCTGGAACAAGGGAATACTGGTATAAAAGTTATCCACGTACAGGTGGTAACCCTTATCCAGCAGTGGGTGCACAAGGTCCCACACGAGTTTCCCTCTAACACCCAGAGTGGGGGGACATTCTGGGGGTTGAATACGGGAATCTCGTCCCTCGTAAACACGAAATTTGTAAGTGTACCCTGAGGTACTCTCACAAATTTTGTATAGTTTCACGCCATACCTCGCTCGCTTGCTTGCTGGCGGAAAATGAGTCTCCCCTTGAAAGCAACGAGAGAATCCACCACGACCTCCCTTCCAGGTACGTAGGCCTGCGCAAATGCGGCCCCAAAGTGATCTATGATCGGCCGTATCTTGTACAGCCGGTCATAGGCAGGATCACCTCGGGGGGGACATGCTGCATTATTTGCATAATGCAGACATTTCCGTATGGCCTCAAACCGGGTACGTGCCATAGCCATACTGTACAGTGGGGTCTGGTAGAGGACGTCCCCACTCCAGTAATGCCTGGCACTTGTTTTTTTGACCAGGCCCATGTGCAGCACGAGGCCCCAAAACGTCCTCATTTCGGCTGCACTGACTGGCGTCCAGCCACCGGGCTTGGCCAAAAAAGAGCCTGGGTGCTGAGCGACGAACTGTTGGGCGTACAGATTCGTCTGCTCCACCATCAGATTCACAAGTGGGTTACTGAAAAAAAAACTAAAATAGTCTATTTCAGTAAATCCCACTGTGGGAATCTGGATTCCTGGATTGCCAACAAATTCAGGAATCGCAGGCTGATAGTCCACTGGGATGCATCAGACTCGTTCACCTGAAGGGGGCTCAGGTGCACTTGGCTGGTGGGTCGGAAAACTAGTACGAGTCCCAGGGCTGCTCGTACTAGTGCTGGCCACGGGGTCCCTAGCATGTGGGGACCCTGTCTCCGCCGCCTTGGGGGCTCATCATCATCAGATGATGATGAGGAGGATGCGGATGACAGGAGGAATGTGGGGTCATCCTCATCCTCACTGGCGCTCTCGGTGTCGGAGAGCATCTGGGCGTATGCCTCCTCCACCGTGAACAGCCGGCGGTCCATGGGTGTGTGTGTGTGTGCGTGTGTAAACAAAACTTTATTCAAGTGTGCGTGTGTGTGGGGCCAGGTGTTCGCGCACTAAACTAACTAAAAAAAAAAACTAACTAAAAAAAAGGAAAAGTGTAAAAAAATAAAAAAACTAGCTGATAGCGGTGATCAGCAGTGGGGTGAGCGATGCACTAACAGTGGCCGGTCGCTAAGAGCGCCGACCACAGTCAGCGCACGCAAAAAAAATAAAAAAATGCCCCACAAAAAAATGTGGTGGGGGGTGGTTGCACCCCTGGGGGGGGGGTCTAGGGTCACACAACTAAGTGCTGTGGACCCCAGACACCCAGGTGCACTTACTTAGATGCTGCTGCTGGGGCTGGCTGGGGCTGGAACGCTGGATGTCTGGGGCTGTGGATGGCTGGGGCTGTCGGTGGCTGGGTGAGCTGCTGGGGCTGATCGGGGGTCTGCTGGGTGGGATGGGGTCCTTCTGGGGTCTTCCTGGGGTGCGATGGGTCCGGCTGGGGCGACGGGCGTCTGGATCCTACGGCATCAGGACAGGCAGTGTGCAGGGGGGAGAAGCTCCTGCGGTTAGCGTCTGCCGCCGCCCCCCTGCACAGCCAATCAGGGCGATTTGTGGCCAACGGTAAGGATGGTGATTGGTGGTGCATTATAGCACCACTGATCACCATCTTGTTCCGGGTTATCGGGTCACCTGAGACCCGAATGACCCGGAACCGCAGAAAACCGCAGGTCTGAATTGACCTGCGGTTTTCTGCGATCGCCGACATGGGGGGGTCACAGGACCCCCCTGGGCATTGTGCCAAGATGCCTGCTGATTGATTTCAGCAGGCATCTTGTTCCGATCACCGCCACGTGAAATTCACAGGGCGTACATGTACACCCTTGGTCCTTAAGGGGTTAATAGTTCCCCTAGGCAACTTGAGCAAGCAATCATTAGATTGCTTTTCTCATAGACTCCAATGCATTAGTGTTCCTATGAAGACCTGCTACAGGCAGGGCGTCCATAGGAACTAATGTGCAGCAGCGTTGGACCAATGCTACCAAACACACCATCCAACTCCCCCGATCCTTGCTAGGGGGAGCTGGTGCATGGCCAGGGGTATATGCTTCCAGTTTCCATCTTCACGGACGTTATGTGTGCGATCGACAAGGTTCTTACATACTAGTGCAGGTATCCTCAAACTGCGGCCCTCTAGCTGTTGCAAAACTACAACTCCCAGCATGCCCAAACAGCCTAAAGCAGGGCATTGTGGGAGTTGTAGTTTTACAACAGCTCAAGGGCCACAGTTTAAGGATGCCTGTACTAGTGAATGGCAGTACTGATATTTATGTACTGATATTTATTGTTACAAGCAACAATGTGTTTTCTCGTTAATGTCATTGGGGGACACAGCACCATGAGTATACGCCCAGCCACCACTAGGAGGCGACACTAGATATTAAAAAGGTTGGCTGTACCCTTTCCACAGACACTAGGCTAATCGGTTTTAGACTAGTGTCCGTAGTAGGCAGACACGACCTGCTCTTCTCCTGCAGGTCTTGCTGCTACTTTTTATTTATTTATTTTTTTATTATTTTATTTTTTTTCTCTTTGCTTTACAGGTGCAGGTTTTATACTGCAGCAGGGGGTCTTCATCGTGGAGGTCCATTTTAGTAGCCCCCCCTGCGGGCTCGTACCTCGGTACCTCGCCAGTCACCCAGTCCCCAATTACTGCATCTGCAATGGAGTACCGGTAATCCCACTCTAGTGCGAGTTTACTGAAGGGGTGACCCTGTGGTGCCAGAAGACGCCGGATGGGGAGTATGCTCCCTGCCCTAGTTAGGGACTCCTTCCCTCCCATCCATCCATACTCCATCAGGGTCCCCTCCCCCCTGGCCGTCCTTCCCTTCCTCGGCCTCCTATTTACTCCCCGGCTTGTGCCTGGACTAGGCTGCACCAGTTAATGCCTTTTTTCTGGCATCCAGGATCTCTGTGGGGCTCATTTTCTCTCTATATGGGGGTCTCTAAGACCCCCCCCCCCATTCCTTCCTCGACCAGCCCCCCCAGGTCCCACGGTGTCCGCCCGCTTATGGGGGCTTCATTTTCGGCTGTGGGATCTACTTTAGGCTCTGTCTGTGACATGGCCACATCTGTTTTCCGATTTTTCCCTGCCATTCAGGGGTTCTATTGGGTTGTTTTTCTCACCAATGGGGGTCACTTTGACTCCCTTTCTGTGCATACCCTCTTTTGGAGCTTTTTCTGCTTCCAGCACCCTGCAGCCCCCAGCTTCTGCCGGGACTAGGCCAAACCCTTTCCTGCCATTTTTTCTGGCTTCCTGTTTTTTTCTAGGGGTTTTGCCTCCCTTATGGCCTTCTAGAGGTCTCTGCAGGGATTTTCTGGTGGGAGGAGGAGATGTCCTTCTTCCCAGAGGATGCTTTTCCCATCTTCACATTGGTGGGATGTATTATCTGGGCCCCTGTTCGGGGGTTCATGTTGTGGCAGGTCCCCTTGCCATCCATCCCTCCTGGGTTGCATCTGCTCCTGCGGTGGCTGAGGGTTGCTGTGCTATCAGCCTGGCTGGCCTGCATGCGGTGACTGGATCCTGGGCTCAGTCGGGTTTCTCTAAACTCTGTTCAGGGGTCACCTTCTCCCCATGTGGGTCCCTCACCTCCACCGTAGCCTGCGCCCATTCTCGGCTATGATGATATGGGTCTCTTCCCTGCCGTCATGCAGCAGCATCAGGCCCCTCGGGAGTCCTTTGCTTCCTGCCTCGTTCCATATCAGGGGGCAGAGTCCAATAGCGGCCTAGGGTCTCCTCTCATAGGTCCCGCTCATTTCCTGCATCCTGGTTGCCTGCCAGGACGGGACTAGCACTGAGGGAAACTCCTCAGGTTTCTTCTGCCTCATCGGGGGACTCCTCTGCACCTATTCCGACTCGGAACCGAGCATCAGGCCGTCTTCCACCATACAGAATCTCTCTGGGTGGTCAAAAACAAATGTCCATTGAGGAACCTCTCCAGGGTTGGTACCCCCTTTAGTGGATTTTCAGATGGCACTCACCTGGTTGCACAGGTAATTATCCACACAGGTAAGTTAGCTTGCCTCCTCTCCAGTAGGTGGTGCTTTACCTGCCACCGTATTTAGCAGGCCACCACACCTATGTGGTGTCCAAGGTATGTACGCCTTCCCCTTCACAGGGGGGTACCCGTATCACTGCCAAATGCTGTATCCGGCAGACATTCCTGGTTCTAATGTATCTCCTTTTCAGCTGGAGTAATTTTACTATTACCAGGGGCTATATTCAACACAGAGAGTGTTCCAGGCCACCGTATTACTTCTCCAGACGCTGTAGCCAATGCACCATCCTGGTTCTAGTGTGCACCACGCAACCATATTGCTCCCTTATCAAGCTGAGTACCTGTACCATCTTCAGACGCTATAGTCATTTCACTTGTCTGGTACTAGTGTGCACCATGTAGCCACATTACTCCTTTATTAGGTGAAGTACCTGTACCATCTCCAGAGGCTGTAGCCATTACACCTGTCTGGTTCTTGTGTGCACTATGCAGCCGTATTTCTCCCTTATCAGGCGAAGTACAGATGCCATCTTCAGAAGCTGTAGCCATTGCACCTGTCTAGTTCTAGTGTGCACCATGTAGCCACATTGCTTCTTTCTTAGGTGGAGTACCTGTACCATCTCCAGATGCTGTAGCCATTACACCTGTCTGGTTTTGATCTGCTCTACACAGCCGTATTACTTCTTTATTAGGTAGAGTACCTGTACCATCTCCAAATGCTGTAGCCATTACACCTGTCTGGTTCTAGTGTGCATCACGCAGTCATACTACTCATTTATCAAATGGAGTACCTATACCATTTCCAGATGCTGTAGCCATGTCTCCACTCTCATTATAGTGTGCACCATGCAGCCAGATTACTCTCATTTTCAGGCGGAGTATTTCCAAGTGCTGTGCCCTATTGGTACGATCTGTGGCCCATACGGCTCCTGTAGTACCCTTTCCTGGCTCTAGTGTGTGCTAGGCATTCAAGTGGCTCCTCTTCATGCGAAGTGATGGTACCATCCCCGGACGCTGTATTCATCACTCTTTTCTGGTTCTAGTATAGATCTGGCGCCCCATTAACGTCTTCCTCGGCGGTGTACTTGTACTATCTCAAGGCACTGTATCCGACAAACCATCCTGGTTGTCGTATGGACCTGGTAACCATATGTTCCCCACCTTCTTGAGTGGAGTACAGTTGCAATTGTTAGATCCAGTATATGGCTAGCCTGTTCAGATCTGACACCCGGTGCAGTACCCCCTGAACCAGGCCCTCTGAGTGCACCAAGTCTTCTCATTGCCCCTGTACTAGGCATGATTTTTATTTTATTGCCTGACGCACTACTTAACAGGACTTGTCAGTCCTGTTATACACCAAACAACCACACTCCCTCCGCCATCGGCAGGTTGTTGGCTATCATGCTAGGTTTGTTGTGTCAGCCCTATAAAGTACTACTGTATTCTGCACAGCTACGTTACCCCATGTCATAGATGGAGTACTCGCGTTGTTGTTACTGCCTCTCTGCTTTGTTTTCACAGAGTTACATGGCCCAGTCCTGGCAGAGTACCTGGATCACCACTGGATGCTCTATCCTGCAGGGATAGGCAGCATTGTGAGCACCAGCCGCTACCGCAGTTTTCGGGTCATCACTAGACGTCCTCTCTGATATCGCTGTGACAGGACTAGTGAACGACACACACCTACTTAGTGGGTGGAATTTTCCGCTGCTCACTCTGGTATCGGACATGGTCCCATAGTTCTTCCATGGTCTGGGCGTTCGGGCGTCCCTTCTGTTCTCTGATTAGTTGTGCTACATAACAGAAGTGCCGTTCGATTGGGCCTTGCCGTTGTCTGCACCTGTCAGTTTCTTTCCCCTTCCTTGGGGGTTTAATTGTGCTCTGCTGATAGCTGGTTTCTACATGTCAGTGTAGTCTCTCCCGGCTTTTCCTGGCGAATTCTGCATCCTTTCTCTGGCAGGATGGTGTTTCCATCTTCTCTTTTCCCACCTGTCTTGCAGTGGAAGGAGTCTTGCTCCCTTCCCTTGGTGAGTCTTTGCTATTCTTTCCCTCAATCGTACAGCCTCCAGTGCTTCCTTGTTTCCTCTCTACCCTGACCTTCACATGGTGTTTGCCACCGACAGGCCATTTTTTGGTCTGATACAATTTTGAGTTTTTTCCTTGCCGGGTCTTTTTACTGGTCAGGTTCCTTTGCTTCCAGGCCTTATGGAATCGCTTTCCTTTTGCCGAGGGGTGGTCCACAGGGTCTCCCTTTAGTTTGTCTCCAGGAAGTTTTTTCCTTGGTTCAGGACTGCTCCTGTCCTTTTCCCAGGCATTTTCTCTCCTACCAGGTTCTCTCATAGTCTAATTTTTCTTGTTGGGTCTGTTGTCTTATAGATCCTCCTCCTGGAGCATCCTTCTATATGCAGAGCGCTAGGTCATTACCAACAGACACCTTCCGGTTGTGCTGCTCTCCTGTTTCTTCAGGGGGAGCCCTGGTTCTTCCAGATCCTTCCTCTGGCTCTCTAGTGCACACTTGTTCAGCTCTCGGTTCTTGCACAGGGCATTTAGCCCTGCTCCCTATCCTCTGGCTTCTTATTTTTCCCACCTTGGGTGGAGCTGGGTCTTTCCCTTTGTTCCTTTCTTGCAAATGGCCTTTTTTCCCAGGCACTTGTCCTTGGCATCCTGGCGGTCTCCCATAATTTTTTTTCTTTGGACTCTTCCTGGCCCTGGAGCCTCTCGGCTCACTTCCTTAGTTTTCTATCTACCATTTCATGCTATGGCCTCTCCTGGTCCTGTTGGGTCACATGGTTCTCCTGTACCTGTGTGCCTAACTTTTTGCATGAGATTTCCTTCCCACCCTCGGGGACTGCTTTGGGACGTCCCATGGTGCTGTGCCCCCCAATGACATTAGAAAATTGCATTTTTGTACTTGCCATAAAATCCCTTTCTCGTTCAATTTACTGGGGGACACAGATCCCACCCTTTGGTTTTTTTTCTCGTTCTGTCACCAGGCTGCTGTTCTTCTTTCCTTCCTCGGTCCAGGACATGTTGGTTCTTTGCTTTTTGTTTCTCTCTCCTACTGCTATTGGTACAAACTGATTAGGCTAGTGTCTGTGGAGAGGGTACAGCCCACGTGGGCGGAGCCAACCTTTTTAATAGCTAGCGTCGCCTCCTAGTGGTAGCTGTGTGTTTACCTATGGTACGGTGTCCCCCAAAGAATTGAACGAGAAAGGGATTTTACGGTAAATACAAGAATCCAATTTTCTACAACTGTCCTGTCCTTTAGGCCCCATGCACACAATGCATAGTGGTTATGTGCCTCCGTTCCGCACCGCAACTCCGGATTGTGGACCCATTCAAGTGAATGGGTCTGTATCTGTGATGCGGGAAGCACACGGCCGGTGCCCGCATATTGCGGACCCGCTGTTTGCGGGCCGCAATACGACCACGGCCAGGCAACGCCTGTGTGCATGAGGTCATAAAAGGGTTTGTCTGGCCCTTTTTTTTTTGTGTTCAAAGCATTTTCAAATCTTCTTATTAAAGATTGCACTAAATTTCTCATGTACTTTGTTTTAAATGCTTCTAAAAGTGACCAGGTTATGGATAATATATGTATTAATGTATTTTCTATTCAGATTTCTTCCAACACGTCTGACTCGGATGTCTCTTCACCTGCTAAGCGTTGTGAAAAGTCTGCACTCTTCCAGTTTGCAGAAGTAAGTAGTAAAACTAAAAGATCCATTTAGGTAGTGGCGTAGCGTGAGTTGCCAGCGCCTGGAGAAGGCCTAGATTTGCACCCCCCTCTAACCTGTGGACATGCCTCCTTTTACCTACCTGCAATCTTATGTAAGAGCACACATATGAGTACAGATAATGAAGCAATTGTCACCTGAAGTGTCCTTCTCCCTTCTCCTCTTCCAGTGAGACACAGCAGCAGAGAGGAGGCAGAGCCAGCTTTGAGAGTCCTTCACAGAATGTCCTGATGCTAGCTAGAGTCAGGATGTTAAGACAAGGGCATTATGGACCCCATTAGTATGTACTGGTTTGTGATCCTCGTCTGCTAGGCCTGGCTGATGGGTGGGACGAAGCACAAGCCCTGCTTCATGCTCTCATACTGCAGGGGCTCCTGGCTGGTTGTATTACATTTCAGCTGGGTGCACAAGGGTGCTGGTGCCTACAAGCTTAACCCTGTCATGAATGGCCCAAAAAGCCTGAATGTCCTACCTGGTGGTTTAGTGACCGTAGCTTTTTTATTTGTTTGACTGTAAAATTATTATAATTATTTTTTTTTATTATAGCTTTTTCTTTCCTAACTATTAAAACTGACACAAAAATTAATGATTGCGACGGGTTCCTTATTTTGCGATGATCGTTTTCATATATAACACGTATAGCTTTGAGAGAACGGGGCGACTATGGTGACGGTTAGCGACGGCATTTTTAATTATTTTTTTATTTGTATTTTTTATTTTATTTTATTTTTTTACTTATATTTAACTTTTTTTGGGCACGTAATCTGTCCCCCAGGAGGTCAATAAAAGACCTCTGGCTCCCAAGTTATAGAGGAAAACAGCCCCCTGTGGGGGCATTACACACAGGCAGAGTTGATCAGGCTGCTTTATTCCCCCCAGTACCCCAATTTTTATCCTCCACTCCCCAAATTAATGTGGATGTCACCAATTTTAGCCCTTATGATTTTTTTCATTTACTTGTGGACCATAAAGTCCTGGAATTAATTGTGCAGCAGACTAATCTGTATACCACACAGTTTGCTGTACAAAAGCCCACGTCTATTTATATAAGACGATGGACCCCGAAATAAAAAATATTTTGGGGCTTACCCTGGACATGGGCATTGTAAAAAAGCCGAAGTACAGTCCTAATGTGGTTTATGCAAACCGGTCTGTGTGACAGATTATAATAAATTTATGGGAGGTGTAGACCTCTCGGACCAGGCGCTTCAACCTACCTGGTGAAGTCAAAAAACAGGGCCTGGTATAAAAATGTAGCAATCTACCTAATTCAGATTGCTACCTATAATAGTTTTGTTTTTTATAAAAAGGCCCAAGGAACCCTCAACTTCCTCGAGTTCCAGGAGAAGGTGTTTGAGCCCCCCGCACCTGGGCAAGCCTTTGAATCTTTCAGAACGCCACTTCCCTCACCCCGTCCCTGCCACTGCCAGCAAGACATATCCTCAAAAAAGTTGCCGGGTGTGTAGCAAACATGAAAGGAGGAGGGACACCCGATTTTACTGCCCCAGTTGCCCATCACCACCAGGCCTCTGCAATTACCCCTGTTTTGAGGGGTACTAAAATTATTAATTCTATTTAATACCAAAAAGGATGGGGGGGGTCTTTTCAGGAAGTCAATTTATTCTCATTTTCGGTTTAGTTTGTTGGCTTTTCAGGGAGGGGGGGATCCTTTTGGGGTGGGTTGTGGAGCAAATTTATTTTTTCAGACATTGGAACAAATTTTACCTTTTCTGATTTGTTTTCTTAATGTTCATTATTTTATTTTTTTATGACTATGTCCTGCCGCACAAAGTTGTTAATTCTATTCGCATTATTGTATCATGATATTGGCATGATATGTTTTTATTTGGAGGATCTCTAATGATTGAGTTGTTCCTCACCAGTACTCTAAGGGATGTCTAGAAATCCTGACATCATTTTGGGAATTAGTCAGGGCTGTGGAGTCGGTAGATAAATTGTCCGACTCCGACTCCTCAGATTTTGAAACTTCCGACTCCTCTGTATTTAATATGCAAATACGAAGCTGTTCCACCAAGTTCTTCTAATCTCCTTTAGCACAAAGAGGTAGTTGAGCAGAAGCTGCTGCCTTCTCCTTTGTGTGCTGATCTTCTGCTGAAGATAGAGCAGTGGGAGGATCCAGGAAGGGGCAGGGGAAGGGGCATTTATTTTAAAACATGATTTCCCTAGTAGAATCCCATAGTCATGTTTAAAATTTAAGCTAACAATCTGAGTTTACATGTTTTATAGCCTTAGCTGAATGATAGCAGTTTTTCAAATGGTTTACAGCTTCAGTCTTGAACTATTGACTATCCATTCCCTTCACTTATACAAGTGTCTCCAGTCCTTAATCAGTTATCAGTGAGAGGCGAGGATAACCATGGGTTCCCTGTAACAGCAGACCACAAGATAATGGAAAGTGTAAGTATTGCCGCTCCTTAAAGGGACACTGACAGGCTGATTTTCCAGCTAAAGATATATATATACTGGTATTCATCAGAGAATTAGGAATAAAACTATACTAATGTTACCCCCAGTTAAGCTGTACTTGTGTTTAAAAAACATTTTAATCTGTATGCAAATTCACTATCTTTGTGCCCAATGGGGCAGCGTCTCCTGCGGCTTTGTGCCCAGCCGCGCCCAAAGTACAACTTCCCAGCGCTGTTCCCCTCGTTATTATTCACTGCACTGGCCTTTTTTTTCAGGCTAGCCGAACGCTGAATTCCTGCGCAGGCGCACGTGTGGAGTGCTGGCAGCAGCCTTGTCTGGCTATGCTGAGGCTGTGCCAGCTTTCTCTCTTCCTCCTCTCTACCTAGTCCTGTCTAGTGCTGCCAGTACTCTACATGTGCGCCTGCCCCCTTGGGCACAAAGGTAGAGAATTTGCATATTGATTAAAACGTTTTTAAACACAAGTAAACCTCAACTGGGGGTAACAGTCGTCTAGTTGTATTCCTGATCCTCTGATGAATACCAGCAGATATATCAGCCTGTCAGTGTCCCTTTAACTGCATAGTAAAGCATATGAAAAGCGTGCTTCTTCACGGTCACTTAACGTCTTTGTTTAGCGGTAACGTGACGCACTGCATGCATTGGCCTTTATTCTTACAGTAGAGAAGTACCGTAATTATTATAACTTTATCTGAATTGGGACATTTAAACCTGCTTTTTTTTTTATTCCAATTTTTTTTTATTCCAATTTTTTTTTATTCCAATTTAAATCTAGTAGGAGTCGGAGTCGGTCCATTTTTTGCCGACTCCGACTCCAGGTACCCAAAATTGCCTCCGACTCCGACTCCACAGCCCTGGAATTAGTGGTCCATTACTGTTCCTACAGACGGTTCTGGACACTGTCCCTTTATATAATCTGTAGGTGACTGGTTGATTGTGTGCATAGCGGTTTCTACCTTGCTAGGCAGGGTACTGTTATGGTGCACTGCGTCACTTAGCACGTTCGTCTCTCATATAGGGATTGATGGGGCTAAAGAGACGTTGTACGACCAGTCGCTGTCCTGGTCATTATAGCCCTATTAGTGTTTATGTATCTTGTAAACAAACTGGAATTTGCAACATAGTTGGAGACATTTTGCTCCGTTTTCTTGGACTTGTTGCCTTTCACTACAGTTCAGTTTTTTTTTCCCGTTTGGAGAGACATAGTCATATTTACACGCAAATGCCTTTTTAGAAATCTGCCTCCCTTATAAGTGCACAGCTTCACTTCTCATCTGTATGCGCCACAAAGATTAGAATGTGGCGGATTTCTAAGACAGTTACAGTTACCCATCTAAAAATATTTTGTCTCCAATTTCCTGTGAAAATTTGAACTAGGGCTGCACGATATGGGAATTTTGTGCGATTGCGATTAGGGCCCTAAAAATTACGATAACGATATGCGATGCGATATTTTAAGGGAATTGTGCTAGAGGTCTATCTGCTTGGATTTTCAAGATGAAAGCACACACAGATGACTGATAATGTGAAATGTAGTTATGCTGAACTCAAGAACTGAAATGCACAGTGTTTTTCAAAATAAAATACATATCTGCATTACTGCAAATGTACAAAATACTAAACTTGCCATTTTCTTAATAGCACTGCACAGAACAGATAAATAAAATAGATACATGTGTTCATTAAAATAACGACTTTCCACCAGCCGCTCCTCCCTCCCCGCACTGAAACTGATGTATTGCTGGCCGCGCTGTGCAGCATAGCGCCCGGAGATGCAGTGTCAGTGTCATGTAGAAAGTCAACCATCGCTTTATAAGACGCACTGCCATTCCCCTCCTCCCCACACTTTTGGGGGGAAAAAAGTGTTTCTTATAAAGCGAAAAATACGGAAATATAATTGCAGTATTTTTGGGTCAGCAGATTGCGATATTGCGATTGCTTTCGCGATATATTGTGCAGGCCTAATTTGAACGAAACCATATATGTTCCTTATTTCATCCTATAATAATTTTGCACTTGGCATGCTCACTACACCACTAAATGGGGTCATTTATAAGGGTTTTCTATCATTTTGCAGCTCAACACCATTACATGTGTGCAATGGGGCCTGAACCATTTTCAATTTATTATCTGAATGCCACTGGGTGCTCTTTTATGTTTGGGCCCTGCCGTGTGTCAAGACATAAGATTGGGGCCACAATAGGGGTATTTCTGAAGACAGGAGAAATGGGGTGATACATTTTGGGGTGTACTTCTTCATTTTCATAAACAGTCTTTAAATTCACACTTGTGCAAAAAATAAAAAAAAATTTCACCTTCTTAGCATTAATTTCTTTAAAAAACTAGAAGGTCAAAAAAGTAATTGCACCCGTAGAAGAATACTTTAAGGGGTCTAGTTTTCAAAATGGGGTCACTTTTGGGGGGTTCTATTATTTTGACTTGGCTTGTTGCAGGAAAAATATGTACTTCAAAAAATTTAAAATTTAATGTTTAAAAAAATGTTTTGCAGCCAAAATAAAGTAAAGATGTGGAAATATATTTTTAATAAAAATATTGAATAATATTTATGTATGTGAAATATTGCAGTTGAAAATAGGAAAATATGCCAATTTTTACAGATTTTTAATTTTTGCATAATAAAGATGCGCATATTTTATCAGTAATTTTTACCACCTAAGTTAAGTACAATATGTTAGGAGAAAACAATGTCAGAATTACTTTGATGTGCAAAACATTTACGACGTTATTCTCTGCTAAAGTGACACATGCCAGCTTTTCAAAATCTGACTGCGTCATTAAGGCCCAAACAGGCTTGGTCACTAAGGGGTTAATAGGTTCAGTCATATATCTAAACTTGTCCAAGATTACTCATGTGAAGAAAGGATCAATACATTTCTGATTTTCAGTTTACAAGCCTGATCATCTCTGGTGTCCTGTAGAGGGTTAATTATTGTGAAAAGAAAGCAAAAGGTCTGTGACCCCATCAGTATTTGTGTAACCTGACCCTAGCCAAATAAAATCCAGGGGAAAAGTGCAGAACAAGCTTTCAGTTCTTTTTCGAAATTGGTTATTTATCTTTAAAGGGGTTGTCAGAGTTATGAAAAAAAAATATATAGCACTGTAAATCTGATGGGCAGCAATATATAACTTAGCTGAGCAAGTTTCAGGTAAAAAAAATTCTATTTCCTCATTTCCCTGGTTCTTTTCTGGCCCTTTGTTTACCTGCAATAACAACAATCTCTGCCCCTCCCACTGCTCTGCAAAGGGAGGGAATACAAGAGCTGCCCTGAGTGACATGTCTGCCTGCTGGGATACTCAGCAGCGTGTTGTATGTGTAGGACTACAAGTCCCAGCTGTACAATGACACTGCTGATACACGCAGGATCTTCTCCCTAACTGTTCTTGTGCAGAACTTCTCTAGTCTGTAAGCTCCTGTGCCCAGCATGTGTCTCCTCACTGCCTGCAGCTACTCAGTAAAGCCTTCAGCCCTGAGTCTGTGTTGCTGAAGGGGTTAATCTTTCCTGAAGTATCCAGTGGCAGGAAGACACAGGGCAGACAGCAGCGGCAGAGCAGGGGGGTGTGGCCAGCACAGTGATGTCTCGTGTACAGACTCATATCTGCTCTCTCAGGCTTGTGCATGAAACTTCATCTGAGCAGGGAGAGAAGCTGACATCACAGGTCAGAAGCTGACATCTCAGTGAAATCTGAGAAAGGAGCAACTACAGATGCAGTAAGTGCATGGTAAAGCTGTTACATTAGATTAGTTAGAAACATGCAAAGAACATTAAGGGACTACCCCTTTAATGTAAAACGTGAAAATCAGACATTATATAGTGCATGACAATCTCTTCCTAACAAAGCTAGAACCAGCCCTGTACCTCACATAGGTATCTCCCCATCCATTGCTCTGCTAGATTTACAGCGTATATCAAGCAGGCAGCTCAAGGGGAGTGTCATTCTCGAGGCGTGTCTTTGCTGCTTGAGCTCTCTCCCTATCACAGGTTAGGAGGCAGTTAAAGGATAAAACTGAGCATGTGCGTCCTTCTCAGTAAGTAAGACAAAGAAATAAACAGCAGGTGGTGCTATACTGATACATTTTAGTCAATAACTGACTGGCTATACTAAGTGTTTCATTTCATACAATTACAAAAGCATTCATTACTGTGTAGTGGACGTGGCAGTATATCATTGCAGTAAAAGGGGTTTCAAAGAAAGTTATCACCATATGGATTATCTGTGATCAGCGTAATGATACCTTAGTGAACGTGTATTTATTCCTTAAAAAAAACAGACATACATAAAAGTGAGTATGGATACTATAATAGTGCAAAGGCAGGTAATAATGTAACTAAAAGTTGCACAAAATAGAGGCAAGGGTCTGAAAGGAATCGTGTCACCAAATGTTATCCTTTTATCCAAACTATTTTCTGAACATGATTTATGGGGGCGGCTATCTTGCTTAGAAAGCATTAAGAAGATTGCTTTATGGCAGCCCCATGGTCCATAGACACAATGGTCAGGAGGGGACCTTATTGAACTTCTATGGGACAGTATTCTGGGCATGCTCTGTGACCTGTGCAGTGGTCACTTGTACATGGAAGAATAGAGAACCTCTGACAATCACCTAATGTGAATGGTGGATCCCGTCTTATCTGTACACAGAGGTGATATAAATGTAGGCAGGATTACAACAATATATAACTGCAGTAAAGTGATCTGTACAAACCAAGAAGCGGCGTCGATTATTAGACATAGTGGCCAGTGCGAAAACTGAAGGATTTTATTCTTTTTGTTTAAATATATGGAATACATGGAAAATTAAAAACCTCATCCCAAAATCTTTAAAAATATGTTAAACATAAAAAAGTGGGTTAAACAGCAGGTCATTTTCTGATGAGACATTCCCTTTAATTCTAACCTGGACAATAGCTTTCTTTATGTTTGCAGGATTTTTCATACATAACCATTATATGCCATTGGTAGTATGCCTACATATGTTGAGAATATATAATATTAATTCATTTTTATTATGCATAGATCTCTTCAAGTTCCTTGCAAATTAACAGTCCTGAACCTACAAAACGTTGTGGAAAGTCAGCACTTTTCCATTTAGCAGAGGTAACCCAATATTACCTGTGATAGTTATTAATGTGTGTGTTTTTAAATGATTGCAGCGGATTCATATTTATAATATATATTCACATATAAAATTAAATCCGTGTTTTTCTGAGTATGTGAAGATTAGATTCTGTTGTGAGTATATTGTATTTAGGGCTTGTTCACATTGGTGCTAATGATTTTCGTTGTTCTGCTGCGTTATAGGAGCAGAGCACTGAAAATAATGGAATTAAGAGCTGCTACACAGAAACGGAGACAAAGGCCCCAGAAGGACCTCAGTGACTGTAATGGGTATCATTACTCTCAAAGGGCATCTGTCACCAGATTTATGCTGGCTTATGTGAGGGCAGCACATATGTTTACAGACTACCTTATTGAAATGCAGGATCACTTACTTTTGTTTGACCCAGTCAGTTTTTTTAAATCTATATTGAGCAGCTTCAGTGGTCCTGAGGTCTAGAGTCCACTCAGGAGTTTTCTTATTCATGAGCTCCTGACTCTCCCTATCCATAGACTGTATAGGAAGAGAGTTGTCACCCATCCACAGGGTTGGGGGAGACACCTGAAGCTCATGAAAATCCGGACTTCTTTGCTCAAGTCCTGCTGGAGCTTATCACTTAGGACTTTAAGAAAATGATTGGGCCAAAAAAAAGCATTTCAATCTGGGTTACTGTCACGTTTATGCTACCCTCTGATAAGGCAGCAAAAAACTGGTGACCGGTTTCCTTAAGTTGGTCGTTGTTTGGTGGTTAGACATACAATCAGTTTCTAGTGTTTTTTGGGCTCTTGCTACTCATTACTGGTACAGTGGGGTGGGTAAAATCTTGCCATATTGGAGGCAAATGGTACTGTTCCTGGACAGCTCAATTCCTATCCTCAATTCAGCTAAACAGCAGCGGTAACGAGATCACTTTGCCGGTCAGTTTTGCTCCATCGCTTTTTGTTAGCCATTTTCTTAATACACCTCACTACTTTTGTTTTCGTCATTGTGTGACTGATGTGTTTGTTGGTTTTGAGTGTAGATTTCCTCAAGCTCATCACATTCCGATTCATCTGTATCAACAAAGCAGTGTGGGACATCAGCATTGTTTCAGCTGGCAGAGGTAACAACTGCAAAAGTACCTGATCATTTAAGCTGTATAAGTCATATTGGTCCCAAGAGAGATGAGTACTAAATCATTGCTTACTGTCTGTATTTATCCTCCAAAAAAATCTAACATTTGGTGTTGACTATGTATTGGAAGCAAATTGCTAAACCCCATTAGATAAGTTCTTTGCTTTGGACAATCCCTATTCGTTAGAAGGTTCCCTTGAAAGTAAGCAGGTCACAAAGTGTCGCCCTGCTGGAACTCCCAGCTATCAAATGTAATCTGTGGGGAAACATCTACATTGTAGTTCTGCTATTGATAACAGTTGATTCCTGAGTCTCCCGGGAGACTCCTCACGTACCTAACCTTTCAACAAACTTTGCATTAATAAGTAGTACAGTGTGTGTACATGAGAAATAAGAATATTTCTAGCCATTATGCAACTTAGTTTACTTAGCTCTGGTGGGTGCAGACTAGGTCCCATCCCCTTCACACAGAGGGTAAAGGAGACATTTGCACACTCACTCAGAAGCAGCACCAGGATCATGGAGTTCATTACAGAGGAGTACTGACCTGTATGGTTGCGAGTAAAGCACTTGGGCTGAGATAAAACTTCCTATGGAGCTGCATCAGTCTCTTGGGGTTTCCTGTTTTACTCAGTTCTTGCTCACTCTTCCCCTCTATATTGACTTGTCTTTTGATATGTAATCTGATCTTTCAGTGCTATGGTCTGTTCTAGACAGCTTCAAGAGAAATTTCAGAGAAAAGTAATTAGCAAGGGGGATGGGTAAACAGACGATAACAGGAGAGCTAGATATTTTTTTCTGATAAGATATATTTACAAAGTTTCTTATGGTCCATTGAACTATTGATTTTATGTAGAGCTGTGTGAAAAGTTAATGGTCAAAGAGAGAACGAAATATATCTCAGAGGGGTTGTCCAAACTGAGCAGGTTTAGCGCTTCTTTACTTTAGATCCCCCTTGACTTAAATTTCCCACTTTGCCACCTGTTTTTAGTAGTCATTTGACAAGCACACTTTTAAAAGAATGTATTTTCAAAATCATATCTATTTTGAATTTTTTTTTTTTGTATTAAGCATATATTTTTACAATTAAGGATTTAAAGGGGTTATCCTGGAACTAATATTGATGACTCCTCCTCAGAGAGACCAAGCGCATTAGAACGATCGAAAGGCTCTCCCCATTGCCGCGTTAGGGAAGCCCATTCAGGCCTGGAAGTGCAGCGTTTCTGGGTTTTCAGCACTCAAATGCCATGGTCACATTTGACCACGGCATCTGAGAGATTACATTTCTGTAGTCAGCGTTATTGGCATTAGCTCCAGGCTTCTGCTATTTGAAACAGCAGAAACCGGGCTGTCATAGCACCTGCTGCACTCACGAGTGGACAACGTATGTACGGTGGCAGTCATCTAAGGGTTAAGGGGGCGACTGTCGTTTAGACAGTATGTTCCATCAAAGAGAGCCAGGTATGGTGTTAGATTAGGCTACATTCACATGACCGTAGTGTATTATGGATCCGCAAATTGCGGACCTGCAATACACCCAGCCGCACCCCCCATAGAAATGCCTATTCTTGCCCGCAAGCTGCGGACAAGAATAGGACATGTTCTATGTTTTTGCGGAGCCACAGACCGGAAGTTCGGGGGCGCGCTCCACAAATGCGGAAGCGGAGAGTACATATAGTGCTCTCCGCACCTCGTCCGGCCCCATAGACAGTGAATGGGTCCACACCCGTTCTGCAGAATTGCGGAACGGATGCGGACACATTCACGGTCGTGTGAATGTAGCCTTATACAAGGTTTGGGAGAGTAAGGGTCAGTTCACATGGCTGATTTTCAAAATACACATGTAAAATATCAGCACTGAATCAAAGCCGATTTTTACGCTTCAAAATTATATGCGTTTTTTGTAAAGCGTTTTTCAGGCAGATTTTTTACTTTAATAAATTCTATAGCACTTTCCGCACAAGTATTTTTTGGCACATTTACGCGTGTATGTGCACATCTCAAAAGTGTTGTTTTTTTGTTTTTTTTTTGTTTTTTGCTTCCTAATAATTTGAATGGAAAAATCAGCGCTGATTCCTCCCCAAGATAGGACATGCTGCTTCTCTTTTTACACCCTAATGCATTGGAGTCTGGGAATAGCAATCTAATGATTGCTTATTATAGTTTCCTTGGAAACCATAAAGTGTAAAAAAAAAAAAAAATTTTTAAAAATTCTAAACATTCATATCACCCCATACTATAAAAGTCTAAAAATATTTTCCCCATACGGCACATGGTGAAACAGGAAAAAAAAGTCTAAATGGACGATTCGCCGTTTTTGGTCGCTTCATTTCCCACAAAAAATATATAAAAAGTGAATAAAAAGTCATACACAACCCAGAATGGTATCAATGAAAAGTACAGATTGAGATGACAGATGAGTACGGATCTCAATACCAGAAAGGAAAACGCTGATGTAAAAGTACGTACCTTGTCCAGTAAATTCTGCTCTATGCAACATAAGATTGCTTGAAATCTTATACTTCTTTTTTTTTTTTTTGCAATTTGTATCAGATTACAGAAAAAATCTGAGAAAAAGCTAAAGGGCCAAATGGCAAACTATACCCATTGGTGTGTACACTTGAATGTAGTAATGCAAATAGAGCGTGTAAAAAGATTGAGATTTCTCCTCAATGGTTGATAGTTACCTTTTAACAAATTGGCTAACATGGTGCAAATATATATTTTTTACCTAACGTAATGCAAATAATGTGCTTTAGGGAGGTTTATCTTTGCGCTTTTATGCTTTAGTCAACAAAGTAATATCAGGATATATCCCGTTTTTGAAAATATAATTTCCTTTTTAAATCTAAAATACAATAAAAATCAAAATTTTTATATTCTATACTAATCAAAAAAATAACATAAATCAAGATATTTGGTATCCATGTAATCAGAACAAACACAGAAATAAATCTAGAGGCATACAGAAGTAAAATGTTACACGTGAAATTAGAAAAACTTCATTTTTTTTCCATAATTCTTGCCTTTTTTAAGATTTAGAAAACAAAATGATAATACCCATAATATATACCACTAAATGAAACTATGTTTCTCCTGAAAATACAAAACTCATAGATGAGAAAAAAATGGAAAGGTCCAGCTTCTAAAATCCAATTCTTTATTCCAGCGGTTTAAAAATCCTCCATACACAGGATGACAATGCACAATCTACGCATTTCGGATACACAAATGACAGTCCTTACTCATGACAAGTGTACTTTGCAAAAGCAAACTCATAGATATACATAAAATTCCCTCAAAGATATAACATGTTAAAAAAGACACAGCAAAACAGCTTATTTTGCTTTGGTCATTAAGGCCCAAATGCACAGAGAGAGAGAAGGGCTTTATTATTTTTCCCATAGAACCGTGTGCTTACAAAGCTGGTCACCAGTCCACAGTATGTGACAGCCAGGGACCCGGTATCTGCAGCTCCACTAGGCTTTAGTGTAATGTGGTGGTCACACACAAAGCTGGTTTAGGCCTGTTTCACACTGCCGCTCTTGGTTCTGACCGAGAACAGGCAGCTATCTGGATCCGGCATTGCCTGATGTTCCCTGTGGGCCCGCTGGCCCCATTGACCATAATATGTCGGGATTGGGCCGGATAAATACTGCTGTGTGAAACATGCCTTTCAATTGATGTCATCTGTTCATCAGGAGTAGATTCATTTGGAGATTGTGTCAATCCTTATATCTCACATTTGTCCATTCCTTTGTAGATGTGTGTGGCATCAGAAGCAGTGAAAATAGAAATTTCAGGAAATCTAAATCCAGCACAACTGAAAGCATTGAATGTTGAAAAGACTGACGAAGTTGTCATATGCAAGAGCCAGAAAGAATGTTCTACTGTTTGTAAAGAGGAAGGACTTAGTAATGTTACCATTAAAACACACGGGTCACCTTCCACAGAGCATGTAGGGGCGCACTTTGTAGGATTCCTGAAACGGGACAAAATTAAAAAGAAAAAGAAGAAAAACAAAACTGACCATGATGCTGCTGAGAAAGGGTCTCCAAAGAAGAGCTGTAAAAAGAGACAGTCATCAGAATCAGACATTGAAAGTGTCATGTACACTATAGAAGCCGTTGCAAAGGGAGACTGGAGCATTGAAACGCCCTCATCTTCCCCATGCAAAAAAGTCCGTTCTGCTGCTAGTCCAAAACATACCTTCTCAGAGTTAAAGCCAACAAAGAAAAAAGTGAAATCTAAAGAGAAGAAGGAGAAAACGACCGAATCCACCAAAGAACTGATGGAGCCAGACGCCATGATTTTCACACATGCCACCGAGTCTGAACTGCAAGAAGACATAAAAGATGAACCACTATCTCCTGCAGAGGATGCTCTCCAGTCACAGCTACCCGAAGAGCTGAAGACTGAGGACTGTGAGAGTGGCAAAAAGCCTGAGGCCTGCGGATCGAGAAAGTCTGAACGCTCCTGCAAAGGTGCTCTGTACAAAACGCTAGTCTCTGAGGGAATGTTGACTACTTTGCGAGCGAATGTTGACAGAGGTAAGCCATATGAGTCGGTGTTCTTCCTTATGTATTGATAGAAACTGTTCTACTGCATCTCAACCTTTGTATATAATATATGCGGCTTACAGTTTCTGTTCACCTCTATCTCATGGTTTCCATTAAAAACAGAAATCATGATGCAGTGCCTGATCCATCACACAGACCCCAATGGCAACCAACTCATCCCCTTGACTTAATAATTGAGTCGGTTGGGTTCCAGCATGATGGCTGTCATTTTGCTGGAAAAAATAAAGCTGCATGCATGCAGCACTGTTGATTCCATCAAATCTGCAGGCTTCCTCCACAGATGTGAACTTACTCGTCTTACATACGTATGCTTTTTAATGGAAATATCTAATCAACATACAGACATAAGTTTTAAATGTTTTCCAGTCCAAACACCAGAGCTGGGATGTCAGGAAGCCAGGGTCACAGTAGAGGGAAAGCAAAAAAAGAGAAATCTCCCTAAAAGTTAACTTTTATAAAGGGCAATAAAAAGTTCCAGGAGTGTACACATCAAAGATGCCCTATTAATGGCCCATACCCTAATTTGTGTCTCGGTGCCCCTGCATAGAGTGGAACCCCTGCCCTGACAAGGGTGATCCCATTCTCTCCAGATCTAACCCTACATGACCCTAGATATATGTTAGGAGAGACAAAAGCAACAATATACTGTCAGTCTACAATACTGTCTCATATATTCAGTGTTTTCTCAAAGGTATAACACTTATGAGAACTACATATACACCACCATCCAGTGGCCCGATGCAAAGACAATACAGATTGAAGCCCAACACGTTTCCCCCCACCCACAATGTGGGATACATCATGGGCTATGGTGAGTGATATCGTTACACAATGGATACTGCATAGGATATCTGGAATAACTCTAAAGCCAGGGACGGACTGGAAACTAAATGTGGCTCTATGTTGTAGGGCCAAGAGAAGTAGGCAGGGCCAGCAATACCATATTGCAGAGCAGTATACCACCCTAGTGGAACCAAGTACCACAGTGTAGCACAAAATACTGTCACCTGCGCCAACCATATTCGACTGTATTACCGTCCTGAGGACATAGATACAATTGAATTCAGAAGGACACCTGCAGCTGCTGTCCAGGTGCGTAGGAGAGAATCAGATCATTATGTACCTGGCTGGCAGCCGTGAGGAGGGCTTGGGTGGTCCTCCTAGGCATCGGCCCCCCGGGAAATTTCCTTGTAGTGTCTATGGCCATTCGGCCCCTGGTGGCGGGCTATAAGTCCAGATAAGTTGTCTCTTATCGACGAGGATATTATGTGATCTACTTGATGTAACGGAATAGAGATTTATTATAGATATCCCTCATCTATCTAGAGCTATGCAAATAAGTATTGTTCGTGTCATCCAGTTTAATACTTGACCCACGTGACACTATTATCAGTTGTGTTATCAAGGTATTTAACTTTTTCCGTGTGGTAATCACCCTTATCAACCACCAGAGCCCCTGATGATGGGGATGGGGGCGCTTTGGGCTGTAGTCTGTATTGTTTTCGCATCAGGCAACTGGATGGTAGTGTAGTTTGTTGCTTTTGTCCCCTCTCCTGACATCCCCACTGTCTAAATCTATCCACAGATACCTAAGCAGATATCTAGGATTAGATCTGAAGACATTATGATGACCCTTGTTAGGCTGGATGTTCCTCTTTACGTTGGGGTTCCTAGGGACAAGTTAGGGTATCTGTGATTACTGGGGCATCTTTGATTTGTGCAAAACTTGTAATAAAACTTAAGTTTTAGGGGGAATTTCTTTCATTCATGATTTACAGCCTGAAATATTCCCTGCTAAACAGCACTCTGACCCTTCAGCTGGCTGAGATGTCATCCAGTGTTGAGGAGGAAAGGAAGGGTGGAAAGTGGGGGACCTGCTGACTGGCTGCACAGAGAAGACAGAGAGGCATAGCGCCTTCTGTCACCCTATGTTAACTGTACATTTTCCTAGGGGGAGAATAACATGGATTTTTTGTGAATGTTATCAATTCCCCTTCCCCCATCAGTCAGAGCATACTTGCTGTTTAATTGTCACGTATTGGGGGGGGTGGGGGAGAGAGAGTATGAACATGAGCACTTACTCATTTAATCACCCCTCTCTGCCTAATTAGCCATACCTATTACACAATTCAGTAATAGCGATACCTACCGTCACTAGGGAGGAATATCTAATATATTTCTGAGAGATGGAAGAGATTTTCATCAGCCAGAAAAACATTTTCACTCATTGGCTGTCACCATAGAAAACTGCTTTCAAGTACTGTGGTTTGTTTAAAAAAAAAAAAACAGTAAGTAAACGGGTGTAAAGTACCAAGGGCCTTTTTGGGGCCCATTAACACCTGCACCTCCTGTAGTGCATCAGAACCAGAGGTCATTTTCTGATGAACTACAGGAGGTTCAGGTGTTTGGTCCATAATACTGGAGTAATAATGTATCTGAAAGAGGACTTAGTTCATGCATTATTTTTTATTAAGGATTACAGTTTGTATAAGGGGATGGAAATTATATTCTCAATGTAAATAGGTCATTAATACCAGCGCTGGGGTAGTTGGGTCGCTGCTGGGTTTGTGCCTGCAAGGGTTCACTGCCAGTACCCTGTATGTTAAATGATACTAATAGTAAGAAAAAGGAGCCCGCGCTGACATAAAAAAGATACAAAGAAAATGAGGAGCACAACCGGTACTTGCCGTTGGTGGTGTAGTATAAGTCCTGTTCCGATCGTCAATTTTAGTGTGACATCACACTGAAGACCCGTTCTCTTGGGAACAGCAGCGCGGCTTCTCCTTGTGCGTGCAAGCTACCGGCCGGAGCTGCGCGCTTGATAAGGAGGAAGCTGAAGATCGTGCCATCTCCTACCTCTCTCAGCAAACTGAAACTGAAATTGACTATCGGAACAGGACATATACTACACCACCAAAGGTAAGTGCTGGTTGAGTTCCTTATATTCTTTGTATCTTTTCTCTTACTATTATAAATTATATTCTACATAATTCCCAGTATTTGCATGCAACACTGGTTGTTGTATTCCTGTGGTTTTTGCATTTCTTTAACATGTGTATCATTGAATGTAGACACGTGTGGTAGGTCTGAAATCCTCACCTTAGTTGTTTTTTTTGCAGTCTATGGGAGTCATTTAACTGATCTAAAATAGGACTGGTTTAGTTGCCCATAGCAACCAAAGGAGCTGTCCAAAATGAAAAGTGGAATGTGATTGGTTGCTATAGGCAACTGAGACAGTTCTACTTTACACCAGTTTGATAAGTGACCCCCTATATTTTCTTTGCAGTTTAGTTGCAAATTTAAATTTTTATCCAATTTCTGATATCACCAGTGTTTGCTGAAAAGTTGCTTGAAGGTGACTGTGCACATTTGTGGATGAGAAATAATGTATGACCTCTAATTGAGTGATTCTGCACTTGTGGTGTGTGTGTGTGTGTGAATATATATATATATATATATATATATATCTATATAGACATGTACATGTAACTTTAGGCCTAAGTTGTATGTTTGAACTCTGTCCATTTTGATCATTTATTTTTAGGACGTGGTCTATATAACTTTTTGCTTGGATTACACTTTTGCCCACTACCAACTTTTATGTAATTTTTATGAAAAATTATATTTTAATGCAAAATTGCTTGAAGGTGTCTGTATGTATAAAGAGCTGAGTGGCATTTTCACAATGCGCCAATGTCTACTTTCAGAAAATATATTGGTATGGTGGAGGGGGGTTTAGTATGATTTTTCATTTCATAATTTATTTATTTTTTATTTGTGCAAATTGTCCTGGCTATCAGAGGTGCAAAATATCCAAACACCCATTGCAGCGGAAGGGTTAAACCACATTAGGCACTTTAAATCAGTTGAGTATGGTTTCAATTCCCATCCTATGGGAGTATTGTTACTAGTTACTTCCAAAAAGATCAATCTTCATGTACCAAGGCGGATCATCCAAAGCCAGTAGTACAGATACGACCTCAATGCAGTAGAGCTCTCCTGTGCTCCTGATGTAAAATCTTTAAACAATGGCTGATATTAATAATAATCTTTCTTTATATAACGCCAGCATATTTCGCAGCACTTTACAATCAGAGGGCTCATGGGTCAGGTTCAGAAGAATGATAATTAAGGAGGGATGAATTGAGAAGAGTTGGATTAGGCGATGTGATAGGCCATCCTTAAAAGATTTGTTTTTAGGGTCCTTTCACACTGGCGTTTTTCTTTTCCAGCATAGAGTTCCATCCTCGGCGCTCTATGCCGGAAAAATCCTGATCAGGATCATACCCATGCATTCTGAATGGAGAGAAATCCGTTCAGGATGCCTTCAGTTCAGGACCGGAACGTTTTTTGGACGCAGCAAATACCGCAGCATGCTGCGCTTTTTGTTCCGTCCAAAAATCCGGAACACTTGCCGCAAGGCCGGATCCGGAATTAATGCCCATTGAAGGGCATTAATCCGGATCCGGCCTTAAGCTAAACGTCGTTTCGGCGCATCGCCGGATCCGACGTTTAGCTTTTTCTCAGTGGTTACCATGGCAGCCAGGACGCTAAAGTCCTGGTTGCCATGGTAAAGTGTAGTGGGGAGCAGTATACTTACCATCTGTGCGGCTCCCGGGGCGCTCCAGAGTGACGTCGGGACGCCCTACACGCATGGATCACATGATCCATGCGCATGGGGTGCTCTGACGTCATTCTGGAGCGCCCCGGGAGCCGCACGGACTGTATGTATACCGCTCCCCACTACTACTATGGCAACCAGGACTTTAATAGCGTCCTGGCTGCCATAGTAACCTGAAAGCATTTCGAAGACTAATCAGTAATCCACTACCTCCCTAATCACCATAAAATCGCAATCCCCACAGCGATCACGTTCCACCTCCATTTAGTATCAGCACATGGCTACTACCCAATGGATCACCAAGAATGGGGTCCCCTGGCACAATTCGTCCTCAGTAAAGTGCAAGTTGTAACGCTGATCCTCCAGACTGCATAGATGGGTGATGTGCTGTGTCCTGTCTGATTTCCAGACTGCACAAATAGTGTAGACTGTAGGGCTGTCTGTCTTTCTCTACCCATTTTCATGCCTCATCCAGCAGTCGCACAGTTGCACCACTGTTAGATGCCCAGAGATTTTTTTTCCTGTCTGCTCACAATTCACCACCCCCTGTGTATCCCTTCCACTGCACACCGTGACAATGCCCCCCCCCCCCCCCCAATAAGTGTGTCAGCAAAAGATGACACCAAAACAGTGTGTCACAGCAGATTCCCCCCCATAACATTGTGTCAGTGGCAGATCCCCTCATAACATTGTGTCAGCAGCAGATCCCCTCCCCATAAGTGTGTCAGCAGCAGATTACCCCATAACATTGTGTCAGCGGTGGATTACCCCAAAATAGTATGTCGCAGCACATACCCCCATAACATTGTGTCAGCAGCAGATCCCCACCATAACATTGTGTCAGTGGCAGATCCCCTCATAACATTGTGTCAGCAGCAGATCCCCTTCCCATAAGTGTGTCAGCAGCAGATTACCCCATAACATTGTGTCAGCAGCAGATCCCCCATAACATTGTGTCAGCAGCAGATCCCCACCATAACATTGTGTCAGTGGCAGATCCCCTCATAACATTGTGTCAGCGGTGGATTACCCCAAAATAGTATGTCGCAGCACATACCCCCATAACATTGTGTCAGCAGCAGATCCCCACCATAACATTGTGTCAGTGGCAGATCCCCTCATAACATTGTGTCAGCGGTGGATTACCCCAAAATAGTATGTCACAGCACATACCCCCATAACATTGTGTCAGCAGCAGATCCCCACCATAACATTGTATCAACAGCAAATCCCTTCCCCATAAGTGTGTCAGCAGCAGATTACCCCATAATATTGCGTCGGTGGCGGATTACCCCAAAATAGTATGTCACAGCACATACCCCCATAACATTGTGTCAGCAGCATATTCCCCCCCCCCCCCCCATAACATTATTAACCACCTCAGCCCCCCTAGCTTAAACACCCTTAATGACCAGGCCCCTTTTTACAATTCTGCACTACACTACTTTCACCGTTTATTGCTCCGTCATACAACTTACCACCCAAATGAATTTTACCTCCTTTTCTTCTCACTAATAGAGCTTTCATTTAGTGGTATTTCATTGCTGCTGACACTTTTACTTTTTTTGCTATTAATCAAAAATGACCGAAATTTTTGCAAAAAAATGACATTTTTCACTTTCTGTTGTAAATTTTTTTAAAAAAACTACATTTCTATATAAATTTTTCTATAAATTTATTGTTCTACATGTCTTTGATAAAAAAAAATCCAATAAGTGTATATTTATTGGTTTGGGTAAAAGTTATAGCGTTTACAAACTATGGTGCAAAAAATTAAATTTCCACATTTTGAAGCAGCTCTGATGTCATGTTTCTTTGTGTCAACTTTAAAAAAAAAATGTATACAAAGTTGTCAATTTACAGAGATATTTCTCTCACCCAGCATGGGTATATGTAAAAATACACCCCAAAACACATTGCCCTACTTCTCCTGAGTACGGCGATACCACATGTGTGACACTTTTTTGCAGCCAAGATGAGCAAAGGGGCCCTAATTCCAAGGAATACCTTTTAGGAGGGCATTTTTACGCATTTGGATTCTCACGCTTTAGGTCCCTTAAAATGCCAGGGCAGTATAAATACCCCACATGTGACCCCATTTTTGAAAGAAGACACCCCAAGGTATTCCGTGAGGGGCATGGCGAGTTTATAGAATATTTTTTTTTTTTTGGCACAAGTTAGCGGAAATTGTTTTTTTATGTTTTTTTTTTTTTCCTCACAAAGTCTCCGCTAACTTGTGACAAAAAGTTCAATTTTTCATGGAATGAATATGCCCCTCAGCGAATACCTTGGGGTGTCTTCTTTCCAAAATGGGGTCATTTGTGGGGTGTGTTTACTGTTCTGGCATTTTGGGTGGGGCTAAATTGTGAGCAGCCATGTAAAACCTAAAGATACTCGTTGGAATTTGGGCTTCTTTGCGCACCCAGGCTGTAAAAGTGTCACACATGTGGTATCGCCGTACTCAGGAGAAGTAGGGCAATGTGTTTTGGGGTGTATTTTTACATATACCCATGTTGGGTGAGAGAAATATCTCTGTAAATTGACAACTTTGTATAAAATTTTTTAAAAAGTTGTCGTTTACAGCGATATTTCTCACACACACTATGGGTATATATAAAAATACACCCCAAAACACATTGCCCTACTTCTCTTGAGTTCGGCGATACCAGATGAGTGACACTTTTTTGCAGCCACGATGCGCAAAGGGGCCCTAATTCCAATGAGTACCTTTAGGATTTCACAGGGCATTTTTACGCATTTGGATTCTCACGCTTTAGGACCCCTAAAATGCCAGGGCAGTATAAATACCCCACATGGGACCCCATTGTGGAAAGAAGACACCCCAAGGTATTCCGTGAGGGGAATGGCGAGTTCACAGAAAAAAAAAAAAATTGGCACAAATTAGCGGAAATTGATTTTTTTTTTTTTTTTTTTACAGTCTCATATTCCACTAACTTGTGACAAAAAATGAAATTTTACATGAACTCACCATACCCCTCACGGAATACCGTGTCTTCTTTCTAAAATGGGGTCACGTGAGGTTTTTGTACTGCCCTGGCATTTGAGGGTCTCCGCAATCATTACACGTATCGCCAGCATTAGGAGTTTCTGCGATTCTCCTTATATTGAGCATACGGGTAATGAGATTTTTTTTTTCTGTTCAGCCTCTGGGCTGAAAAAAAAAAATGAACGGCACAGATTTTTTCATTCGCATCGATCATCGTGGATGAAAAAATCTCTGCCAAAATCAGTGACTGCGGTGCGGTGGGCTGGGCGCTAACTACCTAACAAGTAGCTAGCTAACTGGCGGTGATAAGGGACCCTTATGCCCCATTCACACGTCCGAAATTCTGTTTGCGGAACGGAATTGCGGACCCATTCATTTCTATGGGGACAGACTTTGTCGCGCTCTGATCCGGAATTGCGGATCCGCACTTTCGGGTCTGCACTTCCATTCCACAAAAATATAGAACATGTCCTATTCTTGATCGCAATTGCGGACAAGAAAAGGCATTTTCTATATAGTTCTGGCAATGTGCGGATCTGCAAAATGCGGAAAGCACATTGCCGGTGTCCGTGTTTAGCGGATCCGCAAAACACATATGGACGTGAATGGAGCCTTACAGGGGGGTGATCAGGGAGTCTATATAGGGTGATCAGGGGTTAATAAGTGACAGGGGGGGGGTGTGGTGTGGTGCTTGGTGCTACTTTACATAGCTACCTGGTCCTCTGGTTGTCGATCCCAGCAAATGGGACCACCAGAGGACCAGGTAGCAGGTATATCAGACGCTGTTAACAAAACAGCGTCTGATATACATGTTTGATGCGATTTATTTCGCATCTACAGCCTGCCAGCGATTGATCATCGTTGGCAGGCTGCAGTATAACTTGCCATGTTTAAGCTGCTGTGAACGCGCGGACAAGAAAAGGCATTTTCTATATAGTTCTGGCAATGTGTGGATCTGCAAAATGCGGAAAGCACATTGCCGGTGTCCGTGTTTTGCGGATCCACAGATCCGCAAAACACATATGGACGTCTGAATGGAGCCTTACAGGGGGGTGATCAGGGAATCTAGATGGGGTGATCAAGGGGTTAATAAGTGACAGGGGGGTGCTTGGTGCAACTGTACATAGCTACCTGGTCCTCTGGTGGTCGATCCCAGCAAATGGGACCACCAAAGGACCAGGTAGCAGGTATATCAGACGCTGTTAGCAAAACAGCGTCTGATATACATGTTTGATGCGATTTATTTTGCATCTACAGCCTGCCAGCGATTGATCATCGCTGGCAGGCTGTAGTATAACTGCGCGCGCGTTCACAGCAAATCTCGTGTCTCGCGAGATGACGCACGGATGCGTCCAGCCAGAGCAACAGGACCGCCGGCCGGACGCATCCGTGCGTTAGGCGGTCCTGAGGTGGTTAAATGTACATGGTCATTCACATGGAGGTCTGATCTAAGGTCTGATTGGGGGTCATTCACATGGAGGTCTGATCTAAGGTCTGATTGGGGGTCATTCACATGGAGGTCTGATTGGGGGTCATCTACATAGAGGTCTGATCTGAGACCTGATTGGGGGACTTATTAATATGGAGGTCTGATTGGAGGACTTAATAACATTGGGGGGTCTGATTAACATTGATGGTAGGGATGAGCGAATCGACTTCGGATAAAACATCCGAAGTTGATTCGCATAAAACTTTGTTTCAATACTGTACGGAGCGAGCATTCCATGCAGTATTAGAATGTATTGGCTTCGCAAAGGAGTGAGATATTTGTGTCAACTTCAGAGTGCCACTGTTTTTAAGTCCTTTGAACAGTTAAGAAATGAATTTGGTCTCCCGCACACGGCTTTTTATCAATTTTTACAACTTCGTCATGCCTGTCAGACACAGGCTAAATCTGTGTCGTTGAAATGCACCATGGTCCCGTTGTTTCAGCAACTTCTCACAAACAGTTCCTCGAGAGGTCTGATATCCTCTATCTACAGGAACTTGTATGTGAAATCACTGAAGCAAGAGGTCTTAGCAGTCAAATCTAAATGGGAAAGGGAGGTCGGGCCAATCTCAGAAGAGCAGTGGAAATCACTTTTGGCGCTCCCTCCACAATTGTCAGTTTGCGAGGGGCATCGTATGTCCCAGTTGTTTTTAATACACCGGGTGTATAGGACGCCAGAGTTTTTGTGCCAGATAGTTGTTCGGGTTGATGCGGATTGTCCTAGATGTGGCAGGGGCCCTGCATCCTTGTTGCACATGTTCTGGGATTGTGCGGAGCTCCGGAACTTTTGGTCCGCGGTTTTGGCTCTAATAAAAGACGCATATAATATTGCAGTTCCGCCTGGTCCAAGAGCATGTGTGATCGGGATATTAGACATCAAAAATCGTCATCATCGTCTGGGAGTACAGCGTCTACTATTTCAAGCTAGAAAACTCATAGCTAGATTTTGGCTTTAGACCTCAGCCTCCGACTAGGGGAGAATTCCTTAATAGAATGTCAGATATATTACGCTTAGAGAAAAGTGTGTATGTTAAAAGAAACTGTGCTGGGAAATTTGACAAAATATGGGATAAATGGGAGAAAAGCAGGATACAGTGTCCGGATTAGCTTCTCCTCGTAACCGGACTACGGGGTAGAGGCGTAGTTTTTGTTTATGCGGGCTCTCTATCTCCTATATCCTATTTTTACTCTGGATGTATGAATGTGTGTAGTACTGCGCAGGTCGGGTGTGAAGAGGTCTGGTACACGGACAGGAGGAGTACACCAATGGATGTGCTTTTGACATTTTAATAAGATGTCCAATCTTGTGTTCGGACCCGCTCCATCGCTCGGGTAGGGGGGGTTGGGGTGTACTGGGTTTTAGTTGGGTTGGGAGGGCTGGTTTCCTGTTTATAAATTACTGGATAGGAAATGTGGTTCTGTTCCAGGCATACTTTGGAACTAGACTACGTTATCTTATGTACTTCTTGTACCATGGCTGATGTTACCTATGATACCCATATAAGTAACTGTTCAATTGTGTAACGCTATGGTATTTTTGTCATCAACTGTTGAATGTATGCTGTACAGACTATCTTCCTTTGCTTTTTTGTAATTTTCGGAAAAATTTAATAAAAACTCTGATTTAAAAAAAAAAGAATGTATTGGCTTGCGAGACTTCGCATAATAACTTCCGAAATTGCAGGCAGTATTATGTCCGGCCAAAACGCCTGACAGTGACTGAACAGAAGGCATACTGATGCAAACTGAACGGATTTCTATCCATTCAGATTGCATTGGGATATGCCTGATCAGTTCTTTTCCGGCATAGAGACCTTTTGACAGAACTCTATGCCGGAAAAGAATAACGCAAGTGTGAAAGTACCCTAAAAATGCAATGAAAAGGAACCTGACACCATGAAAATTCTAAATAATCTGCTGGTAGCAGATAGTTTTTGGGTAAAAGGTTCAGTATAACTTGTATTTCATTCATTTAAGTTCCTGCTCATTCTGGGCTTTGAAGTCCAGGATTCGGTCCTATCAGTGATGACAGTCTTCCCTCTATGACTGTATATACAGAGATAGCTGTATGGAGGAGGAGGTCCTATCAGTGATGACAGCCTCCCCTCTATGACTGTATATACAGAGATAGCTGTATGGAGGAGGAGGTCCTATCAGTGATGACAGCCTTCCCTCTATGACTATGTATATACATATAGCTGTATGGAGGAGGAGGTCCTATCAGTGACTGACAGCCTCCCCTCTATGAATGTGTATACAGAGATAGCTGTATGGAGGAGGAGGTCCTATCAGTGATGACAGCCTCCCCTCTATGACTGTGTATACAGAGAGAGCTGTATGGAGGAGGAGGTCCTATCAGTGATGACAGCCTCCCCTCTATGACTGTGTATACAGAGATAGGACTTCCTCCTCCATACAGCTATCTCTGTATACAGTCATAGAGGGGAGGCTGTCGGTCACTGATAGGACCTCCTCCTCCATACAGCTATCTCTGTATACACAGACATAGAGGGGAGGCTGTCATCACTGATAGGACCTCCTCCTCCATACAGCTCTCTCTGTATACACAGTCATAGAGGGAAGGCTGTCATCACTGATAGGACCTCCTCCTCCATACAGCTATCTCTGTATACACAGACATAGAGGGAAGTCTGTCATCACTGATAGGACCTCCTCCTCCATACAGCTATCTCTGTATACACAGTCATAGAGGGAAGGCTGTCATCACTGATAGGACCTCCTCCTCCATACAGCCATCTCTGTATACACAGTCATAGAGGGAAGGCTGTCATCACTGATAGGACCTCCTCCTCCATACACCTATCTCTGTATACACAGTCATAGAGAGGAGGCTGTCATCACTGATAGGACCTCCTCCTCCATACAGCTATCTCTGTATACACAGTCATAGAGGGAAGGCTGTCAGTCACTGATAGGACCTCCTCTTCCATACAGCTATCAGTGATGACAGCCTCCCCTCTATGACTGTGTATACAGAGATAGCTGTATGGAGGAGGAGGTCCTATCAGTGATGACAGCCTTCCCTCTATGACTGTGTATACAGAGAGAGCTGTATGGAGGAGGAGGTCCTATTAGTGACTGACAGCCTTCCCTCTATGCCTGTGTATACAGAGATAGCTGTATGGAGGAGGAGGGCCTATCAGTGACTGACAGCCTTCCCTCTATGACTGTATATACAGAGATAGCTGTATGGAGGAGGAGGTCCTATCAGTGATGACAGCCTTCCCTCTATGACTGTGTATACAGAGATAGCTGTATGGAGGAGGAGGTCCTATCAGTGATGACAGCCTTCCCTCTATGACTGTGTATACAGAGAGAGCTGTATGGAGGAGGAGGTCCTATCAGTGATGACAGCCTTCCCTCTATGACTGTGTATACACAGATAGCTGTATGGAGGAGGAGGTCCTATCAGTGATGACAGTCTTCCCTCTATGACTGTATATACAGAGATAGCTGTATGGAGGAGGAGGTCCTATCAGTTATGACAGCCTTCCCTCTATGACTGTGTATACAGAGACAGCTGTATGGAGGAGGAGGTCCTATCAGTGATGACAGCCTTCCCTCTATGACTGTGTATACAGAGATAGCTGTATGGAGGAGGAGGTCCTATCAGTGATTGACAGCCTTCCCTCTATGACTATGTATACAGAGATAGCTGTATGGAGGAGGCAGTCCTATTAGTGACTGACAGCCTTCCCTCTATGCCTGTGTATACAGAGATAGCTGTATGGAGGAGGAGGTCCTATCAGTTATGACAGCCTTCCCTCTATGACTGTGTATACAGAGACAGCTGTATGGAGGAGGAGGTCCTATCAGTGATGACAGCCTTCCCTCTATGACTGTGTATACAGAGATAGCTGTATGGAGGAGGAGGTCCTATCAGTGATGACAGCCGTCCCTCTATGACTGTGTATACAGAGATAGCTGTATGGAGGAGGAGGTCCTATCAGTGACTGACAGCCTTCCCTCTATGACTGTGTATACAGAGGTAGCTGTATGGAGGAGGAGGTCCTATCAGTGATGACAGCCTTCCCTCTATGACTGTGTATACAGAGATAGCTGTATGGAGGAGGAGGTCCTATCAGTGATGACAGCCTTCCCTCTATGACTGTGTATACAGAGATAGGATCTCCTCCTCCATACAGCTATCTCTGTATACACAGTCATAGAGGGAAGGCTGTCATCACTGATAGGACCACCTCCTCCATACAGCTATCTCTGTATACAGTCATAGAGGGAAGGCTGCCATCACTGATAGGACCTCCTCCTCCATACAGCTATCTCTGTATACAGTCATAGAGGGAAGGCTGTCATCACTGATAGGACCTCCTCCTCCATACAGCTATCAGTGATGACAGTCTTCCCTCTATGACTGTGTATACAGAGATAGCTGTATGGAGGAGGCAGTCCTATCAGTGATGACAGCCTTCCCTCTATGACTGTGAATACAGAGATAGGTGTATGGAGGAGGAGGTCCTATCAGTGACTGACAGCCTTCCCTCTATGACTGTGTATACAGAGAGCTGTATGGAGGAGGAGGTCCTATCAGTGATGGCAGCCTTCCCTCTATGACTGTGTATACAGAGATAGCTGTATGGAGGAGGAGGTCCTATCAGTGATGACAGCCTTCCCTCTATGACTGTGTATACACAGATAGCTGTATGGAGGAGGAGGTCCTATCAGTGACTGACAGCCTTCCCTCTATGACTGTGTATACAGAGATAGCTGTATGGAGGAGGAGGTCCTATCAGTGATGACAGCCTTCCCTCTATGACTGTGTATACAGAGATAGCTGTATGGAGGAGGAGGTCCTATCAGTGATGACAGCCTCCCCTCTATGACTGTATATACAGAGATAGCTGTATGGAGGAGGAGGTCCTATCAGTGATGACAGCCTCCCCTCTATGACTGTGTATACAGAGAGAGCTGTATGGAGGAGGAGGTCCTATCAGTGATGACAGCCTCCCCTCTATGACTGTATATACAGAGATAGCTGTATGGAGGAGGAGGTCCTATCAGTGATGACAGCCTTCCCTCTATGACTGTGTATACAGAGGTAGCTGTATGGAGGAGGAGGAGGTCCTATCAGTGATGACAGCCTTCCCTCTATGACTGTGTATACAGAGATAGCTGTATGGAGGAGGAGGTCCTATCAGTGATGACAGCCTTCCCTCTATGACTGTATATACAGATAGCCGTCAGTCACTGATAGCACCGAATCCATGACTTCAAAGCCCAGAATGAGCAGGAATTGAAGTGAATGTTTTACTGAATCTCTTCCCATAAAACCATATTTCAATCTGCTCAGCTCCTCCTGCTCTATAACATGGTGCCTGCAGCTCAGACACCATGTTCAGTGTGACAGAATTCCTTTTAATATTCAGAAAAATGTTCCTAGATCACACAACCCTATCAGCTACCATTAAGGACCGTGTTTTGTTTTTGTAAAATTTGTTCTAAATTTCTCTAATCATTTTTTAGGGAAGAGGAACCTAGGGAAAGGTGGTTCATCCGATCATGAAGGCAGTTGGAATGATGACACCTGGACCTTTAGTCAAAATGTAAATAAGAAACTAAAGAAGACAAAAACAAAGGAGGAAGGAAATGTTGGGTATGTACACTTTGTGATTATAATTTATAGAAATGTTTTGCCTTAGATAAGTTGACTTGATGCTGAAGCTTTGAAAAATCCCATATCCCTTACCCTGGGTTCACACCTAAGCGTTTCTGAGACGCGCGTCTTACGCGCGTTTTTGTCGCGCGTATTACAGCGCGTTTTTGCAAAGAGGAAACACGCATCATACGCGCGTTCGTGACTCTGGAGACCAATTGAAAAAGGCATATCTACACTTTAACGCGTGTTAAACGCGCGTATTACACGCGTTCCCATTGAAGTCTATGGGTTCAAACGCGCGACAAAATGCCCCAAAGAAGCTCAAGAACTTCTTTGAGCGTAGGGCGTTTTACAGCGCGTTCAAACGCGCTGTAAAACGCTCAGGTGAGAACCATGCCCATAGGGAAACATGAGATTTCTCCTGTTGAGCATTTTACAGCGCGTTCGAACGCGCTGTAAAACGCGCAAGTGTGAACTGAGGGTTAACCCCTTAAGGACCTCTGACATATATGTACTTCAGAAGTCTGGTCCTAAAACATGGCACCCGCTCACACGTGTGGGTTTCTGCTATTTTAAGTAGCAGATACTCGCGGCACATGTATGCGATCAGCTATAACATCGCTGAAATAGACCGAAGCCTCAAGCAGGTTTCAGTGTCTATTTCAGGAATATACCAATACATGCCACTAGGTGGCAGCATTGTATTTTTATAGTGCAAATAAAGTGTTCAATGATGGCTATATAGCCATCAATGAACACAATGGGCAATCTAATGATTGCCAGTTATTGTCACCGAAGGTGACTAAAAAAAAAGTAAAGGTTTTTATAAATATAAAAAAAATAAAACCTAAAAGTTTAAATCTCCCCCTTTCCTAAAAATAAAAATACTTAACCAATAAAAAAATGAACATCATGGGCATCGCCGTGTGCGAAAATGCCCATACAATTAAAATAACAATATTAAAAAAATAAAAACAGCCAATTTGCCATTTTTTTGTCACTTCAACTACCCAATTTTTTTTTTTTTTAAAGTGTTCAAAAAGTCGCACACACTTCAAATTGGTATTACTGAAAAGTACAGATCGCGCCTAAAAAATTAGCTCTCACACAGCCCCGTATACATAACTAAATAGGGGTCAGAATATGGTTATAAAATTTTTTAATTTTTTTCCTCAAAGGTTTTAAATTTTGTTCCAGTATTAAAACGCAAGAAAAACTATACAAGTGTGGTATCGTTGTAACCGTACTGACCTGGAGAATGAAGATAACAGGTCAATTTTACCGCATAGTGTACAGTGCAAAAAAATAAAAACCTTTATCAGAATTGCGTTTTTTCCCAATTCTACCCCATTTGGAATTTTTTTCCGCTTCCTACTACATGGTATGCAACCGTAAACGGTGCCATTAGAAAGTACAACTTGTCCCGCAAAAAATAAGCCCTCATAAGGCTATGTGAATGGAAAAGTAAAAAAGTTAAGATTATGGGAAGGCGGGGAGTGAAAAATGACAATGCAAAAAATGAAAAATCTCAGGGTCCTGAAGGGACCTCTTTTTGTAACAGGTCAGCTAGTTTCATAGGTAAAAATCTGCTGACAGATGCTCTTTAACGGACATCTGTCAGCAGATTTGTTCCTATGAAACTGTCTGACCTGTTACATGTGCGCTTGGCAGCTGAAGGCGTCTGTGTTGGTCCCAGCTCCATATGTGCCCACATGGCTGAGAAAAAATGTGTTAATATATGTAAATTAGCTTCTAGGAGCAACCGGGGTGTTACCATTACACCTAGAGGCTTGGGTCTCTCTGCAACTGCTGCGCCCTCTCCTGTCAATTCTCCTTACAAATCTGCTGACAGATGCCCTTCAAAGTCCCTAACTTTTTCCCTCATACACACAGCTGTGTCCTATTTTCAGTCTGTAAAAAACACAGATCTGCAAAAAAAACTCTTCTGTGTGCATTCCATTTTTTTCTCATTTCATCAGTAGAAAAGGCTATTCCTTTCTACAAATATGGGCAGGAATAGGACCTCCGCTGAGATTTGTGGATCTGGCACACGGATCCATGAAAAATACAGATGTGTACATAGAATCTAATTGGTCCAGTGTGCCATCTGTCAAAAAAGAAGCACAAGTCCTTTCCTTTCATTCCTTTTGAATGTACTTCTTTCTTTGGCTCCAAAACCACCGCAAAAGCTGTAGCTTTTTTGAAAAAAAAATTAAAATCTTTGCATGACACTACCCTTAAACTCAAATAAACCAGACCACATACGTTGCTAATGCTGAATTCTACCTTTTCGAAGTTATTTCTGATCACCGTATCATGAATTTGCATTTAAAACTAGAGGACAATCTTTGTGTTTCATATAGTATACATTTGTAGGTGTTTTGCATCTATTAAGATGACTGTGTATTGTTTTACTAATTAACTTGTTGTAATGTTTCATCATCATGAAATTATTAATAATAAAAATGGCTAACAGTAGTTCTTACATATTTTATTTCACTGTGTTATAGTGTGATTTTAATGCTTAAAGGGGTTGACCATTTTCTTGCTAATGTTGAGCAGTGGGAGACATTTATCAAAACTGCTATAAAGAAAAACTGGCTTAGTTGCCCATAACAACCAATCAGATTCCACCTTTCATTTTTCAGTGCGCCTTTAGAAAATGAAACGTGGATTCTGATTGGTTGCTATGGGAAACTAAGCCAGTTTTCCTTTAAACCTGGTTTGATCAATCTCCCCCTATGTGCTTGTAAGATGACTATATGGTGCTTACCATTACAGCCTTTGTTAATATTCTGTGGCATTTTCTATATTTCATAAGGTATGCCTCCCTGTTCGCCAAGTCTTTTGTGCTGTGCACATGGAGGCCTTGCGCGTAAAATGGCTGCTGATGGAGGGTCATGTGACCAGACAAATCACCTCCATGTGATGTCTCCTCCATTCAGATACTCTGCATCTGCCTCTTGGGAGTTCAGTTCAGGTGCAGTGTTACGATGGAGGAGGCTGAGTGATGTGTCTGGTCACATGAGTCTCCATCAGGGGCCATCTTACGGACAGGACCTGTATGTGAACAGCACAGAACATTTGCCGAACGAAGGGACACTGCTTATGAAGTATAGTAAAGGGCACAGAATATCAACAAAGGGCATGTTGGTAAGAGCCATAAATTGCTATTACTTACACATTGGTCAACAGTAGCTAGAAAGTGACCAAACCATTTAAAGTGTACCTGTACTTTAAGAAACACTTGTGATGTGCCATAGCGACATATACAGTGTTAGGCCCAATTCACACGTCCGCAATTCTGGGAAATAGATGCGGACCCATACATTGTGAATGGGGATGGACGTGATGCTGAGAGCACACTATGTGCTCTCCGCTTCCGCATTTGTGGAGCTGCGGCCCCGAACTTCCGGGTTTCGGCCCCAAAACATCCGGCCGCGGCTCCGCAAAAGAAAGAGCATGTCCTATTTTTGTCCGCAGCCTGCGGACAAGAATAGGCATCTCCATGGGGAGTGCCAGCATGGTGTGTTGCGGATCCGCGCAATTTGTGGATCCGCAACACACCACGGACGTGTGAATGGGGCCGTATACAAAGGTTTGGGCACTCCTGGTCAAAATTACTGTTACTGTAAACAGTTAAGCAAGTTGAAGATGAAATGATCTCCAGAAGACATGCAGTTAAAGATGACACATTCCCTTTGTAAAAACAACTTTTTATTTTCATCTTTTACATTTTTAAAAAAAGGAAAAGGACCAAAGCAAAACATTTGGGAACCCTGCATGGTTAGTACCCAATAGTACCCTTTGGCAAGTATCACAGCTTGTAAATGCTTTTTGTAGCCAGCAAAGAGTCTTTCAGTTCTTGTTTGAGGGATTTTTATCCATTCTTCCTTACACAAGTCTTCCAGTTCTGTGAGATTCCTGGGCCGTCTTGCATGCACTGCTCTTTTGAAGTCTATCCACAGATTTTCAATGATGATCAGATCAGGGGACTGTAAGGGCCAAGGTAAAACCTTCAGATTTAGCCTTTTGAGGTAGTCTACAGTGATTTTTGAGGTGTGTTTAGGATCATTATCCACTTGTATAAGCCATCCTATTTTCAACTTCAGCTTTACACTTGGTGTTATGTTTGCTTCCAGAATCTGCTAAAATTTCATTGAATTCACTTTTCCCTCTACCCGTGAAATGTTCCCCGTGCCATTGGCTGCAGCACAACCCCAAAGCATGATTGATCCACCCCCACGCTTAATGGTTGGATAGGTGTTCTTTTCATGAAATTCTGTGCCCTTTTTTCTCCAAACATACCTTTTCTCACTGTGGCCATAGAGTTCTATTTTAACCTCATCGGTCCACAAAGGTCTTTTGCAGTCTAGCGGGGGTTCAGATTTGCCTTTCTAGCAATCCTATGGGCATCTGTCTCTGAAATGTTTCTTGGTCTTTCAGACCTCCTCTTGGCGCTGTTCCTGTTACCTGCCAATTCATAATTACACACTTCGCTATCTTCTCATGGCCTTCTACTTTGTGGGCCTCAACCATTTTCAGGCATGTCAGCAGCTGTTTACAAGAGCTTATGGCTACTGTTTTTTGGGACAAGGTTAGAGGAGTCTGAGTATTTATAAAGCTTTGAAATGTACATCACCTGGACTTTCCTAACAATGATTGTGAACAAGCCTTAACCCTAACAGGCTATCTAAAGTCTGAGACCTCAGTCAAAGTTTTCTGTGTGTCCAAATCTCCTTGGGTTCCCATACTTTTGCAATTTACTCCTTTCCTTTTTCACTCTAAGATTGCTCTAAACCAAAATAATACACTGATATTGAATAAAGTTGAAAAGTGTATGTCATCCTGCCTTTTGCGGATTATTTCATCTTCAACTTGTTTAACTGTTCATAGTAACAGTAATTTGACCAGGGGTGTCCAAACCTTTATATGCCACTGTAAAATTGCTGAGATCCCCACTGATCACTAACAGAAGTAGATAGAAAGAGCGCAGTCTCTCCCCTCTGCAGAAGACAGGCTGGAGCCAGTCTAATAGACTTTCTGTGGAACTTGTCTTTAGCAGTGAGAAATCTGCGTTGTGTGTGTGAGCATTTGTTTCTCCTCATTCTAGCAATCATTGGGGATCTCCGCACTCGGGTCCGCACAAATCAAAACATTTGATATGTGTAAATGTCAAAAGTTTTTGGAAAGTGCAGGGACATTTTAAACTAATTCCTAGTACCCAGTAGGGTTGCATCGGGTATTGAATTATCGATACCCAATCAATACTTTTGTTCCGGTATCGATTCGATACCGGGATTTGCCTTTTACCGATACTAGGCTGTGTATCACAGAACATGGCACAAGCTGCTCTTAGCGTGCCCCATGATCCCTCAGCAGCATAGGGGAGAAGGAAGCGGTCTCTCCCTCCCCACTGTGCCGCTGCTGCCTATGAGAGGGGCGGAGGAGGTGAGGGGCTGTGGCCTCTGCGCCACCAGTGAAGATAAATTAACGTTTAATACAGATACAGGAGGCGGGTGTCGGCGGCATAATCACATAGCCGGCACCAGCCTCTATGACAGGGAGCTGCGATCAGTGGCAGTTAATGCCCCCCCAGTATTATAATCATTGGTGGCAGCAGCCACAGTGTCCCCTCCGCCCTCCTTATTGGTGATGCAGTGGCAGTTCTGTTCAGAGGCCCAGCAGTGTAAAACTAGGGCTCCAATCGGTTACCATGGCAGCCAGGACGCTACTAAAGCCCTGGCTGCCATGGTAATCTCCCTGCTGCTGTGTGTACTATGCACAGGGCAGCTGGGAGAGTGTAAAGTCCTATTCACTCTAATAGAGCTCTATTAGGTTAAATAGGACACCTTCTGCCCATCTTCATGTCAGGTGTTGTACTGTGTGTTCAGAGGTTGAGATCTGACACGGCCCCTCATTAAGAGAATATGAAGTTGATAGATGTTTCCGTTTGAGTCTAATAATCCTCCGTTAGCTCCAGCATGCAGTAGCAGCTGTCCTATGGTCCACGCTCCATTTACGTTAACACCTTCTGCTCTCCAGCAATTCACAGATGCACTGGTTTAGCTAATACTTGCACATATCATGCCGCATTCAGGTTGTAAAATCGAACCGTTTACCAAGTATCTCTTATTAAATACAATCTGGTGGTTGCTGAATGCTTCTTGGAAGTCTCAGGGACCAGTACATGTTGGGGCATGCTTGGAAATGTTAATTCACAGTCTTCACGAGTTTAAAAGTCCAAACCTGGCTTTATTTAGTTCTAAATAAAAAGTGCCATCAAAGTTGTGCAGGCAGTGGTCAACATGTAATGCATGCAGTAAGAGCTCATTCAGACGGCCGTATGTTGTCGGCAAATATGCGGATCTGTTTTTTTTTTTTGCGGATTAGATGCTGTCCCATTCACTTCTATTGGGCCCTTTTCTTCCATTGCACAGCTCAGCAAAAAAAATTAAACATGTCCTATACTTGTCAGTGAAAATCAGGACATGGCCCTGTATAAGTCTATGGATCAGCAAAAAAAAAAAGGAATGCAATCCGTTTTTTTGCAGACATGCTGAACTGTCCGCAAAAAAACGGATCCACATTTTTGCAGACCGCATACGGCCGTCTGAATGAGCCCTAAGTATGCATTACATGACTTAATGAAAAATGCCAAACAGAATAGCTCAGCATGCCGCACTGTTTTGTCTGGTAAAATGATAGATACCATTATAGCTACCCTGTAGTCAGTGTCCAACCCTTAATCGGGCTAGAACCAGTCAAATTCCAAGTCCGGTTAAAGGGTCAGAGATTGACTTTAGTTGTCTTTCTCTTGGAAAAGAGCTAATCTGCATATCCCTTATTCCCTGGGAACATTGCCTGGCCTCTAATTCTCCCAACATCAGTTGTGGCACTAATCTGCATATCCCTTATTCCCAGGAAGCATTGCCCGGCCTCTAATTCTCCCAACATCGGATGGTAAGCTAATCAGCATATCCCTTATTCCCAGGGAACTTTGCCCGGCCTCTAATTCTCCCAACATCGGTTGTGGCACTAATCTGCATATCCCTTATTCCCAGGAAGCATTGCCCGGCCTCTAATTCTCCCAACATCGGATGGTAAGCTAATCTGCATATCCCTTATTCCCAGGGAACTTTGCCTGGCCTCTAATTCTCCCAACATCGGTTGTGGAGCTAATCAGCATATCCCTTATTCCCAGGGAACATTGCCCGACCTCTAATTCTCCCAACATCGGTTGTGGAGCTAATCTACATATCCCTTATTCCCAGGAAGCATTGCCCGGCCTCTAATTCTCCCAACATCGGATGGTAAGCTAATCTGCATATCCCTTATTCCCAGGAAGCATTGCCCGGCCTCTAATTCTCCCAACATCGGATGCGGAGCTAATCTGCATATCCCTTATTCCCAGGGAACATTGCCCGGCCTCTAATTCTCCCAACATCGGTTGTGGAGCTAATCAGCATATCCCTTGTTCCCAGGGAACTTTGCCCGACCTCTAATTCTCCCAACATCGGTTGTGGAGCTAATCTACATATCCCTTATTCCCAGGAAGCATTGCCCGGCCTCTAATTCTCCCAACATCGGATGGTAAGCTAATCTGCATATCCCTTATTCCCAGGGAACATTGCTTGGCCTATAATTCTCCCTACACCTGTTGTGACGCTCTCTACAAGTAGAAATTGTGCGTTCTGGCAAGAACCTCAAAGCAGTTGTCTAGATAAGTCTCCTTTTGGAGAAGGCTCTTGATTTAGCTAATATACTTAGTCATGTTGCAGGGTCAGCATTGACTGTAGGTTAGCTACCTTTACTAGGTGGCCCTACGGAGACTGCTTTCTTTCTCTTAGAAGAGAAGTAATCTTTGGGCCTAGAAAAGTCACTCACCAAAACCTCCGTCCACAAGGTAACATAGTATTTAAGACCGAAAAAAGACATTTGTCCATCCAGTTCAGCCTGTTTCCTACATGTTGATCCAGAGGAAGGCAAAAAAAAACCTGTGAGGTAGAAGCCAATTTTCCCCACTTAAGGGGAAAAAAATTCCTTCCCGACTCCAATCAGGCAATCAGAATAACTCCCTGGATCAACGACCCATCTCTAGTAGCTGTAGCTTGTAATATTATTACACTCCAGAAATAAATCCAGTCCCCTCTTGAATTCCTTTATTGTACTCACCATCACCACCTCCTCAGGCAGAGAGTTCCATAGTCTCACTGCTCTTACCGTGAAGAATCCTTTTCTATGTTTGTGTACAAACCTTCTTTCCTCCAGACGCAGAGGATGTCCCCTCATCACAGTCACAGTCCTGGGGATAAATAGATGATGGGAGAGATCTCTGTACTGACCCCTGATATATTTATACATAGTTATTAGATCTCCCCTCAGTCGTCTTTTTTCTAAAGTGAATAACCCTAATTTTGATAACCTTTCAGGGTACTGTAGTTGCCCCATTCCAGTTATTACTTTAGTTGCCCTCCTCTGAACCCTCTCTAGCTCTGCTATGTCTGCCTTGTTCACAGGAGCCCAGAACTGTACACAGTACTCCATGTGTGGTCTGACTAGTGATTTATAAAGTGGTAAGACTATATTTTCATCACGGGCCTCTATGCCCCTTTTGATGCAACCCATTATCTTATTGGCCTTGGCAGCAGCTGCCTGACACTGGTTTTTACAGCTTAATTTGCTGTTTATTAAAATTCCTAGATCCTTCTCCATGTCAGTGTTACCGAGTGTTTTACCATTTAATATGTACGGGTGACTTGCATTATTCCTTCCCATGTGCATAACTTTACATTTGTCAGTGTTAAACCTCATCTGCCATTTCTCTGCCCAAGCCTCCAATCTATCCAGATCCCTCTGTAGCAGAAAACTGTCCTCTTCAGTGTTAATTACTTTACACAGTTTAGTGTCATCTGCAAAAATAGATATTTTACTGTGCAAGCCTTCTACAAGATCAATAATAAATATATTGAAGAGAATAGGGCCCAATACTGACCCCTGAGGTACCCCACTAGTGACAGTGACCCAATCTGAGTATCTACCGTTAATAACCACCCTCTGTTTTCTGTCACTCAGCCAGTTACTTACCCACATAGACATTTTCTCCCAGTCTGAGCATCCTCATTTTATATACTAACCTTTTATGAGGTACAGTGACAAATGCTTTGGAGAAGTCCAGATATACGACATCCATTGATTCGCTGCTGTCAAGTCTAGAACTTAAAATAACAATAGGGTACCTAAAATGTAACTTTTAATAGTAAAGGTTAAAAATTGCCCAAAAAATGAAAAAATGAACTAGAAAACACGGTTAACACCTCTGTCAGCCATATTGTTTAGATACTGCATAATGTGATGTGCATAGAGGTGAACAAAAGGGATAGGATGGAGATAAAGTAGCTGGGTCTCTGACCCTAATAACCCCTATCCTAACACGATAAGGACCTGACACCTATAATCTCCCCTTGGGGACAGGACAGTGACTGCCCAGCTTCGTCAAGCAAAAAGGAGAGGGGAAGAAAATAGGAGTGACATAAAGTAGAACCGTCCCAACGCGTTTCTTTGGCCAACGCCAATTCATCAGGGGACTAAATAGATTGAACAGATAATCCTCAAAGGTTCAATACCACACATAAACTAGAGCTGTAGAGGTATCCACAATTAAAGTGGATGGACACAATCGTCACCTACCCCAATTTGACCGCTCCAGTCTTATTGTATAATGTGGATATGGTACTCAAACATTACAAATAGTCGGAGTAAACCGCAGGGGTGCTGGTAGAAAAAGACATATTCCCCTCAGCGGCAGTAATTACATCACATAAAAAGACAAACACATGCTCAGCTACTTAGCTCGTTCTCCGCTAGTGGAGCATGATGATCGCGGGTGTTCAGTGCGGGTATGCAGTTCCCCGCATGTGGCAGTGGCGCAGGCCGGCCGGCGTCTGGAGTTTAAATAGCCCGCCGTATGTGCCGCGCCTCCGCCCTCACCGCTCCACGTGACTTATCATGTGGGCGTGTCCAAGGGAGGCACCAAGTCCGCCAGTGCCTCTCCTCTAGTGCGTCATTCCACTACGTCAGCCAGTGATGGGAGGATCAATGATATCTGATCCGCCTACCGTGACCCAGTGAAAGCGCCCATAAAGGTAGGAGGTGTTGCTAGGCAAGAAAACAACACCTTTAGAGCGCAACAATGGCGCGATATTTAAAGGCGCATACACATCTAAATAAGGTAGAGGCGCCTGTAAGGGTTTATTATTACATAGGCAGGTAGCCTGTGATCATTCCTGAAAATCGAATCACTGTAATCAATGGTAGAGGGATGACATAAATTAAAAGATGTAAAATGTGTTTTAATGACAGTCACAAAAATATGATGTCAATGAAGAATGGCGATCCCACACATCTCAAACAATATTCAGCCTTAATTTAGGTATCATATATCAGATGTGTGGGACCGAGTCTACTCTTGTATTGAACATAAGAACCTCAGCAGGGCTGGGGACTCGGATATTACGTCTAGCGACACGGAGGTCTCAGAAACAGAGAGAGACAATAATCAAAGATCTCGGGGAGGGGGGGGTAGGAATAGACCGAGAGGAAGACCAACTAGAGGGGGACGTGGAGCAGGTAGCGAGAATACAAATACCTCTTTTTTAGACACAGCAAACCCATACCCCTTGCGGAATCGAAGTCATCAGAGGTCATCCTCCCCCCATCCAACGAATCCTGCCCACAACAGGGGCAGATAGTAAATCTCTCCGGTAGGACATTAACATCTGAAGAAATGACACTGCTAAGTAAGGGACTATCATTTGTCCCGACTTCTTCATTTAATTTGTTTAATTGGATTAAAGATATTCATCTGTTTGCTAGGAAACTCAGCTGGCATAAACATTTTTCCCTTCAGACCAAACGTGAGAGTAGAGAGCATGGCGTGGCACCAGAGATATTACAAGACGTCAAGCTACTCTATAGTCTGAAGGATAGTATCCCATCTGAAGGAAAAGGCCCCTTTACGGAATTAAGAAATAAGAGTACTTCGATGCCCCCAGTAGGTGACCCTGGTTGTATTGAGGCATTTGTATGCCAGGTGACCAAAGAGTTGGAGACCATGGCATTACACGGGCCATTCTTCAACTGTACTAAGCAGGAATTTAAGTCTCTACGGTCGCTCGAACAGGATAGAGGAATCACGAAAAAGCCTTCCGATAAAGGAGGCAATATCGTGATGATGAACACTCCTCAATACAAGAGGATGTGCCTGTCCCTCTTGGGCGACCGAGATACTTATAAGAAACTTAATTCCAACCCCACAGTGGAATTACAGAATCGACTTCTAAATATATTGCGCCCGGCAAGATTGGACGGCCTTGTTACAGAAGAGGAATTAGGCTTCATGCTTGTGAAACATCCCACTATTGCAACTTTTTATAGTTTACCGAAAATACACAAAGGGTTGTTTCCTCTCAAGGGCCGTCCAATCGTGTCGGGCGTCAATAGCCTCAGTCGCAACATAGGGATCTATGTTGACCAGATTTTATCCCCATTTGTTAAATCTCTCCCCTCCTATATTAGGGATACTGGGGATCTTTTGGGACGAATCGATGGTCTGTCGATTGAGGATGATATGATGTTGGCCTCGATCGACGTGGAGGCTTTATATTCGTCGATACCGCATCACCTTGGTTTAAAGGCGGTTGAGTCATTTCTTACTACTAGAGGTCTTCAACATCAGGCCCACAGCAAATTGGTACTTGAACTATTGGAGTTCACCTTGACGTCTAACTTTTTTCTTTTTGGGGGGGGTCCTCTACCACCAGCTCAGGGGCACAGCGATGGGGAGCTCCTGTGCCCCGTCGTATGCTAATTTGTTCCTGGGCTGGTGGGAGAGGACCCTCGTCTTCGGTGATGCCCCGGTCACTCACATTGACAAGGTGGTGACCTGGGGCAGATTCATCGACAATATTTTCTTGATTTGGAAGGGGAGTAGAATTGAATTTGATGAATTTATTGGTGAACTCAATCAGAATGACATCAATATGAGATTTACGTCGGAGTGTAATATGACGAGCCTACCCTTTCTAGACATATTGATTACTAGAGGTACTAATGGCTTTCTCCAGACATGCACCTACCGGAAACCTACAGCAACAAATTCGTTGCTGAATTGGAATAGTTATCATCCACCGTCATTGAAGCGAGGGATTCCGGTAGGCCAGTACCTACGAATGAGTAGAAACTGCTCCACATTTCGTGATTTCAAGATTCAGGCAGATGACCTACGGAGACGCTTCCATGAGAGGGGGTATCCTGACAGATGTCTCAAGAAGGCCTTTACAAGGGCCAAAACAGCAGATAGAACATCACTCTTACATTCTACTCCTAAGAGAGATGAAGAAAAGATGATCCGATTGATTGGCACGTATGATACAGGTGCCCATGAGGTTAGAAACATTCTGGAGAAACATTGGGACATTTTGCGTCTAGATTCGGACATTGGAAAGGTCATCTCTGTAAAACCGACTATTACTTACCGTAAGGGACGAAGCTTACGTGATCGTTTGGTCCACAGCCACTTTGAAGATAGTGTAAACACAAATGGTGGCACCTGGTTGAAACCCATAACAGGATGCTACCACTGTAGTGGCTGTGTGGCCTGTCCCTACATCCTACAGTCACGTAGCTTTACAAGTGGTGTCACTGGCAAAAAGTATAGCATTAGAGAGTTTATCAACTGTCGTTCCAGAGGGGTGATTTACAAATTCACATGCCCCTGTGGAATTGAATATGTTGGAAACACCTCAAGAGAGCTGAGGAGACGAGTCGGTGAGCACTTGAGTGATCTGCGACATAAAAAGGATACTCCCGTGGCTAAACATGTAGAAATAGCACATGGAGGTGACTTTTCTAAGGTCCGCTTCACGGCTATTGAACTGGTAAGACCACCCAAGAGGGGCGGCGATTGGAATAAGAAACTATTGCAACGTGAGACATGGTGGATTTATGAGTTAAAAACCTCTCACCCAGGTGGATTAAATGAACAGCTATGGTTTGGCTGTTTCATTTAATAACATGGCAACATTGCACCTGAGAAAAATGTAATTATATCAATGTATTCTCACTTTATAAACGGTTACAATGGTTTAATGGTTATAATGGTTTAAAGACCAAACACCGTTTAATTGGATACATTGGCCTCTGTGAGGTTGTAATACTATATAGGTATATACCTCTGTGGTATGACTGAAACCTGGTGTATAATTGACATCTCCTGTATAGTATACCCACTTTGGACAGTTATCCTCTTTCCCCCCCCCCTTTTCTGTATATGTTTTGACTTCTGACGGTCCCACACATCTGATATATGATACCTAAATTAAGGCTGAATATTGTTTGAGATGTGTGGGATCGCCATTCTTCATTGACATCATATTTTTGTGACTGTCATTAAAACACATTTTACATCTTTTAATTTATGTCATCCCTCTACCATTGATTACAGTGATTCGATTTTCAGGAATGATCACAGGCTACCTGCCTATGTAATAATAAACCCTTACAGGCGCCTCTACCTTATTTAGATGTGTATGCGCCTTTAAATATCGCGCCATTGTTGCGCTCTAAAGGTGTTGTTTTCTTGCCTAGCAACACCTCCTACCTTTATGGGCGCTTTCACTGGGTCACGGTAGGCGGATCAGATATCATTGATCCTCCCATCACTGGCTGACGTAGTGGAATGACGCACTAGAGGAGAGGCACTGGCGGACTTGGTGCCTCCTTTGGACACGCCGACATGATAAGTCACGTGGAGCGGTGAGGGCGGAGGCGCGGCACATACGGCGGGCTATTTAAACTCCAGACGCCGGCCGGCCTGCGCCACTGCCACATGCGGAGAACTGCATACCCGCACTGAACACCCGCGATCATCATGCTCCACTAGCGGAGAACGAGCTAAGTAGCTGAGCATGTGTTTGTCTTTTTATGTGATGTAATTACTGCCGCTGAGGGGAATATGTCTTTTTCTACCAGCACCCCTGCGGTTTACTCCGACTATTTGTAATGTTTGAGTACCATATCCACATTATACAATAAGACTGGAGCGGTCAAATTGGGGTAGGTGACGATTGTGTCCATCCACTTTAATTGTGGATACCTCTACAGCTCTAGTTTATGTATGGTATTGAACCTTTGAGGATTATCTGTTCTATCTATTTAGTCCCCTGATGAATTGGCATTGGCCAAAGAAACGCGTTGGGACGGTTCTACTTTATGTCACTCCTATTTTCTTCCCCTCTCCTTTTTGCTTGACGAAGCTGGGCAGTCACTGTCCTGTCCCCAAGGGGAGATTATAGGTGTCAGGTCCTTATCGTGTTAGGATAGGGGTTATTAGGGTCAGAGACCCAGCTACTTTATCTCCATCCTATCCCTTTTGTTCACCTCTATGCACATCACATTATGCAGTATCTAAACAATATGGCTGACAGAGGTGTTAACCGTGTTTTCTAGTTCATTTTTTCATTTTTTGGGCAATTTTTAACCTTTACTATTAAAAGTTACATTTTAGGTACCCTATTGTTATTTTTGGTTTGATTCCGGGTCCTGAATAGACACATTTTTGGGCAATTTTTGCCACTGTGAGTTTTTGTCAAGTCTAGAACTTACCTCCTCATAGAAGCTGATTAAATTTGTTTGGCATGACCGATCCCTCATGAAGCCATGCTGATATGGCGTTTTTTGCTTATTTTCATTGAGATACTCCAAAATAGCATCTCTTAGAAACCCAACAGATGTTAAACTTACCCGCCTATAGTTTCCGGGCTCTGTTTTTGGACCCTTTTTGAATATTGGCACCGCATTTGCTATGCGCCAATCCTGTGGAACATTCCCTGTCAGTATAGAGTCTGCAAATATCAGAAATAAGGGTCTGGCTATGACATTACTTAGGATACGGGGGTGTATGCCATCCGGTCCTTGCGATTTGTCTATTTTAATCTTTTTAAGTCGCTGTTGTACACTGAGGAAACTTTCCTGGATTTTCCTATCTTACCCAGGTTGGAAAACTGAATTACACGTACGCTCCCTCCAGTACTTTTCCAGCTGCGGGCTTACACACTGCATGATAACTAGTTTTTATAAAGTTTCCTATTGATCATCATAAACTGGTCACCTGCTATCTGTTTTATCTGGATTGTACTCTGCTTCTTTCATAGTTTGGCAAAGTTGGAAGAAGAATTTGAGAAGAAATTCAATAGTCTTCCTCAGTATAGTCCCATTACATTTGATCGCAAAAATGCTTCATTCCAGAGGAAGAAGAAGAAGCCCAAAAATGGGCAAGAGGAGGAACAGAAAGCAAACAAAGGTACCTGAAATGTCCTGTTTTCTGCTGTTATGAATGCTGAGGGAATGGTAAATAATTGGTTTTCAGATGCATAGCATTTGTGTCAGCTTATTCAGATGAGCGCTGTAAATCTTCTGTTATGTCCAGAATCTGATGATTTTCCATTTGGAATCAGTATTGCCTTGACTGTGTATCTGTTTTCTCTGTCCATATGCAGACCTCCCAACCTGCGAAAACTCATTTCAGGGAGGTGCGCTTCTCATTTCAGGGAGTTTTTTGGTTTTTTTTCCCCACAAACTTTTTATAACATTCTTCAGCCCCCCAGTGCCTCTCCATCAGCCCCCCAGTGCCTCTCCATCAGCCCCCCAGTGCCTCTCCATCAGCCCCCCAGTGCCTCTCCATCAGCCCCCCAGTGCCTCTCCATCAGCCCCCCAGTGCCTCTCCATCAGCCCCCCAGCGCCTCTCCATCAGCCCCCCAGTGCCTCTCCATTTCCGGGATATATTGTTTTACATGCGGGCGTCAGGGAGACTCCCTGAACGTCCGGGAGACTTGAGATCCCTGCATATGGCATCAGTATGTGATCTTTTTTTTGCATCCATCTCCTAGCATTCATCTTTGAAAAACAGACCACACACACATGGTGTCCATGTGCTGTTCATTTTTTTTGCAGACCTATTGACTTGAAATGGGAGAGTCTAGCGCGAGAAACAGACCAAATAGCACATGCTGCAGAAAATCGGACATGTGAATTGGCGCATTGATTATAATGTGCTGTCTGTTCTAAGATCGGACAGAACAGAGACATGAATCACTTGTGTGTGTATAGGCCCTAGCTTGTTTTCATGTCCTGTAGGACCCCTCTGATATCCTGAGCATGGTTATGAAGTGTGCCTTTCCCCCTTGCATAGGTTCATTTTTTACACTTTATTTTGAATCCCAGTGGGCTGAGATACTCGCATGCAATATGTAGGTGACCCCAGGTGCAGAGCAGCGCACGTGGCTGCTGCTGGGTACACAGTAAGGCTCTCTTCACACTATGTCCTTTAAAATCAAATGGATCCATTTTGTCACAGATCTCACTTAGAATAGGTCCATCAGATTTACAATATTTTCACATGGTGGAATAGTGCTGCAGGCAACATGATGTACTGTAAGTGACTGCTGAGTAGAAGTAGAAGAAACAGTAAAGCTAATGCCCCTTATATAATGAGCTTCATTGGATGAAGGGATAAGCACACTATAACAGTGATCTTATGTCGTCCTTGTATAGCAGGTGCTCTTCAGTCACAGAAGAAGAATCTGTTTCACAAAATTGTAAGCAAATACAAGCATAAAAAGGAGAAACAAAGCACGTCAGATAAAGGTATGCAGGATATGCCATGGATGTCTGATAGATGTAGCACCCAAACCTCTCTAGAACAAGCGCCCTCAATTATCTAACACCCTCCCTAATGGTATGAAGTGGTTGAAGATGTTCTAAACCACCATCTAAAGACCACCTTCTGCTCTTCCACATCCATTTTGTGGTCTGCAAACTGTGGATCCCCAAAACACGGATACCAGCCGTGTTGCATTTTGCAAAATTGTAGAAATGCCTATTCTTCTCCACAAAACGGACAAAAATAGGACAAGTTCTATAATTTGTGGCTATGGATGCAGACATTTTTTGCAGCCCCAAAGAAATGAATAGGTTCATGTGCGATCCACAAAAATTCCAGATCAGACGCGGACCAAAAATACTGTAGTTTGCATGAGCTCTTAGTTTTATGTAAATTACTGTGAGAGAAGTTAACAATTATCTTCCTTTCAGACTTCTCAATGTAACTAAGTTTCTTAAAGGGGTTGTCCATTGGCATAATATTGAGTCAAACTCTCGTGATCCGCTGTTTAAAAGGGTTGCGGTGCTTGTACAAGCGCTATGCCTTCTTCAGGAAAGACAAACCTACCTGTGGCCTACTTTCACACTAGCGTTTTCCGGTATTGAGATCCATCATAGGGGCTCAATACCGGAAAAAAACGCTTCAGTTTTGTCCCCATTCTTTGTCAATGGGGACAAAACTGAACTGAACAGAAAAAAATGCTCCAAAATGCATTCCATTCCGTGTAGTTGCGTTCCCATACCGGAGAGCAAACCGCAGCATGTTTTAGTTTGCTTTGAGTCCTGGGATGCGGAGCAAAACTGATCCGGCATGAACCCCAATGCAAGTCAATGGAAACGGATCCGTTTTCTCTGACACAATCTGCTACAATAGAAAACAGATCTATCCTCCGTTGACTTTCAATAGAGTTCGTGACGGATCCGTCTTGGTAATGTTAAAGATAATACAACCGGATCCGTTCATAACAGATGCAGACTGTCGTATTAGTAACGGAAGCTTTTTTGCTGAACCCTGCCGGATCCAGGAAAAACGCCAGTGTGAAAGTAGCCTTATGTGTATGGGCTCTTTCACGTTGGAATCATACTCCGTGTAAGAGAGGAATTGTGTGGTTTGGACTACAGAAGAGCATTGCATTATCATGATTGATAATGCTGTGTGCCTCTGCCTGACCTTTCTGTAATGGAATCATACTGCCATAAAGCTGTCAGTATGATTCCATTACAGAAAGGTCAGTAAGAGGCACACAGCATTATCAATCATGATAATGCCATGCGCTTCTGTAGTCCAAACCACACAATCCATCTCTTACATGGAGCGTGATTCCCACAAGGGACACGCTCATGTGAAAGAGCCCTATGGCAATCTTCTGACTCACCTCAACAGATAATGTCCTAGGAGAGAACAATTGGGCCTTGAATGTCACAATCCGATCCCTTTGTTTTCCCGGGAGATAAGCCAGTGGAGTCTGGCGAGTAAAGCGGGAGGAAAGCGTTCCCGCCCCGCAATTACTTGCTAGCTAGCGGAGGAGACTGCGGCTATTACATGCAGCGATCGCTCGTCCCCATACTGTCAAGTGGTGGTTTTAAGCATGCTTAAAAATCAGAATTGGCGGCAGTATTACACTGCAAGATGATCGCTAACGAGTGTTCACACCAACACAGTCATTAGCGGCCAGTGTAATACAGCCTATAGCTATCAGCCAAAGGCCTTTAGGTGTCCATTATTGGCCTGCATCATATAGGTGATCTGCAGTTACCGTCACTAGCTGTATTGAGGTCATCTTATTTAACCACAAAAAACTGGAGGGGCTTCCTAAAGCAATCAATTCCATTTCATCCCTTAGAGGCATTTTACGGAAGGTGCACCATGATGAGATGCCATGGGAAACTTATTCGGTTTTCGCTTGCATTATTTGATAAATCTGTCCCACCGGGCCTGTCTTTTTTGCTATACTTTGGTCTTCTTGCTGGACTTCTGTCATCTATCTTGACAAAATCAAATAAAACACATATATGTATCAGTGTTTAATACACTTACGTGGAATATGGTCTTAAAATAATTTAGAGTTGGTGATTATTTATACTATATAGGAGTAATTGTTTTCTTAGGCTATTTTCACATTAGAGTTTTCAATTCCGCTATTGAGATCCGTCATAGGATCCCCCATTCATTGTCAATGGGGACAAAACTGAACAAAACGGAGTGCACTAAAATGCATTCCGTTCCGTTTGGTTGGGCTCCCATTGTGGACAGAATAACTCTGCAAGCAGCAATTTTCTGCCCGCGATGTGGTGCGGCGCAAGACAGGTCCGTCCTGGAACACAGTGTAAGTCAATGGGGACAGATCTGTTTTCTCTGATCCAATAGAAAACGGATCCGTCCCCCATTTACTTTCAATTGGCAACAGCTAATATTAGACTCTATAGCTGCTAGTTACTAGATGTATGGAATAGCCGTTATGCTTTTATCTATCTATTAGTTTACATAATGCTTGTATTTTGTTTTTGGTGCAGCTATAGAAGAAGACCAGAACACCACCGATAATCCACCAAGGAACAATTCCAATCCTGTTCCTCCCATTCCAGAGCCCACTGCCGCACAGGAACCTCTGGTGGGAAGTCAAAAGAGGAAAGCAAGAAAAAATAAAATTACACACCTAGTTAGGTCTTTGGACTGTCAGCCTTCTTCATTAGGTCCAAGTTTGGGTAAGAGTTAAACACCTATTGTTTGTTTTTGGGTTTTTTTTGTCGCTATTTTATCCAGTTGTAGTATTGATATATTGTACCTCTTTTCCTAAAGATTTGTAGTTCACACAGAGGGTCTGCAGTTTCTTTCATATCCCCTTTGGTTTCTTTACCTGTTGATTTGTTTCCCTTTGTATCTAGAGTTCACTATAGTATGTATGCAGAGGTATGTGTTCTCTAATATTGTTCATCACTTTTACTAAAAGGAAAAAAAAAACATTTGAAGGTCCTTGCACACATCAATTTAGCTCAGGCACTTTTTACCAGTAAAAAGATTAAAAAAAAAGTAAGAATAATCACTTACATTTTCTGGCCACCTGTAGTTTTTGTGGAGTTTTTTTTTTTTTTGCATACAATGTCTTACCACTAGCTCTTTCTTCATGGCGTCTTTCTGTATAGAGAAGGTGATGTTAAAGGGGTTCTGCAGTTTGTTCAAACTGATGATCTATCTTCTGGATAGATCATCAACATCTGATCGGAGGGAGTCCAACACCCGGGACCCCGCAGATCAGCTGTTTGAGAAGGCAGCCGTGCTCCTGGAGCGCCGCAGCCTTCTCACTGTTTACCACAGGCCCAGTGACGTCACGGCTAGTATCAACTGGCCTGGGCGCCGTTAAACTCTGTTCATATATATTGCTTTTGTCCTTTATTGTTTTTTGTTTTTTTTGTTTGTTTTTTTGCCTTATTGCTGCGATTTATTTCTGCAATACTATATTTGTCATAGAAATGTGCTGATACCTATTATTGGATTCACAAGAAGTAGGATTGTTTTGCTAAAGTGTATATGTCTGTCTTAGACCAATCTTATATAGGGGCTCATTTTTTGCGGCATGAGTTGACTATTGGTATCATTTTGTGGGACATACGCCTTTTTGATCACTTGGTGTTGCACTTTTTGTGATGTAAGGTGACAAAAATGTCTTCATTGTTTTCATTTTTTATTTTTATGGTGCTTATCAGACAGGGTAGATCATGTGATATATTTATAGAGACGGCCGTCACGGACGCGGCAATACCAAATATGTTTATTTTATTAATTTTTTCCTATTTTTAATATTTTTTAATTACTTAATTGGGGATTTTTTTTTACATGTGAAACCTTTTTTTTGTTTAGTTTTTTTTATAAAACACTTTATTTTTTATTTATTTTTTATTTTATAAGGTCACACAACATAAGGTCACACAAGACCTCTGGGGGACATTTGACTTCATTTTTTTTTCCACTATTGATTTCTCCTGTAACTGGGGATGACATAGTAGTCCCAGTTACAGTGGAAATACAGCCTCAGTGCAGGGCTGATCGAGGTCTGTGAAAGACCCGACAGCTCCTGCACTCTCCCGACGGTCACATGACCACCGGGCCGAAACAGGAAGCGCATCGTGTATACAGCGATCTAAAAGGCAGGGACACCTGGGAACTGTCCCTGCCTTCTCTCTGGGTTGCCCTGCTGTCACTGACAGCGGGCAACCCACTCTGCAGCTGCACGATTAGCGTGCAGCTGCGATCTCTGAATAGACTTTCCAGAGTTAAACATCCACCCATAGGACGTTTATATCCTATGGGCAGATGTGAAGTGGTTAAAGAAGCATACCAAATTGTGGTCCCGCCTGGTCCGAGGACGTGTGTGCTAAGAATATTGGACATTAAAAATCTAAATTCATGCTTGGGAGTGCATAGCTGTATGAAGGATTGTTTTTTGCAGGAAAAGTTGTAGTTTTTAATGGCACCATTTTGGGGTATACATAACTTATAGCTTGATTTAACTTTTTTTCACTATTTCTGGGAGGGAAATGGGAAAAACAGCAATACTGCCACTGTGTTTTTACGTTATAAATTTTGCGCCGTTCATTTTCCGGTATAAATAACATATCTTTATTCTCTGGTTCAGTGCGATTACAGTAAAACCAAATACATATAGTTTTCTTTTCTTTTCTTTTTTTTTTTTTTTTTTTTTTTTTTTGTACATTTTACAACTTTTTTGCAATAAAACCCCCCTTTTTTTTTTTAAAGGAAAAAGATTTTCTTGCATCCCAAGACCCATAACTTTTTTATTTTTCTTTATATGGAGTTGTGTAAGGACTTGATTTTTGCAGGACGACTTGTATTTTTTATTGGTTAATTTTTATTTAATAAAGGTGGTTTTTCTTTTGTTTGTTTTTTTACCCCTTAACAGTCCCACAAGGGGATTATAACAGACAATATTCTGATTGATTTTAAAATGCAGTGCATTATCCCTATATTACAGGGGTGGGAGCTCCTGAGCAGTGGCGTGCTAAAGGGGCGGTCCGCCCCAGGTGCTGCTCTCAGGGGGGTGCCAGCATCCAGAAGCAATGAGCGCTTCCATCAATATAGATGAAAGCGCTCATTGCTGGAGCGCAGGGAGCTGGGTCCTGTCACTGACCGCTCAGCTCCCCGCGCTCCTTCCCTCTTTCAGGCCGGTGGAGCAGGAAGACTTCTCCCGCTCCACCACTGAGCCTGCAGGCACTGATCGCGTTGCAGGCATGTGTGGGCGGAGCCTGTAGCCCGGTAATCTTCATAAGCTTCCGCCCACACAGTGCTGCAGAGCGATCTGTGTCTGCAGGGGAGAGAGGTATGTGAGCTTCAGGAACGGGACAAGGTAAGTAGTTACTGTGTTTTTTTTTTTTAAACACAGGCACAATGGGCATTGCTAATGTGAAGGGGGAACAATGGGCATTTCTACTATGGAGGGGGTACAGTGCACAGAGGGCATTAGTACTATGAAGAGGGCACAATGGGCATTACTAGCACAGAGGGCATTACTACTATTAAGGAGGCACAATGGGGATTTCTACTTTGAAGGGGACACAGAGGGCATTATTACTGTGAAGGGGCACAATGGGTATTATTACTGTGAAGTGGGCACAAAGAGGGCATTACAACCTTGAAGGGGCACAGATAGGGCATTACTACTGTGAGAGCGGCACAATGAGGGCATAACTGCTGTGAAGGGGGCACAATGAAGGGATAAGTACTTTAAGGGGGCACAATGTAGGCATAGTTGGCTGTTGGTTATGTCCACACATTACACATTATTTTATTAAAATATTTTAGTCCACTTTTTAGTTCAAATTTTTTTTCACCATTTTCCTCCTCTTAAAACCAGGTGCGTCTCATCATCAGGGGGTCTTATAAAGCAAAAAATACAGTAGTTCTTTATTTGGCATTAATGGCAGCCAAGCTAAACCCAGAGAGGTGTTCACCCTGCTTTCACTCTCCCTGCCACTGTCCCTGCCTCTTCCTTCACAACTGTCCCTGCCTTTGTCCCTTTCTCAGCCACAAATCTGCCACCCATCTCCATCAGACCCCCCCAGCCTCAGATCAGACCCCCAGCCTCAGATCAGACCCCCCAGCCTCAGATCAGACCCCCAGCCTCAGATCAGACCCCCAGCCTCAGATCAGACCCCCAGCCTCAGATCAGACCCCCAGCCTCAGATCAGACCCCCAGCCTCAGATCAGACCCCCCAGCCTCAGATCAGACCCCCAGCCTCAGATCAGACCCCCCCAGCCTCAGATCAGACCCCCCCAGCCTCAGATCAGACCCCCCCAGCCTCAGATCAGACCCCCCAGCTTCAGATCAGACCCCCCAGCTTCAGATCAGACCCCCAGCTTCAGATCAGACCCCCCAGCTTCAGATCAGACCCCCAGCTTTAGATCAGACCCCCAGCTTCAGATCAGACCCCCAGCCTCAGACCAAACCCTTATCAGACCCTCCCAGTCTCAGATCACTTAGTCCCTTGACTATAGAATGTCTCTATACACTTGCTGAATAAATCCAGATGTAACTTTTTATATATATATATATATATATATATATATATATATATATATATATATATATATATTTCTTTTAAACCTTAAACAAACACACTCTGTGAGACTAATTAAAACTCTCAGTAGGTGACAGTCTTATGCTTATTATTGCTTCCAATATTTACGTTGTTAACTCCTTCAGGACCCTGCCATTTTTCATCTTAAGGACCAGACCATTTTTTGCAAATCTGACATGTCACTTTATGTGGTGATAACTTTTAAACGCTTTTACTTATTCAGGCCATTCTGAGAATGTTTTCTCGTCACATATTGTACTTCATGACAGTGGTAAATTTGAGTCAAAATATTTCACAATTTTCAAAATTTCAATTTCTCTGCTTTAAAACAGATAGTGATACCTCCTAAAATAGTTATTACTTTACATTTCCCATATGTCTACTTAATGTTAGGATCATTTTGAAAATTACATTTTCTTTTTTTGGGACGTTAGAAGAAGTTTAGAAGCAAATCCAAAACCCACTTTTTAGAGACCAGTTCAGGTCTGAAGTCACTTTGTGAGGCTTGCATAATAGAAACCACCCAAAAATGGCCCTATTTATAAACTACACCCCTTCAAGGTATTCAAAACTGATTTTACAAACTGTCTTAACCCTTTAGGTGTTCCACAAGAATTAAAGGAAAATGTAGATGAAATTTCAGAATTTCACTTTTTTGGCAGATTTTCTATTTTAAATCCATTTTTTACCGCTGACAAAGCAAGGGTTAACAGCCAAACAAAACTCAATATTTATTGCCCTAATTCTGTAGAAACACCCCATATGTGGTCGTAAACTGCTGTACGGGCACACGGCAGGGCGCAGAAGGAAAGGAACGCCATATGGTTTTTGGAGGGCAGTTTTCACTGGGATAATTTTAAGTTGCCATGTCACATTTTAAGACCCCCTGATGCACCCCTAGAGTAGAAACTCCAAAAAAGTGACCCCATTTTGGAAAATACGCCCCTCAAGGTATTTAAAACTGATATTACAGACTTTGGTAACCCTTAAGGGTACGTTCACACTAGCGGCATGGCTATCCGGCAGGCTGTTCCGATGGGTGAACAGCCTGCCGGATCCGCTATGCCGCAAGTACCCGTGTGCTGCCGCTCCGTCCCCATTGACTATAATGGGGCAGGGGCGGAGCTACGACGCAGCATGGCCGGAGATCGCCGGTCTAAAAGTACTGCTGGTCTGTCCTTTTACTCCGGCGATCACTGCCGTGCTGCGCCGTAGCTCCACCACCGCCCCATTACAGTCAGTAGGGACGGAGCGGCAGCACACGGGTACTTGCGGCATGGCGGATCCGGCGGGCTGTTCACCCACCTGAACCGCAGGTTGTTACGGGCGCGGTATAGGGCTGCCTTCCCTGCCATCGAGTCCCCGTCACAGCAGCACGGGGACCCGATGGCCACCCGGCACAATCCCGCATGTGCCGCGGCAGTGTGAGAGTTAAATTACTGATGCCGGCGCATACAGCAGGGGTCTGGCTACCAGTGACTGCCGGACCCCTGCTGCTGATCAGGCGGGCGTAGCTTCTGCACCTGCCCAATTAGCCTGCCGTACATGTACGGCGCTGATCCTTAAGTCACGTCCACCGGCGTGGGTCCTTAAGGGGTTAAATTGGTTGCTGTTTGTCTCTCACCAGCAACATTAGTGATAGAGAAACACAAAGTGCTCTATCCCCTGAAGACGCCAGTTTACCGGCGAAACATGTCGGAAGGCAGAGAATGTGTTAGTGTGTTTTTAAGGCAGTAGGAGACAGTCCAGCCCGAACTTTAATGCACAGGAAAAGATTAGGAAATGAGATACAACTGTAACCAATGATGGTGCGCAACAAGCTGGCCACATTGTTGCTCTATCACTAATGTTGCTGGTGAGAGACAAACAGCAACCAATTTGACAACATAAATATTGGAAACAATAAGAGGCATAAGACTGTCACCTACTGAGAGTTTTAATTAGTCTGACAGAGTGTGTTTAAGGTTTAAAAGAAATATATAAATAAAAGTGACGTCGTAATTTATTTAGCAAGCGTATAGAGACGTTCTATAGCCAAGGGTCTAAGGCTACATGCACACGACAGTGAAAAAAAACGTCCGTTTTCAGTTTTTCATGGCCGTTTTGCATCAGTGTGTGCATCCATTTTCTGGCCATGTGTCCGTTTTTAATGTACATTTTGCATCCAGTTTGCATCAGTTTTTCATGTCCGTGAAAAACGGACATGAAAAATGGATTAATTTGATTGGCAGTTATTTCTAGACCCATCCTTCTGACTGCCATGATCTGTGGGCGACACTGTCATGGGGGATCTGTGGGCGACACTGTTATGGACGGGATCTGTGGGCGACACTGTTATGGACGGGATCTGTGGGCGACACTGTTATGGGGTGAATTCTCCATTTTAATCCATTTTTTCCAGTAACAAAGCTAGGGTTAACAGTAAAACAAAACGCAATATTTATTGCCCCGATTCTGTAGTTTGCAGAAACGCCATATATGTGGTCGTAAACTGCTGTACGGCCAAACGGTAGAGCGCAGAAGGAAAGGAACGCCATATGGTTTTTGGAAGGCGTATTTTGCTGGACTGGTTTTTTGACACCATGTCCCATTTGAAGCCCCCATGCACCCCTCGAGTAGAAACTCCAAAAAAGTGACTCCATATATGGCTACTTTTTGGGGGGTTTTGTTTCAGTTTGACAGAATAAAGCATGAAACAAAAATGATTTTTTTTAGTGTCTCCACATTCTGAAAGCCATATATTTTATTTTTTTTGAGCGACTGTCTTATGTAGGGGCTCATTTTTTGCAGGATGAGATGGCGGTTTGATTTGTATTATTTTGGGGTGCATATGACTTTTTGATCGCCTGTTATTACACTTTTTGTGATGTAAGGTGACAAAAAATGGCTTTTTTGACAATGTTTTTATTTTTTATGTTTATGGAGTTGACCTGAGGGGTTAGGTCATGCTATATTTTAATAGAGCAGGTCCTTACGAACGCGGCGATACCTAATATGTATACCTTTTTTATTTATTTAGGTTTTGCACAATAATATCCTTTTTGAAACAAAAAAAAAATGTTTTGGTGTCTCCATAGTCTGAAAGCCATATTTTTTTCAGTTTTTAAGCGATTGTCTCAGGTTGGGTATAATTTTTGCGGGATGAGGTAACGGTTTGATTGGCATGTTTTGGGGGGTCATGACATTTTGATCGCTTGCTATTACACGTTTTGTGATGTAAGGTTACAAAAAAATGGCTTTTTTTGGCTAGTTTTTATTTAATTTTTTTTACAGTGTTCACTTGAGGGGTTAGGTCATGTGATATTTTTATAGAGCAGATTCTTACGGACGTGGAGATACCTAATATGTCTACTTTTAGTTCTTTTTACATTTAACACTAAAAGCATTTTTGAAACAAAAAAAATCATGTTTTAGTCTAAGAGCCATAGTTTTTTTAATTTTTGGTCAATTGTTTTAGGTAGGGGCTCATTTTTTGCGGGATGAGATGACGGTTTGATTGGTACTTTTTTGGGAGGCATACGCCTTTTTGATTGCTTTGTAATATACTTTTTGTGACGTAAGGGGCCAAAAATGGCTTATTTACACCATTTTTTTTTTTTTTTTTTTTTAATGGGGTTCACCTAAGGGGTTCGGTCATGTGATATTTTTATAGAGCAGGTTTTTACGGACATGGCGATACCTAATATGTGTACAGTATTTTATGTTTTTCATTTTTATTCAGTGATATGTGTTTTCTTTTATTTTCACTTTTTTCACTTTTTACATTTTTTTTTACCTAGACCCACTTGGTTCTTTTATATCCAGTGGATCTGGGTCTATAAAATACAGTAAGTACACTATATAGTGTACTTACTGTATTTTTACTTTAGAAAGCCTGAATAGACCTGCCTATAGCAGATCTATTCAGGCTTTCAGCACCATGGAGAGAGCAGGGCGCTTCAGTAAGCGTCCTGTCTCCATGGTGACCATCACCCGCTGCCAGAAGGGAGCAGCGGGTGATGGGAGGGAGCTCCCTCCCTCTGTGACCCCATCCTGTCGGGGGCTGCATAGGCAGCCCCCGATGGGAGAGGGAGGAGCTCCTCCTATTAACCCCTTCCATACCGCGGTCCGTACGGGCCGCGGTATGGAAGAGGTTAAACTGCTGACATCTGCAGCACAGATGTCAGCAGTTTATAGCAGGGGGTCAGCAATGTGCTGACCCCCTGCTATACCCACTAGACACCAGGGAATTCTTTTTAAAGGAGGCGGGCGGGGGATCGCAATTGCCATCCCGCCTGCCGCACCTCCCGCGCCTGCAGCCCGCCTCCCGCCACAGTAATAGAGCTGCCGCAACCCCCTGCACAGCCCCCCAACCAAATCAGCAAGAGGGCTGCAGGGGGGGGGGAAAGGGGGTCAAAAAGCTTTAAAAAAAATGGACATTTAACTGTCTGATGCCTGCGGTCACAGACCGCGGGGATCAGACAAGTCAGAAATCGCTGCAAACCGCAAGTCTGAATTGACCTGCGGTTTGCAGCCGATATGGGGCCACCCTTCATGGCCTTTCTACCCGTTTTTAACGGCCGTGAGACGGGTGCCTTCCTGTCAATCGGCCGTTAAAAACGGTCCCATTGATTTCAATGGGTCCGCACGGCCGTGAAAACGGCCAGAAATAGGACATGTCCTATTTTTGGACGGACGCTATTCACTGGCCGTTAAAAGAACGGCCATGTGAATAGCTCCATAGACTTACATTGGTGGTAAAAATGGCCGTGTGCATGAGCCCTAAGTGGAGTAAAAACAAACTAATATTGTAAACATCATACACTTTGCAGAGAGGTCCCTGTATTAGTACAGCCTCAGATCACACCCCCATCAGACCTCCTAGCCTCAGATCACAGAGCCCCATCAGACCCCCCCCCCCCCCCCAGCCTCAGATCAGACCCTCCGCACTTTCCATTAGCCTCAGATCAGCCCCAATCAGACCTCAGATCAGACAAAATAAATAAATAAACTTTCCTCTCCAGCTCCGCACAGTGCTGCCTCTTGGCAGATTCACTTAGCCTCTCTGGTTTTCTTCCCGCTGCGCTATACTGTGACCTGACAGCGTCATAGTTTGCGTCTACGTGCACTACATCCTGACGCTGTATATGTCAGGACACAGTGCGGGGCTGGAAGTAGACCAGGGAAGGTGAGTACAGGTAGCAGTGCGTTTCCCACCCCTGCTATAGTGCAATGCATTTTAAAGTCAATGCTATACTGACATTGACCGCCCCCCGCCCCATTATAGTTAAAGTTATAGGCAGTGCATGGCCACTTGCGGCAGGACGGATGCGGCAGGCTGAATAGCCTGCCGGATCCGTCTTGCCGCAAGTGTAAAAGTTCCCTTACAAACAACATCTCTTAGCAACCATCAGTGAAAAACGCACTGCATCCGCACTTGCGTGCTGATGCAATGCATTTTTCACTGAAGCCCCATTTACTTCTATGGGGCCAGGGCTGCGTGAAAAACACAGAATATAGAACATGCTGCGTTTTTCACACAACGTGGAACTGATGCGAGGAAAAAAAAAAACACTCATATACACAGACACGTTGAAATGAATGGGTCAGGATTCAGTGTGGGTGGTCACTAGGGGGTTAAAATTATAATTTACAAGTTTTACTGAATCTTTTCCAACAAAACTGTATATTAATCTGCTCAGCTCCTGCATTTTGTGGTGACAGGTCCTCTTTAAGCACAGAATAAAGGTTTATTGACTCAAATGCAGTGCACATATAGTGTGGTAAAAATGCTCGAATGTGTGTTAAAGAGTCTCCAAACGCTCATTTTTTGTTGCAGAAACTTCTGCAATGGAAAATCAGTTCCATTCATTCAAATGGAGTTGTTTTGGTGGGAAGTTTCTGCAAGCCCCATTCAGATGAATGCTACTGATTTTCAGTCACAGAAATTTCTGCAAGAAAATCTGACACATGCGAAGGCACCTCAAATGGATGTATTAGAAATGTATTAATGAGCTGAAGTCACGTGTACATTTTACATATTGCATGAAAAGCATATAAGTAGTGTTGAGCGAACTTGTGTTTTAACCTCTTTAGGATACAGGGCGTAACGCTATGCGGCGGTGATTGGAAAAAAGTGACTGCTCAAATCATTGAGCAGGCACTCTGTGTCAATGTGCGGGAGGTCTTGTGACCCCCCCGCATCGACGATCGCCGCAAACCGCAGGTCGATTTAGACCTGCAGTTTGCGGCTTTTCCATATAATCGGGCGGCGGGGGCTATCGGGTCCCCGTGCTGCTGTGGGGGGGACCCGATAGCAGGGAAGGCAGCCCCGATGCTTACCTTAGCATCGGAGCTGCCTTCCAGTGACGAGCCTGTGAGATCCAGCCCCCTGGATCTCACAGGCAGGAAACTGTATAAGTAATACACACTGTATTATTCATACAGCCAATGCATTCCAATACAGAAGTATTAGAATGCATTGTAAAGGGGATCAGACCCCCAAAAGTTGAAGTCCCAATGTGGGACAAAAAATAAAGTGAAAAAAAAAGTTTCCCCCCAAAAAAATTAAAAGTTTTAAGTAAAAAAAAATAAAACGTCATTTTCCCCAAATAAAGTTAAAAAAAAAAGTAGGGAAAAAAAGGTAGACATATTGGGTATTGGCGCGTCCGTATTAACCGGCTCTCTAAACATATCACATCACCTAACCCCTCAGATGAACACCGTAAAAAATAAAAACCGTGTTAAATAAACAATTTTTTTTGTCCCCTTATACACTAACCCTGGGTTCACACCTGAGCGTTTTACAGCGCGTTCAAACGCGCTGTAAAACGCTCAACACATGAAAACCAATGCATCCCTATGGGAGTGGTTCACACTTGCGCGTTTTACAGCGCGTAAAAACGCGCTGTAAAACGCCCGATGCATAAGCTCGTTCAGGAGCGTTTTTTTGGGTGTTTGTCGTGCTTTTCCTCCCATAGACTTCAATGGGAACGCGCGTTTAACGCGCGTTAAGTGTAGAGATGCCCTTTTTTAATTGGTCTCCAGTAAACGCGCGTTTACTATTGACAAAAACGCGCGACTAAAACGCGCGTAAAACGCGCGTCTTAGAAACGCTCAGGTCTGAACCCAGTGTAAAAGCACAACAGCAAGCGATCAAAAAGGCGTATGCCCACGAAAATGGTATCAATCTAACCGTCACCTCATCCCGCAAAAAATGAGCCCCTATCTAAGACAAGCGCCCAAAAAATAAAAATAAACTATGGCGACACTAAAACATAATTTTTTTGGTTTTTAAAAAGCTGTTATTGTGTAAAACTTAAGTAAATTTAAAAAAGTATACATATTATCGCCACGTTCGTAATAACCTGCTCTATAAAAATATCACATGACCTAACCCCTCAGGTGAACACCGTAAAAAATAAAAACGGTGTAAAAAAAGGTCATTTTTTTTGTCACCTTATATCACAAAAAAAGTAGATCCTACCTAAGGACCTACCATCCTACTATAATCACCCAAAAACTGAAAAAACTATGGCTCTCAGAATATGGAGACACTAAAACATGATATTTTTTTTGTTTCAAAAATATTATTGTGTAAAACTTACATATATATAAAAAAAAAGTATACATGTTATGTATCATTGCATGCGTAGTAACCTGCTATATAAAAAAATATCACATGACCTAACCCTTCAGAAAAACCCTTTAAAAAAAAAAAAAACGATGTAAAAAAATGCCATTTTTTGTCACCTTACATTACAAAAAGTGTAATACCAAGCGATCAAAAAGTCATACGCACCCCAAAATAGTGGCAATCAAACCGCCATCTCATCCCGAAAAAATCAAACCCTGCCCAACATAATTGGCCAAAAACTGAAAAAACTATGGTGCTCAGACTATGGACACACTAAAACAACATTTTTTTTTGTTTCAAAAATGAAATCATTGGGTAAAACTTACATAAATAAATAAAAAGTATACATATTATGTATCGCCGCGTTCGTAGTAACCTGCTCTATAAAAATATTACATGACCTAACCCCTCAGGTTAACACCATAAAAAACTAAAAATAAAAACGATTTAAAAAAAGCCATTTTTTTTCACCTTACATCACAAAAAGTGTAATAGCAAGCGATCAAGTCATACGCACCCCAAAATATTGCCAAACAAACGGTTATCTCATCCCGAAAAAAGGAGCCCCCACACAAGACAGTTGCTCAAAAAATAAATAAAACTATGGCTTTCAGAATGTGGAGACACTAAAGAATCATAAAAAAAAAATAATAATAATGCTTTGTAAAACTGAAACAAAACAACCAAAATAATGCTTTGTAAAACTGAAACAAACAACCAAAAAAAGTAGTCATATTTTGTATTGTCGCGTCCGTAATAACCTGCTCTATAAAAATACCACATGATCTAACCTGTCAGATGAATGTTGTAAATAACAAAAAATAAAAATTGTACCAAAACAGCTATTTTTTGTTACCTGTTTCATAAAAAGTGTAATATAGAGCAACCATAAATCATATGTATCCAAAATAGTACCGACAAAACTGCCACCCTATCCCGTAGTTTCTAAAATGGGGTCACTTTTTTGGAGTTTTTACTCTAGGGGAGCATCAGGGAGACTTCAAATGGGACATGGTGTCAAAAACCAGTCCAGCAAAATCTGCCTTCCAAAAACATATGACATTCCTTTCCTTCTGCGCCCTGCCGTGTGCCCGTACAGAAGTTTACAACCACATATGGGGTGTTTCTGTAAACTACAGAATCAGGGCAATAAATATTCATTATTGTTTGGCTGTTAACCCTTGCTTTGTAACTGGAAAATAATTATTAAAATGGAAAATCTGACAAAAAAGTGAAATTTTGACATTATTTGATATTTTTCATTAATTCTTGTGGAACACCTAAAGAGTTAACAGAGTTTGTAAAATCAGTTTTGAATACCTTGAGGGGTGTAGTTTCTAGAATGGGGTCATTTTTGGGTGGTTTCTATTATGTAAGCCTCACAAAGTGACTTCAGACCTGAACTGGTCCTTTAAAAAGTGTGTTTTTGGAAATTTCAGAAAAATTTTAAGATTTGCTTCTAAACTTCTAAGCCTTGTAATGTCCCCAAAAAATAAAATTTCATTCCCAAAATGATCCAAACATGAAGTAGACATATAGGGAATGTAAAGTAATAACTACTTTTGTAGGTATTACTATGTATTATAGAAGTAGAGAAATTGAAACTTGGAAATTTGCAAATTTTTGGTAAATTTGGTATTTTTTATAAATAAAAATGATTTTTTTTACCAGTGTCATAAAGTACAATATGTGACGAAAAAATCATCTCAGGATGGTTTGGATAAGTCGAAGCGTTTTAAAGTTATCACCACTTAAATTTTTCTAAATATGTTTAATTAACTAATTCCCACCCCTTAGAAGAAATTTAAGATATACTTACCTGACTGTTGTCTTCCGTCTCCCCTGGTTACGGCCACCACTCTCCTCCCGAATCGCGGTGGCCGTGCTTGCGCAGACGACTTTTTCTTTTCTCCCGGCCGGGCCGCGCGCAGTCCTGAAAGCGCACGCCGACGCCGCACATGCGCTATGGTGACTTCTTCCTGGCCAGTATAGTATACTTGCCAGGAAGAAGTCACCAGGGCGCATGCGCGGCGACGTGCGCGTTCAGTCCAGCGCGCAGCCCGCTCGGGCGAAGATATCAATCAAGACGGGGCCCGCCCCCAGCCAGAATCCAGGAAGTGAACGGCGCACTGGCAGCAGGTAAGTATGAAAAGGCGTCATGGGACAACCCCTTTAAGGGGTTAAAGGGAACCTGTCACCAGGAAATTCACTGATATACCCGGCATGCTGCCTTCTAGGGCTCACTCTGCTGAATATAATGATACCTCTCACTTGGTGATCTGTTGCTTTATTGTGGAGAAATAGTACTTTTAATCCATATGCTAATGAGCTGATTTGAGTCCAGTAGTTGATATGAGTCCAGGGTTTTTTCTACTCAGCTGTAGCCCCTCCCCTATTCACTTCTTCAGATGTAAAAGGGGCGTGGTTTATTTATTTATTGATCTATAGAAGTGAATAGGGGAGTGGCTACAGCTCTGAATAGAAAAAACGCTGGACTCATATCAGCTCATTAGCATATGGATTAAAAGTACTTTTTCTCCACAATAAAGCGACAGATCACCAAGTGAAAGGTATCATTATATTCAGCAGGGTGAGCCCTACAAGGCAGCGTGCCGGGTTTATCAGTGAATTTCCTGGTGACAGGTTCCCTTTAAGTTCTGCGTCCAAAGTTCGGGTTATCGAAGAACCACGTTATGGATTCCGCTACCACGGACCATACCGGAATTTGGGAACCATAACGGGATTCTTCGATAACCCGAACCGAAACTTTGTACGCCGAACTTAAAAAAACAAGTTCGTTCAACACTACATATAAGCTATAAAAAGGTTATATTATCTATTAAGTTTACCTCCCTTTTCAGGTCGGTGTGTGTTACATGATCATAAGTATGTCTGTTTTCTTTCCAGATGATAATCCTCCAAATAGTTATCAAAGTAATTGCAGTGTGGAGGGAACGTGCAGAGCAGAGCTGACAATCTCTGGGGAAGCAGGCGTTGACCAGAACTGCAGTATTACCCAAGACATACCAGCTGTGTCTGCTTTCTTTAGTCTGGCTGCTCTGGCTGAGGTGGCAGCCATGGAAAATGTTCACAGGTTAGATTTCTCTTTATTTCTCTGCAGATCAATTTTGCAGTCTCCATATCTCCATATGTTTTCCCATGTGCTTTCAACAATATTGATGAAGCAGAAGTAAAGTTATGTTCACACGACATGTGAAAAAATACAAATCAGAATTCACGGCAAAAAAACTGAAGGCAACCTTTGGATTTCTGCTGCAGAGTTGCAGTTTGAACTGCCGCAGGTTTGCACTGGGATTAGTCCCATTCAACGGGGCTAATCCAAGTGTGCTTAAGAGTACAGCTACACAGCGATGCTGGTCACGCCACAGCTGTCGTGGCCAGGTTCACTGAGTAGCGGCGATCCCATAGAAATGAATGGAATCGCCACGCCTGTTGCAAGAAGTCCAACACTGCTGAATTTCTTGTGACGGCCGCGGTGATCCCATTCATTTCTATTCGACCACCGCTACTCAGTGAACCCGGCCACGACAGCTGTGGCGCCACCAGTGTTCATGTATAGCCGTACCCTAAACCGAGTCATGAAGCAACGTCATTTCTTCACATGGATTTTTCATCCACATGGGGGAAAAAATGCACCTCTACAGACAAAAAGGTAGATTTCCATTAAAAAAAAATTGGATAGATCTATCAAAACTGGTATAATGTAGAACTGGCTTAGTTGCCTATAGCAACCAGTCAGCGTCCACCTTTCATTTTTCACAGCTCCTCTGGAAAATGAAAGGTGGATTGTGATTGGTTGCTATGGGTAGGTAAGCCAGTTTTCCTTTACACCCGTTTGATAAATCTCCCCCAGTAAGTTTGGATTTCAAATCTCCACAGAAAAGAATCTGCAGTCGTATGGACAGCAAAGTAGATTCCTACTGAAAATAATAAGAAGCAGATTTCCGCCCACAATACACACTGAAATATGCATGAAAATAATAGTGTGAACAGACCCTGCGATACTGTAGAGAATAATGTATAGATTAGCTGCGGGGAAAACATACTGGGAGTCATTTATTAAGAGACTAGCGACTATTTTAGAAGAAAATAATTGTCCCTTTTTAAACTAACTTAAACGTTGTCGCACAGCCGGTATGACACCATGCAGCTGGGAGGAGCGGGGCCCTGTTGGGACCGGGACTCTGACCCCAGCAAATTTACTAACATTTAAATAGTGTGAATGCTGGTGAAAAACTACGCTAGCTCCATGCGCAAGGACTGCCGTAAATATGCCTATATTATGACATAAATGATCATTAATTAGACAAATTTAATGGCAGTACAAGGTGGAAGATAAGACTGGCGTAAAAAGCCATCTTAGTAAATGTACCCCGCTGCCTGATGACCCTAAGGCCTCATGCGCTCATCCGTAAACATTTTGCAGTCTGCAAACCGCAGATCTGCAAACCACAGAAGCTGTGCATTATATTTTATAGCAGACCATTGCCTTCCATGGTCCGCATTTATAGGACATGTATAGTCTTTGTCGGAGTGGACATACAGATGTAGAAAGCACACAGAATCAATCATTGTGCTTTCCACATCTGTATGTCCATTTCACAAAAGATAGAATGTGTCCTATACTTGTCCGCAAGATGCAGACCAATTTAAGTCCATGGGTCCATAAAAAAAAATGCGGACGGCGCATGGAGCGCTTCCGTATTTTTCAGATCGGCAATTTGCAGACCACAGTCGTGTGCATGAGGCCTTAGGCAGTGTTGTTAGCAACCAGACCGTCCAACTTGTATCTGGCAGCAAAGAAAGGAACTTAGTGGTATTCTCACCACAGACAATGGGGGCATATTGCTAGGATATGCCCCCCTTGTATAAAAGGATCGGGAAAGTGGTGGAGGGCACACGTGTGCAGCCACCCTCGATTCATTCCTATGGGGCCGCCCCCATAGAACTGAATAGGAGCAGTGGCTGAGCAAGCGCGGTGCGCACCCATTCGCCCAGGGTCCTCCAGCCACTACTGTCCCTGCTCCGTTCTCGGCCACCTCTGGGACCCGCACCTGTCAGACAATGGGGGCATATCCTAGTGATATGCCCCCATTGTCTGTGATGGAAATACCCCCTTAAGGCTTGGCAGCAGTTGCATCATGCTGGGGTACTGTTCAGAACATGCGTGGGATGTACACTGAACATGTTTTCTCTTTCTTCAGAAGTCCTAGATCTACCCATGCAAGAGATGGACAGAAGAAAGACATGTCCCAGGCAGCTGTGCTTATATCTTGCGCTGACCAATGAAGCTTCACTTTATGACAACATTTTACTCCATATTTAAAGAAAAGCCTTGAGCCTTACTTAGGAAGGCCAAAATTATCCATGAAATGGAGGACGAAATGGGCAGATGAGAGTTTCACTTGAAGCCAGAAGCTGAAAGCTTGGGTTTTATCCTTAAAGCTCAACTTGTTCTTGGCCTACTGATGGAAAAAGATGGCGCTAGGTTCACTGCTGCTTTCTACTGAGGCTAACAATGGAATGAAGACTGAAGCCGGAGAAGCCGTCAGTGCTCTATCTCCATAGAGAAGCTCCGTGACGCAGAGTGTGATACTAGTTTCATATTATAGTTACTAAAAAAAGAAAAAAAATGAAATACTGATGCACTGCACTAGATAATAGACATGCTTGGTCATTTTTGTAAATGAAGATTTACGTTCCAAAAAATGGTTTATATAATAGTTTATGCTTACATTTATATTGAGACTGAGTTTAAAAGATATAAACCGTAGGCTCAGGTGTACCGTGTGTCTTGTCTGCGACCCTTGCCTTCTGCACTTCTCTAGGTTTCTGTAGACTATAGACCCTGCTTCATATCCTCAGCTCGTGCCATAAACACAGGCCATCTAAATGCCACCCACGACGTGTCATTGTTAACGTACTGACAGCAGCCACCGATATGCACACACCCAGTAATAAGCCTTAATAGATAGTATTAGGTCTGTCTACACGATACGCGTGTCATCCGGCAGATTTGGCAGACCATTTTCAGCGCCTGAAAATCCGTACCATTCATCTAAACGGGGCTGTTTTAGTGGCAAGCACATGGATTTCTGCAAGCCCCGTTCAGATGAATGGAACTGACTTCCAGCTGCAGAAACCTTTCTTTGAACATATGAAGGCGCCCTAAAAACGAACTATGAAGGGATCCTATGTACGGCATTTTACATAGGATCCCAGCATAAACATACATGTAAAGTAGAGTTTACTGCTCGGGCTGTGGCACATAGACATTGCGTAAAAGGGGGTAGTCGTAAAATTTGAAAAGGTTTACATGTATGTTTGTGAGCATTGCCAATTCCTGTTTTACATAGGTGTGCGTGTCACTTTAAGCCTTCAACTTCGAAGCAAATTGAAAGTGAATTGGTCTTTTTAACCCTTCGTAATAGTTGATGGCTATTATGCGTGCAGTTTCTAGCTGGCGGTATTAAGGATTGCGGCACATTACGCAACTGTCATGCAATTTCAGTAGTCACGTACTATAGGGTGATGACCGGTGCATCCAGATCAGGGATTCCTATTAGCCAGGTCACTAACACATTTAACTATGCACTAGCACTAAATGTGCGCCTCATCATAAGTAACAAGGGGAGCAGTTTTTGTCTGTAGTTGGTGTTCTCCATTCCATCTATGAATTTCATTGTAAATGGCTTTAAAGGACAAGAGGTTGAGTTGTAGTGACAAATACAGAAAACCCCAAAAAGGCTATGGTATGTAGATGTCACGGTATGGCTCACCTTAGCAACGTGCTTTGAAGAACTGCATGTGGTGAACGTATAGGTTAAAACGACCATAGGAAGTCTTACTGATGGCTGCAGTAAACAATATGCTTGTGTCTAGCTGCCCTAGCCATGCCTGGAGGTTTGGTGACCGTACACGAATACCATAAGGGTTTCTACTAACAGGACTGTCACCTCTCCTGACTTGTCAGCTTTAGAAAGTAATTGTAGCCCCCATGATATAAATTCTGAGGAACCTATTCTTCTAACCCTATATTGTGTTCTTCCTCTTAGAAATAATAAACCGCACCAGTCCAGCTCACCAGAAGACTCTAAAGCACGGAATGGCCTGAAAAAGGCTAAGGCCTGAAGCACATGGCCGTGGTGCAGCAGTTCCGTACATTGGGGACCGCAATTCAGTCAACTTGAATGAGTCCGTGATCCGTCCGCACCGTAAAAAAATAGAACATGTTCTCTTTTTTTTGCGGTGCAGAGGCACGGCCAGAAACACCACGGAAGCACTCCAGAGTGTTTCCGTGGGGTTCCGTGCCTCCATTCCGCACCGCAGCTCCGGATTGCGGACCTATTCAAGTGAATGCGTCCGCATCCATGATGCGGGGAGCACACGGCCAGTGCCTGCATATTGCGGACCCGCTGTTTCCGCTCCGCAATACGGCCACGGCCGTGTGCATGTGGCCTAAGTCATGTGGTAACGTGAAGAAGAGGAATTCCAGCTTCCATAAAATTGTACTTTATTTTGCCAAGTATGTAAAAGCAAATACAGAAGACAAGCGGCGTCTACGCATTTCAGGTCACCACATCAGACCCTTACTCATGACATCAGTAAGGGTCTCATATGATGACTCTAAATGCGTAGATGGTGCTTGCCTTCTGTATTTGGATTTTACATACTTGGCAAAAAAAAAAAGCGCAATTTTATAGAAGCTGGAGCTCCTCCTCTTTGAGGTGTATGAATAAATTGACAGCTGGAGGTTACCAGTTTTTGGGATGTGTCCCTATACGGTCTGCCATTGCCCAGTGCTGTGTATAGGGACATTCTCCTTTGACATGAGGAATGGTAATGTCCAGCTATTCATTTATTCCTAATTTCTATTACGAATAATAGAGGAACACCACAGCAAAGAGGGGAATACAATTGTTTGTCCTCTGCTCCCCGTCTAGCTGTAGGGCTGTCGTCTTCTTTACATGGCCTTGCCCAGTGCTTCTTCATATGGCACTTGTGGTGAAGGTGGTTGTGCTATGCTCCTCTTTGTCTCTATTGTGTGTAATACAGAGTAAGGTGTATTTATGCAAGGTCCTAATATGCTAGGAGAGCCCAATGCGATTAAGGCTCCAAAGCTACGTTATATTATAGCAGACATCTGAATGTCTTCCAGTTACAGAAGGCTTTTCTTATGTGATAGCCCACTTCAGCCTAGTTTAGACAACACCAAGCCATTATTCTATACTGTATCATGTACTTCACAACAGAATTTGGAATCTACAATAGTGTCTTCTATATCTAAAATTGCTTGATAAAGTTGTTTCCAGATTTGAGTTTATTGTTATAGCACTGCCTACATATTCTGAGGAAAAGCCTTTCACAGCTCCGCTTCCTTATTCCAGCGTTGTCCCCTCACCCGCACCATGCCGATATGTTGAGCTTTGGGGGTACTGTTACAGCAATAACTTGTTTGCCTTTTTTCTAATGATGAAATTCTTAGCTTTAAGTAGACCCTCTGATCATGTTACTATAGTCCACAAGGTGGCCCTCCAACTCCATGCTGTCTTTAGAAGGTTAGGGTTTGGCTCGTTGGTTTTCGGTAGTAACTGAAAATGATGTAAAATGATCCTGAGCTCATACTTTTGCTGATAGCCATGAGTATTTGTAAGTGGCCCATAAAGGGGACATTTCAGATGCTTCAGTCCATTTATAACCAGGCTGCCTTTTACTTTTGATGAACTTGGCACTGTCTCTCATCTGAGATGCCTCTAGTTAACAGAATTAGCGGTGGAGTTACTGGATCTGCTCGCACAGCCAGTATTCTGTCGTCTTATGCAATAGTGTGGTCAGCAAAGTGGAAATGCAGTGTTCCCCAGGTGAGTGGCTCTTCTTTCGTTAGGTCCCTAGCTTTTAGCTATTGCTGCTGTCATGCCGTTGCTGAAATGTGGCACTATAGTTAGACTCGAATCCTCTGTCTGGAACTTGGCTCCAAGATCACGATCAGATGACAGCCACTGTACACCTGACTGGGTACTAGCAAACTCGCACTGCCAGGGGGGCACTTTCCACACAAAGTATTCTGTTTGCTTGATTTACTCTTAGTATAACCAGTTTAAATCTACATTTATCAGGTTGAGGTCAATGTCGATGCAGTGTTTAACAATCTGTGTAATATTGGTTTAACCAGGTTTTTTTTAATACTTAAAGGGAGTCTTTCACATTGAACACGAGGTCCGATTTCTGGATAGCATGTTATAGAGCAGAAGGAGCCGAGACGACTGGTGTATAGTTTTGTGGGAAAATATTCGCTATTTTTCTAACTCATTCATCAAAACCTCTGCTTTTTCTGAGCTTAGGCCCCTATTCACTAAATGACAGCGGTGTCCAATAGGACCGCCCTCTGGACATCGAAGCCCAGGATGAGCAGGGGTTTAAATCAATGAATTACAACTTATACTGAATCTTTTCCCTTAAAACTATACATCAATCTGCTCAGCTTCTCCTGCTCAATAACACGCTACACAGACTGGACTGCATGTCCAAGGAGAAGCCAACTGTAGGACGCCAGAAGCCTTCTCAGGAGAGGCTTCCGACATCTTGTGGCTCCCTTCTGCCACCAGTTATAAGTTTCTTTTGGCAAACTTGTCATTGGCAGTACACTTTAATGTTGCTCGGCACTATGTAGTATATATTTTAAAGAGGACCTGTCCCCTCTCCTGACATGCCTATTTTAATAGCTCCATGCGTTCCCCATGTAATAACAATTCTGGAGCATCTATTCCTTTGTCTGTATGTTGAGCCATTCCTTTATTATTCCTACTAGAAGTTATAAATGAATTGCTATTAGCCCTCAGTAAGGGTTCAGAGGGGTGGTAACCAGTTGGGGGGTATCCCTGCAGAGTCTGAAAATGGCAGCACCGATTGGATAGAGTCAGACTGTGCAGGGACACACCCCCAACTGGTTACCACCCCTCTGTACCGTTACTGAAGGCTAATAGCAATGTATTCATAGCTTCTAGTAGAAAAAAGAAAGGAATGGCACAACATACAGACATAAGAATAGATGCTCCAGAACTATTATTACATGGAGAATGCATGACGCTGTTAAAGCAGGAATGTCGGGAGCGGTGAAAAGTCCCCTTTAACGTGGCACACCAGGTAAAACGGCTTGAAGATGCCAGCTTTAAACCAACATAGCATCGGCACCACTACTTGGCACTAAGTGTTAGATCAGTGTGTTATTACTTGAGGTATGGCACTTCAAGAATTAGAAGAAGATGAAATTCCGAATTGTATTAGTTTATTTTTGGTCCTGCACATTAACAATGGTTCTGAAATACTCCTTCCCGTGATTCCCTTAGATATCTCTATTTTTGTCAGATTGCCCCTCGTAACATTTCAATACTGCTTCTAGATATTTCTGTATGACTATGGTACCTTTTTTCTTAAAAAAGGAGAGAATATATCCTATTTTATATGTGAATTACTGAGTTACTAAACCTAAGTGGCTTTCCCTTAGAGTAGTGTAGTGACTGTTTTTTGAAACTTTTGTAGATATTGCTTAATTTTTAAGCTTCTAGGCACTAAGTAGCAGAAATCCTGCAAAGCTTTAGTTAGTTTTTGAGATATTGGCCATTGATGGCTCGGAGTAAGTGATTTTCAGTAGTTCTGTTCGCTAATGCACTGAATCTTTAGACAAGGCATTGGTATAATCAGGTAATAACTATTAGCACAACTTCTTAACATTTCACTCCAACATTTCCTGATTTGTATGTTTGTATATAAATAGAGCATATCCAAGTCTAATATTTTATCCCAGAGCTGGCAAGACTGTAAGGGTATGTTCACACAGAGCGCATACACTGCAGATCTGGATTTGGGTCTGAATCCACAGCCTATTACAGTAGTAAGTGGATCAGGCTTTACCAAAACTCATTCACACCCTGTTCAAACAAATCTGTGGTGCAGCTCTTAAAGGGGTTATCCCATGAAAATCATATGTAATATAGTACATGACCAATCCTCTTTCTAGCAAAGCTAGAACCAGCCCTGTACCTCACATGGATCCAGAGATCTCCCCATTCACTGCTCCAATTGTTATGCTAGGTTTATTTCAAGCTGGCAGCTTAGGGAGCATGTCCTTTCTGCAGCTAGCATTAGTTGACGGATGGAACTGAGCATGACAGAGAAATTAGAAAAAGAGCAAACAGCAGGTGGCGCTATACAGATATACTACATAGCTATAATCATTTTTTAATTACATTCAGTTACAAAAGTATTCAGATCCAGGTGCTGGTTTGAAAACTGTAGAATAGTAATCATGGGACAACCCCTTTAAATCTACAACATCTCAATTTATGTTGTGGCCTTTCACTGTGAATTTCGCCCTTGCATAAGGTGAAATCTGGAGTAAAACCTGTAACAGATCTGCATGTATTTTACTGCAGATTCCTCTCAGATCTCCTGTCCACCCAATTTACAGCCTGTATGGACATACCCTTAGATTTCCTCCTAGGATTGCAAACCCGTAACTGATCTCGCAATGCAGGAAAGCACCATCTTGTGGGTTTTTATCCCGTGTATGGAGGACCCCATGGTTACTCCTGCTCTGTGGAAACTGTAACAAACAGGGCTTGTATGGAAATACCGCAATATTGCCATACACATGATCATCTTCACAGCAGTGTCATCGAGACGTGTAGTTAAAATCCCTCCTGGGAAATGTTTGCACCTTATAAGCGTTTGAATACCAAAATAGAAAACCTCTTTGCTCTGTTGCAATATTTTGCTTTAGTGTGTAAAACCACTTATATCATTGATTTGTCTGCATATGTGTGTCGCACCCACAGTTATTTCATCCTTTAAATCAACTGTACTGTAGTAAACCTGTGATTTAAAAAATAAATAGGTTTCTGGACTGCATAAAAAATATTTTATAACTTATACAGTGTTCCAGTAAATGTTTTTAATTTTTTTTTTTGCTTTTTTTTTTAAACTTGCTTTTAACTTTGTCACTTGTGCTGTGGTTGTGCCATAAAACGCAGTGTTCCAGAAATTCCCAGACCAGTATATATATTTTTTTCTTTTCTTTTTTATCCACATCTTTTTCCAAACATTAGATATAAATTCCAGTTCTGAGACCAAAAGCATTGAACCTCTTTGCTGCATTGAAGCATTGTGTGTTTGATAATGTACCCATCCCAATGCTGTGCTCCAAAATTGAACTTCTATTTATTAAATCACAATGAACTAATGTTTTATACGGCTGTGATGATCTTATTTTGTTCCCAGTCAAGCTCTGTGTAGATTTCTTAAACTATTTGAGATGGTAATAAAATGTTTCAATAACTGTATAACAGACCTTCAGATTGTTGTGTGGTTTCTATGTCGTCTTCAAATGTATTATTTTATGAACATAAGAGACGTGGGGGGAGATTTATCAAGACTATCATAAAAGAAGATAAATTTGTCAGGATGGCTGGCCACACCCCCTTTCAAAAAAGTGTTGAGGACGGCATCTTAAGGGAGCGCTTCCGGGCTTCTTACCGGCATCCTCTGCGGACAATGAAGATGCCAGTAATTGATTTCAATGTGCTGGGTCTCTCTAAAGAGTGTTGGCGCAAACGGAACGCCGTGAGAACAAAACCTGTAAAATGGTGGAAGAATTCCTTTTTTTTAATTCAATTTCACCCCATTTGGAATTTTTTTACCACTACATTGTATGCCATATTAAATGGTGTCATTAGAAAGTACAACTTCACCCTCAAAAAATAGGCCCTCATACAGCTATGTGAACGAAGAAAAATAAAAACGCAAAAACAATCCTCTAGTATCCTAAGGGTTAAAGGGGTTCTCCAGGAATGATTTAAAATGTCCACCAGCAACCTGTCCTAAAATGTGAGCAGGAATCGTTGCCGTCACTTGCGGAGCTGCCTAGGGGCCGGAAGGGGCAGGGCCTCACTATACACTACACTGCTCTACAATAGAAGATAATAATGTGATCCTGTCTACGATATGCCATCACAGCTGAGCAGCCTTGAAGGGAAGTACCACTGTACTCTTCATACATCAAAGAATAGCTTTAATCAGGCATATATCCATGTATAAACCAAAAAATAAACACCAAAAAGGAGCCAAATGCAAATATCCATATAAATATACTTTATTAATGCATAGAATTTAAAAGTATGTGCAACAGGAGGTGCAAAAATTGAAGCGCCATCCTAGACCCAATATTAGCTAGTAACAAAGGGGGGAAAGATACTGCATGCAAACACAAACGTGTTTTGCCTTAAATACTGCTAATTATGAGCATTACCCTATACAGAGGAAGTATCACACCATGAATTACTGCCTCCGTGGTACGGATCCAGTAAAAATGACATTACAAATGCCAGAATGCCAGAAAAATAATCATTGCATAAATGCAGATCTTACCCAAAGTAGTGAAAATGCAGCCAAGGACCAGGATGACGCCACCCGACGCGCGTTTCGGCGAACCTTCACCCCGGACGAAGGTTCGCCGAACGCGCAGGGTGGCGTCATCCTGGTCCTTTGGCTGCATTTTCACTACTTTGGGTAAGATCTGCATTTATGCAATGATTATTTTTCTGGCATTCTGGCATTTGTAATGTCATTTTTACTGGATCCGTACCACGGAGGCAGTAATTCATGGTGTGATACTTCCTCTGTATAGGGTAATGCTCATAATTAGCAGTATTTAAGGCAAAACACGTTTGTGTTTGCATGCAGTATCTTTCCCCCCTTTGTTACTAGCTAATATTGGGTCTAGGATGGCGCTTCAATTTTTGCACCTCCTGTTGCACATACTTTTAAATTCTATGCATTAATAAAGTATATTTATATGGATATTTGCATTTGGCTCCTTTTTGGTGTTTATTTTTTGGTTTGTATTGGGAGTATATGTATTGATATATTTGGATATGTGGATGTCTCATACAAGATGCCTAGGTAATTTTACCCGCACACTGTTGTTAGGCAGGAGATATCCCCTTGGTCTTTTTTTGTGTTTATATATCCATGTATGTTTCATCAGATTAATTGATATCATACAAGTAATCCTCACATATCCATGCTCCTTCTCTAAGATGCATATTTTTACGCATTTGGATTCTCACGCTTTAGGACCCCTAAAATGCCAGGGCAGTATAAATACCCAACATGTGACCCCATTGTGGAAAGAAGACCTCCCAAGGTATTCCGTGAGGGGCATGGCGAGTTCACAGAAAAAAAGAAAATTGGCATAAGTTAGCGGAAATTGATATATTTTTTTTTTTTTTTTTTACAAAGTCTCATATTCCACTAACTTGTGACAAAAAATAAAATTTTACATGAACTCACCATACCCCTCACGGAATACCTTGGGGTGTCTTCTTTCTAAAATGGGGTCACATGTGAGGTGTTTGTACTGCTCTGGCATTGGAGGGTCTCCGCAATCAATACACGTATGGCCAGCATTAGGAGTTTCTGCGATTCTCCTTATATTGAGCATACGGGTAATGAGATTTTTTTTTTTTCCGTTCAGCCTCTGGGCTGAAAAAAGAAAAAAAATGAACGGCACAGATTTCTTCATTCGCATCAATCAATGTGGATGAAAAAATCTCTGCCAAAATCAGTGACTGCGGTGCGGTGGGCTGGGCGCTAACTACCTAACAAGTAGCTAACTAACTGGCGGTGATAAGGGACCCTTATGCCCCATTCACACATCCACAATTCTGTTTGCGGAACGGAATTGCGGACCCATTCATTTCTATGGGGACAGACTTTGTCCCGCTCAGATCCGGAATTGCGGATCCGCACTTACGGGTCTGCATTTCCGTTCCGCAAAAATATAGACCATGCCCTTTTCTTGTCCGCAATTGCGGACAAGAAAAAGCATTTTCTATATAGTTCTGGCAATGTGCGGATCTGCAAAATGCGGAAAGCACATTGACGGTGTCCATGTTTTGCGGATCCGCAGCACGGATCTGTGGATCCGCGGATCCGCAAAACACATATGGACATGTGAATAGAGCCTTACAGGGGGGTGATCAGTGACAGGGGGGTGATCAGGGAGTCTATATGGGGTGATCAGGGGTTAACAAGGGGTTAATAGTGGTTATAAAGTGAGGGGGGGGGGGTTAGTGCATGCAGTACTTTCATGTCCGCTCAAAAATCATGTTGTGAGCGGACACCAAACGGACCCCATTAAAGTCTATGGGGTCTTTAGGCTCCGTTGGTGTCAGTTAGGTGTCAGTTATGTACAGCATCCGTCCTTTCCGTTCTCCTGCTCCTGAACGGAGCCGGAGAACGGAAAAGACAAACGGTGATGTGAACGAAGCCTAACTTGCACTGTGCCCTTTTTATTTCTTGCACGCCCCTTTCACTCATCTACTTGAATAGTGATAGGAAATGTGTTGTCATTTTTGTGACCATTAATACAGTGGTGATGAAGCCAAGAAGAACTTCTAATGGGGAATTCCAGCTTCGCATACTTTATAATTTCTCTTTGGGTTTTCTGGATCATTGAATGATGACTTTTTTGAGACGGGTCATCCAAATAGTAATTGAAAGTCCCCTGAATCTTCAAAATATTACTTTTTGGGGTTTTCCAGTTCTCTAAAATTGTCGGCGTATCCTGTTGGCGGATAGGTAATCAATATAAGGTTGCTGGGAGTCAAACTATCAGTACCTCCTCTAAACGGGCTGACAATAGTACATTAGTTACGTAGTACAGTTGGAAAATAACAGGCCCATCAAGTTGAACCAAGAGCTGTTTCATTGTTTTCATAGTCCTGTGTATCTTTTAGCATGAACTACGTATGTTTTATAAATTCGCCACAGTTTTGTCTCTTTAAGGGTCCATTCACACGTCCGTAGTGTATTGTGGATCCACAATATACCGGGCCGACACCCCTATAGAAATGCCTATTCTTGTATTCGGACAAGAATAGGACATGTTCTATTTTTTTCGGGAGCCGCAGACCGGAAATGCGAAAGCAGACCGCACAATGTGTGCTGTCCGCATCCTTTCCGTTCCCATTGACAATGAATGGGTCCACACCCATTCCGCAGAATTGCGGAACGGATGCGGACCCATTCTACGGACGTGTGAATGGACCCTAAGTGGTTGATACTGAGCTGTAATAGCAGACAAAGCCACTGCTAAATGTATGGAGCTGCGCAGTACAGAGCTGAAGACACAATGAAGGACCCCTTAAAGGGAGTCTTTCACCCCAAATGTGCACTAATCTAACACTAACACCATTGCGTCGATAACAGTTCCCACATCTAAAAAACATTTTATTGTATATGTAAATCAGGGTCTAAAGTTGCGCATGCGCTGGCCCGTACATCACGCTCCAGCCGACGCTGCATCAGAGGGCTGTCATCGGCGCAGGTGTGGGATTTCAGAAGAAGAGAAGGAGGTGATCAGCCAGAGAAAGGGCAGGCCAAATGGGTGAAAGGGAAGTAGTTGCCCATGAAAATCAGCGCGGGGCCTGGGCATCGGCCGTTGGAACGCCGCCCCTGGGCACCTTCAGACCCTGATTTACATATACAATAAAAGTGTTTTTTGGACGAACTATGCAACTGACAACCTTATGGTAAGGAGGATTTTAATGTGGGCACTGTTATCGACACAATGGTGTTAGTGCACATTTGGGGTGAAAGACTCCCTTTAAAGGGAACCTGTTGCTATGAAAATGCAGTGTAGTCTGCAGGCAGCATGTTATGGAGCAGGAGGAAAAGGTTCAGTGTAACTTGTCATTTATTGATTTACATCTCTGCTCTTTCTATTCTTCCAGCCGTCCATTGGGCAGTCCTACTTAGGTATAGACAACTATCACTGTATTTCAATCTGCTCAGCTCCTTCTGCTCTATAACATGCACTGCATTTTCAATGAGACAGACTTCCCTTGAAACAACTGATCGTTAGGGCTACCAAGAAGTGTTCTTTCCTGCTCGTCAGTAAATTTACATGTAGCGATCTCCTCCACAGTATGGGGAGAAGCGATCGTTAATGCCATTGCTCGTCCGAGGTTTGCCAGCAGCAGAGTGTTTAGACGGCACAATCTGCTGCCGGCAAACAATTTTGATGGTAGAACAATCCTATCACCCATTGAAAAAGTGTTTTGCTATGTGTGAATCCATCGTGAGGCCATTTTCACATGTTCAGTCTAGGAAACATGCTCTATGTGACAGCTGTATTTCCCAGACTCCTCTGACATGAACTCACAGCAGTATAATGATGCAGTGAGTTCCAGCCTGTCTGTGGGTCTACTGAACTGTAGTCGCATAATGCCGTGAGCATAGCTCAGTAGACCTACGGTCAGGCAGGAACTCACAGCATCAAAAATCTTTCTAATGCTATGAGTTCATGTCAGAGAAGCAGTGTTCAGTCCAGGATATACAGCCGTCACACCAAGTGTGTTTCCTGGGCTGGACAGGCTCTGATGAAACTGGTCTAAAGCCAATCCCATTTATATTAAGTATCGGTGTTATCTCTTTGGTTATGCAATAGTTCCCATGCTATTCCGTAGGTGTGCAGGTATGTCCATATCAGTAGTCTAGAAACAGTTAATCCTGTAAGCTTGTACCTAACCAGCTAAGGACTGTGCGGACTTTGTAACCAGATTGCTTGTAGCAGCCTGGCATAACCTTAGTTCCCAGCAGCTGGTAAGTAAGAAACCTATTGATAGTTACTACTGCTGCACCCAGGAGATACCATGAAAGTCTTCCATACACAGGAAATGTGGCTGACGGACAAAACAAACCTGCTCGGGGTGTGATGAAATGTTCAGTGTCAAGGTGACAACCCAGCTATAACAAGGTAAGGTAAATCTTCTGTGTGTGTCTGTAAACGAGTAAGGCAGTACTAAGGTAGCGTTCAGCGATGAGGTAGGCGACACCGGTGCATTGAAACAGCAACAAAACTGGAGAACTGAAGGTATGTTTTCATGAATATGTCTCACTCTCAATTTTCTCCTCCACTTTAGAAGAGCAAAAAGGATAGATGGGGAGATGGGGAGAGGGAGGGGGTTCAGCAGTACACAGTGTGCCCATGGTCAATTAGGGTGGTCCCTTCTAGGGTTTTAAACATTTGCGCTCGTGTACAGTGCTGCAAGGAATATCGAATGTCCTGCTACTCACCTGAATGGGAGGACAGAGCCATCTGCTTCTGACTTCATCCACTCCTATGTGGCTGATGATCAGTGGGGGGGGGGGGGGTGTCTGGTGGTATCGAACCCCCACCCATCCGATATCGATTACCTATCCTAAGCATAGGGCATCAATGCTGACAGACTGGAAAACCCCTTTAATCAACACAGGCAAGAGTTTATTGTCTGATCTAGTGGGTAGTCACACAGGCAGCTGCGTTGCACAGACTATACCAAACATGCGAATACGTGCAGTCTTTAATATTTAATATCGTGGAAATTTGTGCAGTCTATATTAGTGGATGAGTGGATAATGATCAGTTCTAGGAATTCTTACCACTGCTGCCTCTATGGTACCCCAAAGACAATGGGGGAGATTTATCAAAACTGATGTAATGGAAAACTGGCTTAGTTGCCCATAGCAACCAATCAGAATGATTCTTTCCTTTTTCAAAGGAACTCTGAAAATGACAGGTGGAATCTGATTGGTGTCTATGGCAACTAAGCCAGTGTAGGAGAATGCTGTCTACAATAGGTCAGGATGTATAGTCTTAGGCCTCTTTTAAACGAACGTATTGGTTCCGTTCTGTGCATTGGGGACCGCAATTTGTGGCCCACAATGCACGGGCAGCAGCTGGGACGGATCCAGATCCATTCAACTTGAACGGGTCCATGATCTGTCCATTCCGCAAAAAGATAGAACAAGTTCTATTTTTTTTGCGGAACCGAAGCATGGATCGGAACCCCACGGAAGCACTATGAAGTTCTTCCGCGGGGTTCCGTTCCGTGCTTCCGTTCCGCACTGCATCTCCGGATTTGCGGACCCATTCAAGTTATATTTTTCCCACTTTTAAATTTTTTTATCACTATCAAAACGCAAGAAAAACTATACATATAAGGTATCGCCGGATTCGTACTGACATGTAGAATAAAAGTAACCGGTCAGTTTTATCGTACATCGGACGTCGTAATAAAAAAAAAAACTATAAAATTGTGGTGGAATCGCTTTTTTTATTTTTGCAATTTCACCCCATTTGGAATTTGTTTCCCGCTTCCCACTACATCATATGCAATATTAAATGGTGGCGTTGGAAAGTACAAGCCCTCATATGGCTATGTGAACAGACAAATAAAAAAGTTATGGCTCTGAGAAGGCAAGGAGCGCAAAACAAAAACGCCCTCAAAAGGAACCTCTGGGCTTGAAAGGGTTAATGTAACTTAATAGTTGAATTATCCATGATTGGCTGCTTTCTTTCAAAAATATCATCTATTCTTGAGTTGTGCCTGGCATTGCAGCTCAACTCCACTGAAGTCAGTGGGCTGGGGTCCACTACCACGTGCAACCTGTGGACAATTATGGTGCTATATTTGAAAGAAAGCAATTACTGTACATTTTTTTAAATAATTCTGGACAACCCCTTTAAAATTGAAAAGTAAAGTTAAACAGTCACTCTGGGGCATATTTGGTTGCAAATTAAAGTGTAAATCTGGAGTCATAATTTGTGACTTTCATATGGTATAAACACGGTGTCGGGCTGTTTCAGTAAGGATACATATAACAAACCCATTCTGCAATTCAGATGAAAACCCTGCTGACATTCAGTTTTACCACAGTGCTACTACGTGTCCTTCCCCTCAGGGTATGTTCACATGTTGCAGTTGAGGTGCAATTAAAACAGCATCAAAATCACATTGAAAATATGTAAATGAGGTTTTGATGCTGTTTTTGTTGCAGTTACTGTTTTATATGCATCTCAGTAGCTTCATACAGTATAACATTACTAAGTGTCACTGCTATAATGTACAACAATGTCCATGGCACTCGTTTTGCTAAATCTCCCCCATGGAATCTGGACTCTAGTCCAAATCGCTCATGACTCACTAGAATGCGTAACATTTGCAGTACCTTGGTTGTGACACACCCTGATATTAAAGAAACTCTTTCAGTTTTGTTTCTGAGTTTGTTCCTTGAAGGGAGTGTGTCGTCAGAAAATCACCTGCTGTTTAAATCACTTTTTTATGTTTAACATATTTTTAAAGAATTTTTGGTGATGTTGTTTTCAGTTTTCCATGTATTCCATATATATAAAAAAAAAATAGATAAAATGCCGTAGTTTTTGCACTGGCCACTATGTCTAAGGGCTCATGGACATGACCGTTGATCAGCTGTTCCGTAAATGGGGACCAGATCTTCAGCTAACATCTGGAGGTGGCGTTTTACAGCCAAAAAAAATGCACTAAAAAGTGCAGGTGCAAAAAACACCACTAAAAACAAAAAAGTGCTGAAAAACACCTCTAAGAAACTATATGTAAAAGAACGCTCAGGCCACCTGCCCACATTGTGGAATAGGCGCATTTTTCCATACTTTCCCAGTGGGTAGGCTGTTTCATATTTCCCTATTGACTAGACATATCTGGCCACTATGTTTTTACTAAATTAGAACAACCGAAAAATGGCTGTACATACTGCATCTAAATCCAGCATAAAGGGGTATGCTGACAATAGGATAACCCTATAAGATCTTGTTCAGAAAGCCAGGCTTGTCGCAATCCACATTAACTTACAGGACAATATATATATGGATGTTGGAATCAAAACCCCATCCACATACAGCAGAAAAACCACAGATTTCACCATTTGCTGTGAATTTGTGGCTGAAAAAACTCTAAAGCGTATGGACATACTGTAAAGATTTCCCCCCAATTGACATTAAAGGGCACTAACCTTTTCTGCAGTGACTGCAACATGGTGATGTCATGTGGCATGGCGATAAGTATTTGATCTGTGGGGATTTTGGGATCCCTGTTCCTGTCATTGGTGGGGTTCCCAGTGGGGCTTTTGTCAGCATTAGGGCTCATGCACACAGCCATTGCTCAGCTGTTCCATGCATTGGGAACCGTTCGCACCGCAAAATAGTAGTGCATGCACTACTTTTTTGCGGTGCGGAGGCACAGAGAGAAACCCCACGGAAGTTCAGTGCCACCGGGGTTGCCGGATTGCGGACCCATTCCAGTGAAGGGGGTTCGCATCCGTGATGCGGTGCAAAAACGTCCTGGCCAGGTAATTAGCCGTAGGTCTCTGCTGTATGAAACAGCAGAGACCTGCCGGCAATGGCGCCCGCTGCACGTGCGAGCGGGCGCCATGTTTATACATTGCTCCCAGGCCGTACATGTCCAGCGCTGGTAGTGAACGGGTTAAACAGGTTGTCTCACTTCTGCAAATGGCATTGATCATGTAGAGCAGGGATCAGCACCCCCCGGCACTTCAGCTGTTCTGAAACTACAACTCCCAGACTGCTCCATTCACTTCTGTAGGAGTGAAAAGAACAGCCAAGCATATTTGCATGCTGGGAGTTGTAGTTTCTCAGCAGCTGGAGTGCCGAAGATTGCTGATCCCTGATGTAGAGAAAGTTTATACAAGGCACTTACTAATGTACTGTGATTGTCCATATTACCTCCTTTGCTGGCTGGATTCATTTTTCCATTACATTATACACTGCTTGTCTCCTGGGGTTAAGACCACCCTGCAATCCATCAGCAGTGGCCGTGCTTGTACAGTCGTGGCCAAAGGTTTTGAGAATGACACAAATATTAGTTTTCACAAAGTTTGCTGCTAAACTGCTTTTAGATCTTTGTTTCAGTTGTTTCTGTGATGTAGTGAAATATAATTACACGCACTTCATATGTTTCAAAGGCTTTTATCGACAATTACATGACATTTATGCAGAGTCAGTATTTGCAGTGTTGGCCCTTCTTTTTCAGGACCTCTGCAATTCGACTGCGCATGCTCTCAATCCACTTCTGGGCCAATTCCTGACTGATAGCAACCCATTCTTTCATAATCACTTCTTGGAGTTTGTCAGAATTAGTGGGTTTTTCTTTGTCCACCCGCCGCTTGAGGATTGACCAAAAGTTCTCAATGGGATTAAGATCTGGGGAGTTTCCAGGCCATGGACCCAAAATGTCAACGTTTTGGTCCCCGAGCCACTTAGTTATCACTTTTGCCTTATGGCACGATGCTCCATCGTGCTGGAAAATGCATTGTTCTTGTTGCATTGTTGGAAGGAGTTGCTGTTTGAGGGTGTTTTGGTACCATTCTTTATTCATGGCTGTGTTTTTGGGCAAAATTGTGAGTGAGCCCACTCCCTTGGATGAGAAGCAACCCCACACATGAATGGTCTCAGGATGCTTTACTTTTGGCATGACACAGGACTGATGGTAGCGCTCACCTTTTCTTCTCCGGACAAGCCTTTTCCCAGATGCCCCCACCAATCGGAAAGAGGCTTCATCAGAGAATATGACTTTGCCCCAGTCCTCAGCAGTCCATTCACCATACTTTCTGCAGAAGATCAATCTGTCCCTGGTGCTTTTTTTGGAGAGAAGTGGCTTCTTTGCTGCCCTTCTTGACACCAGGCCATCTTCCAAAAGTCTTCGCCTCACTGTACGTGCAGATGCGCTCACACCTGCCTGCTGCCATTCCTGAGCAAGCTCTGCACTGGTGGCACTCCGATCCCGCAGCTGAATCCTCTTTAGGAGATGATGCTGGCGTTTGCTGGACTATCTTGGACGCCCTGAAGCCTTCTTAACAAGAATTGAACCTCTTTCCTTGAAGTTCTTCATGATCCTATAAATTGTTGATTGAGGTGCAATCTTAGTATCCACAATATCCTTGCCTGTGAAGCCATTTTTATGCAACGCAATGATGGCTGCACGCGTTTCTTTGCAGGTCACCATGGTTAACAATGGAAGAACAATGATTTCAAGCATCACGCTCCTTTTAACATGTCAAGTCTGCCATTTTAACCCAATCAGCCTGACATAATGATCTCCAGCCTTGTGCTCGTCAACATTCTCACCTGAGTTAACAAGACGATTACGGAAATGATCTCAGCAGGTCCTTTAATGACAGCAATGAAATGCAGTGGAAAGTTTTTTTTGGGATTAAGTAAATTTTCATGGCAAAGAAGGACTATGCAATTCATCTGATCACTCTTTATAACATTCTGAAGTATATGCAAATTGCTATTATAAAAACTTAAGCAGCAACTTTTCCAATTTCCAATATTTATGTAATTCTCAAAACTTTTGGCCACGACTGTATACTATAGGAAAATGGTCCCACGGTCCTAGCCACCAGAGAGGCCTTTACTAATAGCGGGCAAGCACGACCACTGCTGCTGGATTACAGAGTGGTGGTAATCATGGAAACGAGCAGTGTATAATGTGATGGGAAAATGAATCCAGACAGCAAACGAGGCAATATGGACAATCACAATACATTAGTAAGTGCCTTGTATTAACTTACTTACTTACTTACATGATAAATGCCATTCGCTGAAGTGAGACCACCCCTTTAACTTCCAGCCCTTGTGATCAGCGGCGTCTCATCAATAGAGGCAGACCACCCACTCTGTGGGTCCCATGAGGTCAGGGGGCCCAGCTGGGGCTGAATGGTGCCACTCCCTTTCCTCTTGGAATACCTGCTATCCAGTCAAGCTAAACCTTCCCACCACACTGTAATAACATTTCCGGCATGTCTGCTCTGTGCCTTCCAGTAGCTTTGCCAGCCAACCGGTTCTCCTCTGGCCACCACCACGCGACCTGGGTGAGGAGAGTCAGAGAAGATATTTCAGCAGAGAGCACGGAGTAACTGTAAATAGTTAACTCACTGTGTTGTAATACAGAGGTGTTTGTTTTAACGTCATTTACTGTCTGTGTGTAGGGCAGAGGGGTAGGATGGGGGGTAAAAGTGGGACCTGCTTGGACTGGAGGGTTGGTAGCGGGGCCCGATTCTTAGTTTTTGCTATGGGGCTCCATGATTTCTATGTACGTTCCTGCTCGTGATTATACTAAGCTCACATATTTGTAACCTCCGAGAGCTGAACCTGGCTCCACGAGTCTCACTACATGTTTTCAGCTATATTCAGCCTTGAGATTACCTGGGAAAGTAACAAAAAATCTGCTCCATCTGCATTCCGTAGTTTATAGTGAAATATGTGAACATTTTAGTGTAGGTAAAAGGTAGGGCCACATTCACAAATGTTGGATTTGTTACAGCTTTTGGGTGCAGGACCCACATAAAATCTACAACAAACATACGGGTTTACACTTTAAAGAAAAACAACTAAGCAAATGATAACTTTCCTGGTCTGATATATTATAAGGATATAGTTGGGGATTTTCAGCTTATACATCACAGCAGTTCATACTGACACTAAACTCATACACGACTACAGTACAGTTATTATTATTATTATTATTTATTTTTAGAGCGCTATTCATTCCATAGCGCTGTACATATCATAAGCGGTGCACATACATAATACAGGCAATTGCATTAAGCATGAACGAGACAAGTTACAGACTGGTACAGAAGGATAGAGGGCCCTGCCCGTGAGGGCTTACAATCTACATGTTCAGAATACATTTGCATAGTAATCCCTTTTTTTCAGTTCTAATGGGGAAAGGTTAGACTTAAAAAAAAGTTGCTTTGCATGGTAACCTGAAAACCTGTAGTGTATAGAAAAGAGGGTGCTAGCAGGTTAAACCCCCTCCTCTGCCATACTGCGTCACAGATGTACTGACAGGGAAGCTAACTATTGATAAATCTAGGATGAACATATGATTTGGGAACTGCATAGACTGCAATATTGCCATTGTCTCCACTAGGAGGTATCTGAAGGCCCAGTGTGAATCTCATATGAGCTCCACTGTCCTGAATCCTATGGTGGGTTCAAGCTCATTTGCGGTTTGAGCCAGATGTAATATTCAGGCAGGCTCCTGTTCCAACAGCCTAGATTGGAGGTAACTTGGCATGTAAGTGATTTACAGAGACAGTGGGCTCCCGCTATCACCCTTTTGCTATGAGGCCACTACTAGGGCTTGCAAGGCACTAACAATGCCATCTTAGTACCTACTGTGTTAGAACCTACCAGCAGCGGGGCCTAATAGGAAGCCTGTATTCATAAGGAAACCACAATCAAAAATAACCTTTAATGCATATAAAAGTAATATGTAACAATCAAAAAAGTAAACCAAAAAGTTGAAAAAAGGAGAGTGCTCTATATTATCCTAGACAGACACTACCTGTGAAGGAGTAGCCGTCCTGACAAGAGCGATCCCATACTTGGAGCCTAATCTACCAGACCCTAAGTGGTTCCACTGCTTGTATATTCTATGCATCATTTATTTGCTGTTATCTGTTAAGGTCCATTCACACGTCCATAAGTGTTTTGCGGTCTGCAAATTGAGGATTCGCAAAACACGGACACCAGCCATGTGGGTTCCGCATTTTGCGGACCGCACATGGCCATCCCTATGATAGAAATGCCTATTCTTGTCTGTGATTGCGAGCAAGAATAGGACATGCTCTCTCTTTTTTGTGGGGCCACGGACTGGAACAACAGATGCGGAAACAGCACAAAATGTTATATTATGGCTCTCGGAAGATGGGGAAGTAAAACAGAAAAATTATAATAATGGCCAAAACTGGCTACTGCTGTAAGGGGGATAAGTTCAAATATGACCCTGTAATTGAAGAGGTTTTCCAGTACTTAGATAGTCTCTCCTCAGGATAGGTCATCAGTATTAGATGAGTGGGGATTCGATACCAGGCACCTATCACCGATCAGCTATTAGGGCAGCTGCCGGCACTGGAAACGATATACAGTAGACACAACGGACAGCACAAGGTTCTGTCCACTGTGTCGTGTCTGTGCCAGGATACAGCTGATCGGTGGTAGTGCCGAGTGTTCTCCCTCACTGATTTGATTGATGATCTATCCCGAGGACAGGCCATCAAATTAGTCCCAGAAAACCCCTAAACTTCAAGGATGGCTTTATACACCTAATGTTGTATACATCAGTATGTTCCGAATAAACATGTTCAGTGTCTCGATACATTCTAGATTGCCATGAGCTTAATTATATATATACACAGAGAACCATTGCAGTCTCATAGTAACCTATTCATTTTGAATGAAAGCAATGTGATTTTGAAAGCATTAATGCTAGTGATGGGGCATTTTATACTGCCCTTCTTCTCTAGCAGATTTCCAGTAAGTACAGACAGGGAAATGAAAGACACAATCTTGTTTTAAAGCTTTGTAGTGTTTAGGGACGGGCTCAAGATCCTGTCTCGTCTGCCTGTCACTCGTCTGCCAAGATTCAAAGGTTGGTATTTTAATTGCTTTATATTACAATGCATATTAAACAGCATATTTCTTGCACTGTGCATAAAACAGGTCTTGTTTAATAGGGAAGGCCAACCAACATATATATACCATAGAGATGTGTCATTAGATCAAATCATGGAGTCTGTAAGCTGGTGCATTATCTCTAATAAAAATTCAAACTCTCTTGGCAACACACTGAGATTTTCAGCACTGAAAAAAGTAACTGGAATCTGAATGGGGCTGAATAGATTTAAGGGCATTAAAGGGTGCCAAAGTCTCCTGGATTATTCATTATTGTTATCTATGGCATGTCAGGACATAAACTTTGGAACAATTTTTCCTTTAAATCACTAGAGAGCTACATATGAATCATTCACTTTGATGACCACCATGGCAAGCTATAGCATTAAAGGGGTCCTCCTGGAATTAAGAAAATGAAAATACTTAAATATTACTTTATTATAAATATATTCGCAAATACCTTTCATTAGTTATAATGTCTCATTTTGTCTAGGAAGCAATCATCATGAGAACTATAATGGCCACAATCCTATTAGTACAGACAGAACCTGTCCTAATCACACAGCAGGACAAGTTACTTCACAACGCTGAGCTAGAGGGCTGCCTCATCCTCCTCTCTGCTTGTCAGGGAATATGATCCTGACAAGTAGAGAGGAGGGGAGGATTATGGCCCCTTTAATGTAGTACACCTAATTTATTTGCATAGCATGCTGCTCATTCACGTGTCATGACAATGGTCCTAGTACACAAATAGCGTGCTGGTGGACATATTGGCGAATAGTACATCTGTACTTAGGTGTTTAGACATCGCTATGATGTGAATAGTCCTCCATCGTCATGAAGAAGCCTAAAAGCCCTTTCAGTTTTGGCAGCAGATCCCTCATGCTGCATAGATATACTTAGCACAGCGTACCATAGTATGTGAGTCATGAATAATACCTATTAATAGTAAGATGGTAATATGTTTATTCATCTAAGGTTATTGTGTTTCATTTTCAGTATGTCTCAAGTAAAAAGGTATAAGGGTGTGGAGGAGTAAAGGTCTACCATGTTTTTCTCATCCTTGATTTTTTGTGGCTTCACAGTCATTCATGGTAAGTGCCTAGATTGTATATTACATGTCTAATTTCCCCTGTTAAATTATTAATTTATGTGTCTGTGAAGCACTCTAAAGAGATTTTATTGGAATAAGAATGAAAACAAATTTATGGCACACACAGGTACTTAATGGGTGACATAGTCATGGTGACGGGGCAGAAGGGGCATGGGCAGTGTTTAGGTTGTCTCATTTACCTCAAACCAGCATGAGTTGGGCTTAATCATTCTAATCGCATAGCACAGTCTCACATTTAATGAATATACTTACCTTTGGGTTATAGATTATAAAACAGAAGTGGCTGCACTTTTTCAGTTTGGCATTTGCTTCTTCAAGGTCCTAGACTAGGACGGGAAAATATAGTGCAGAGGGAACCTTTTTCAGATACCACAGTGCCCTCATAATCATAATAGGAGCTGCAGCTAGTTACTTTTTGCACATACATTCTTCATGACTAATGGGTATCTACAGCCTTCAACAATTCCTACTAGAAAGGGGCAATGACAGGCACATTGAGGGACATTTACCAGCCCCTGTACGCCAGAAAACAGGAATCAAAAAGTCACAAAGTTTGGTGCACACAATGTTTGAACAAAACTTTTATTGAAGGTTTAGATCCTTGCTCAACACTCGTCCAAAAAGCAGGCAAAGCGGGTGGTGAGGGTGCAGTCATAGTCTGCCCGGCACATTTATTATGGTCTACACCAGGAAACTGGTGAAGATTATACTGGAATCTACATCAGATCCCCTTGCTGGCATAGATTTTCTTTTTGGCGCATGGACCTGCACAAATGTGCCAAACTTTTCAAGAGATGCTCTCTTAATAACTGTGGCACATCTCACACCAGTGGGAAATAGATAAAGAATGGCGTGTAATACGTCAGTCTTAATAAATGGCCCCCAATGAATCTACAAAGAGAAACCTTTTCCAAGAGGAGAACAGCATGGTGGCCTAATATTGAGATCCACTGCTCCCTTCTTTGAAATCTACCAGTAGATTGTTATTTAGAATATATTTACCTGCAGCAAATTTATTCCTAAAATTTGTGTGACTATTCCATTAGTCTGAATTAGGTTTGCAGTCTGAGACATGCATGCGCATGCTGAGAAAAAACACTATTCGGACAGAATAGATTTTCAGTCATACATTTTTGCAACAAAACTGCTGTCATATGTTCTAGCCCATAATAGTTGCAAAGTCTTAAAACAATAGCTTTGCTAAATTGTTGCAATAGTTTTATGTTGATCAATTGGTAACATGAAACTCTTGGACCCGAATGCTAAATCTGTTACAGTGCCCCCACCAACCATGTATCATTTATAATACTTAGCGGCAGACTAGACTATATACCCTGGGCTGTTCCTAAAACTTGAACTATTAGTCTGTACTAAATGTTTGGGGGGTGTCCCTGCACAGATAATCATAAGAATAGATTATTACATGGAGAATGCAAGAAGTTACTGAAACATACATGTCAGGAGGGGTTAAAGGCCCTGATCTAAGCAGACAACCAGGCTATTAAGAAATTTAGGATGGGGGAATAAAACTACACCATTGGTTGTATGATTAGGAGACAGGAGCTGCACTGACACGAGGTTAGGCTTGATTCACACCACATCTGTTGTATTCTGTTGCCACATACGCCAGAAAAATCTGCCAATGTATGTAGGAACATGCCCATAGAGTTGAGTGGGCAAGCTTATGCCAAAAAGATGTCCATTTGGCATATCTTTGGCCACAATACATCAGAATCCTGCAGACTAACTCTACTGAAATACAATTTACCTAAAATACAAAAATATGCATTTTTATAGCAGTAAGTGGTAGACATGCATATAAATGTATAGATATACAGTATCATACTACTGTACTATATTTATTAGTTTTAATTACACCATGATACATAATATTATCAAAGGACAGGAATGTTCCTTTAGGCCTCATGCACACGACCGTTGCCTGCCTCCACGTCCGCTCCTCCTTGAAATTTCGCGTCCGTCAAAAAAAACGGATGACGGACCGTTTTTTTTTGACGGATCCGATTTTTATGGCAGATCATTGTAAAAATGCCTATCCTTGTCCGCGACCGTGAAAAAAATAGGACATGCACTATTTTTTTGACGGAATGAAAACACGGATCACGGAAGCGGAAGGAAAACGGTTGACCATCCGCATTTTTTGACGGACCCATTGAAATGAATGGGGAAGCATCCTATCCGTGAAAAAAAACGGAACGGACGCGGAAACAAACAACGGTCGTGTGCATGAGGCCTTAAAGGGGTTGTCTCAGGAGAGACACTGATGGCTTATTGGTATAATGAAGTGGCATTGGGAATAGGAAAGCGATGTGCCCCATTTCTTCTTTCAGCTCTCCTTTCAGATACTGCATATTGCCCCTTATCTGGTAGTCAAAGCCCTAAGACAGCCAAGCAGAGCCATAGGACACAAAAATGTGTCACAGAAATTTCATAGTGCTTCTCACACTTTATTCTAGTGATATGCTTCCAATGCATTTCAGTAACACTTTCTGTACAAACTATGGCCATGATTTATCATACCTTCACTCCAGAATTCTGGCATCAAAAAGTCCCAAAATAGGGCATTTGCGACTTTTCACACTCATTTGCGCATAATTTTGCGACTTTTTGACATGTGTACACCACTCACTCCAGTTTTGTAAAAATGGGCGTGGTTAGCCATGTTAATGAGTTTCACTCCAGATTTATCATTGGGACGTTTTAAAAAAGTCGCAAAAAAGTCCCAATTTCACTCCAGTGAGGACCATGCTTATCTTATGCGACTTTTTAAAAGAACATGCAACTTTTTTGTAAATATGCGCGACTTTTGTAAAGCCGTTTACTGAAGGATGAACTACTGCCATCAAACCACATTTATCACAGTATTAAAGGACCATTAATAAATCTGACTGAGCCAAAAGTGACTTTGGACTTATGTGAAATTGGAGTAGGATGGAAGTGTAATGATAAATTTGGCCCTATATTTCCAAGAGGCATAAATTTATGTATGTAACGAAGAGTTAAAGTAAAGCTATTGCCATGTAGAACATAACACCTCCTTCCCTGATGTACCTTCCGTTTGGCGTTTCTTATTTTGTGTCTTGGGAATATCATCTTTGTGTGATATGCAAATTAGGCAGTAAGGTGCCCTGAGGGGCATTATTTTCTTTCAACGGTGCCCAGGAACGCCCCCATCCAGTATCCAAGCCCGCATTCCAGCAGAGCCCAAGCAGGCCTCTCCTGGGCTGAGACTCCATCAGCGACATTGCCACCGCAAGCACCCTACTTCCCCCGCTCCGTCACTGATGAGAGCTTAACAGAGAAATATTGTGCAGTCGCAGTACCAAAGACTGCCTACGCCTGTGCACTTCATGTCCTGCTGAGGTCATCAGCCTCATATAACTCTGGGCATGCGCCTGGGCAAGATTTCTCAGCGAAGCTGAAGGCAAGTGTGGACGGCGTTACCTCTCGTCAGTGATGTAGGGATGGTGTGGAGGCAACGGCGCTGATGGGGGTGTGAAGTCTCAGCCCAGGAGAGGCGTGCTTGGGCTCTGCTGGAGGGCAGGTCTGGGCACCGTTGATAGAAAATAATGCCCCTCTAGACCTTACTGTCTAATTTGCATTTCATACAAAGATGATTTTCACAAGATAGAAAACAAGAAACACCCAATGGAAGGTACATCAGGGAAGGAGGTATTAGTGATAACTCATGTGACAGATTTCCACCAGAATGCAGAAATCACAATACCAGCACCAACATTATTATACAAGTACAGCACCAGAACCAAGTTCATTACATGAATACAGCACCAGAACCAAGTTCACTATATGAATACAGGACCAGAACCAAGTTTACTATATGAATACAGTACCAGAACCAAGTACATTACATAAAAACAAACCAGAACCAAGTTAATTACATAAATACAGTACCCAAAACTAAGCTCAGTGTAGAGATACAGCAACAGAACCAAGCTTATATGAATACAATTTCAGAACTAAGCTCCTAATATAAATATTGTAATATCAGCATGTGCCCACCGCCATCCCTCTCTCCTGGCTGGACACGGCTCCATCTCCTGCTCCAGCGGCCTGGACCCACAGATCTTCCTCTGCTCCCTTTCAGAAAGTTGGATTGCTGGAGTTGTCTGCTTTTTCTCCCTGGCAGCCCATGGCCTGCTTCTTTCCAAAAAACAGCCACTCCACTCATCCATAGGGTGCATGCATGCTCCTTCTGGTTCCAAAAGGGTAAGCGCACACTCCCCATAATTCGCACCAGCCTAGCCACCTTTAGGTACTTGTGCTCTACACAGATGTCTATGACACCCTGTGGGTCAGCTGTCAATCACACAGAGACTACTCCAGAAGGCAGCGACCTGCTATTTCCCTGCAGCAAAGTCCAGAACCCTGTACAGAAGTTAAAGGGTGAAAACAAGGAAACTGTCATGATAACGATCTTGGGAGTAGCCCTAAGCCAAATCTGTTGGTTGACACAGTGCCATAACAAATATAGCCCCTCAACCAGTTCATAACACAAATACAATATCAGAACCAAGCTCAGTATATGAATACAGTACCAGAACCAGGCATATAATATACAGTAAATATTGTGGGGAGTCGCTCTGGTAGACAGCGGTGCGGGTGCAGTTTAGAGGCAAAACAAGGAGTCCAGATTGTGCAACAAACAGTGTTTTATTCACACTTGCACACAAAATGAAAAACAGTCTCTTGGTGACAGTTCACACACAACGGAAATAACGTAGCCAAACAAAAACAGTCCAACACAGGTTCAGTCACCTGGGAGGTGTAGGTGCAGGTTCACACCACGCTGTCGGCCCAGCCGCAGGAGAATCCAGCTTCAGGTAGCCAGGAACAAAATACCTCCTTGCTGAGCTCTTTCCTCCTGGACAGAGAACTCCCAGCCCTGTTAGCAGCTCCAGGATAATCACACTCCACAGACACAGCTGCTGGCTGCGTTTTATATCCAGCCCAAAACATGGACTGGACCGTGGGGAGCAGCCACCCACCCTACTCTTTAGCTGCTCCCAGTAAGAGCCGGCCCGGATCGGCTTTGCAGCCATGCTATTTAACAAAGTCAAACAGCACTAGCTGCTGCAGACAAAAACCCGGCTCTCACCTCACCGAGGCCAGCAACCTCGGTGACACGTACCTGCCATCACATATGACACCTTGCACCTTACCACATACCCCCCTTTGTTCAACCCTGAGGGGTGAACACACGTGAGGCAGTGGACGCGGGACAGGGCATCTGCGTTGCCCTGCAAGCGGCCTGCCCTGTGTTCCACGGAAAACTTGAAATTTTGAAGAGATAGGAACCACCTGGTGACCCGAGCATTCCTCTCCTTGGCCTGACTCATCCATTTGAGGGGGAATGGTCGGTCACCAGACGGAACCTCCTCCCTAACAGGTAGTAGCGGAGAGATTCGAGTGCCCACTTGATAGCCAGGCACTCCCTCTCCACTATACTATACCTGGACTCGGCGGGACTGAGCTTACGGCTCAGGAAGACAACGGGATGTTCTTCCCCGTTGACCTCCTGCGACAGTACCGCACCGAGGCCTACCTCCGAGGCGCCGGTCTGTACGACAAACTCCTTGTTGAAGTCGGGTGTCACCAAAACCGGGGACCCACACAGGGCCGACTTCAACGCGGAGAAAGCCTCCTCCGCCTTCTCACTCCAGCTAACCCTCCCAGACTTTCGCCCCTTCAACAGGTCTGTCAATGGCGCTGCTATTGTGGCAAAGTGGGGCACAAACCTCATGTAGTAACCTACAATCCCCAGGAACGACTTTACCTGCCTGGTGGTGACCGGTCGGGGCCAGTTACTGAATGGCCTCTACCTTAGTTACCTGAGGTTTGATGACTCCCGCCCAATTACATATCCCAGATATTTTGTCTCCTCTAACCCTATGGAGCACTTCTTTGGGTTAGCGGTCAGTCCGGCTTTCCTCAGGGCATCCACTACCGCCTGCACCTTGGGTAAATGGCTTTCCCAGTCGGTGCTGTGGATGACTACATCATCTAAGTAGGCCGAGGCGCACCGACGATGTGGTCGCAGCACTATGTCCATTAACCTTGGAAAGTGGCGGGCGCCATGCAGGCCAAAGGGTAACACCTTGTAGTGATACAGGCCCTGCGGGGTAACAAATGCGGTTTTTCCTTAGCCGACTCCGTTAAGGGTACCTGCCAGTACCCTTTAGTGAGGTCCAGCACAGAAAAATAACGGGCTTGTCCTAAACTTTCAACCAGCTCGTCTACTCGGGCATGGGATACGCGTCAAACTTGGATACTTCATTTAACTTGCGAAAGTCGTTGCAGAACCGCAACGTCCCATCCGGCTTGGGTATTAGGACTATGGGACTGGCCCACTCACTTTTCGACTCCTCAATGACCTCGAGTTTCAACATTAACTGTACTTCCTCCGCGATGGCCCGCCGCCGAGCCTCGGTACCCGGTATGGTTTTAACCGGATCTTGGCTTGAGGCTCAGTGACGATGTCATGTTGGATGAGAGACGTGCGGCCAGGAGGTCCGAGAACACATCCGTGTTCCGACTGATGAACTCCCTGACTTCCTGAACTTGTTTGGAAGACAGGCTGTCTGCAATTTTACCGTGGTTACTGCTTCACAGGCCTCGAACTGTGGGGCTGGACCCTTTTCACCTAGAAGCCCTGGCCGGGGCTGTGGTCGTCGGCTGTGTCCCTATCTTTCCACGGCTTAAGTAAATTCACGTGGTACACCTGCTCCGGCTTGCGCCGCCTGGCTGGTGTACTTTGTAATTTACTTCCCCTACCTTCTCGATCACCTCATAGGGGCCCTGCCACCTAGCTAGGAATTTGCTGTCAAGGGTGGGTACCAGAACCAAAACCCGATCTCCCGGATTGAAGTCCCGCACCCGAGCCTGACGATTGTACACCCTACTCTGGGCTTGTTGCGCTGCCTCCATATGCTCCCGGACCAAGGGCAACACCCTTTCCATCCGGTCCTGCATTTGGGCGACATACTCAATGACACTTTTGTGGGGGACAGGCTGTTGTTCCCACGCTTCCTTGGCGATATCCAACAGGCCCCGAGGGTGTCTGCCATAAAGCAGTTCGAAGGGCGAGAACCCAGTAGAGGCCTGGGGCACCTCTCGCACTGCGAACATGAGATAGGGCAGAAGCAGATCCCAGTCCTTCCCATCTCTAGACACCACCCTCTTTAACATATTTTTTAGAGTTTGGTTAAACCTCTCCACAAGACCGTCTGTTTGCGGATGGTAAACGGACGTCCGTAACTGCTTTATACGCAACAATTTACACAGTTCCCTCATTACTTTGGACATAAAAGGGGTCCCTTGGTCTGTCAGAACCTCTTTTGGCAGGCCCACACGGGAAAACATCTCCATTAACTCTTTGGCAATGAGCTTAGCTGAGGTATGTCGCAGAGGCACCGCCTCCGGATACCGAGTGGCATAGTCGAGAACTACCAGAATGTGTTGGTGGCCCCTGGCAGACTTTGGTACAGGCCCAATTAAATCCATCGCGATTCGCTCAAACGGTACTTCAATAATTGGCAGAGGTACCAGGGGACTACGGAAATGTGGCTGGGGGCTAGTTATCTGACAGGTCGGACAGGACTTACAATAATTCTCTACCTCCTTGAACACACTGGGCCAATAAAATCGCTGCAGTATGCGGTCCTGAGTTTTCTGCCACCCCAGGTGTCCCCCAAGAACATGTTGGTGGGCAAGCTCCATGACAAGCTTGCGATACGCTGTGGGCACCACCAACTGTTCAACAGGTTCGCCTCGGATTTGGTTCACCCGATACAACATATCCTGCAGAACAATAAACCGTGGGAACATTAATTCAGCCCCTGGTTTCTGGGGTTTCCCATCAATTTCCAGCACATTCTCCCAGGCCCTGGTTAGGGTTTGGTCCCGGTGTTGTGCGGTCCCAAAATTTTCCCCGGAGACATTGAGGTCTGCCAACTCAGGTCCCGGTGGCAAGTCCTCCGTGTCTCCCACCATTACACTCAGTGGGGTTGTCTCCCCCTCTACCGCTGGAGCAGTGGTCACCCCTACCGCCGGCCCTTCAGACTCGGGCTCCCAGGGTTCTGGCCTTCCAGCGGTATCAGGCCACTCTACTAGGGTCACCCCTGTCTCGGGTCCCTCAGATACCTTTATTGCCGGCCACAGCGCCGGAAAACCGGGAAGTCCCTCCCAAGTATTAGTTCGTGTGGGAGTTTAGTAGCGACAGCCACCTCGTGGGTCCACCTACCAGCCGCTGTGGACAAAGTCACTAGTGCAGTGGGATAGTCTTTCAGGTCTCCGTGGATGCACAGGACCCGACTTTACGGCCAGTATACTCCGCAGGCCGTACAAGTGCAGCCCTTACCAGGAGACTAAACTCCCGGAGTCCAGCAGAGCCACCGCCAGAGAGTCTCCCACCTCTACCTGACACAGGTGGTTATGGTCCTGCACCTCACGGGTGCCAGTTGCGCACAGCTTCCGTGCATACAGGAGTGACGACCCCGTAGTTCATATCCATCGGCTCATCCCGATGCGGACAGTCGGCCCTGATGTGGCCTGGCTCCTGACACCTCCAGCATACCACGGGAGGCGGACTCGCAGGGGGTATATTCCGGGCAGGCCGCTCTGTCGCCGGACGTCGGAACTGGGGCAGAGGCCTCCGGGTTTGACTGACCCCTTCCCGCAAGAGTCCCCTGCAGGTTTCTGGTGGCCTCGTAGCGCTCCACCAGGTCGACCATCTCCAGGGCATTGGTGGGCGATACCTGGCCGATCCAGTGCTGGAGGGGATAAGGCAGGGCCCTCCAAAAGATGTCCGCCAACAGTCGATCCAGCATGGCAGTGGGACTTAGTAGATCGGGCTGCAGCCACTTTTGCAGCCTGTGCAGCAGATTGTAGAACTGCGGCCTAGCGGGTTCAGTCGCTTTAAAGTCCCACTGGTGGACTCTTTGGGCGCGGACCAGCACGTTCACGCCCAGTCTGGCTAGGACCTCTCCTTTCACAGTGTCATAATCTGCCGCTTGGACGTCCGACAAGTCGAAAAACACCTGCTGGGGTCCGGAAGCCAGGAACGGAGCGACCACCTCAGCCCACTGGTCACGGGTAACTTTTCCCTCACGGCGACCTTCTCAAAAACCGCCAGGTACGTCTCAACGTCGTCTGCGGGGTCATTTTTGGGATCGCCGCACGGACCGCTTCCGGGCATCTTGGACGTGGTGGGACGCTCCTGCCGCCTGTAACGCCATCACATGTTGTAGCAGTAGTTGGTTGGTCTCCCGCTGCTGCACGTTAGCCTCTATGAGAGCCTTCACAGCAGCCTCCATGTTGCCAGAAACTCCTGCTTGCAGCTTTGCTGGCTTAATATATTCCATACACTTTAGAAAAACAAAACTTCGGCGTTCACGCCAGCCTCACTGCGCATGCCCGCATCCGACACCAAATGTGGGAGTCGCTCTGGTAGACAGCGGTGCGGGTGCAGTTTAGAGGCAAAACAAGGAGTCCAGATTGTGCAACAAACAGTGTTTTATTCACACTTGCACACAAAATGAAAAACAGTCTCTTGGTGACAGTTCACACACAACGGAAATAACGTAGCCAAACAAAAACAGTCCAACACAGGTTCAGTCACCTGGGAGGTGTAGGTGCAGGTTCGCACCACGCTGTCGGCCCAGCCGCAGGAGAATCCAGCTTCAGGTAGCCAGGAACAAAATACCTCCTTGCTGAGCTCTTTCCTCCTGGACAGAGAACTCCCAGCCCTGTTAGCAGCTCCAGGATAATCACACTCCACAGACACAGCTGCTGGCTGCATTTTATATCCAGCCCAAAACATGGACTGGACCGTGGGGAGCAGCCACCCACCCTACTCTTTAGCTGCTCCCAGTAAGAGCCGGCCCGGATCGGCTTTGCAGCCATGCTATTTAACAAAGTCAAACAGCACTAGCTGCTGCAGACAAAAACCCGGCTCTCACCTCACCGAGGCCAGCAACCTCGGTGACACGTACCTGCCATCACATATGACACCTTGCACCTTACCACAATATGTTATCACAACTATGCTCATTATATAAATACAGCACCACAATATATAAATGCAATATCAGAGCCAAGCTCATTCTATAAATACATAACCAGAATCATGCACAGCATGTAAAAACAGTATCAGGAGTAAGCTTACTACATATTAACCAGGCTCATTATAAAAATACAGCACCTGAACCAAGCTCAGTACATACCATACATATAGCATCAGAGTAAAGCTCAGTATATAAATATAGCATCAGAATCAAGCTGATTATATGACTACAGTACCAGAGCCAAGCTTATTATATACATACCGAACCTAAACCAAACTCAGTGTTATAGGTAATATGGATCTCATGCCTGTTTCTCGCTAACTTTGTTTGAGGCATTTCCTGGGAATTTGCTATGGCTTTAAATACCTTTAGTTTTTCTGCCTTGGCTGGATATAGCAAATGTTGTATGCATTTTGTTCAAGAGTATGAAATCCTAGTCCATTGGCTTTATTTGATTGCATTCTGGGATTTATAGTTCCACCTTGTCTCTATTGTAGTTGTATTTGTTATGGGTTCACCTTTCTGTTTCTTGTTTGAGTTTTGATTTTCTTTACTGTCTTGTTGGACTTTGAAGTTTGGGCCTGGGTTCTACTAGGTTTTATTCATCTTACCTACATTTATCACTCTGCACCTGTATGCTTTTGCTGTATGTTGTCTCTTCCATTGCTGGCCTCCATCTATCTCATCAGTTGCCATCCTCACCCAGTTTTTTGTCATCTACCAGTGACTTTATTTGTCTAGATTTGTTGCCTGTCAGTTTGCTTTGTATACCTTTTCTTGGGACCATTCAGTTGTTATGTAATTCTGTTGTACTTAAAGGGGTTGTCCGGGTTCAGAGCTGAACCCGGACATACCCATAATTTCACCCAGACCGCATCCCTAATGTTATCATCGTAGCATCTCATGGTCCGAAGCGCTCTCTTGCCCTGTGCTAGATCGCACAGGGCAAGGGTTCTTTTGTTTACAATAACACGCTGCTGGGCGGAAGCTTCCGCCAGGCAGTGTGTTCGGTGAAGTCACTGGCTCTGATGGGCATGCCTTAGCGCTGCCCTAGCCGTTTTACAGGCTAGGGCAGTGCTAAAAGCCTGCCCATCACTGCTGGTGAAGTCACTGGGCTTCCTGGCAGCCCCATGGTGAGCCCGATTCGTCACCGGAATTCCGGAAAATGCCTCTGCCCTGCGCGATGCCTGGGTGAGAATAGAGGTTTGTCTGGGTTCAGCTCTGAACCTGGACAACCCCTTTAAGTCATGGAGGTATCTGAGTATCAAGAGCCATTAAACAAGATAAAGTAGTCAGCTCACCCATTGCTGCTCTGGACTTGTCATACTCGGAACTTCTAAAGTAAGGTAGAATTCGGTTGCAACAAGCTTCCAGCACCACCTACCGTCCAGTTAAAGACTTCTTTTTATTTCTGTTTTCTCAAAACATTTACATGTATCGCAACATGTCTGAGAGCAGGGCATTAAATCCAGTTTACACATTTCGGCTATTTCGGCTAAGCGCCTTAATCATAACTTGACCAGGTTATGATTAAGCCATTCAGCCGAAACGCACAACGTGTAAACTGGTTTTACTGCAATGCTTATCGGACATGTTGCAATACATGTAAATGTTTTCAGAAGATGGAAATAAAAATACGTTTTTAACTGGATGGAGGCTGGTGCTGGAAGTTTGTTGCTACCAAGAACCATTGATTAGGATTTGGAAAAGGTAGCTGCTATAGTTGAAGTCAAGTTTTTCAGTCTTCTAAAAAACTGTCATCATAGATGTAAATACAGCAAAAGGACCGAACTCGTTATATAAAAACATCACCTCAACCAAGTGCAATACTGAAATACCGTATCAGAACCAAGCCTAGTATCTTAATACAGTATCAGAACCAAGCCTAGTATCTTAATACAGTATCAGAACCAAGCCTAGTATCTAAATACAGTATCAGAACCAAGCCTAGTATCTAAATACAGTATCAGAACCAAGCCTAGTATCTAAATACAGTATCAGAACCAAGCCTAGTATCTAAATACAGTATCAGAACCAAGCCTAGTATCTAAATACAGTATCAGAACCAAGCCTAGTATCTAAATACAGTATCAGAACCAAGCCTAGTATCTAAATACAGTATCAGAACCAAGCCTAGTATCTAAATACAGTATCAGAACCAAGCCTAGTATCTAAATACAGTATCACAACCAAGCCTAGTATCTAAATACAGTATCAGAACCAAGCCTAGTATCTTAATACAGTATCAAAACCAAGCTCAGTATATAAATACAATATCAGAACCAAGCCTAGTATCTAAATACAGTATCAAAACCAAGCTCAGTATATAAATACAATATCAGAACCAAGCTTAGTATCTAAATACAGTATCAGAACTTACTTTAGTATATCAATATACCGCCAAAATGAATTAATGTCATTTTATAAATATAGTACCAGATCCAAACTCATTATATAAATATAGCAATGGAATTAAGATTATAACATAAATATAGCCAGTGCCAAACTCAGTATATTAATGCATCACCAGCAGCTAGGTAAGTACATAAATACAGTACCAAAAGCTCACTGTATAAATACAGCAACAGTAATAAGTTTATCATACTACCAGCACCAATCTTATGACAAAAGTAGAGCACCAGACCCAAGATAATGACATAAATACAGTACCAGCACCAAGCTCAGTACATAAAAGCAGCACCATAACCAGGCTAATTCTATAAATACAGTAGCAGCACCAAGCTCAGTACATAAAAGCAGCACCATAACCAGGCTCATTATATAAATACAGTACCAGCACCAAGCTCAGTACATAAAAGCAGCACCATAACCAGGCTCATTATATAAATACAGTACCAGCACCAAGCTCAGTACATAAAAGCAGCACCATAACTAGGCTCATTATATAAATACAGTACCAGCACAAAGCTTATCATATCAATAGTAGCATAGCATTCTCATGGTTGCAGGACCCCTTTAAACAAACTCATGTCTTTCATATTTTACAGCTGTATGTTTGGGTGAACGAAACATGATGTCATCTTGCCATGTTCTTTTAAACCTGGGGGAGTGGAAGCTATTCACTATAAAACTAATGACAACAAAATTGTGCACTCGAAAGTCCAACTGCAAAAACAAGACAAAGACTATTTTGGAAGAACATCACTGTTTCCAAATGAAATATCTGTACCTGGGTGTTACGAGTGAGGGACGGGGTTATCCCAATCAGTGCTGCCATTGTCATAATGTGTAGAGACATCCCCCAACTGGTAACACCCAGTTACAGATCCAATAAAAAACTTCTAATAGCAAGGAATGGAACACATGAGAATATTCTCCAGAATGGCTGTTACAAGAGGAATGAAAGTAATATAGTAACATAGTTTGTTAGGCCGTAAAAAGACATCCGTCCATCCAGTAGTTACTGAAACAGACATGTCAGGAGAGGTGACAGGTCCATTTTGAAAGAAGGCACTGTAACATGATGGTTTCTATAAATTAGTATTAAACTATCTCATGTCTTTCATATTTTACAGCTGCACTTTTGGCTGAACAGAACAAAGATGTCATCTTGCCATGTTCTTTTAAACCTGGGGAGAATGTAGTAATTCACTGGACAACTAGTGACGTTAAATATGTGCACTCTTATTATACGAAAAAACAACAACTGCAGAGTCAGGACAAAAGCTATTCCGGAAGAACGTCCCTGTTTCTAAGTGAAATAGGTAAAGGAAATGCTTCGCTGCTAATAATGGACTTGAAGAAAAGTGATGAAAACACATATAACTGCTACGTGTCAACAACTGCTGGAAAGACAGAAGATAAAGTAACTTTGCAGGTTTTAGGTAAGAAACATGCCAAAGAAAAAATAAAATGTAAAAAATAAAACTTGACCGGATAAGGTTGTTTACACCATGCTATGCTAAAATAAAGAAAATACCAACATATATTGTAACCCCTTTCTGCCACATCCATAATGAACACACAATAAAATTATTTTGCATGGTAAACATTGTAAGAAAAAAATGTAAAAAAAAATGTAAAAATGGCAGTTTTGCTATTTTGTTCATTTCACTTGCTGAGATGACCACCTCTAGATCGGTCGTTAGTAGAAATTACATCTGAAGTCACTTCGTTCATAACTTCGGATCAATACTGTATGTAGATTAGTCTCCGTACAGTATTAGAATGTATGGGCTTCGATGAACTAAATGTCGAATAACTACGGTAGTTGATTTTTAAAGTGGAAAACTTGAAACAGAACTCGGCTTTGGCTCCAAGGTCCAGTCAGAAACGAAAGCCGAGTTCGGTTTCAAGTCTGTGGGTCTGATAACTGAGACAAGATCTACAATACTTGCTGTCTCTGGGTCTAAAATATAAAGCATCATCTCTGGAAAAGAATCAATGTTCACTCGTCCTGGATGTTTACCTGGCCATTGTTATTCCCCCATATAAACATCTTTGACATTATTTTTAAAGACAGTAGCCACTAAGCCTTTTGCCTCTAAACCACTAAGCTTACTGGGGGAGATTTATCAAAAATGGTACAAAGGTAAACTGGCTTAGTTTCTCATAGCAATCACCAATCAGATGCCACCTTAAATATTTACAGTTCCTTTGGTAAATAAAAGACTTATATAAAAGGTTGCTATGGACAATAAAGCCAGATTTCCTTTACCCCAGTTTTGATAAAGGGCTTAACGCTGGGTTCAGACCTGAGCGTTTCTGAGATGCGCGTTTTCCGCGCATTTTTGTGCGCGTTTTTGGCAATAGTAAACGCGCGTGTGTGATTGACTGCAGTGTTGTCCAATGACCAAATATCTCTGTCTATATGAAGTTTGGCCTTTCCAGCATGTTGCAAATTTTCAGTGTCAAAAACGGGCAAAATACAAGCTTTGCGCGTTCCCATTGAAGTCTATGGGCCAAAACGAGCGACAAACGCCCCAAAAAAAGCTCAAGTACTTGTTTATGCGTCGGGCGTTTTTCAGCGCGTTCGAACGCGCTGTAAAACGCGAAAATGTGAACCAGTCCCATAGGGAAGCATTGGTTTGCATCGGTTATGCGTTTTACAGCGTGTTCGAACGCGCTGTAAAACGCGCAAGTGTGAATTGAGGGTCAGAAAGCTGCTAATAAGTGGTGGATAGGTGGGAGGAGTCAGCAGTTCATATATAAGGCCTCATGCACACTACCATAGGTGTTTTGCGGTCTGCAATCCGCTGATCCGCCAAACACGGAAGCTGTTCCACGTTCCGTTCCGCAATTTGCGGAACGGAAGGCGGCCCATTGTAGAAATGCCTATTCTTGTCCGCAAAATGGACAAGAATAGGACATGCTATATTTTTTTTGCGGGGCCACGGAATAGAGCAAAAGACGCGAACAGCACACGGAGTGCTGTCTGCATCTTTTGCGGCCCCATTGAAGTGAATGGGTCCGCGCCCGAGCCAAAAAATAGGCGGCTTGGACGCGCGGACCCAAAATACGTTTGTGTGCATGAGGCCTTAAGGCAGATTGGTTGGAGCAGTCAGCAGTTCATACATATAAAGGCGGATAGGTTGGAGCAGTCAGCAGTTCATACATATAAAGGCGGATAGGTTGGAGCAGTCAGCAGTTCATACATATAAAGGCGGATAGGTAGGAGGAGTCAGCAGTTCATACATATAAAGGCGGATAGGTTGGAGCAGTCAGCAGTTCATACATATAAAGGCGGATAGGTGGGAGGAGTCAGCAGTTCATACATATGAAGGCAGATAGGTGGGAGGAGTCAGCAGTTCATACATATAAAAACAGATAGGTGGGAGGAGTCAGCAGTTCATACATATAAAGGCGGATAGGTTGGAGCAGTCAGCAGTTCATACATATAAAAACGGATAGGTGGGAGGAGTCAGCAGTTCATACATATAAAGGCAGATAGGTGGGAGGAGTCAGCAGTTCATACATATAAAGGCAGATAGGTGGGAGGAGTCAGCAGTTCATATATTTAAAGACTCAACTACATGCACTCAAAATGCAGAGAACTAAAGTGCTGGGCTGTGAAATCATGAAAACCACAGTAAGAACACCAGTAAGTAATACATGGATGGAATCAGGATTGATGTTTTTTAGTTTGTGTTGATCTCAGATTGGGAAACATTAACCTGGTGAGAAGCATAGCTTGGTTGCTGTCACACAATATTATTTTGTCTCCTTTTTTTTGTTTTTTTGGGAGGTGTAAACAAATTTTTGTTACTCTTTTATAGCATTTTTTAACAAATAGTGGCCCACATTTAGTAATCCTATTGTTTGTTGGGGTAAACTTAGGCAGGGCATAAATGTGGTGCAGGGATAAACAATTTTATCAACTCTATACCAACTATTGGGTGTCTTACTTCAAATGAAATTGTGACTTTGGCAGAAAATGGCACATCTTAGGCCCCTTTTCATGTGAAGGTCTGCCACTTCCTGCTAAGAATACGCCTTTTCAAGCAAGTTGGACTTTAGAAACCCTAGTTGAGCCATAAATTGCACCAAAATTGTGCCAATTTGTGCCCCTTTTAGAAAGATTTTAGGTGCAGACACATTAGTTAAACTGTGCTAGTATGTTTTAGCACATGCATTTTTAATATTTTTTTTTTTTTTTGCTAGCCACATGTATTTCTACTCCAATTTGATGTCTGCAGATTAATGGGAAAAAAGCCATGGTTAAACAAAAATGGTATTTAAAAACACTATAGAAAATGGCGCACACATTGACACTTGCATATTTTCAAGCAGAGCAAAAAAAAGTCTATGGGGCAAAAATGACAGAAAAAGAAGCAAAAAAACACCATACCCAGTGTATACTACAATTTCAAAAACATGACATTGACCCCAAAAAAGCTACGCAATTGAAGAAAAACACCAGTAAAAAAAAGTTTGTACAGCGTTTAATAATTCCAATAGAAGTACGGCTGACAAAACTCACCAAAAATATCTGTAAAAGGCTTTGTGGGAAATTGTGGGGAAATACGAGGGAAATATTTGAAGCTAGTTTTGTTTACCAAATGGCGCACATTTTTTGTTAAATTTGGTCGATCTTTAAGCTTAGCACTTTTGGCTACTGCGGTTTTCTACACCCTACTGGAGTGAGTTTCTGACTTTTTTGCAACTTTTCAAAAAGGCCCATTGATACATATGGAGTGAAACTAATTGACATAACTAACCATACACACTCTCCCACCCAATTTTCAAAACTGGAGTGAGTGGTGTAATCATGCATCATTGTTTGCACATGTGACCTCGAAAAGTCAGTATTTTGCAATTTTTTGAAGACATTATTCTGGATTGCAGAGGTTGATACATTTTTTAGGATGGTGTGAAACTATCTCAAAAATGTTCTGTGACATGTCTCCTTTGTTAAAATATTTTATTCTCCAGGCATGGCAGGCAATAAGGTTTCTGGAGCATCTATTCATATAACCGTGTTCCATTCCTCAGTTATTGCTGCTAGAATTTATTAACGAATTTGCAACTGAGTTTTACGAGTGGTAGACAATGGTGTCTTAGTGCTGCCATTGTCATTACCTCAACTGGTATTTTGCAGATCCAATAAGGGTGCCTTCACACTTGGCAGAAAATTCTGCCAGAAAATCTGCAACAAATTCCAGAAAATGCTCTGGAAAAATCCACACGGATTAGGAATGTTTCCTACTGCAGAATCAGTTTGCCATTCAATTGAACGGAGAGATTCTCATATAGGAAATGTGCCCCATACTTCACACCAAAAAAATCCACAACAAACCTGTGGATTTTCTGGCAGAATATTCCACAATGTGTGAAGGCACCCTAAAAAAACTTCTAGTAGCAGTAACTGAGGAATGGAACGCATAAAAATCTAATGGTTATTACACGGGGGAAGTACGTAGTTACTAAAACAGACATGTCAGGAGAGGTGACAGGTCAATTTTGAGAGAAGTCGTTGTAACACGACAATTTAAGGCCTCATGCACACGACCGTATGTGTTTTGCGGTCCGCAAAAAAAATGGATGACATCCGTATGGCATCTGTTTTTTTTGCGGATCTGTTATTATTGCGGATCCATTGTAATAAGGCCTATCCTTGTCCGCAAACTAGAAAAAAATAGGACATGCTCTATTTTTTTTTGCGGGGCTACGCAACGGACATACTGTTGTGGACAGCACATTGTGTGCTGTCCGCATTTTTTGCGGAACCATTGAAATGAATGGGTCCGCATCCTATCAGCAAAAAAAACGGACAAAGGAAACAAAATACGGTCGTGTGCATGAGCCCTAATACTAATTTATAGTAACTATCTCATGTCTTTCATATTTTACAGCTGCACTTTTGGCTGAACAGAACAAAGATGTCATCTTGCCATGTTCTTTTAAACCCGGGGAGAATGTAGTAATTCACTGGACAACTAGTGACGATAAATATGTGCACTCTTATTATACGGAAAAAAACCAACTGGAGAGTCAGGACAAAAGCTATTCCGGAAGAACGTCCCTGTTTCTAAGTGAAATAAGTAAAGGAAATGCTTCGCTGCTAATAAGGGACTTGAAGAAAAGTGATGAAAACACATATAACTGCTATGTGTCAACAACTGCTGGAAAGACAGAAGATAAAGTAACTTTGCAGGTTATAGGTAAGAAACATTTATCTTCTATATTTAGAAGAAAGAATAAACCTGACCAGTATAGGCAAACTGTGGTGTGAACAGAGCCGTATACACTGTATAAAGAGCAGAGCAAGATTATGATAACTGGCACCCAAGATCCACCTAATATTTTCTTCTTGAGTTCAGTGTACACTGTACAATAATCTTCACTTTTAGGGCTCATGCACACGACCGTATGTATTTTGTGGTCCCCAAACGGATCCGCAAAATATACGGATAACGTCCGTGTGCATTCCGTATTTTGACGAACAGAACAGCTAGCCCCAAATAGAAGAGTACTATCCTTGTCTGTAATGCGGCCAATAATAGGGCATGTTCTACTTTTTGCGGAACGTAAATACGGACAAACGGAAACGTAATGCACACGGAGTAACTTCTGAGGGTTTTTTTTACGGTCCGCAAAAAAAATAAAAAATGAAACTGAAAGAAAATACGTTCGTGTGCATGAGCCCTAAATCCGCATTTACATAGGACGATGCCCAGGCAATTATATGGAGCAAACCAAATGTTCCTGATAATTGCCTGCTCACAGGTGCCATTTGGGCTACCGGCCCATGTGCGTTCCGCAATTTGTGGACTGTAGATAGCTGCCGCTATCATAGAAAATGCCTGATCTTGTCCGTAATTAACATAGTAACATAGTTTATAAGACTGAAAAAAAAGACATTTGTCCATCCAGTTCGACCTGTTATGCTGCAAGTTGATCCAGAGGAAGGAAAAAAAACCTGTGAGGGAGAAGCTAATTTTCCTCACTTTAGGGGGGAAAAATTCCTTCCCGACTCTTATCAAGCAATCAGTAACTTCCTGGATCTACCTATAGCCTGTAATATTATTACGCTCCAGAAATACATTCAGGTCCCTCTTGAACTCTTTTAGTAAACTCACCATCACCACCTCCTCAGGCAGAGAGTTCCATAGTCTTACTGCTCTTACCGTAAAGAATCGTCTTCTATGTTTGTGTACAAACCTTCTTTCCTCCAGACGCAGAGGATGTCCACTCGTCACAGTCACAGTCCTGGAGACAAATAGATGATGGGAGAGATCTCTGTACTGACCCCTGATATATTTATACATAGTTATTAGATCTCCCCTCAGTCGTCTTTTTTCTAAACTGAATAACCCAGACAAGAATAGGACATGCTCTATATTTTTTGCTGGGCCGCTGAACGTAACTACGAAAGCGGACATATGGTTGTGTGAATGAGCCCTTACCAGTATATGCAGCATCTAATCTGTATGGGAATGAGCAATCACTATTGCTCGTCTCTATACAAATTCATTGGAGCTAATTTATTAGTGTTTGCGTTTGTTTTTAGTAGAATGCTGTTTTAGGCAGTCTAAGTTCATTAGTCACATTTACTAGTGAAGACTGGTGGAGGCTTTTACACCTCATTCAACTATTTTGCCGTTTTAGACTAATTCAGGATAGGCCATCACTAGCTGATCGGCAGGGTTCCAACACATCAAACTCCCTAAGATCAGCTGCTCAGGTGTAGCTCTGTTATCAGAAGTCAGCACTGTAACTACTCATCACCATAAACCTTGTAGTGGAGGAAGCTCGTTACTACAGAGTTGCTCCCATTGAAGTCAATTGGAGCAGCGGTGCACTGACAAGCTCTGTCCACTACACAGTTGATGAAGCTGTGTAGTTCCGATGGCAACTTCCGGGAAAGTAACTACCCCTGCTCATTGGCAGTGATGAGGAGTGTCAGACCCTGCTGAAAAACTAGTAATGGCCTATCCTGAGTAAAGGCAGGACAACCACCTTTCATACATTTATAGCAGGTGTCACAGAGAGAGTTCTCCCACTTGAGACCCTCTTCTTGCATGAAAGTAGAGACACTCCTATTCTAGCAGACCCATACTGTTCATGTATTGCATGGATGGCTATTCATTAGAAATCAACTGTATGCTGGAGTTGCTGGAAGTTGTACTCATGTTGAGCTCCATTCTGCTTGCCAAAATACTCCTAGGGCAACTCTAACAACTCCTCACAAATCTCTAGATCTCTCTACACTCAGGGTCATGGTTCCTGAATCACATTACTGGAAAAACCACAGCGCAGTTTGTGAATACAGAGTTGGTCTACACAAGGATTGTTCCCAGTTGTATTATAATATTGTATTGATTTTTCAGATCTTCAACACACAATGGAGTATATATGGGATGGTAATGGTCTGCTGATCCTCACATGCTCTGTTAATACCTCCTATCTGGAGGGCATTACTATAAAGTGGTATGTGAATGGTCAAATGGTTCATGAAGATCAAAGCACTTATAGCTCCTATACTGTCCAAAATGATTCTGTAACTTGCACTGTAGACCACTCCATTGTACAGAGCAGTTGGACAGGCGCCTGGACAAAGAAGGGTAAGATTTGCTTTAAAAATAGCCTACAGCATTATTCTCCATTCTTCTATAATGTCAATTCTTCTTGTTATCACAGAGCCAAGAAAGGCTTGGGCTACATATATCCTCCCGCAGTCATGGCACTTGGCTATTTTATTTTTACAGTTTGTTTTTTTTCTTGATTTTTTTGCATTCAAATTGCATTGAGTTCTGCTTGTTATTTTACGTAACCAGGCAGAATTTGTAAGATATTCCATATCCATAAAAATAAAATAACGGACCTCTTGGTGAGAGATCACTGACTGCTCGACATGCCTCTACGATGCACTCAAAGACATTTCACCCAGTTGACCGACTTTGTGAGGTGGGCACATCATTGGACTGAGGAAAAGAGGATGGTCGCTTTGATGAATTGCTCACCATCTAGGCCGTTCCGACATAGCTATATGACTGGCAACCAGGCACAGCCCAGACAGACCACAAGTAGGGAGGATCATTTGATCCCTCTACAAGCAAGAGCAGCTCCCAGTTTCATTGTCCACCATCCAGACACAGATGGCACCTTAATTACACACTCCTGTGTCTGCCCCAACCATTTCCAGACCCTTTGCAGAAGGAAATTTTGTGTAATGGTGTTCTACCATTGACAGACAGCCACAGTCCTACTGGACTGCTACGGATTGGAATGGTATCATCTTTAGAGACAAATTTAGGTTCTGTTTGGGATCCCACAACGGTTGGGTTTAAGTATGGAGGCCTCGTGGTGAGCACTTCAATCCTGTTTTTGTCTTGAGTGACACACTGCCCCAACTGCTGGTGTAATGATCTGGGAAGCCATTGCAAATGACAGAGTTAGTCACTCGTAGTAATGTGATGGATACACGCAGGTTGTGTCTCATGGCAGGACTTCTAACTGGTATTTTTAAGCAGGATAATGCCTATCTACACACAACAAGTGTTTCCCAGGAATATCTCAGCCTCCACCAGTATATATGCCTTTATTTCCAACAGTATCTCATCTTGTATCCACACTAGAGCCTTCTTTTAATTGTACATTTTTCCCAGTAAATGTCTCCTTTCACTCTAATATTGTAAACACTTAAAAATATCATCATGACATTCACACACAAAGTTTCATTCAATTCCAACTACTTCTTGGTGCTTTATTTTTTTTATCAATGAGTGTAGTTGATGGTAGACAACCAAAGAGGCTCATTAATGTTGACTTATTGGTCACTGTGCAGCCTTCACCTCTTTCTCATATAGCTACTTGAGGGTTGGCCTTATGTCTCACATCCTTTTCATGTCTTCCAGACCAGATGTACCCTATGAGCAGCTTTCTGGCTTATGCTTCGAATAGTAAAGTTTTGAGTCTCCAGGTGCTGTTCAGTGTAATGAAAGCATCTGTTTTGTGGTGTTAGCAGCCCATTTCAACCAGTCATGTAAGTGCGGCCTGGATTAAATGCACAAGGGTTCCTCATTGGGGCAGATTTACTGGCATTTAAATTTCTGTTGGAGTAAAATGCAACCCATTTATTAAGAGGTGTGCACATTTGGCACATCTTGGGCAGTCTTTAGGCCAGAAAGTGAAATCTATGCATGCTGTGTATTTATTCTTTCTTATCTCTGCTTTTGGCTCATCATACCCAGAGATGTTTGGTGCAAGATTACCAGCTTAAAATAAAATAAAATAAAATATTTTGCTATACTACGTCACATAATGTGTCTTATATAAGTCTGTGTGGCCAACCGGTGGTTGAGCCTGTAAAAGATTTTATTAGCCTGTTTCAGTATAGTAGTGAAATTGTTTCATGAGTAATTGTAGATCCTAACCAAATTCAAGTAGAGGTAAAGGTGAGACATATCATGATTCATGAACTTTATTGCCATTTCAAACTGTGCGCCAACTTAAAGGGGTTGTGGCACAAAGTATATTCAACAGTTTCCAAACCAGCACCTGTATCTGAATACTTTTGTAATTGCATGTAATTAAAAAATTTGTATAGCTACTCGTATTCATAGTAACATAATAGCTATTCATAGTAACATAATAACATAGTAACATAATAACATGGTTTATAAGGCTAAAAAAAAGACATTTGTCCATCCAGTTCAGCCTGTTATCCCGCAAGTTGATCCAGAGGAAGGCAAAAAGACCACATGAGGTGGAAGCCAATTTTCCTCACTTTAGGGGAAAAAATTCCTTCCCGACTCCAATCAGGCAATCAGAATAAATAACTCCCTGGATCAACGACCCATCTGTAGTAGCTATAGCCTGAAATATTATTACACTCCAGAAATACATCCAGGCCCCTCTTGAATTCCTTTATTGTACTTACCATTACCACCTCCTCAGGCAGAGAGTTCCATAGTCTTACTGCTCTTACAGTGAAGAATCCTTTTCTATGTTTGTGTACAAACCTTCTTTCCTCCAGACGCAGAGGATGTCCCCTCGTCACAGCCACAGTCCTGGGGATAAATAGATGATGGGACAGATCTCTGTACTGACCCCTGATATATTTATACATAGTTATTAGATCTCCCCTCAGTCGTCTTTTTTTTTTTTAACTCAATAACCCTAATTTTGATAGCCTTTCAGGGTACTGTAGTCCACCCATTCCAGTTATTACTTTAGTTGCCCTCCTCTGTACCCTCTCCAGCTCTGCTATGTCTACCTTGTTCACAAGAGCCCAGAACTGTACACAGTACTCCATGTGTGGTCTGACTAGCGACTTGTAAAGTGGCAGGAATATGCCCCTTTTGATGCAACCCATTATCTTATTGGCCTTGGCAGCAGCTGCCTGACACTGGTTTTTACAGCTTAGTTTGCTGTTTATTAAAATTCCTAGATCCTTTTCCATGTCAGTGTTACCGAGTGTTTTACCATTTAGTATGTACGGGTGACTTGCATTATTCCTTCCCATGTGCATAACTTTACATTTGTCAGTGTTAAACCTCATCTGCCATTTTTCTGCCCAAGCCTCCAATTTATCCAGATCCCTCTGTAGCAGAAAACTGTCCTCTTCAGTGTTAATTACTTTACACAGTTTAGTGTCATCTGCAAAAATAGATATTTTACTGTGCAAGCCTTCTACAAGATCAATAATAAATATATTGAAGAGAATAGGGCCCAATACTGACCCCTGAGGTACCCCACTAGTGACAGTGACCCAATCTGAGTATCTACCGTTAATAACCACCCTCTGTTTTCTGTCACTCAGCCAGTTACTTACCCACATACAGACATTTTCTCCCAGTCCGAGCATCCTCATTTTATATACTAACCTTGTATGAGGTACAGTGACAAATGCTTTGGAGAAGTCCAAATATACGACATACATTGATTCGCCGCTGTCAAGTCTAGGACTTACCTCCTCATAGAAACTGATTAAATTAGTTTGACATGACCGATCCCTCATGAAGCCATGCTGATATGGCGTTATTTGCTTATTTTCATTAAGGTACTACAAGATAGCATCTCTTAGAAACCCTTCAAACAGTTTACCAACAATAGATGTTAAACTTTACCGGCTTATAGTTTCCGAGTTTTTTTTTTTACCCCTTTTTGAATATTGGCACCACATTTGCTATGTGCCAATCCTGTGGAACATTCTCTGTCAGTATAGAGTCTGCAAATATCAGAAATACGGATCTGTCTATTACATTACTTAATGAATAGCCATGTGGACCTCGTGGTTTGTCTATTTTAATCTTTTTAAGACATCTCTGCACTTCTTCCTGGGTCAGACAGGCCACTTTTAATAGGGAGTTTATTTTGACATTATTTTTTAGAACAAAATATTTTATAGCTTTGCTTTCTCCTCATCACTGTCCACAACTCTTCCCTAATCACTCTTTAAGGGGCCAAGACTTTCAGATTTATACTTTTTACCATTTATATAATTGAAGAACAACTTATATCTTCCTGGAGTGTGGGCTTTAGACAGAACTTTACATAAAGGCAAAGAACTCCTTTTCTCCTGTTTTTACTATCCTTTCTAAACAGACTGTAACCCTGTACGTTAACTGCCCAGTCACAGCTATCATCATTTCTCAGTTATTCCCACTAGGTCATAATACTTATTTTCCTTATTTTTTGTCCGTCTCACTGAGCTGGGTAAAAGTGCTCAGTTTAAATATTCAATTGTCACCAGCCATATGTTCTGTTAGAAGCTTTGGCAGTTACAGGGAGAGAGCTGCAGCAGAAAGGACACTCCCCTTGAGCTGCCAAGCTGAAGATAATCTAGCAGAATTGGAGCAGTGAATGTGGAGATCTTTGGACCCATGTGAGGTACAGGGCTGGTTGGTATTGTCATGTACTATATGATGTCTGATTTTCATTTTTTACATCAATCATGGCATAACCCCCTATACGTATTTATTAGTAGACAAAATATTTATATATAAACTTTTGATTAGGGCAGGGGTGGGATTCAAATTTTTAACAGGTTCCCTACTCAAAGGCAGACACTTGGTGTCATGACACATGTTTACATATACATACACCATATATATGCAACACACATACACATAAATACACCATATACATGGTACACATACATAAATACACCATATATACACTGCACACACATACTACCCAACTAAGGGGCTATACTATCAGCGGCGCGCAAAGCAATGAAAGCGAACATCAGCCAGTAACATGGTTCTCTAATTTTAACAACCGGATCTGGAGAATTGGAGTGAACTGGCTGGATCCCATGCCTGGATCAGGGTTTACAGGAGAGGGCAAGTTCTAATTTTGATCACAATGTCTACCAAATTGATACAACCTCATGATACAGCTCAGGCTGCAGGGGTGACATTTGTTCTGGTTATGCTTGAATTGCAATAATATTAATTTTATTTCTATTTCTTAGAACGCATCTTAAGGAAAGATGACAATATTACATGTGGATGCAATTTTTGTAAAGGTGTAAGCACTGATTTCTACTTTAGCTGGTATTTCAGAAAAGGAACAAATGAAGTGCCAATAGCCTCCATGAACAATTCACCACTTGTGACATCTACAGATTATAAGAACAGGGTACACAAAGATGAGAACGAAAATCTGATTTTAACCAATCTTAGAGCAAATGATACTGGGATCTATATCTGTTTAATTAAGACAAAACAGAAGATGAATATTGAGATGATCACGGTCGAAGGTAAGCTGAGTTTCTCTTCTAATAAAGTAGTAGTACTAGTTATTGATTGGTTTCTATAACTTTACTAAAGGACATCCGTCAGCATCTTTGTACCTATGAAACTGGATGACCTGTTACATGTGCGCTTGGCAGCTGAAGACATCCGTGTTGGACCCATATCCATATGTGCCTATATTGCTGAGAAAAATGATAGCCTAATATATGCAAATGAGCCTTAGGAGCAACAGGGGCATAGCTATTACACCTAGAGGCTCTGCACCCTCTACACTTTGATTGACAGTGCAAGGCAGTGAAAACATCATGTCTGGTCTTGTTAACCTCTTGAGGACTCATGACGTACCGCTACGTCATGAGTATTTCCGATCACCACCGCGCGGCGGGCGGTGATCGGAACTGGGTGACTGCTGAAATCAATCAGCAGGCACCCTGGGACAATGCGCGGGGGGGTCCTGTGAGGTCAATTCAGACCTGCGGTTTGCGGCTTTTCCGTGTGATTGGGCGGCGAATGCGGTGGCTATCAGGTCCCTGTGCTGCTGTAATGGGGACCCGATAGCAGGGAAGGCAGCTTGATGCCTTCCTTATGCATCGGGGGTGCCTTCCAGTGAAGAGCCCGTGAGATGCAGCCCCCTGGATCTCACAGACAGGAAGCTGTGTGAGTAATACACACTGTATTACTCATACAGCCAATGCATTCCAATACAGAAGTTTTGGAATGCATTGTAAGGGGGATCAGACCCCCAAAAGTTGAAGTCCGAAAGTGGGACAAAAAATAAAGCCCCCCCCCAAATAATTAAAAGTTTTGAGTAAAAAAAACAAAAACGTCATTTTCACCAAATAAAGTAAAAGAAAATTGGTAAAAAATAGGGGAAAAAAAAGTTGACATATGATGTATCGCCGCGTCCATATCGACCGGCTCTATAAATATATCACATGACCTAACCCCTCAGATGAACACCGTAAAAAAAAAAAAAACTGTGCTAAATAAAACATTTTTTTTGTCACCTTACATCACTAAAAGTGATACAGCAAGCGATCAAAAAGGCGTATGCCCACAAAAATAGTACCAATCTAACCGTCACCTCATCCCACAAAAAATGAGCCCCTACCAAAGACAATGACCCAAAAAATAAAAAAACTGTGGCTCAGAATATGGAGACACTAGAACATCATTTTTTTTGTTTTAAAAAAAGCTGTTATTGTGTAAAACTTAAGTAAGTTAAAAAAAGTATATATATTAGGTATCGCCACATCCATAATAACCTGCTCTCTAAAAATATCACATGACCTTACCCCTCAGGTGAACGCCATATAATAATAAAAATAAAAACGTTGTAACAAAAGCTATTTTTTGTCACATCACAAAAAGTGTAATACCAAGCGATCAAAAAGTTATACGCTGTAACAACTCGGGGTCATTTAGCTCTTCCAGATCGCCGTCTTATCACCTTAGACGGTTGGCACACATCAAGAAGCCGCTCCACCACTGTAGATTCGGGTGCAAACTGGCCACGACCAGCTTTATTGTCACAACAGCAGTACAACAAAATCATAAAAATAAATCCTCGGCCGTCTGGCCACTGACTAAACAGTCTTTCCCTCTCTATCGGGATCTGGGTCTACCACCCAGCTCCCCAAGACACATCACCAGTGCTTACCCCACACACAGGGTTAGAGGGTCCCGGCTCCCACAGGCCTTGACACAGCCTGCTCCTTTCCCAGACTGGGAGCCCTGATTGAGGAGCTCAGCCCAGATTTATCCAAGCCCCTCAGCTGGCTGATAATTATCCCCATTATCAGCCTGACTGCTGCAGACAGTGGGAAAAAATAATTTTCCCAACCTTTCTTGTTCTCACCCAGCTTGCTCTGGGTGAGATATGCCACTTCAATGGCCTTCCTATGGCCTTCTGGCAGCTCCACTGCCACAACGCACCCCAAAATAGTGGCAATCAAACCGTCGTCTTATCCCGCAAAAATCATACCCTACCCAAGATAATCGCCCAAAAACTGAAAAAACTATGGCTCTCAGACTATGGAGACACTAAAACATGATTTTTTTTTGTTTCAAAAATGAAATCATTGTGTAAAGCTTACATAAATAAAAAAAGTATACATATTAGGTATAGCCGTGTCCGTAATAACCTGCTCTATAAAAATACCACATGATCTAACCTTTCAGATGAATGTTGTAAATAACAAAAAATAAAAACGGTGCAAAAACAACTATTTCTTGTTACCTTGCCTCACAAAAAGTGAAACATAGAGCAACCAAAAATCATATGTACCCTAAAATAGTACCAACAAAACTGCCACCTTATCCTATAGTTTCCAAAATGGGGTCACTTTTTGGAGTTTCTACTCTAGGGGTGCATCAGGAGGGCTTCAAATGGGACATGGTATCAAAAACCAGTCCAGTAAACTACAGAATCAGGGCAATAAATATTGAGTTTTGTTTGGCTGTTAACCCTTGCTTTGTTACTGGAAAAAAATAAATTCAAATGGAAAGTCTGCCAAAAAAGTGAAATTTCAAATTTCATCTCCATTTTCCATTAATTCTAGTGGAACACCTAAAGGGTTAACAAAGTTTGTAAAATCAGTTTTGAATACCTTGAGGGGTGTAGTTTCTAAAATGGGGCCATTTATGGGCGGTTTCTATTATGTAAGCCCCACAGAGTGACTTCAGACCTGAACTGGTCCTTAAAATTTGGGTTTTGGAAATTTTCCTAAAAATTTTAAGGTTTGCTTCTAAACTTCTAAGCCTTCTAACGTCCAAAAAAAAGAAATTTTAATTTACAAAATGATCCAAATATAGACATATGGGAAATGTAAAGTAATAAATCTTTTAGGAGGTATCACTATCTATTTTAAAAACAGAGAAATTGAAATTTTGAAAATTGCAAATTTTCAAAATTTTTGGTACATTTGGTATTCTTTTATAAATAAAAATGAAATATTTTGACTCAAATGTACCACTGTCATGAAGTACAATATGTGACGAGAAAACAATCTCAGAGTGGGTTGATTAAGTAAAAGCGTTTTAAAGTTATCACCACATAAAGAGACACATGTCAGATTTACAAAATTAGGCTGTGTTCTGAAGGTGAAAAATGGTTGTGTCCTGAAGAGATTAATGACCAGGAAATTTTCAATTTTTTCGTTTTCATTTTTTACTCCCAACCCTCCCAAAGTCATAATGTTTTAATTTTTTATTCACATAAACCTATGAGGGCTTGTTTTTTGCGGGACAAGATGCACTTTCTAATGGCACCATATACGGTCACAAAAAATGTGGTGGGAAGCAGGAAAAAAATTCCAAATGGGGTGGAATTATAAAAAGAAAAAACACCGTTCCATCATAGTTTTATGGGTTTTTTTTTACACCTTTCCTATGTGGTAAAACTAACCTGTTACTTTTATTCTCCAGGTTGGTATGATTACGGCAATACCACATATGTTTAGCTTTTTCTTTTTCGTCCTCCACGACTGCGTTACAATGAGAGAGACCTTCCTCCAACTAGGCGGGGACAGGAAGAAGAATAAATTTGACCCTCCTTGAGTCCTCTTCAGTGTCTTCCTGTCCCTCCTGGCGGAAGGGGTCTTTCTCACAGCATTTGCTGTGAAGACATTCTATGTGGGCTTATATGTAAGAGCTGCACGGCCACTTTATTCTTTCTGTTGGGCGCAAAAGGCAGAGAATCCACGTGTGGGGCCGGACACTCAAAGAGTCAATCCGGCCCCTCAGCCCCACAGCTATCTGCCATTGGCCTGGACCTGTGGTGATGTCACTGAGCTCATCACATGGTCCATCACCATGGTGATGGATCATGTAATGGACCATGTGATGAGCTCAGTGACATCACCACAGGTCCTTCACCCACAGCTGATGAGAGAACAGGAGACCGGCACCTACGCGATCAATTGGAGGAGGTGAATTAATTTTTATTTATTTTTTAACCCTCAATTGTCCTTTTACTAAGCATTCTGTATTAAAGAATGCTATTATTTTTCTTTATAACCATGTTATAAGGGAAAATAATAAAGATTGGGTCCCCATTCCGATCGTCTCCTAGCAACCATGCGGGAAAATCGCACCGAATCCGCACTTGCTTGCGGATGCTTGCGATTTTCACGCAGCCCCATTCACTTTTATGGGGCCTGCGTTGCGCGAAAAATGCACAATATAGAGCTTGCTGCGATTTTCACGCAACGCACAAGTGATGCGTGAAAATCACCGCTCGTGCACAGCCCCATAGAAATGAAAACTCGCCCATGTGAAAGAAGCCTTAGAGATTGCCAGCATCTGTTGTGATTTAATCTAATCTAAGTTATACTATTGTCTCTTTTAGGCCTCTTTCACACAACCATATGTATTTTGCGGTCCGCAAAAAACTGATCTGCAAAAAATACGGATGATGTCCGTGTGCATTCTGTATTTTGCGGAACAGAACAGCTGGCTCCTAATAGAACAGTACTATCCTTGACCATAATGCGGACAATAATAGGACATGTTCTTTTTTCTTTTGCGGAACGGAAATATAGAAATATGGAAACTAAATGCACACAGAGTACCTTCCGTTTTTTTTTGCAGACCAATTGAAATGAATGATTCCGGATATGGTCCGCAAAAAAAATTGAAAGGACACAGAAAGAAAATACGTTCGTGTGCAAGAGGCCTTACTTTGTTGCATGTATGTTAGAGTGAGAAAGAGAGCTCTTATAAACCCAAACCTGCTCCTAAAACAGGAAATGTACTAGGTGATTGCTAAGATTACAGAATCTGGAAACCCTAAAATCTGCAAAAAATTTACTTAATTTAGCCAAGGACTTGGTGCTGTTTTTTAAAGAGATGTGTGTATTACTGTCTGAAGTATATGTGTCTGAACCGTCATGTTGTAAACGCAGTGTGTAAAACAATATCTTCAGATTCCTGTTGGCTTCCTCTGATTCTGAGGATTTTTCAAAAGAGATAGAATTAGATGATTCTTCTGATTCGACGCAGAGTACCCTTTTTTTCTTTCACAACACTAAGGAATTGGTTAAAGTAGTGACAGCAACAATTAATTTAACTGATGAGAAGGTCGAAGGAACAGTTCATGATGAAATGTTTAGTTGACTGGAACAAAAATCTCCATTCCCTGATTAGGAGGGGATGGAAAGTTCCTGATAGGAAGCTATTTATTCCTAAAACCATCAAACGCATGTTACCCTTTGATAGAGAGGAAAAAGTACTGCTAGATTGTCCAAAGGTAGACGTCTCCTTGTCGAAATTGGTAAAAATAGCCAACGCTCTTCCCTTTTGAAGATATGGGCACACAAAAAAAAGTGTTTAAAAGGGTCCTGGGAATCAGCAATGGTACTTTTTAAACCGAATTTAGCCTCGACGTCTGCGTCCAGTTCCTAAAAAGATGGTTAGTCCCACTTGAATCCTTATTACAGGAGAATTCCCTTTATGATGCGTTGAAGGATTTATTTCTACTCTTGCTAAAAGCAATTGGTTTTTTGTCGGACGCAACAGCCAAATCGGTCTGGGTTGCAGCTAGAGCCTCAGCCCGATCAGTAGCTGCCGGAAGAGCTTTATGGTTAAAATCCTGGTCAGGAGACGGGTCATCTAAACTTCGGTTATGTAGTTTACCCTTTCACGGGATAAAGCTGCAGATTTTTGATAAAGCTGCAGATTATAAAAAATCTTTTCCTGTAGACACCTGGAAAATAAAGCCCTCCTTAAGGAAAATTCCTTCTGTCAGTCCAAAAAAAGCAGAAAGAGGGAAAGGTCCCAAAACGGGGAAAAAATATGGGATTCTTGTTTAGTCCCAAAAATACTGAGACTACTAAACAATGACGCCAGACTGCAATCGGGGGAAGATTGAGGAATTTTATTCATCAACGGGAAGAGATCACAAAAAATCTGTGGGTCCTGAACATAATACAAAAAGGGCTACAGTATAAACTTTCATCTTCCTCCCCCTTTTCCAGTCTTCAAATTACTCCTATACAAAGTTCTACAATTCAACAACAAGTAATCGAAAAAGACATATGAAAGCTACTGCAGAAACAGATTATAGTGCCAGTTCCTCAAAATCCGTGGGAAACTGTGTACTACTTGACAGTGCTTCTAGTAAAGAAGCCAAACTGTTCTCACAGAGTATTAACAAATCTAAAATCGTTAAACAAAGACAAAAAATTCAAGATGGAGTCGATAAGATCCACAATAACTTTCCTTGAAGGGAAAATACTTTATGGCCACTTTAGACCTTCAAGATGCTTGTACCCATATGTCAGTCAGTTTAAAAGTATCTCAGGATAGCTGGACAGTTTCCCGCTTTCAGCTCCAAGCGTTACTCTTCGAGATAACATCTGAACTAATGGTATTCACTAAACTAATGACAGAAGTAGTTTCCCATTGAGAAGGTCGAATATAATTATAGTTCCATACTTGGAGGACCTTCTTATTATTGGTAACTCAAAACAGTTGTTGGAAGACTATGTGTTTCAGACTTGTCAACTTCTGTACAAGTTGGGATGGATTGTCGACTAGGAAAAATCCAATTTGAACCCGAGTCAAAAAATGGTGTTTCTGGCGATACTTTTAGATTCCTAGAGCCAAAAAAGCCTTCTACCATTCCAAAAAATAGAAAAGGTAAAAAAAACTAGTGGAAGTCTTTCGGAATATCTTCAATTGCATGATCAAGGAAAGACATGGCTCTGCTAGGGACCATGTCAGCCTGTATTCCAGCGGTCAAGTGGGCATAGTTTCACTCTAGAGTTTTACAGTAGGCGAGTTTATGGATTGGGACAAAAATCTCCAGTCCTTAGAGAACAAAGTGACCATCTCTCCAGCAGTACCCAAATCCCTTCATTGGTGGATGTCTGTTCCATTGGGAACAGGGGGTCTCCTGTGATAATAACACATGCAATGGGGTTTGGATGCTCATTGTTTGACTCGATATTGCAGAAGCAATGGTCCAGAGCCCAAGCAGAGGAATTTTCAAATTAAAAGAGCTCTCCACTGTCTGGGAAATATTAAAAGCCTTGGCTCCAGAAATAAAAGGCAAAGATGTTCAGATAACAACTGACAATACTACAGTAGTGCTCTATTTAAATCACCAAGGGGGTACCAAGAGTGTAGCTTTACAAAAATAGCAGAGAAGATCTTCTCATGAGTCAATTTCTGCGGTCCATTTAAAAGGGTTTCAAAGCATAGAAGTAGATTTCCTGTGCAGAGTTCATCTGAATTCAGGGGAATTGTCTTTGAGCCAAGGAATAGTTTCAAGTGATCTTAATAGCTCCAGTTTGGCCCAGAACGTCCTGGTTTCTCTTGCGAAAATAAAAGTAAATCCAGGCTCCTTGGATACTACGGTGGAAGAAGGACCTTCTGTGTTAAGGTCCGATCTTACATCCAAGAATAGAGACGTTTCAGCCAGCAGCATGACTACTACGGATCAAGTCTTAGATACTATGGCGGTTAGTAGAAAAATGGCGATCTCTAAAATATATTCTAAGCTCTGGAACAGATATTGTATCTGGTGTAGAGAAAATAATTTTTTTCCCAGGAACTTCTCAATTGAATCAATTCTGGAATTCCTACAGTCAGGATTTAATAAAGGTCTGTGCCCTAGTACACTAACAGTCCATATTTCAGCTTTGAGTGCAGAAATTGATGAAAAGCTAGCTGAATACCCCTGGATAGTCCTTAAAGGGGTTTCTAGACTTAGGCCATTTGTTAGTACAAGTGTTGCCCCTTGGGACCTGAATACTGTATTGATGGCATTAACATGTACTCTGTTTAAACCTTTGTCATACATCTCTTTAAACCGCCACTTTTTTCTAAAAATCTTAGATGATAGGATTATTGTGAAAACCGATTCAACATTTTACCTAAAGTTCCCCCAGAGAAGCTGAAAGCTCACTCTACAAGGGCTGTCTCAGTCTCTTGGGTGGAAAAGGCAGAAGCTTCTATAGATCAAATATGCAAGGCTGCAACATGGTCCAATCCACATATTTTTGTAAAGCATAATAGGGTGGATGTTAGCCATACTAGGAACTAAACTAAAACTTAACTGCTATGTCTCATAGTAATGCTGTTAAGGAGGATGAAAAGGAAAAACTTGATTTTGCTTACTGGAAATTTCCTTTTCTTGAGTCCTCCACGACGGCGCGATAATCCCAACTCCCCTCCCCCCCCCCCCCCAAAATAAGTGAAAATAGCACAATATTAGGAGGGTGTGTGGTATGAATGTGTGATTAGACTTTCTAGGCTGTTGATCCAGGAAGACACTGAGGAGGAGTCAAGGAGAGTCAAATACATTTTTCTTCCTGTCCCCGCCTGGTTGGCGGAAGGTCTATCTCAAAGTAACACCGTCATGGAGGACTCAAGAAAAGGAAATTTCTGGAAAGCAAAATCAAGTTTTCTTGCATTTTAATACTGAAAAAAATATTTATTTTCATCGCCATATTCTGACCCCTCTATTTTTTGGGAGTTATGTGTGGTGTATGACTTTTTGATCACTTTTTTTCCATTTCTCCATTTGGGAAAAATGTTTTTATATTTTAATAGTATGGGCATTTTTGCACCTGGCGATGCCCATGATGTGTATAATGTGATGGAAAAATTAATCAAGCCAGCAAAGGAGACAATATGGACAATCCTAATACATAGTAAGTGCTTTGTATTATCTGTGTCTACATGATAAATACCATTTGCTGGCGAGACATTCCCTTTAATAAAACAGACACAGATGAAAGGGGAAAGTCAAACTTACTGCTTCATAGTTCTTGCATATTTGAGCTGAAATCCCCATAATGTTGTTCATATCTGCTTCAGTTTTCAGAACTCTCCTACTTTGCCCAGTGAAATATAGGCATTTCATATCATTATTAATAAATGTATTTTAAGCCCTTTATTGTACTGTGTGGGCATGGGAGATGGCAGCAAAAACTGCTATCATAAAAAAACACTTGTAGCGGAGAGAAAAGCTCTGCATGCATGTTTTTTTTTTTTTTTTTACATTTTTTTCACTTATATTGTAACCTTAGTGGACTTAAACATGCAATTGTCAGATCACTTCTCCTATAGACTGCAATGAATTACCACTGCAGCCTGTGGGACATTCAATACCTTCCTTCTGAGTCTGACCACAGGCAGGTCTCTATTAGGAAAATATTGCTGTGGTAGCCTCAAACCTTTCTGAGGTTTGAGGCTACAACAAGGAATGAATGGCTCCTCCGTTCAAAGTGCAGGGGAGCAATTCAACCCCTCGCGAGCGCAGCACTCCTTGGGAAAGCCATCCTAGGTGCTGTTATTGCTGATCACAGACATTAATTCCAGGAAACCCACCAGCTATGGTGCCGATAATTTTTAAAGAACAAACTTCTTCCACACATGTATGATGGATGACCTTAAGGGTTTGAAGGATAAGTCATCAATATCTGATCAATAGCGGTCCAATTCACAGCACCCCCAACGATCAGCTGTTTGAAGAGGCCAGATCGCTTCCTGGGCCAGTGACGGTCACGTTCATTGGTCACATGTAAAGACAAAAATCCCTGCACTCCAATGTTTATGTTGCAAATAAAGATATCGTTTATTGTCCTTTACAGAGACATTAGACGGATTTCAGATTTTTTGTTATCTGGATTTTTGTTTAATTCTATTTTATTTTTCTATGAATTGACCTGGACATCCGTTCTGATCATTTGTCATTACTCATTGCTTATATTATACTTACCTGTAGGCAACACTGCTGAAGAAGGTCCACCTGGACAGAGACGTTCGGTGGCTTACTGTGAAAAAAATGATAATAATATCTGGATCAGAAATCCATTTGATGTCTCTGTAAAGGACAAACTATATCTTTATTTGCAACATAAACATTGGAGTACAGCGATTTTTTTATTTACTTGGCATACTGACCTTCTGGTCATTAAATCGCTAGCTCCAACACGTGACTAAGTGTGCAGACCCAAACTTTGTCTATAGTTCATTGGTCACATGGCCTAGTTGCAGCTAGTAGAACTGGCCTGAGTTGCAATACCATGCACAGCCGCTATACAATGAATATCACTGTGCTTGTTTAGCTGTGAAGAGGCTGCAGCATTCACCGGAGCGCCGGAGCTAATCAGCAGGGGTGCCAGGATTCAGACCTCCACCGATCAGATCCTGATAATCTGTCCTGTGGATAGGTCTTCAATACAGGAATTCCGGAAAATCTTAAAATGAAAAAAAAAATTGCACTTATTTTCATCTATAAAGGATTTCTTCCTTTGAATGTCTGGTTAGTTGATCTTTAATGTCAATAGACTCACATTTGACGCCCGGATAAGAGGAGGGAGCGTTGCGGGAAAATGCGCGATTTTTCTGCGCGTGTGCAAACTTTTGTAATGCGTTTTGCACGCGCGTGTGAAAAATCCGCATGTTTGGCACCCAGACCCAAACTTCATCACTGAAGTCTGGTTTCGGGTTGAGTATTCTGTGAATTTTATTATTTTCCCTTATAACATAGTTATAAAGGAAAATAATAGCATTCTCAATAGAGAATGCAAAGTAAAAAGGGCAAGAGAGGGTTAAAAATAATTTAAAAAAATAACTCACCCCCTCCATTTGATCGCGTAGCTGCCGGTTACCGGGCTCCTGTTCTGTCTTCAGCCGGGAAGGGAGTGAAGGACCTTCAGTGACGTCACTGGGTCACATGGTCCAATCACCTGCTTCCATGATGGAAGCAGGTGATTGGACCATGTAACCCAGTGACATAACTGAAGGTCCTTCACCCCCTGCCCAGCTGAATACAGAACACCGGCAGCTACGCGATCAAATAGAGGGGGTGAGTTAGTTTTTTTTATTATTTTTAACCCTCTCTTGCCCTTTTTACCTTGCATTCTCTATTGAGAATGCTATTATTTTCCTTTATAACTATGTTATAAGGGAAAATAATAAAGATCGGGTCCCCATCCCGATCGTCTCCTAGCAACCATGTGGGAAAATCGCACCGCATCCGCACTTGCTTGCGGATGCTTGCGATTTTCCCGCAGCCCCATTTACTTCTATGGGGCCTGCGTTGCGTGAAAAACGCACAATATAGAGCATGCTGCGATTTTCACGCAACGCAAAAGTGATGCGGGAAAATCACGGCTCATGTGCACAGCCCCATAGAAATGAATGGGTCCGGATTCAGTGCGGGTGCAATGCGTTCATCTCACGCATTGCACCCGCACAGAAAACTCGCCCGTGTGAAAGGGGCCTTAGTTTCTCATATCAATATTATAATAAAAATGTACACAGAGATTTTTTTTTTACATAAAAAAATAGGGTAACTACACATTTTACAAAACGTACCATGCTAAGGACTACAACATGTATAAATGTTACTAGTAAGATTGGTCTTTTTAGTCAATGAAGGAAAACTGCCCCTTCAAAGGGTATATTCTTCCCATAGATAAAAAAGATTTGCAGTAACATAATTATGGATTTTTCTGTGTTTATATGTAATACATCCATACAGTTTTATAACCTCTGTCTAAATATTCATATTTTAGTTGCAGGAACACGCCAGAGATGGGCAATCTCCCCAGCAGTTATTCCAGTTGTCATTTTTCTTGTATTACTTATATACGGTATCAGTCGAAACAGAAACCAGACAGATAAAGGGTGAAGGAGCTCGGAATAATCACAAAAAGCCTAACAGCTTTAGAAGATATTGGGGCCGACTCCTGACAGGTATCCCGCAGGAATGTTGGATCCTGTAGGCAGAAGTAACAGCCGAAGAGCCAAATGAAAGAGGTCTGCGCCTATCAAGGATATTTAATTATTTGCACTTGGTTTCCGAAACCCTCATTCGAGACTGCATAAAAAATACTGTTTGTGAACATAAAGAGGTGAGGGGGAATTTCCAATTCAATGACTGTGACAAGATTACCAATGTGAAGCCACAATAGTTAAAGTTGCATTTCTGTATAAATAGAATTTCTACCAAAGAATAGCAGAAGTGATGCAAAAAATGATGATGCGACAGAAAATAAATTTTCTTCAGTTAAATTTCTGTAAGGTTCTAGATCAGCTGAACACCAGCACTATATCCAGGTTTAGGGCTCATGCGCAAGACCTTTGGCTGTTTTGCGGTCTGCAAATTACAGTTCCGCAAAACATAGATATCGGCCTTGTACATTCCACATTTTGCAGAACAAAACGACCGGTCCCTAATAGAAAAGTCCTATCCTTGGCCATAAGGAGGACTAGAATATGACATGTTCTATAATTTTGCGGATGTTACAGAAGTATGGATGCGGCCAGCACATGGTGTGCTGTCCGCATCCTTTGCGGTCCCATTGAAATGAGTGGGTCTGCATCCGACCTTCAAAAGAAGAGGATCGGATGCGGACCCAAACCACGGTTGTGTGCATGAGCTCTTAGGCCTCTTGCACACGACAGTATTTTGCGGACCGTATACTGGCCGTTTTTTCAGTTCGGTATACTGACAGTATACTGAACCATTCACTTCAATGGGACCGCAAAAAATACTGGTGTGTCTCCGTATGCTTTCCGTTTCCGTTTTTCCGTTTCGTTTATATATAGAACATGTCCTATTCTTGTCCGCAAATCACGTTCAGTGGCTCCATTCAAGTCAATGGGTCCGCAAAAAAAACGGAAAGCATACTGAAGTGCATCTGTATGTCTTCCGTATCCGTTCCGTTTTTTGCGGAACCATCTATTGAAAATTTTAAGACCAGACCATTTTTTTCTATGTTATTACTGAATACTGTATATGCCATACGGAAAAACGGAACTGAAACGGAAACACAACGGAAGCAAAAAACGGAAAAACGGATCCGAAAAAAATGGACCGCAAAACACTGAAAAAGCCATACGGTCGTGTGCAAGAGGCCTTAACCTGTTTTTTTTTTCCTTGTTAGAATTGTAAAGCTAGGTTCTCACAGAGCTTTTTAGAGGCAGATATTCCTGATGGTTTTTCAGCCAAAGACAGAAGCGGATTCGCTGAAAAACCTGCAGGAAATCTGCCTTAAAACTAGGGGTCGACCGATTATCGGCCGATATTGATGATTTGCACAGTTATCGGTATCGGCCCCTAACCAGGCCGATATACCGATAACTGTGCTATCACAGAACATTGCCGCGCTGCTCTCAGCGCGGCCATGTTCCCTGAGCAGCACAGGGGAGAAGGAGGCAGTCCCTCCTTCCCCCTGTGCCGCGCTGCCAGTGGAGAGAAGAGGAGGAGGAGGGGCTGAGGGCGCACTGGCCACCAATGAGAGCAGAGGAGGCGGGGCTGAGGGCGCACTGGCCACCAATGAGAGCAGAGGAGGCGGGGCTGAGGGCGCACTGGCCACCAATGATAATAAGGTTTAAGATACTACAAGCACATTGCCCAGACCCTGCCTCTGATAGATAGCTGCGATCCGCGGCAATTAACCCCTCAGGTGCGGCACCTGAGGGGTTAATTGCCGCGGATCGCAGCCATCTATCAGAGGCAGGGTCTGAGCAATGTGCTTGTAATATCTTAAACCTTATTATCATTGGTGGCCAGTGCTTCCTCCCCATCCCCCATCCCTTCAGTATTGATATCATTGGTGGCAGTGGCCACAGGGTCCCCACCTCCTCTCTTCTGATCGGAGCCCCAGCAGTGTAATGCTGGGGCTCCGATCGGTTACCATGGCAGCCAGGATGCTCCTGAAGCCCTGGCTGCCATGGTTCCTGCTGCTGTGTGCCCATAGCACAGGGCAGCAGGGACAGTGTCAGGTCCTATTCACCCTGATAGATCTCTATTAGGGTGAATAGGACAAGGGATGTAAAGAGCCCAGGTTCTACCCCTAAGGGGGAAAATAGTAATAAAATAAAAAGTAAAAAAATGTAAAATAGTAAAAAAACACCAAAATATTAAGTATAAATTAACCCTTTTCCAATTTTACGTATAAAATATATAAACAATAAATAAAAAAACATATCGCCGTGACCAAAAAGTCCAAACTATTAAAATATATTTTTTTTAAAAAGCGTCGGACGCCGTAACAGAAAAAAAAAATCCAAAAATTAAAATGCGCAAAATATCGGTATAAAATATCGGCTATCGGCCTGAAAGTTCACAGAATATCGGTATCGGTATCGGCTCTAAAAAATCAATATCGGTCGACCCCTACTTAAAACCTTCTCCAAAAAACTGTGAAGCTTTTGTTTTAAAGTCATATTACACTTTTCTTGCTTAATTTACCATATCCAATCCAGCTGTTAGCTACCGCTCTTTAGTCCACACATAACTTTTTCCCCAGCATCCACTTTGCTGGTCCTATACAATGCTGCAGATAGTCACATGTGACCCCGGCCTTAAGCTGTGTGTTAGGTCAGCTGTCTGTGTCGGCTATTGCCCTGCTCTCCCCTGTGGGCATGATACCACACTACTCACCATGCTGCCATCTTGTACTCCAGCTTATGTTTGTTTAGGGTGTGTGTGTGTGCCCACTACCGGCCTCTTAAAGGGCCAGTGCATGCATGCCCAAAACCTTCCCCAGCCAATCACTGGGGATCCTTTGTATTTGTGGTGCCCTCACCAGCTGGAGATGCCTGAGCTTTAGGTCTCCTTATGACCAGCAAAGGTTTCTGATAGTCTAGTGCTATTTTGATTTTACATGCATTAATGCTGTGTTTGTTCCTGTTTGTCCTCCAGCTTGTATTGTACCTGCTCTGCCTGTGTGTTCCAGCAGTTCCACTTTTAGCTCTAAACCATCCCTGTTCGTCTCCCTTGTCTGTATTCCTGCCAACTATCCAGTCTGCCTGCCTTGTCTATATCTTCACTATCACCTTGTCTGTGTCTCCCACCATCAATGCTTCGAATGTGCTGTCTGGATCTCAGAAACCTGCATTCAAGTTTTAGTGATTGTTCTGACTATACCTGGAGTTTCCTTGCATCTTTGGGGCCTTTTCTGTATCCTCAGTTTCTGGTGCTTGCACCAAAGCCCCTAACCCCTGTGGGTCAGCTGCCATCTACACTAGACCTATCTAGGAGATAGCAGTCCACTTGCTTCCCTGCAGCAAAGGACAGATCCCTCTACAGGAGTTAGAGTGAATACCAGGAGAGAGCCGGAATAACGTCCAAATAAAGCCCAAAGCCAAAGCGGGTAGTTGGCACAGTGGGTCCACAGCCCATAGCTATACTTTTCATCTGTGTGCCATCCACATTTTTTGGGGATTGCACACTGACCCATTCATTTCTATGGGGCCTATACACACCTGTATTTTTGCGGATCTGTGTCACAATTCCACAAATCATAGAACATGTCCTATTCTAGTTTGTATTGGACAGAATATTTCCATTAATGGGAGTGAGGAAAATGCGGAGTGCACACAGAAGTTGTTCATATTTTGCAGATCCATGGTTTGCAGACCAAACTACGGACACTGCCATATGCATGAGGCCTTAGTCAGATGTTTCTCCTCTGAGTTCAGCAAGGGCGGTTGAAATACAGCTTTGGTATTTGGAAATGTAAATGTCAGAAAAGCTGACAACTTCTCACTTGGATATAAAGGTTTTGTCAATGTTCTCCCTATTGAATCCAGTGGGCTCCTGAAATGAAGAAAGCTCGCTATACTTATGGGCAGAGCTCAGTACTGGCTAAGGCCTCATTCACACATACGTGGACCACGGTCCGTGAAAACCCGTCCTGCTGAGTGCACGGCGTCATTGGTTGCTATAACGCTGTGTGCTTCATGCCGCTGTACAGTAATACACTCGTATGATCTATATGAGTGTATTACTGTACAGCGGCAGCGGCACAAAGCGCATGGCGTCATAGCAACCGATGACACCGTGCACTCAGCAGGACGGGTTTTCACAGACCGTGGTCCACGTATGTATGAATAAGGCATAAAGCTCAAGAAAATAAAAACAAATAGAAAAAACACCCTTCTAGCCTTTCTCCTGCATATGGCTTCTTATATTTTTTTTTATACAAAACCAATTACCGGATTGCCCAAAAATACCTACTTATGGGTGGATATTTGATTCCAAGACTCGGTTCTAAGATGTGTGACTTATTAGTTAAAATAGATTTATTAACAACACTTACAAAATAATATGCAAAATGCAATGATTGAACCAAACGAGAATAAATACATTTTGTAAAATACACATCTTTCATCAAAAAGAAAAAGCAGAACAGCATCTACAAAAGCTTCCATAGACCGACAGATAAATAGACCAATAGGTAATTAGATGACATTAGACAGACTGATAGATAGTCAGATGAGATTAGATAAACCAATAGATAATTAGATAGATATGAGATTAGTTAGACGGAGAAATAATTAGATATGAGATTAGTCTATCTAATATCTAATTATCTATTGCTCTGTCTATGTAATCTCATATCTATCCAATCGTTATTTAGATAGACACATATAAGATTAGTCTGTACAATGAAGTCACATGACCATACTGATGGCTAGTGATTGGTCAGAGAGAATCTTCACTACAATGCTACTAGCTACATTGTTTTGGTAAAAGGTTTATTTTCCCCCGTGGATATGCTATAGTACCTGCTCAGAGTACAGTGGGGCAGAGCCAGTGCCATGAAGTGGGAAGGTGACTACAGATAGATATTCCTTCTGATGCTGGGTCATTGCTTTGCTGGTGCTGCTCTGTGATGATATGAAGACACTTAGGGCCAGACTTATCATTACACTTCCATCTTACTCCAATTTCACATGAGTCCAAAGTCACTTTAGGCTCAGTCAGATTTATTAATGGTCCTTTAATACTGTGATAAACGTGGTTTGACGGCAGCAGTTCATCCTTCAGTAAACGGCTTTACAAAAGTCGCACGTCTTTACAAAAAAGTTGCATGTTCTATTAAAAAGTCGCATAAGATAAGCATAGTCCCCCCTGGAGTGAAATTGGTACTTTTTTGAGACTTTTTTTTATAAAAGTCCCAATGATAAATCTGGAGTGAAACTCATTACCATGACTAACCACGCCCATTTTTACAAAACTGGAGTGAGTGGTGTACACATGTAAAAAAGTAGCAAAATGATGCGCAAATGAGTGTGAAAAGTCGCAAATGCCCTATTTTGGGACTTTTTGATGCCAGAATTCTGGAGTGAAGGTATGATAAATCATGGCCTTAGACCTTTATTGAGCCATAATAAGTCTTCCACAGTACATGAACCCTGTATTGCATAATGAAGGATTTTACATGTAGATTTATAGGTTTATAAACTGTAGATGAACGGTGGGTGAGCTCTGGTAGATTTTCTCTGCGATTGCACTTTTACTCCCTCATCTATTTCCCTATGCATTTTGGGGCATTCAACTGTTTTGCGTTGTATGTTTATATGCAAACTATTTCTTTTTACCGACATGTATGTGATTACCCGTTTTTTACTCACCCAGTGTCTCTGCATTGCTTCATCTATAAAAATAAAGATATGTTTTTTTATTTTGTGGTCCAGCACTATTTTTCTAGAGGTTATGGGTTCTGTTAATTTATTTAAATCCTTCTAGATTTTTATTTTTCATTACCGTCTGTTTATTTATAGTATAAAAAAGTCTGATAATTAATAATCTCCAATGGAAGATTCTGGAATAACTGCAGCGTGCATGTCTCGCGTCATGTTTGACTTTTCTTTCAGCTTTGACTGCAGCAGCGCGTGCTCCACAACACCGATCCTAATGTCCATTTGGACGTTCTCCTGCTTCAGCTTTGTTAAGGCTTGCTTCATCTTCACAAGGGGGGCTGTAAAGAGGAAAATACTGATTATTAAAGCATTTAAAATAATCAAGGCAAAACTTTATGCTGCACTGATCTTGATTTCCTTTCAAACGAAGTAAAAGGCTGCATTCAGATGACTTTCATAGAGATGGGTGTGGGAGCATATATTCACTGGAGGAACAAGACTGGACCATATCACCTGTAATCTTGGAGGGAAGCACTGTTATTACATATGAACCCTATATAGTTCAGCATGGGCCATTATTAAAGAATAAGATGGAGGCTCTTGTGTGTGCGCCTTCTGTATACCTGTTTTATTTGACATGCAATTTGTGGTCTGCCAAAAACAACCACAATAACAAAAATAAATGCAAGGGGACACACTCGTATAAATGAATTAATAAATGGGAATGCAAAACAGTGGTCCTAAATACATCAAGCAAAAACCTCAAACTGAAAGACAGTCAAGAAGACCACAACAACAATGCTCATCCCACAATAGAAAATGAATAAAAAAGAGTTTATTATGACAACACTAACACATGAACACATTAAAAATTGTATACAATGAGACTGAGTGTTGGTATAGAATAAAACCAACACCTAAGCAGGGTCCACTAACGTCCAAGAATAAGGACATCACATATAAAAGCCAGCTACATCAATACATATGAAAGCCATAAACTACCATATAAGAAGATAATGTGGCATAAAGAGCATGAAAAATAAGACCAAATGTGGTCAAAGTAGACAAGCCATAACCTGTAAGAGAGCTGATGAAGTGGACCCAAGCAGTATAAGATACGACGCCCCACGCGTATCGCCAGCACAATCCGGCTTCCTTCCTCAGGAGTGTTGGCGATACGCGCTGGGCGTCGTATCTTTACCAACACTCAGTCTCATTGTATACAATTTTTAATGTGTTCATGTGTTAGTGTTGTCATAATAAACTCTTTTTTATTCATTTTCTATTGTGGAATGTGCATTGTTGTTGTGGTCTTCTTGGCTGTCTTTCAGTTTGAGGTTTTTGCAATTTGTGGTCTGGCAGCCATCTTGATTCCTTCTTCCTCTCAGATATGGTTTTCCTAATGAATACTACATTTCCCATCATGCATGGCTTTTCAGGGGTGGCCAGAGGGGACACACTGCACTGCTCTGTGTCCTCTCTGGCCAGCCATGACAAACTGGTGACACAGAACTGCTGTCCCCTCACACTGCAGCCTTTATGTTCTCCTATGTGATGCGGCTTGAGCCTCTCTGCCCTCTCTCCTGTCATATTTCTCTTCCCTGTCGGCTCGTGCATGTAAGTGTGAAGCTACAATTCATAGAACTACAGTGCCTTGCAAAAGTATTCACCCCCCTTGACTTTTTTCGTGTTTTGTTACATTACAGGCTTAAGTTCAATGTTTTGTTAATATGAATTTTATGTGATGGATCAGAACACAATAGTCTAAGTTGGTGAAGTGAAATGAGAAAAATATATAAATAAAACTATTGTTTAGAAATAGAAAACAGAAAATTGGCATGTGTGTATGTATTCACCCCCTTTGTTCGGAAGCCCATAAAAAGCTCTGGTGCAACCAATTACCTTCAGAAGTCACATAATTAGTGAAATGATGTCCCCCTGTGTGCAATCTAAGTGTCACATGATCTGTCATTACATATACACACCTTTTTTAAAAGGCCCCAGAGGCTGAAACACCTAAGCAAAAGGCATCAGTAACCAAACACTGCCATGAAGACCAAGGAACTCTCCAAACAAGTAAGAGACAATGTTGTTGAGAAGTACAAGTCAGGGTTAGGTTATAAAAAATATCCAAATCTTTGATGATTCCCAGGAGCACCATCAAATCTATCATAACCAAATGGAAAGAACATGGCACAACAGCAAACCTGCCAAGAGACGGCCACCCACCAAAACTCACAGACTGGACAAAAAAGGCATTAATCTGAGAGGCAGCACAGAGACCTAAGGTAACCCTGGAGGAGCTGCAGAGTTCCACAGCAGAGACTGGAGCAGGCTCGGACTGGCCCACAGGGCTACAGGGGAATCCCCCGGTGGGCCGCTGAGCAAGGTGGGCCCCTAGCCCTCCACCCTCTGCACACATGGCACATAACACATTAGATTTACTGCACTAAATACATATATTCAATGTACAGCACCTCAACCAGCCTATGTTTATATAAAAAAATTGTTAGATTATTTATTATATTTGAATGTATCTGTACGGTGGACCCCCAAAATAAATTTTACTGGTGGGCCCTAGGCAGCCCAGTCCGACACTGGACTGGAGTAACTGTATATAGGAGGACAATAAGCCGTACGCTCCATAGAGTTGGTCTTTATGGCAGAGTGGCCAGAAGAAAGCCATTACTTTCAGCTAAAAACAAAAAGACACGTTGTGAGTTTGCGAAAAGGCATGTGGGAGACTCCCAAAATGTATGGAGGAAGGTGCTCTGGTCTGATGAGACTAAAATTGAACTTTTCGGCCATCAAAGAAAACGCTATGTCTGGCGCAAACCCAACACATCACATCACCCAAAGAACACCTTCCCCAAAGTGAAACATAGTGGTGGAAGCATCATGCTGTGGGGAGGTTTTTCAGCAGCCGGGACTGGGAAACTGGTCAGAGTTGAGGGAAAGATGGATGGTGCTAAATACAGGGATATTCTTGAGCAAAACCTGTACCACCCTGTGCGTGATTTGAGGCTAGGACGGAGGTGTCGTGGTGTCCGAGCTTAAGACATGTCCTCCTAGTAGGATGTGTCGAACTAACCTCTCAATTTTATCAGTTTGAGAGTTTAGTATTGCCGCAGAGTGCACCTGCCTTTGCTATGGTTATGTTTTTGATTGTTCTCCACATCCACATTATCGTTATCGTATGAAGGATGGTTATTGTGGTACTTGTAGTCCGTTGCTGGCATCTTCCATTGTATGCATTTTTTGCTGTTGATTGCCCCTAGCAACGGACTACAAGTGCAGGATGTGCTTCCCTATATACATGCACAACTGCATATGGGTTGAGCATATCCTGCTTGTTAAACGCCACACCACGTTTTGTAATAGGACAGAGGTTCACCTTCCAGCGGGACAATGACCCCAAACACACTGCTAAAGCAACACTTGAGTGGTTTAAGGGGAAACATGTAGATGTGTTGGAATGGCCAAGTCCAGGGATGGGCAAACTCAGCCCTCCAGCTGTTGTAAAACTACAATTCCCACCATGTCCTGCTGTAGGCTGATAGCTGGAAGTAGTCATGCATGCTGGGAGTTGTAGTTTTGCAACAGCTGGAGGGCCAAGTTTGCCCATTCCTGGCCTAGTCAAAGCCCAGATCTTGTAGAACAGATTGCACTTTTTAGGCTCCATTTTGAAGTATGCAAATTACATATATTTTTATATACATTTTTAAGATTGGAAACATGCAGATAATTTTTTTTTTTTTTAAACACCATTCACCAAACACGTTTAAAGGGGAGTTTCCAAGATTACTATGGGTTTTAACAGATATGCTCATGAAGTTGCTTACCTCATGTACATCTTCCCCAAGAAATACAAAATTACAGCTATCTTCATAAATTATTATTTTAAAGGATACTGATGCAAACTGGAAAACCCCCTTAAAAGGAGTGTATCTGAATGTTTATTCTCTGACCTGTTAAGAAAGTTACATGATGTAAACTGTAGTGAAGGTAATTTTGTGAGTATTTGTAGGTTATCCCCTCTCTTCTGATTCTCAGCTATTTCATATGACCAACACTCTGATCTCCAACTGACAAAGAACAGGAAGTCAGTTACTTCTCCATTCATTTCTATAATACTGACGTTGAGGCTCCCATAGGAATACAATAGAGAAATAGGTTTCCTCTCCAAACAGCAAATGTTGTGTTATTCGGACAGTGAGACGCGAGGTTATAACTCACAAATACAGTCACTGGTAAAATTACCTTCGTTACAATGTACATCATGTGCCTTTCTAACAGGTCAGACAAAAAATTTTGTGGGAGTGCTTCTTTAAAATAAATATGTACATGGATCATAAACAATGTTTAGTATCTGCTTAGAAACAAAATATTTATATAAATAACTTCTGCATAATTTATTCAATAAAGTTTGTTTTTCAAATGTTTATTTTTAACTCTGTTCCTGCCATTTACAATGTCACAGCAAGAGTTCCACATTTGGTATCTCAGATCCTGGCATTTAAAGGTCTGTCATTTACAGCTGACCTCCTGTACAGGCGATCATGTGGGCACTGCTGTTGCGTGCAGTACGTTATCACACGGTGATATAGAATTATTTATCTGAAAGTGATTCCACACTTAACTCTTACACGCACCACGACATATAGTTATGTTGTGGTGCAGCTTGTAGAGTTCGCACAGGGTCATGCTCTGAGCCCACTCCATGTGCGGCAGTTGTAAAATACACAACTTGCCCTGCAAAAAACAACCCTTCAGGGGAGTTTCCAAGATTACTATGGGTTTTAACAGATATGCTCATGAGGTTGCTTACTGCTTGTACATCTTCCCCCAAGAAATACATAACAAAATTACAGCTACCTTCATAAATTATTATTTTAAAGGATACTGATGCAAACTCTGACCTGTTAGGAAAGTTACATGATGAAAACTGTAGTAAAGGTAATTTTGTGAGTATTTGTAAGTTATCCCCTCCCTTCTGATTCTCAGCGATCATGTGACCAACACTCTGCTCTCCAACTGACAAAGGACAGGAAGTCAGTTACTTCTCCATTTATTTCTATAACCCTTTATATGGCTATGTTAACAGAAAACAAAACAAAAATAAAAAATTATGGCTCTTGGAAGGTGGGGAAGGAAAATGTAAAATGAAACAATAAAATAGGCTGTATCCTGAAAGGGTTAAAGAAGACCTGGCACCTCTTCTGACATGTCTTTTTTTAAATATCTTTTTCTCCATTAAAGGGAATTTGTCACTACTTTTATGCTGCTGGTTCGAATAGCTCCAGTGCATGTCAATAGGTCCCGATATTCATGAGCTCCTGGCTTTCTCCGCCCCCTACCACTGATTGACAGTTTTTCCTAACTGAAATAGCAGCAGAAGGCGGAGAAAGCCAGGAGCTCATGAATATCAGGACTCATGGGTATGTGCTGGAGCTGTTTAATACAGTTAAAGAAAGTGGCCCAGTATTTTCCTAGGGAGATCTGCCAGTATGTCGCCCTTAATAAAACTGGTGGCATTCCCTTTAAGAACATTTTTAATTGGCCTTATCTTAGAACTCTGTGTTGTGGTCTCCCTCTGTTATCCCTCTTAAAAATGTACTGTATGATGATTTATTAGTGTCAACATGTGTAGGGACATTGACAAGGGGAAGGGTAACACCCAGGTGATCTTTTAATCACGTTTCCTGGAGGAATGACAGAGGAGCGACACATGAATTTCAAGAAATGGAATTCGAGCATTGTTAGTGTACGAAGAAATGCAACCAATTACTAATAGAGACTTGCAAGGCATACTGCATTTGGCTGCACAGCAAACATACATAAGAGGTTGGGTGTCCCTTAAATGTACACAGCTATAAAACAATGTAAATTTGGACGCTTCTAAACCCTGCAATTATTGTGTAAATTAAAAACCATCTGTCAGCATGATCAACCCTATGAAACCAGACATACCGTAACTCCTCATATGGTTAATCATGCTGATTAAAAAGCTGCTTTTATTATGTTTTCTACGTTGCCCGATTTTCTAGGAATCACTCTTTTTATAATTATGCAAATTAGATAGAGACACAGCCAGGCGTGAGAAGACAAGGAGGAGATTTATTCAACTGGTATGAAGTAGAACTGGCTTAGAAACAGAAGACGTCATACAAAGCCGCTGGCACCAACGTGTACCACTCTGAACTACACTATATCAGTGCACTGAAGCAGACTATAACACCAAGCAGGTTATGGCAATGTCTGGGAAACGACCCATTTTAGACTTCCTGGAGTTCAGCATAAGAGCAATAGCAAACATGGTTATCAATAAATGACCATCTTACCAGCTGGAAGCCATGGCTAGCCATCATAGGGTATCTTCGAGAAGCCACAGCAAAAATCGGAAGCTGACACCTACATTCTGTCACATATGTGCCAACGGATCCACATGAAGATCAGCCTCCAATGTCATTTAATAGGGCTAAGCCCTGAATCTACATAGATAATGAGCATGCTGAAAACCCCATTCACTTGAATTGGATGTGGAATGCCAGTGGATTTCATGAAGATATAGGCACATAGATCTGTGTACATACCTTTACACGGACAACTAACCTTATATTACAAGTCATGCCTCCATCTCTGACCCCAAGTGGAGCCCTCAGTCGCCCTGCTGAATTATACTAAGGGTGCATTCACACGACCGTAGGCGGTCCATGCCCATATTGTGGACTGCAAACAACCCATTGACTTGAATGGGTCTGCAATTCTCAAGATATGGCGCGGTGCGGAACAGAGGCATAGACCGGAATCCCATGGAAGCTCTTCCGTGGGCTTTTTGGGTCGCTGCCTCTGCACTGCAAAAGAAAAGACATTTCCTATCTTTTGCTTCATAGTGCTGAGCGTGGACCTATGCAAGTCAATGGGTCTGCGCCGCAAGATGGCATTCGAACAGCCAGTTCCTCTGCATTGCGAACTGCAGTTTGGACGGCTTACGTTTGTGTGAATGTACCACAGTGAAATCACAATAACGTGGATGAGATTCAATCACCTTCCTTCCTCCATACTTACCCCCATCTGTAATGCTGCTTCCCTTTTCTTCAATTTCCTGCTTTACCTTCTCTAACTCTTCATTTAGCTGAAAAGAAATAAAGAACTTGAATTAACATTTTTTATTTCAAATATTTCTCCCAGATAATAAATTAAATATTCATTGAGCCAGGGCCATGTGCCACTGAATGTATTACAACAGAGAAAGGGTTCCTCCAACAGGATGTACTGTATAAGGTGCTATATGTGAGTTACTACATACATAGACTTTCATTCAGTTTTTCCCTTCAGCACCAAACCAATTTGGGCGTCAGCGTGGACTATACTCCTAGTGCTTAAAATGTGAGGGGGTGTGCCCCTAAAGGGATTTGGTCCAACTCACCCCTAAATACGAGAAATCTAAAACCACACAAGGGATGGAGGCAGCATTCTAAATATCTTTCAAAATGGGGTTCTCCTTTATTCCAGATGCAATATTTCGGCTCTCATAGCCTCTATGAAGCAAGTTTGATAAAGACTAACAGCCAAAATGCTGCATCTGGAATACAGGAGAACCGCTTTTTGCAAGATACTTGGAGTGCTGCCTCTACCCCTTGTTCTGTATTTTATGTAAAATGGTGAGTGACCACTGCGGCCTAGTGAGGACTACATTGACAGCGTGGAGCAGTAGGAAAACTAAAGGATTAGCGAGGGTTTAGAAAACCCTTTCAATGTAACCGCTACCTGCAGACTCCACTAGAGGGCGCATGGAAATATACTGTGTATCCAGTCACATTATTGAGTTCAATGTAAAAAGAAGTATGCAGGTAGGGCCTAAGCTTTTACTGGAGCAAATTACATGTACACCTCTATTTCTGCGCTTACAAGTACTTGAAATTACAGGCCCAACTTTTGCGGCAGATGGTCAGTCACAACTGCAAGACAACGTGTCCGGTTTTGTCAGGTACAGCATTGTCATGGGTACATTATGTGGATCCAAACCAATAAAAGAAAAGGAAAATGCTGAAATACCATCAGAATTGGTGCAGGGCAGGGTTGTCCTGTAATGCCAATTAATCATAATTCAGCATAAGATAATTTCATGGACTTTTATTATGAACTCGATCTAGAAGGTCTTAAGCTCCTATACTATTATAGGTATCACCACATCACTACCTTTATTAAATAACCAGACTTATTAGAGTTAACATTTGTCAGCTGAAATTTAACAAAATGAGATCTTTGACCATTACTGTTTAATATTTTTGCCCAAAAGATCTTTCTTTCAAAGAAAGATCATTTGTGAATAAAAGATCTTTTTTTTGTTTTTGAACGAAAGTTCCCAGAAAGATGTATGGTCCATCGCCTGCTTTCATTGGGTATGTATGGGCAGTTTATGCAACTGTAACACCCATGTATGGCCACCCACAGCCCCCGTTTCAATTATACGCCGGATACTCCAATATAAATAGCAGTGCTGCAAGGACTACATTGAGCTCTGCATTTACAAGCTGCTGATACACTGTATATACGCATATTTCTTGTGAAGGACACCTATTCCATTTTGTTCCTCACAGTGGGCTCTCCCCCTCCTTCTTTCGCATACTCAATTATTCTCATGCTGAAGTTTGCATTTTGACATTATGGTTAGATCAGAATGTTCTAACCTCAAGGCTGAGTATTTAGTCTTTACTTCTATGAGAACCTTTGTAACAATTTCGCTCCTTTTTGGCCTAAAGCCGTTATGATATGCTGTTGGTATATATACACGCATGTTGGAATTAAACTGAAGGTCATTTTATGGAGAACACACTTCCCTGTGTCTCTGTGATGATTTCTTTCCCGAGCCGCTCGACTTAACCCTTAGGCTACATGCACACGAACGTATTTTGTATCCGTGTCCGTTCCGTTTTTTTTGCGGATAGGATGCAGACCTATTCATTTCAATGGGTCCGCGAAAAATGCTGACAGCACACCGTGTGCTATGCGCATCCTTATGTCCGTTCCGTAGCCGTGCAAAAAAAACATATAGCATGTCCTATTCTTGTCCGTTTAGCGGACAAGCATAGGCATTATTACAATGGATCCGCAAAAAAAAATGCAATTTGCGGACTGCAAAACACATACGGTTGTGTGCATGTAGCCTTAATTTGGCCCCATTAACCATGAGTAGAGCTGATAACACTCCCACATTGGAAAATGACCGGGTTTTTATATGTATATTTTTGTTTGTTGCGTGATATATTTGGAAGCTATCCATCTTAAGAAGGAGCATTTTACGGGGAAGTGGGTGCCAATTAGGGATTTTGCCCCCGTGGGTAATTGTGACTTGTATATATTGATACCTAGCTCCTACTTTGGCGGTATTTTTTTTTTTCTATGGATATGTTGAACACAGGGCTCTAATGCAGTGTGCACGGAGCCGATATACATACGGTAACTTCAAAATAGATATAGATGGAAAAACCATAAAAGTATGAAATCCTTACCTCTGACAGGATTCTTGTCTTTTCTGTCACCTTTTCAGTTACTTGTTGGTGTTGCTCTTTTAACTATGAGGGGAAAAAACAAGCAACTAATTCATTCTATGCAATTCAATACATATTGTAATAAAGTTGCAATTTTGCACAAATTGTGCACTACCTGTTTTTTTGAATACATTACTGAACAGAACAGTATATAATTGCTGGGTAATATATCATGGTATTGACAAGATGTGAGCATACCTATTTGGAGAGGGTGTTGATATTTGGAATATACTATATATGTATAGCCACTGATGTACTCATTTTACATGGCAGCAGTCTGCATACAGAATACATACATTACTGAAATGAGTCTACATACTGTATACTATAATGATGTCAGTCTGTATGCAGGCTATACACACTGCTGAGATCACAGCCAGCTGAGGGGTTAAGGGCTGCTTTAACCCTTCATATCACAAGTGATGTATCTAGAGATTTGAGTCTGTTCTTGTTTGAATGCTGACAATCTAAGCTTTAAAACAAGACCAGGATTTAAGCATTAGCCATTTGCATTTGCTATATGTAGGAAGATATTGGGGCACATTTATTAAGACCGGTAATTTAGACGCCGGTCTTAATAAAGCCCTAAACTGGAGGTGGATCCGCCGAAGTTATGAAGAGGTCCAGGCCCCTCCATAACTTTGGCGCATCAAGCGGCAGTTCTAAATGTAAGACACCTTCCGAGCTGTCTTACATTTAGACTTTTTTCTACGCCTAAAACAGGTGTAGAAAATGGTGAATGAGATGGGTCTGCTGGCCCGTCCCATTTCCCGCCACAATTTTAGACCTGGAGTGAGCAGGCGAAGTCCAAGATAGCGGCGCAACTAACCATTGCACCACTATCTGCGCCTGAAATACACCTATTTTAGGCGTATTTCAGCATAGTAAATGACCCCGATAGTCTTTAGAATTTGGGTCAGTAGTGAAAGTAGCTGAAACCTGCTTTCACTTTCAGTTGCTATCACTCCCAAATCGATTGCTAAAACCTATACCCATATACTATAATGGTATACATGCTATTTACTATAATGATGCCAGTCCAAATGCAGGCTTCTGTCTATAATATTACAGGAAATACATAAACAGGAAACTGAAAAATAAAATGAATAAAACCTATTGTAGTGTAAAATATACACAACTTTCCAAGTATAGCATAACAACCAAGAAGCAGACTGGCACTAAAAGGACTGCTTTGCATATGCTGCAGTCAGTGCTTGGCTCTCTAGTCCCACATACTCCTTAGTGGTGCTCTGTATCTTTAAATAATCCATATACAATGTGTAGTAGAGCATAACACGGCACTCACCCCGGAGTAAAAATCTTCTTGCTTTATTGCTTTCTGCGGGTTACCTAAACATGAACATCTAGGTGACGGCAGTTTCGTGCATACCTGCACTTCGTCTGGCCTTCCCACACAAACTTTGGCACGCCCCTTAAAAGGCTCCTAACGTACCACATTATACAGCACATGATACAAATCATAGCACTAAAAACAAGGATAAAAATGTGCACCCGAGAGACCGGGAATTTCACCCAAACCTTACAGTATTGCGCTCCCTTAGGAGATATTTCAAAAAAACACACTAAGCTCATTCCTGTCATTTAACCCTAGAGGGCCCAACTCCCCGGTTTTAATGATAATTTCTATCTCCTTTTGCAATAGCATTTTTTCTCCTTCTCCTCCTTTTGTTACCTGTTGTAAACAGAATAAACCACAGAACTGCATTTGGCCAATATCGCCTCCATGTTGCTCGCACATGTGGTTGATCAATCTCGGTGCTCCCACCTTAGTTCTAAGTGAGCGAGCATGCTTGCCAAAGCGAACCTGCATTGCCCTGACTGTTTTACCTATATAGTATAAACCACATGTGCATATAATAGCATACACTACATAATTAGTTTTACAGGTAAAAAACTCCTTTAAAAAGAATTCACTATTGTTCAATCTTACATATGATCCCTTTAATAAATTGCTGCAAAAACATTGGCCACAGCGATGATTACCCTCCGGCATCATACGTCTTAGCCAGTTGGATCCCTGTTCAGACTGTCTCTCAAGCCTACCCTTCACTAACAAATTTTGCAGGTTCTTACTGCGTCTAAAACTAACCAGTGGACACTGATTAGCTACCTATTTTAGCTGGGGAACACTTGCTATTATGTGCCAATTCTTCTTTACAGAGGCCTTGATTGCATCCGCCATAGGACTAAACAGGAAAGAAACAGTAAATCTTTTCCCTTTTTCTTTCTTTTAGTTTTTATTAGTTTGTAGTAACATATATTGATCCTGACCCTGAGCCTTTGTATAGGACTCTTGTATGACGTTACGGGGTTATTCTCTCTCTGTAAATCAAATTGTACAGTGCTACTGTTAATCCTTCGGAGTCGTAAGAATTGACCATACGGTAGGGATTGTTTGATGTATGCAGGGTGGTAACTATCATATCTCAATAAGGAGGTAGTAGCTGTGCTTTTCCTAAATTCTCTAGTATGAATCCCTCCTTCTTTTATCTCTAGTTCAACATCTAGGAACTGTAGGATATTACCTCCAAACTGTGATGTAAAAAACATATTACATTTAAGTATGTCATAAACATAATTTCACCCAGGCAGCACCCGTGATGTTGGCATTGGAGCATCTCGTGTTCCGATAAGCTCCCTTGCCCTGCGCTAGTTTACAATAACACACTGCCGGGCGGAAGCTTTTACAGGCTGGGGCAGCGCTAAAGCTTCCTGGCAGCCCCATGGAGAGCCCGGTTCGTCACTAGAACTCCGTAAAATGCCTTTGCCCTGCGCGATTCAGCTCAGTTCATGCTCCGATGCTCAAGTCAGGGGGGCTGCCTGGGTGAAAATGGAAGTATGTCCGGGTTCAGCTCTGAACCCGGACAACCCCTTTAACGATTTCAGTGCCTTTTTCTCACCTTCATTTAGATTAGACCCTGCCATTGGATATATTTGGGCCCGTATATCTTCTATAACCATTTTATTAAAAATATCTAGCGGTGATGCCGGTGAGCCAGGAGACAAGGGGGGATTCACCGTAGATTTTCTACCTCCTAAAAAAGATATTTCCTTATCCTCCCTGTTTGCAACATGTCCAGCAGGTATATCCGTCAATGCACATAACAGTAACCTGTCCTCATGTGAGAAGTGTGTGTTCATACTAAACCATAGCGGGCCTATTTTTACCTTACTTTCCCCTACTGGTGTGTTATTGTAAAAAAATCTAGCGCAGGGCAAGGGAGCTTATCGGAACACGAGATGCTCCAATGCCAACATCACGGGTGCTGCCTGGGTGAAATTATGTTTATGACATACTTAAATGTAATATGTTTTTTACATCACAGTTTGGAGGTAATATCCTACAGTTCCTAGATGTTGAACTAGAGATAAAAGAAGGAGGGATTCATACTAGAGAATTTAGGAAGAGCACAGCTACTACCTCCGTATTGAGATATGATAGTTACCACCCTGCATACATCAAACAATCCCTACCGTATGGTCAATTCTTATGACTCCGAAGGATTAACAGTAGCACTGTACAATTTGATTTACAAGCAGAGAGGATAACCCCGTAACATCATACAGGAGTCCTATACAAAGGCTCGGGGTCAGGATCAATATATGTTACTACAAACTAATAAAAACTAAAAGAAAGAAAAAGGGAAAAGATTTACTGTTTCTTTCCTGTTTAGTCCTATGGCGGATGCAATCAAGGCCTCTGTAAAGAAGAATTGGCACCTAATAGCAAGTGATCCCCAGCTAAAAGAGGTAGCTGATCAGTGTCCACTGGTTAGTTTTAGACACAGTAAGAACCTGCGAGATTTGTTAGTAAAGGGTAGGTTTGATAACTGGCTAAGACGTATGATGCCGGAGGGTAATCATCGCTGTTGCCAGTGTCGTTTTTGCAGCAATTTATTAATAGGATCATATGTAAGATTGGGCAATAGTGAATTCTTTTTAAAGGAGATTTTTTTACCTGTAAGACTAATTATGTAGTGTATGCTATTATATGCACATTTGGTTTATACTATATAGGGAAAACAATCAGGGCGATGCAGGTTCGCCTTGGCGAGCATGCACGCTCACTTAAAAGGAGGAGATAGAGAAAAAATGCTATTGCAGAAGGAGGCAGAAATTATCATTAAAACGGGGGCGTTGGGCCCTCTAGGGTTAAACGACAGGAATGACCTTAGTATGTTTTTAGGAAATATCTCTTAAGGGAGCGGAATACTGTAAGGTTTGGGTGAAATTCCCGGTCTCTCAGGTGCACATTTTTATCCTTGTTTTTAGTGCTATGATTTGTATCATGTGCTGTATAATGTGGTTCATTAGGTGCCTTTAAGGGGCGTGCCACAGTTTGTGTGAGAAGGCCAGGTATGCACGAAACGGCGGTCGCCTAGATGTTCATGTCCATGTTTAGGTGACCTGCAGAAAGCAATAAAGCGAGAAGATTTTTACTCCCGGGTGAGCGCGGTGTTATGCTCTACTACACATTTCCAAGTATAGAAATCACCATAAATATGGGATATCTTCAAATTCTACTAAGGGCCAGGAAAAGACATTTTTAATCAAAATATATTTGACAGCATTACCTCGCTCATTTGGGCTTGGGCAGCCCGATACTCCTGGATCAAGGGATCTAGCTGGCTGTTGATATACTTCTCACGACTGCCCACCTTCTCCAAGGTCTTGCTGACTTCACTGTGGAGCTTGTCCAGATATCCCTGTAAATACAATGCACATAGTTTACCAGACTAAGCATTATTTCATTCCATGAAAGAGCCTGAAGGGAATGCAATATAAAACTAACATTTTCTACAATTCACTTACATACAGTATGAGGAGGAATTGCATAGGAGTAATGCACAGATCAATAGTAACCTACGCCCAGAGGAGGCCCATCTCCATTCAATGTTAACCTGATTCTACACATTACATGTACAAATCATCCGGTCCTGCTGGGTGTCATGTATAAAACCCATTCCAAGGAGCCTAGTAAACAAAGTTATTGCAACCCTACTTTAGGACTAAGACTTTTGTTTCCTACAGAACTTACTATATAGTCGCTGTAGTAAGAGGCACCAAATTTATTAAGAGGCACAGACTCTTCTGGCTTTCAGTGAAGAGGAAACTGAAATCTTCACCACCTAGAATCTGGTGTCAATTCCAGTTACTATGAGCTAGAAACCGGCATAAGTTGTAAGTCTGGCAGGCGCAGTCTCTTTCTAAGGGTCCATTCACACGTACGTTGTGTATTGCGGATCCGCTGGGCCGGCACCCATATAGAAATGCCTATTCTTGTCGTTATTGCGGACAAGAATAGGACATGTTCTATTTTTATTGGGGACGCGCACCGGAAATGCAGATGCGGACAGCACACTGTGTGCTGTCCGCATCTCTTGAGGCCCCATTGAAAATGAATGGGTCCGGATCTGTTCCGCAACGAACAGATTCAGACCCATTCTACGGACGTGTGAATGGACCCTAACAAAGCCAGATCAGGAGGTGTGTCCTTTCTTCCCTATTACAGTTCAAGTGTGTCTTCTTTCTACTATTGCTCTCTACATATCACATCGAAGGGGGCAGGTCTCTCCCTATCACAGCCCAGGGGGTGTCCTTTCTGCTGAAGTCCTCTGTAACTGTCACAGCCTCTAACAGTACATATGACTGGTGGCAGTGAAGGATGGAACTGAGAATATGCAACCTCCTCAGTAGGTGGACATACACATTACTATACAGATTAAACACCAGGGGCTGTGATTATAATAAAGAGAATACCTCACTACTGGAGCATTTTTCTAACAGAAAGTAAATTAATGTTTTTCAGACTGAATTATTTTAAAATACCATTTAATGGTGGCACCCTTTAACCCCCTAACAGTTTTCTCCAAGCTTTTTGAAGTGAATGGGGCTGAGCACGATACCAAGCACAGCCACTGTACAATGTACGGCGCTGTGCTTGATGAGCATGGAGGAAGCTGCGGTGCTCGCAGGAGCGCCGGAACCTTCTCCAACAGCTGATCGGAGGAGGTCCTGGGTGTCGGACCCCCACCGATCACATATTGATGACCTATCCAGAGAAAAGGTCATCAGTATTTCAATCTTAAAAAAGCCTTTTAAAACAACTGTACAGACAGTGGCTGTCAGGAGCCTTCAGCCGACTGCAGCTCCAAGCCAAAGCTTCTCAAGAAAGGAAACCTCACCTTTGTTTCACTTAAGGAGGTTTCCATGCCATCTTTGTGTTGATGCATTTGATCCACATGAGCCCTCCAGTCCTAGGATTAACACATCGGAAATATTTCAGCATGTGATACAGTTCATACCCAGACATTCAGCAAGACGGTATCTACTGATATCAGCTCACCTTATTGTCGGTTCTGACGATCACCTTTAACTGAGGAAGAACCCGCTCCACCTCCAGGTACCACTCTGCTGCATCTGTATTGGATTCCAAAATCTCTCCTGGCTTAGAAGATTCATTCTGAAGAAAGGGAATATTTCTTATCATTTCTAAAGCACTGCATGCTATGCAATTCTATTTTAAGATTATCTGCAATGAAGCTTAAAAATCCTATGATCAAGCTAATCAAATAACGGAGCTTTAGAAGGAGCGGGCCAGTATGGACGACCTCTCATAATCAGCTGTTATCCCCGGGGAAGCACAAGGAGCAGCTCCTTTTCTTCTAAAGCAATGCTGTAGGAGGAATTGATGACATGAAGGCATTAATAGATTTTTCCGTTTTGCCTTTATACCTTTGAAATGTAAAGAACAAAGGTCCGTTTAACCATATTGATTTTGGAACAAGAAGTTGAAACATTGGGGCAGATTCACTAAGCCTGTAGATGGTGGCTCAGGTATAAATCTGGTGCAGGGACAGACGCTTTTGTCTAGCTCAGGGATGGGCAAACTCCGTCCCTCCAGCTGTTGTAAAACTACAACTCCCACCATGACCTGCGGTAGGCTTATAGCTGTAAGCAGTCTTTGCATGCTGGGAGTTGTAGTTTTGCAACAGCTGGAGAGCCGCAATTTGCCCGTCCCTGGCTCTATCCCAACCATTGTTGGTTTACTTTGAGACAGAATTTTATGCCAATTTTATGCCAATTTTACGCAAAGCCTTACATATACGTCACACCCTTTCAGGTGAAGACGCAACCTTTTTTTTCTAATTCCACATTTTAGAGGGAGTCGCAAATAGTTGTAAAAACCATAATTATTTTTCATTGGTATTTCAGAATGAAACGACATTTAAAGCAAAATAGAATTGCATCTTAAATAGAATCTTAAAACCCATACAAATAATTGCAGTAAAGGGAATCAGTGACCAGCGACCTACCTATCCTACTGTTTGCATAGACACATAGCTGTGGTTCACCTGATTAAAACACTATTATTTTTGTTGATTTCAGGCTCTGTTCTCGAGTTGATACTATGTGTTAATATGCAAATTAGTCATTCAGTGCAATGAGGGTGTCACCGTTGCTCTTGTTGCACCCAAGCCCCAATCATTTCTATGGCCAACCCCTCCCTCGGTGCCTGGCCCTGCCAATCAAAGCAGCGAGGAAGGGGCTGACCGCAGAAAGGAGTGAAGGTTGGGTGCAAAAAGAGCAAAGGTGACGCCCTCATTGCACCACATGCCTAATCTGCATATTAAGGAAAAGTATCAAAACTCCAGAACGAAGCCTTGGATCAAGCAAAGAAAATCTGCGTTTTAATCAGGTGAATTACAGCTATGTATCTATGTAAACAGTTTGATAGCGTGGATGTTGGTGACAGATTTCCTTTAAAACTGCAAAAAAACAATGGCAATGTGAAACAGCAGCATGAAAAAAAGTTTCTAACATGACAGCTGTGGTAAGGTGCAAGGTGTCATATGTGATGGCAGGTACGTGTCACCGAGGTTGCTGGCCTCGGTGAGGTGAGAGCCGGGTTTTTGTCTGCAGCAGCTAGTGCTGTTTGACTTTGTTAAATAGCATGGCTGCAAAGCCGATCCGGGCCGGCTCTTACTGGGAGCAGCTAAAGAGTAGGGTGGGTGGCTGCTCCCCACGGTCCAGTCCATGTTTTGGGCTGGATATAAAACGCAGCCAGCAGCTGTGTCTGGGAAGTGTGATTATCCTGGAGCTGCTAACAGGGCTGGGAGTTCTCTGTCCAGGAGGAAAGAGCTCAGCAAGGAGGTATTTTGTTCCTGGCTACCTGAAGCTGGATTCTCCTGCGGCTGGGCCGACAGCGTGGTGCGAACCTGCACCTACACCTCCCAGGTGACTGAACCTGTGTTGGACTGTTTTTGTTTGGCTACGTTATTTCCGTTGTGTGTGAACTGTCACCAAGAGACTGTTTTTCATTTTGTGTGCAAGTGTGAATAAAACACTGTTTGTTGCACAATCTGGACTCCTTGTTTTGCCTCTAAACTGCACCCGCACCGCTGTCTACCAGAGCGACTCCCCACATTTGGTGTCGGATGCGGGCATGCGCAGTGAGGCTGGCGTGAACGCCCGAAGTTTTGTTTTTCTAAAGTGTATGGAATATATTAAGCCAGCAAAGCTGCAAGCAGGAGTTTCTGGCAACATGGAGGCTGCTGTGAAGGCTCTCATAGAGGCTAACGTGCAGCAGCGGGAGACCAACCAACTACTGCTACAACATGTGATGGCGTTACAGGCGGCAGGAGCGTCCCACCACGTCCAAGATGCCCGGAAGCGGTCCGTGCGGCGATCCCAAAAATGACCCCCGCAGACGGCGTTGAGGCGTACCTGGCGGTTTTGAGAAGGTCGCCGTGAGGGAAAAGTTACCCCGTGACCAGTGGGCTGAGGTGGTCGCTCCGTTCCTGGCTTCCGGACCCCAGCAGGTGTTTTTCGACTTGTCGGATGACCAAGCGGCAGATTATGACACTGTGAAAGGAGAGGTCCTAGCCAGACTGGGCGTGAAGCGTGCTGGTCCGCGCCCAAAGAGTCCACCAGTGGGACTTTAAAACGACTGAACCCGCTAGGCCGCAGTTCTACGATCTGCTGCACAGGCTGCAAAAGTGGCTGCAGCCCGATCTACTAAGTCCCACTGCCATGCTGGATCGACTGTTGGCGGACATCTTTTGGAGGGCCCTGCCTTATCCCCTCCAGCACTGGATCGGCCAGGTATCGCCCACCAATGCCCTGGAGATGGTCGACCTGGTGGAGCGCTACGAGGCCACCAGAAGCCTGCAGGGGACTCTTGCGGGGAAGGGGTCAGTCAAACCCGGAGGCCTCTGCCCCAGTTCCGGCGTCCGGCGACAGAGCGGCCTGCCCGGAATATACCCCCTGCGAGTCCGCCTCCCGTGGTATGCTGGAGGTGTCAGGAGCCAGGCCACATCAGGGCCGACTGTCCGCATCGGGATGAGCCGATGGATATGAACTACGGGGGTCGTCACTCCCTGTATGCACGGAAGCTGTGCGCAACTGGCACCCGTGAGGTGCAGGACCATAACCACCTGTGTCAGGTAGAGGTGGGAGACTCTCTGGCGGTGGCTCTGCTGGACTCCGGGAGTTTAGTCTCCCTGGTAAGGGCTGCACTTATGCGGCCTGCGGAGTATACTGGCCGTAAAGTCGGGGTCCTGTGCATCCACGGAGACCTGAAAGACTATCCCACTGCACTAGTGACTTTGTCCACAGCGGCTGGTAGGTGGACCCACGAGGTGGCTGTCGCTACTAAACTCCCACACGAACTAATACTTGGGAGGGACTTCCCGGTTTTCCGGCGCTGTGGCCGGCAATAAAGGTATCTGAGGGACCCGAGACAGGGGTGACCCTAGTAGAGTGGCCTGATACCGCTGGAAGGCCAGAACCCTGGGAGCCCGAGTCTGAAGGGCCGGCGGTAGGGGTGACCACTGCTCCAGCGGTAGAGGGAGACAACCCCACTGAGTGTAATGGTGGGAGACACGGAGGACTTGCCACCGGGACCTGAGTTGGCAGACCTCAATGTCTCCGGGGAAAATTTTGGGACCGCACAACACCGGGACCAAACCCTAACCAGGGCCTGGGAGAATGTGCTGGAAATTGATGGGAAACCCCAGAAACCAGGGGCTGAATTAATGTTCCCACGGTTTATTGTTCTGCAGGATATGTTGTATCGGGTGAACCAAATCCGAGGCGAACCTGTTGAACAGTTGGTGGTGCCCACAGCGTATCGCAAGCTTGTCATGGAGCTTGCCCACCAACATGTTCTTGGGGACACCTGGGGTGGCAGAAAACCCAGGACCGCATACTGCAGCGATTTTATTGGCCCAGTGTGTTCAAGGAGGTAGAGAATTATTGTAAGTCCTGTCCGACCTGTCAGATAACTAGCCCCCAGCCACATTTCCGTAGTCCCCTGGTACCTCTGCCAATTATTGAAGTACCGTTTGAGCGAATCGCGATGGATTTAGTGGGCCTGTACCAAAGTCTGCCAGGGGCCACCAACACATTCTGGTAGTTCTCGACTATGCCACTCGGTATCCGGAGGCGGTGCCTCTGCGACATACCTCAGCTAAGCTCATTGCCAAAGAGTTAATGGAGATGTTTTCCCGTGTGGGCCTGCCAAAGAGGTTCTGACAGACCAAGGGACCCCTTTTATGTCCAAAGTAATGAGGGAACTGTGTAAATTGTTGCGTATAAAGCAGTTACGGACGTCCGTTTACCATCCGCAAACAGACGGTCTTGTGGAGAGGTTTAACCAAACTCTAAAAAATATGTTAAAGAGGGTGGTGTCTAGAGATGGGAAGGACTGGGATCTGCTTCTGCCCTATCTCATGTTCGCAGTGCGAGAGGTGCCCCAGGCCTCTACTGGGTTCTCGCCCTTCGAACTGCTTTATAGCAGACACCCTCGGGGCCTGTTGGATATCGCCAAGGAAGCGTGGGAACAACAGCCTGTCCCCCACAAAAGTGTCATTGAGTATGTCGCCCAAATGCAGGACCGGATGGAAAGGGTGTTGCCCTTGGTCCGGGAGCATATGGAGGCAGCGCAACAAGCCCAGAGTAGGGTGTACAATCGTCAGGCTCGGAGTGCGGGACTTCAATCCGGGAGATCGGGTTTTGGTTCTGGTACCCACCCTTGACAGCAAATTCCTAGCTAGGTGGCAGGGCCCCTATGAGGTGATCGAGAAGGTAGGGAAGTAAATTACAAAGTACACCAGCCAGGGCGGCGCAAGCCGGAGCAGGTGTACCACGTGAATTTACTTAAGCCGTGGAAAGATAGGGACACAGCCGACGACCACAGCCCCGGCCAGGGCTTCTAGGTGAAAGGGTCCAGCCCCACAGTTCGAGGCCTGTGAAGCAGTAACCACGGTAAAAATTGCAGACAGCCTGTCTTCCAAACAAGTTCAGGAAGTCAGGGAGTTCATCAGTCGGAACACGGATGTGTTCTCGGACCTCCCTGGCCGCACGTCTCTCATCCAACATGACATCGTCACTGAGCCTCAGGCCAAGATCCGGTTAAAACCATACCGGGTACCCGAGGCTCGGCGACGGGCCATCGCGGAGGAAGTACAGTTAATGTTGAAGCTCGAGGTCATTGAGGAGTCGAAAAGTGAGTGGGCCAGTCCCATAGTCCTAATACCCAAGCCGGATGGGACGTTGCGGTTCTGCAACGACTTTCGCATAAGTTAAATGAAGTATCCAAGTTTGGCGCGTATCCCATGCCCGAGTAGGCGAGCTGGTTGAAAGTTTAGGACAAGCCCGTTATTTTTCTGTGCTGGACCTCACTAAAGGGTACTGGCAGGTACCCTTAGCGAGTCGGCTAAGGAAAAACCGCATTTGTTACCCCGCGGGGCCTGTATCACTACAAGGTGTTACCCTTTGGCCTGCATGGCGCCCCGCCACTTTCCAAGGTTAATGGACATAGTGCTGCGACCACATCGTCGGTGCGCCTCGGCCTACTTGGATGATGTAGTCATCCACAGCACCGACTGGGAAAGCCATTTACCCAAGGTGCAGGCGGTAGTGGATGCCCTGAGGAAAGCCGGACTGACCGCTAACCCAAAGAAGTGCTCCATAGGGTTAGAGGAGACAAAATATCTGGGATATGTAATTGGGCGGGGAGTCATCAAACCTCAGGTAACTAAGGTAGAGGCCATTCGTAACTGGCCCCGACCGGTCACCACCAGGCAGGTAAAGTCGTTCCTGGGGATTGTAGGTTACTACATGAGGTTTGTGCCCCACTTTGCCACAATAGCAGCGCCATTGACAGACCTGTTGAAGGGGCGAAAGTCTGGGAGGGTTAGCTGGAGTGAGAAGGCGGAGGAGGCTTTCTCCGCGTTGAAGTCGGCCCTGTGTGGGTCCCGGTTTTGGTGACACCCGACTTCAACAAGGAGTTTGTCGTACAGACCGGCGCCTCGGAGGTAGGCCTCGGTGCGGTACTGTCGCAGGAGGTCAACGGGGAAGAACATCCCGTTGTCTTCCTGAGCCGTAAGCTCAGTCCCGCCCGAGTCCAGGTATAGTATAGTGGAGAGGGAGTGCCTGGCTATCAAGTGGGCACTCGAATCTCTCCGCTACTACCTGTTAGGGAGGAGGTTCCGTCTGGTGACCGACCATTCCCCCTCAAATGGATGAGTCAGGCCAAGGAGAGGAATGCTCGGGTCACCAGGTGGTTCCTATCTCTTCAAAATTTCAAGTTTTCCGTGGAACACAGGGCAGGCCGCTTGCAGGGCAACGCAGATGCCCTGTCCCGCGTCCACTGCCTCACGTGTGTTCACCCCTCAGGGTTGAACAAAGGGGGTATGTGGTAAGGTGCAAGGTGTCATATGTGATGGCAGGTACGTGTCACCGAGGTTGCTGGCCTCGGTGAGGTGAGAGCCGGGTTTTTGTCTGCAGCAGCTAGTGCTGTTTGACTTTGTTAAATAGCATGGCTGCAAAGCCGATCCGAGCCGGCTCTTACTGGGAGCAGCTAAAGAGTAGGGTGGGTGGCTGCTCCCCACGGTCCAGTCCATGTTTTGGGCTGGATATAAACGCAGCCAGCAGCTGTGTCTGGGAAGTGTGATTATCCTGGAGCTGCTAACAGGGCTGGGAGTTCTCTGTCCAGGAGGAAAGAGCTCAGCAAGGAGGTATTTTGTTCCTGGCTACCTGAAGCTGGATTCTCCTGCGGCTGGGCCGACAGCGTGGTGCGAACCTGCACCTACACCTCCCAGGTGACTGAACCTGTATTGGACTGTTTTTGTTTGGCTACGTTATTTCCGTTGTGTGTGAACTGTCACCAAGAGACTGTTTTTCATTTTGTGTGCAAGTGTGAATAAAACACTGTTTGTTGCACAATCTGGACTCCTTGTTTTGCCTCTAAACTGCACCCGCACCGCTGTCTACCAGAGCGACTCCCCACACAGCCCTTTACGATTTGTCCCACATTGCTCTGGCTGAGGTCAGGATCCAGAAGTTGTGATCATCTTAAAACATACATGAAAATATAATATTTCCATCTCCAGAGCGTCCAGCTACGAGTCTTGGCTTTAGCCATGAGGAGGGCTCAGGAACGGAGACACCTCCAGACCTAGATGGTACACGTCCTTACAGGGCATTGGAAAATGACTTGTCAGGGAGACCATTTATGCTTCATACATTACATAAAGGTACTTACCAATTTGCTAGTTTGCGCCTTAAGAACATTTAAATCTATGAACTGTTCTTCATCATTATCTGAATCTTCTTCCTAGTAAACAGTTACAGAGTATTAGTTATTGCCACAAAGTCCATGGTGCGCCAAGGAAAAGTACTAATTATGGGCAAACTGTGGAATGGGGTAATGTATACCCCCGCACGCAGAGAAGTCAGTGTACACATGTCATCCATTGAAATTGCTGTACCGATCAAGCGCATAGACATTCACCAAATCACATCTGGGATAGTATGTTCTTTTTTGAATGCAAACCAGCAGAAATTATTGTACCATGAAATCCCCATATAATAAAGCCTTACCGTATAACTAATATACGGTAATCCAATAATCCACATCCAGTAATGGTGGACTGGGAGTCTAATTGAATGTGTGCTGCATGTATATAGTAAAAAGAGAGTATAGAGTATATATAATAAACTCACAGCAACTTCATCTTCGATCTTATTCAATGTTAGCTCTGCGTCGTCTTCCGCCACAACCTCTTCTTCCAGTTCCTCTGATGGGTAGGTTGGTCTGAAACAGTATGAAATTAAGTAACGGCTTCAACAATTAGTTTTAGAATCATTGGTTATTACTTCAGCACATTAACAAAAAGCGGCACAAATGTCCACGCTGGCATAGCGGCTGTGACTGACCCCCCGTGCTCCTTGCCAACAGCTATAGCTGGAGAAAACTCAGACCCCACCATCAAAATGTGGGCACCGTAGAGATTATCAGCTGTATTATTCTGTAGAAGGTGCCTTACAAAGCCGAATGATTTCCTAGCGGCATCCATATGGGGGCCTTTTTGTGCAAGAAAAACAGTGACAGATGTGCAGAAATACATCAGAACTGCATCCCTTACGTCAGGTATCCTCAAACTGTGGCCCTCCAGCTGTTGCAAAACTACAACTCCCAGCATGCCCGAACAGCCTACAGGTATCAGCCTACAGCTGGGCATTGTGGGATTTGTAGTTTTACAACAGCTGGAGGGCCGCAGATTGAGGATGCCTGCCTTACGTTCTCAAACTCACTGGGGGGTCCCAGAGGATAGACTACCATGGATCCCAGTGATACGCCATCATTTTAGAGCAGGCATCCTCAAACTGTGGCCCTCCAGCTGTTGTAAAACTACAACTCCCACCATGCCCTGCTGTAGGCTGATACCTATAGGCTGTTCGGGCATGCTGGGAGTTGTAGTTTTGCAACAGCTTAGAGGGCCGCAGTTTGAGGATGCCTGCTTTAGAGGATGGAATACCCCTTTATCTACCAATGCACTTCTAGCAGAGTCACTTGTAAAGGGCGATAATCACACTATATCAGGGAGTTGCTAATAATGCAATGTCGGCATATAATAAGGAAAGTGACTCTACAGGAGAACTAACATTAAAGGGTAACTTACCTCTTCCATGTAAAATCTATATGTTTTAAGGCTCTCTCTGCCAAGAAGTCAAGGACATAGCAGACTTGTTCTCCATAGCCTGCCTTCAGTTTAGAGGGGGGGAAATCTGCGGTACCACCCTGAACAAAACAATATATAGCATCGTGACAACAACATGCCGATTCTCACACAACAGTAAATCCTCATAAAAAGAGGCCTTAAAATGGGTTATCCAGGATTTTAATATTGATGATCTATCCTCAGCACAGGTCATCAATATCATACCGGCGGGGGGTCCATCTCACAGCATTCCCCTGATCTGCTCTGTGAAGAGGCTGAGCCCCATTTAAAGGGAACCTGTCACCGGGATTTTGGGTATAGAGCTGGGGACATGGGCTGCTAGATGGCCGCTAGCACATCCGCAATATCCAGTCCCCATAGCTCTGTGTGCTTTTATTGGGTAAAAAAAAAACGATTTGATACATATGCAAATGAACCCGAGATGAGTCCTGTCCCTGAGATGAGTCCAGGGACAGGACTCATCTCAGGTTCATTTGCATATGTATCAAATCGTTTTTTTTACACAATAAAAGCACATAGAGCTATGGGGACTGGGTACTGCGGATGTGCTAGCGGCCATCTAGCAACCCATGTCCTCAACTCTGTAAACAAAATCCCGGTGACAGGTTCCCTTTAAGGGAATTAGGCTGACCTTAGATACTGAGCACAGCCGCTACATGAGACCGTGGCGCTCCGGTGAGTGAGGTGACTTCCTCAAACAGCTGATCAGCGGGGGGGACCCGCCAATCTCACATTGATGACCAATTCTGAGGAAAATCTCAGAGAATCCCTTTAACCTCTTAACAGTCAGGTTAAAATTGGAAAAACCTTCCCAAAAATGTCCCTTTTTATTGTAGGTTTTTAATATGTGTCTGCAGTAAATCTTGTAGGCGCACAACTCAGGGGACACTATTGCATTTTTAACCCTGTGATAAAAAATTTGAAGAAAGAATGAAAAAGTAATTTTTTTTTGCAGGGTTAGTTGTAAGTTTTTTAGGAACCATTTTGTGGTATATATAGTGTGTTAAATAACTTTATTTAAAATTATTTTATTTTTAGGGGGAAAGAATAAAAACAGCAATTTTCACATTATTTTGTTGAATTTATTTACAACGTTAACTGTGTGGTAAAAATAAAAATTTTATTATGTGGGTCCGTACAGTGATGATTATGTTAGATTTCTATATATTTGTACTATTTTCCTTTTCTCCTGCAGCCTGTGAACTCTGCAGCTGCTCTCTCTCTCCTCCACACTGACAGTGGGTGGGGGGGGGGGGCTGCTTTAGCTGCTCATATCTCTGGTTTGGTACCAGCTAGCGATATGGGCTGTAAATTGTTTGAAAGCTTTCAGACAATGCCAGAATGACAGAAGTATCTTCAGTACATGTGAAGATATCAATGTTATAAATCGGGATGTAGTAAATACTGCTGAAAGTAAAAGTAAAAGCAGGGTTAACCCGCGATTATTCCTGGATTTCTAACAGTGATATCTCTTCTGTTGCTTGGACTAATGCTGTCATTTTGGCCTGGAATGCTTTCAAACAAGACCAGTTCCATGCTTCTAGCTGCTACCACTCAGGAGATATTAGCAGCTAAATTATCCCTCCCCCCTCCACTTTCTGCCTTAACAGTTAAGTACTTTTCCCAAAGCCAGAGCTGAGCTTGGGCAGAACAGTTAGGTGGTTAAACAAACCTATCATCATGAAAACCCAAGGCAATCTGCAGGCAGCATGCTATTATGCAGACGGAGCTGAGCATATTTATATATAGTTTATAGGAAAAGATTCAGTAATTTATTAACTTAAATCCCAGGTCTTTCGATGATTAGGAGTCCAGTGGGCGGTCCTACTCAGTGATTGATAGAGATCTCTATATGTAAAGTCATACAGGGTAGGTTGTCAATCACTGATAAGACAAGCCACTTGATTCCTAAGCCCAGGAAAAGCAGAGATGTAAACGTATAAATGACAAGTTTTACTTTCCCCACAGAACTATATATCAACCTGCTCGGCTCCTCCTGCCGCTCTACAACATGCTGCCTGCAGATTAGATATAGTGTTCACCGTTTCAAGTTAATTTTAAGCATGCACTTACAAATGAACGCAGCTCTGTAAGAATTTTGGAAATTATGACATTTGGGTCATCGTATTCTTGGGGCTGTTCAAAATCACGTCCAGATTTATTTATAAGCCATGCAGCAAGAGTACTGAACATGTAGAACTGTTCACCAGGGTTGGTCGGTATTGCAAAATATAGCCTGTTAAGAAAATAATAAAAAGTGTGTTATATACATATAATAGTCCAAAAACACACCTCAACAGCACACAGATAATAAAGGACAAAACAAATGTATGGCAGGGAGACCTTTATAGGGAATACCAGAGATGTTTAGGACCCTTCAAGTGCCTAAGGGTCACACACAGGCACAGAGAAGTTCTTCCCGTGAGTGCAGGGGTGCCTCTGCTATACTTAGATTTGAGCAGCTGTGTTTTGGGGGTCATCTGTCCCTGTAAATGTTACATTCTGTATTATAGTCCAGGACTGCAAACACAATTTTTCAGATTTCACTGAAATCTCCCAGTATTCCCTGCCTGGCTCAATGTATGTGCAGAACGTGTTATGCTGACTTGAATTCAAGGATATACAGTCTTTACACCAGGCATCCTCAAACTGCGGCCCTCCAGCTGTTGCAAAACTACAACTCGCAGCATGCCCAAACAGCCTACAGCAGGGCATTGTGGGAGTTGCAGTTTTACAACAGCTGGAGGGCCGCAGTTTGAGGATGCCTGCTTTACACCAAGTGCTGCACAATAACCGAAAGTGGGAAAGACTAACCGTCCCACCGCAATATAGGCGTTTAGCTAAGATGTAAGCAAAATGTCTACAAGCTTGTCTACTATTTCCATTGTCAAGCAGCAGAATTGTGAACACTGCTCTGGATTATAATATTCAACATTTAAAGGTAGGGGTGGGACGATATGGCGATATAGACGATATGCGATATGAATTTGTGCCACGATATCGATTTCGTCTATATCGCCATATCGCGGTAGAACATGGTATGCGTCGCTCTCGGCGCATACCATGTTCTCCTGAGCCGGCAAAGTGGAGAAGGAGGGAGTCCCTCCCTCCCCACTGAGAGCCACCAATGAAAGAGGAGGAGGGGAGGGACTGTGGCCACTGCCACCAATGAGAGTGGGGCAGTGCAGAACGTCACAGGAAAGGAGAAGGAACGCCCAGGGAGAGAAGCTGATGTCTCCTCCCTGGTGTTCCCAACATGTGACGGGGCCAGAGCGGGTGAACGGAGCCCGCACAGATATAATAGTAAGTGCTGGCTCCCTATGTGATGCCACCTAATAAAAGGTCCTATAGGCCTGTATGTGCAAGCCATATCCCATACCTGAGGGGTTAATTGCGGTGGATCGCAGACTGCAGTCACAGAGGCCCAGTATGGTATATGGCCAGCACATGCAGGCTATGTTTCTATTCACTCATTGGTGGCACAGTGGGCCCCCCCGATCATTGGTGGCAGTGGCAGTTGTGATCGGAGCCCCAGCAGTGTAATGCTGGGGCTCCGATCGGTTACCATGGCAGCCAGGACACTACTGATGTCCTGGCTGCTATGGTCAGCTCCCTGCTGCTGTGTGCACAGAGCACAGGGGAGCAGGGTCAGTGTCAAGTCCTATTTACCCTGACAGAGATCTATCAGGGTGAATAGGACAAGGGTTCTAGCCCCTAAAGAGGCTAAATAGTTATTAAATAAAAAGTTGAAGGAAAAAAGTTTAACAACCCTCCCTTCAATATAGAAAATATATATTGCGATATATATCGCATATCGCACATGCTTCATATTATATCGCAATATAAATTTTAGGCCATATCGCCCACCCCTATTTAAAGGGGTATTCCCATGTTGGACACTGATGGCATTTCCCATTAATGTCAGATAGGCGTGGGTCCCACCTCTGAGACCTGCTCCTATCTCCAGAACGCGGCCAATGAAGTGAAGGGAGAGCAGCCGTTCATGTGCGCCCACCCTCCGTTCACTGCTATGGGAACTCTGAACATAGTCGAGCAGTGGCTCGGCTATTTCTGGCAGTCCCATAGTGGTGAATGGAGAGGTGGCCATGCTTGTGCAACTTGCTCTCCCTTCACTGCTAAGGGGTTTCCGAAATGATGAAGTGGAGAAGTGGCCATGAGTACATTCAACTATCTTCTTTGTAGTTTATGGGAGTAGTGAAAGGCTTGCTTGTTTCTCCAACTCCATTACAACACACGGCTGATATCTTAATTCATGACAGCAAGAGTAGTGAGGAGAGCTGAGCCAGCTCTTCAGCTAACTGCTCTGCAGTAACCTGTCCAGATGTGTTATTACGCCATAAGAACGGGTTTTGTGTGCCATGAGTGCAGTGGCCATTTTATTACACCTGATTATTGAGCTAACTGCTCTGCAGTAACCTGTCCAGATGTGTTATTACGCCATAAGAACGGGTTTTGTGTGCCATAAGTGCAGTGGCCATTTTATTACACCTGATTATTGAGCTAACTGCTCTGCAGTAACCTGTCCAGATGTGTTATTACGCCATAAGAACGGGTTTTGTGTGCCATAAGTGCAGTGGCCATTTTATTACACCTGATTATTGAGCTAACTGCTCTGCAGTAACCTGTCCAGATGTGTTATTACGCCATAAGAACGGGTTTTTTGTGCCATAAGTGCAGTGGCCATTTTATTACACCTGATTATTGAGCTAACTGCTCTGCAGTAACCTGTCCAGATGTGTTATTACGCCATAAGAACGGGTTTTGTGTGCCATGAGTACAGTGGCCATTTTATTACACCTGATTATTGCTCCCTAGAGAAAAAAAACCATTATAAATAAAAAAAGGCTATTAGGAATTGTGTTTATGATAAAAGTAATATTTAGGTGTTTTTAGTAATTTTATTGATTTGTCTCAGGTGGTAATACCCCTTTAAGTTTTTTTGCAGTCCTTGGGAATGCTTCAGTTTGACAATGCGGCCCTCAGACAAGAAAAGGATCTGCATTCCTGCTCGAATGGATGTATGGAGTAAGGACTAGTAACATGGGCAGTAATCAGGAAGGAACGGTTTCTTCCCGATCATTGCCCACTAGGTTAGCTGCATTGATAAGCAGCCATGACCAGAGCAGGAGTACAGGAGTGAATAACTGTTACTGCGACTGTTTGTCCCCATACTGTTTTTAATGCTTGTGAGTAGCACATCCCTGTTCACACTGGACGATATGCTGGTGACAAGCGATGATTTTATGTGCTGCATAAATGATGGATCACCCAACAAACTCGGCAGTGTATTATGGCTTCTTTCACGCTTGCGTTTAACTTTTCCGATATTGAGATTCGGCAGAGGATCTCAATACTGGAGAAAAACGCTTCTGTTTTGTCCCCATTCATTTTCAATGGGGACAAAACTGAACAGAACGGAATGCTCCAAAATGTATTCCGTTCCATTTGGTTGCTTTACCATACTCCGCATGCTGCGGTTTTCTGTCCGTCATGGGATGCGGAGCAAAACGGATCCATCATGACCCATAATGCATGTCAATGGTCTATTGTGTCCGAGAAAACCGATCTGTTCCCCAATGACTTTCAATGGAGTTCATGACGGATCCAGATGGTTGTATTATCAGTAACGGAAGCGTTTTTGCTGATCCCTGCCGGTGAAGTGTGAAAGTAGCCTTAGATGGGCCAATTATCTGGACCAGGCATCTATACAAACATTCATTCCTGATAATCTGCCCATATAAATAGTCCTAAGGGTCCATTCACACGTCCGCAATTCTGTTCCGCATTTGCGGACCCATTAATTTCAATGGGGACAGACGATGTCCCGGCCGGGTCCGCAATTGCGGATCCGCACTTCCAGGTCCGCAATCGCGTTCCCGAAAAAAATAGAACATGTCCTATTCTTGTCCTCAATTGCGGACAAGAAAAGGCATTTCCTATGAGAGTGCCGGCGATGTGCGGAACACACATCGCCGATGTCCGTGTTTTGTGGATCCGCGGATCCGCAAAACACACACGGACGTGTGAATGGACCCTTAGTGGTAGTAAAAGACGCTAGTATGCTGATGTCAGTAACTAGACACCAGTAGAGTCTAGTGGATGGAGTGAGCAGGCACTGCTGGTAATGTCACCATCTTCTCACTCCATTCTAAAGTGGCAACCAAAAGAGAAGCCGAGTGAGATCTCAGACTAGGTAAGTAATCACCCGATAGGAGACCCAGAATTGCTGTCCATTAAAGGGATTCTTTCACCCCCAAACCCCAATTTTCACTACTTACATCATTATTTGGTAAATAGTGCCCCCATTATATAGCCACTTACCCCATAATTTTTAAACTTACAGATGATGAGAAAACGAAGTTTATAATACCTGTCAATCAATAGTGAAGGAGCCCAGGGGCGGCGTCATACCGGCCGGAGCCCAGGCCGCGCGCTCATCTAACTTTTCTACCGCGCCCCCTTTCACCCAGGCGGCCCGCCCATTGTGATGCGCTCGGCCTCGTCCAGAACTGGCCAAATCCCGCGCCAGCGCCGTGGATCGGGCAGTCCGCGCCTGCGCACTGGATTCCCGATTACTGGCGCAAGCATCGGGCTACCCTGTGCGCAGGCGCGGGGCCCGTACTGCGATGGGAGGGAGGCAGGCAGGGTGACAGCCAGCTCCAGCGCCCACGACTCTTCCTGAGGCTCCGATCCTGCGCTGGTACACTATCGCAGTACGGGCCCCGCGCCTGCGCACAGGGTAGCCCGATGCTTGCGCCAGTAATCGGGAATCCAGTGCACAAAGAGATGACTGGTCAATATGTCTACACTCCACCTACCGAGATATTGGCCGCATATTGTGCCTTCTCAGCAAATCCTCTTCAAAATCAAGTAGTTTCAGTTTCTCTAGTAAGTCCTCCATGAGGACAAACACCTGGAAGACGGCTCCAGGGCCACGCTCCTCCTCTTCCATTCTCCTCCCGTCTTCGGTCATTTCAATCAATGGCCTTTTACTTGAAGGAATTGAAAAAAACTGTATAACCGCGTCTTTCTCTGGAAGATAAAAAAGTTATTTTGCGATCATTTCCATTTACTTTGCAATCTGCGGCTCCAAGCTCTCCTACAGATGTAGCCACGGTCAATATGACTGCGGGCACACCAGAATGGTCGCATTAATGTCACTTGTTGTATTACTGTAATGTAATTGTGCCGCCTTAAGCATGTCAAGATAACATCGGCCATGCCCAAGGATGAGGAAGTAGACCGTGGGTTCTTATACATTGTATGAACCCAGGGCACCACTTGTGGCCATGATCTCAGAAGTCAGAAAGCTTCTGCTTTTTTTCTCAGATTTTTGCTTTAGGATATTTAGGGCTTGAGTCATGTCGCTCAACTTGTCTCGTAGAAGTCAGAAGAAATGTGTGATTTAAGGGGTTATCCAGGTTATAAGAAAAGTCCTCTGGTGCCCCCACTTGGTGCAGCGAATGAGAAATCTGGACTGTTACAGACTGGACTGTATCGTCTTCCAGGTTCTGTTTTGGATCCCACAATGGTGAGGTACAAGTATGGAGGCTTTGTGCTGAGCGCTCTAATCCTGCCTTCGCTGTGGAGATTGCTGGCGTGATGACCAGGGGAGCCATGACAGTCGGTCAGCCCATAGAAGTGACACGACGGACACTAACAGCTCAGTGACATGTGCAGGATGTCCGGCTACCATGAGTTGCCTCTCTTGGCAGGGCTTCCAAATGGAATTTTTCAGCAGGTTAATGCTCCCCCACATTCAGCATGGGGTTTTCCACACAGATTACGCTTCCTTGGAATGCCCAGTCGCCCGATTTATCAGCATTTATGGGACCAGCTGGAACCTCAGCTTCAGCAACCTATGAGTGTGCAGGATCTACAGGCCCAGCTGTAAAAGCTGTGGGCAAATGTGCCGCAGGATACTCTACAGAACCAGTATTCCCCAATGCCTAACTGTATCTCATCTTGTATCCAGGCCAGAGGTGGCCCAACAAGGCAATAGAGCCTCCTTTCAATTGTACAGGTTTCCCCAATAAACATATAAGCCAGTGAAAACTAATAAGAGCTGGTTCTTTGGAAAGCGCTCAGTTGTATAATGCACTTTAATCTGCAGAAACAAGCGGTTAAGTAACTGATACATCACCAACAAAAAGGCTAGAATTACCATGAGACTCGTCATAACATTATTCATGCCCTTCCCTGTGTATACAAGATCTGCAGGAGGGAAGAATGCCCACTGCACTAACCATCAGAATCCCCATAGTGAAGAATATGGGCTGACTGATCTGTCCGCGGCCCTCCTCCAGTCAACTAGATACAGAGGGCGATCCAGTGACACCTCCCTCAGTGGAACCACAAGAAGAAGAGAAATCGGCATCGCCGCCGGTACATCACGGGAGAACATACATCATGTGGAACCCACCGGTAACAGCAAGGGAGTCCCCGATATTCTCTCTCCCAGCGCATCAGCTTTCGTTAATCTCTTTCCTATGGCAACGGGCGCGGTGACGTCACTGGAGGCGACTCTCTGTCACGTGACTCGCCCTGCGCCTCCATGTTTAGTGCTGGCAGCAGAATACCTATGGCGTGTCCTATTAATGAACATAAATAAAGTAATATAGCCACAGAGGTCCAGAAGTTCTGTCCAGTAAAGTAATGGATCTAGTTCTACACAATAGAATAGACTCTAAATATAGTCAGTGACAAGGGAGGATTTTTATTCAAAATGTAAATGTTTTATTTAAAATACTATACTATGCATTCAATGCAAAACCCAAATATTGTGGCCATAATACCGTTCTTATGGCGTAACCCGTTCTTATGGCGTAATAACACATGATTTTACATGGGTAATAATTGCACATTGTGGGTGTATGTACATGCAATGTCGACCGACATATCTAGATTGTAAAACAAAAAACAAAAAAAGAATCTCTAGTTTCATTTGTGTGTTCTTAACAAAAGTATATTAAATTGACTGAAGAAGCTCAAAAGGGTTGTGTCAGCTCAGACATTGAAGGCATATTGCTAGGATATGCCACTCAGGGTTAATAACCTTCCTTTTACGTTTTTCTGGACAACTTAACCAAAAATCATGGACAGCCTAAAACATTTTAGAGACCATACCCCAGTCCCTCAAAATTTCTTAAACAGAATGCCCTTGAATCTCAAACTCCCCATAATTAAAGGGGTTGTCCAGTAGTTAAATAAAATATGGCAGCAGCATGTGGGGGGGAAAATCCACAATTCTACGCTGTTACATCAGTAGGACTGCTTTGTCTGTTGCTGCAGTGAAGGTGCATGTGACATCCTGGACTTTCTGGCATCATTGCTGCGGCCATGTCAACAAAGACTGACAGGTATATAACCGGCAAGTACAGTGTCAGTGATGTGCAAGGATATGGCATGTGACCACTGCAGCCAGTCACTGCCCTCAGCATTAGACCACTTACTGGTAACATGGCATATACCAGTAAGTTCCCGCTGCAGTTTGTAAACAATTACCGGCAGGAGGGAACGGACCAGAGCTGCAGAGAATGGTGCTGAAGAAAAGGGCTAAGTATAACATGCATCCACAATGCATATGTGCCAAATTGCTGCTGCAATCAACACCCCCCAGCATTAAAGACTTATTTAGATAGACATTACATTCATCACCACCATACAGGAGAACACAGCACCACATGCCTCTTCAAAGCAGTGATGTCTCCTCTGATGTAGACGTTCTCTTTCCTCATCTTCTCCATTCAGACCAGACCGCCTTGATGATTTCTTTCAGTCACATCTTCTCTCTGCAGAGTTTACACAGACATCTTACACTTTTCTAATAATGTTGTAAAAAATGAAGACAGCACGTCCAATCAGTGGGATTTATTCCAGATGCAACGTTTCGGCTGATGAGCCTTTGTCAAGCATGCATACACAACCAAATGTGAGGGATTATATAGTCACCCTTAGGCCTCTTTCACACGAGCGTGTCCGGATTAGGTCCGGATGCGTTGCGGATGCGTTCAGTGAAAACTGTGCGATTTCACAGACAAAGCCATTCAGTTTTGCCTGCGATTGCGTTCAGTTGTTCAGTTTTTTCCGCGCGGGTGCAATGCGTTTTGATGCGTTTTTCACGCGCGTGATAAAAAACTGAAGGTTTACAAACAACATCTCTTAGCAACCATCAGTGAAAAACGCAACGCACCCGCACTTGCTTGCAGATGCAATGCGATTTTCACGCAGCCCCATTCACTTCTATGGGGCCTGCGTTGCGTGAAAAACGCAGAATATAGAACATGCTGCGATTTTCACGCAACGCAGAAGTGATGCGTGAAAAACAACGCTCATGTACACAGACCCATTGAAATGAATGGGTCAGGATTCAGTGCGGGTGCAATGTGTTCACGTCACGCATTGCACCCGCGCGGAAAACTCGCTCGTGTGAAAGGGGCCTTAATCAAAAAGGGTGGGAGTGATTTCTGAGACCAATTACCTTCATTGGAATCAGAGTGCATTTTCATCTTATCATAGTATTTGCTAAGGAAATATAAAACACAGTGCTGCTAACGTGTATAAATTAACAATAAGGTACCTGCATATTCAGAATCGCTAGGACGCTAGTTTGCCATGTGGACATGTTTGCGGCAGTGGAACGCATATGCGTTCCACCGCGGTACTTCCGGTTTCAGATTACCGCTGGTGGAACGCACTTGCATTCCACAGTAGTATTTCTGGTTCAGATTCAGGAAGTTCTCCTAAGTGGCCATCCATAGCTTTATTGGTCTAGATAGAAAGCGTCTGGTTAGGGCGCCGGCCTTTTCGCGCATGCGCAAAAGAGGTCATGCCTCACTTAGTTCGCATAGCTTAATATGTAATCCGTGCGCTGTTTGTATGGCGCATGTGCCGCGCTGGATGCGCAAAACAGAGGAGCCCCCATATGGAACCTGAATCTGTGCGCTGGTAGTAAAGTAAATATGCCAACTGTTGCGCAAAATTGTCCTATAAGAGGAGTACTCAAGTTAAGGTTATGAAGCACATAATAGATATATATATATATATACACCCCAATGGCGCTAATCCCATGAGAATAAAAAGTGTATATTAACCTTATACTGAATGTAAATAAAGGTATATGTATAGATTTTGTTAATTCTTGTGGATAATAGCCCAGTATATATGAGGGAGTGTTTACAGAATGCAGCAATGATTATACGTAATTTGTATACATTTTAACATAGTGTGTGCCATATGGATTCTATTTGGTGCAGTTAATGCACTCAAAACCCATAAGGTAGGCTAATCATTCAACAATGGATAAAAAATGAACAAACTCTTAGTCCGTTCAAAATTGCTGCAAGAATGGCCGCGTTCCTTTTATGCAGGTATCTTACCCTACCCCGATCTTACACTTTTCTGTCATTTTCCTCCTGCCCCAACTATCCTGTGCTACCCCAATACTGTGTCCACTGTGCTCCCCAACGCCTCCAAACTCTATACTGCAGCAGTAACAGTGCCATACAGATAGTCCCCACATACTAATAGTGCTCCCCAAAGCCCCACTAATACTAATCAGTGATGAAGCAGTCACTTCATTCAAAACTTCGAATTAATGGTGTACTGGTAATGACTGGTACCTCTGAACCGAGTGTCATGTACTGAGAAAAGGCTCCTTTCTGGACACTCTGCCATAAAGCCCAGATTGATGGGAGGGCTGCAGTGATGATTGACCTGGAAGTTTCTCCCATCTGCACACAGGATCTTTGGAGCTCAGTTAGAGTGACCATTGGGTTCTCGGTCACTTCTCTTACTGAGGCCCTTCTTCCTTGATTCAATATTTTTCACTCCATAAAATGCACTGGGCCATAAGACACACCTAGCAGTTAGAGGAAGAAAATGTGAAAAAAATATTTTTCATCAGACGTACGATCAGACCCCTATTTCTCATCAGATCTCAGATCAGACCACTAATCATCAGACCTTCAATCCTCCTCAGACCTCAAATCAGACCCTCATTTCTCATCAGAGCCCCATTCCTCATCAGACCTCAGATCAGACCCCATCATACCTCAAATCAGAATCCCATTCCTCATCAGACCTTAGATCAGACATAATGTAAATAAATTAATGTACCTTACCTGGTCCGGACGTCACCAACACTCTCTGCAGATCCATCAGCTCTTCCTGCACTCACCGCTCCCTGGTCTTCTTCGGGCGCCTTTCTGCACTACAACCTGACATCTCACAGTGTCATGTCAGAGTGCACTCTTATGTCCTGATGCTGTACGCAGTAGACCAGGGATCTGTGAGTACACCCAGCAGCTGGAATGCTCTATTTACCACTCCCGGTCCTACTGTGTACTAGTAAGCGCTTCCATAATGGAAGCGCTCACTACTATTCACTCCATAAGACGCACTGCCATTTTTCCACACTTTTGGAGGAAAATAATGTCTTATGGAGTTAAAAATACGGCACTTAGTTTGGTGGTGCGGTCAGCTCTAGGAAGAGTCCTGGTTGTTCCAAACTTGTTTCATTTAAGAATGGAGGCCATTGTGCTCTTGGGTACTTTCAGTGCAGAAGAAACAGTTGTGTACCCTTCCCCAGATCTGTGCCTTCACACAATCCTGTATCTGAGCTCTACAGGCAGCTCTTTCATCCTCATGGCTTGGTTTTTGCTCTGATATGCATTGTCAGCTGTGAGACCTTATATAGACAGGGGTGTATGTTTACTAATCATGTCCATTTAACTGAATTTACCAAAGGTGGACTCCAATAAAGGTGTAGAAACATCTCAAAGCTGATCAAGAGAAATGGCAAAGCCCCCAGAGCTAAATTTCAAGTGTCCTAGCAAAGGGTCTGAATACTTATGTCCAGAAGAAATGTTAGCTTTTCCTTTTTAATACATTTTCAATCATTTCTAAAGTTCCCAGACATAAACTGGGGTCATAATTCTGTCTAAACCACAAAGGGGAGAAAATGCCTTCACTTGCTGCAGGACAACTGTATGGGCCAGTTTATAAAAGCTCCCACTAGGGGCAATGCTCTGTTGGATCTGGTCATTTCTAATGATGCAGAGCTTGTTGGAAATGTTACTGTTTGAGAAACACTAGGTAATAGTGACCACAATATAATCATATTCCCCCTACACCATAAGAAGCAAACTCTGTCAGGCAGAGCAAAAACACTGAATTTTAAAAAGGCTAAATTCCCTGGGTTGAGGGCAGTATTTCAGGGCATAGACTGGGAGCAGCTACAGTCACATAATAATACTGAGGACAAATGGGAGAGCTTTAAATACACATTGAGTAATTGCACTAAAAATGTATTCCTTCAGGTAACAAGTATAAACGGCTAGAATTAAAACCCCCCATGGCTTACAGCTACTGTAAAAAGGGCAATAAAAGACAAAAAAAGGACATTTAAAAAATACAAATCTGAGGGCTCAACTGTAGCGTTTGAAGATTACAAAGGGCTTAATAAAATCTGTAAAAAAGAGATAAAATTAGCAAAATACAAAACAAACAGCAGGTAGCAAAAGAGAGCAAAAAAAATCCCAAAAATTCATTAAAGCTTTAAATGCTAAAAAACCAAGGTCTGAGCAGGTAGGTCCACTAAATAATGGTACGGTCACTGAAGATACGGAAAAAGCAGAGCTACTAAATGTTTTTTTTTAGCTCTGTATATACAAAAGAAGAGAGAGGAGCTGATATCTGTGGTGCTGGGGCTGTTAGTACATCCAGTAATATACTCAATTGGCAAACTGTAGATATGGTCCAAGACAAGTTAAATAGGGTAAATGTGAACAAGGCTCCGGGTCCAGATGGATTACACCCAAGAGTGCTTAAAGAGCTCAGTTCAGTCATTGACGTGCCCCTGTTTATAATTTTTAAAGATTCTCTATGTACTGCTACAGTGCCAAGTGATTGGCGCAAGACATGTGGTGCATATTCAAAAAAGGATCAAGGTCCTTCACAGGTGATTATAGACCAGTTAGTTTAACTTCTGTTGTGGGAAAAATGTTTGAAGGAGTCTTAAGCCCCTTTCACACGAGCAAGTTTTCCACGTGGGTGCAATGCGTGACGTGAACGCATAGCACCCGCACTGAATCCTGACCCATTTATCTCATCTGTGTACATGAGCGTTTTTTTCACGTATCACTTCTGCGTTTCATGAAAATCGCAGCATGTTCTATATTCTGTATTTTTCACGCAGCCCTAGCCCCATAGAAGTGAATGGGGCTACAGTGAAAAACGCATTGCATTCGTAAGCAAGTGCGGGTGCGTTGCGTTTTTCACTGATGGTTGCTAAGTGATCTTGTTTGTAAACCTTCCGTTTTTTAACACGCGCGTAAAAAACACATCAAATGCATTGCACCAGCGCGGAAAAAACTGAACAACTGAACTCAATCGCAGAGAAAACTGACTGAAACTTGCTTGCAAAATGGTGCGAGTTTCACTGAACGTATCCTGAACGCATCCGGAGCCAATCCGTCACGCTCGTGTGAAAGAGGCCCTAAGGGACTATATACAGGAGTATGTGACTGTAAATAATATTATAAGCGATAACCAACATGGGTTTACCAAGGAAAGTAGTTGTCAGACTATGGCCTCATGCACGCGGCCGTGGTGCGTACGGGTGTATTACTGTAGTCCAGCGGCGGCATGAAGCGCACGGCGTCATAGCAACCAATGACGCCATGTGCTCCTGCTATCAGCTGGATTCCAGGCCAGGATACCACGGTCCGCGCACGGCTGTGTGCATGAGGCCTAACCTGATTTGTTTTTATGAGGAGGTGAGTAGAAGCCTGGACAGAGGGGCGGCTGTGGATGTAGTGTTTCTGGATTTTGCAAAGGCTTTTGATACTGTCCCTCATAGACGTTTAATAGGTAAAGTAAGGTCTATAGGCTTGGAAAGTATAGTTTGTAATTGGATTGAAAACTGGCTGAAGGACCGTGTCCAGAGAGTTGTGGTCAATGATTCCTATTCAGAATGGTCCCTGGTTATAAGAGGTGTACCCCAAGGCCCAGTGCTGGGTCCTCTATTATTTAATTTATTTATTAATATCGAGGATGGGATCAATAGCACCATTTCAAATTTTCCACATGACACTAAGCTAATTAGTACTGTGCAGTCTATAGAAGATGTCCATAAACTACAAGCTGACTTGAACACTCTGGGTGATTGGGCATCCACTTGGTAGTAATAATCTCCGTGCATTATACGCCCTAGACCAGTGGTGGCGAACCTATGGCACAGGTGCCAGAGGCGGCACTCAGAGCCCTCTCTGTGGGCACCCGCACCCTGGAAAAAGTCTATGGTGTACCAATATGCCTTAGACTTTTCCTGCTGCCATTCATCAGCGCAGGGCACACTATGAACGGCACAGGCAGCCCTGTAGGCAGGCTAATATAGCTAAATGATGAAGTACATGGAAGATATACTACATTGGACTCTAGTATTCAGGTTAAATTGCAGTGTTGGCACTTTGCAATAAATAAGTGGGTTTTGGGTTACAGTTTGGGCACTCGGTCTTTAAAAGGTTTACCATCACTGTACTAGGGGATGTAACACTGGGAGAGTCACTTATAGAGAAGGATTTGGGTGTTCTTGTAGATCCCAGATTAAATAACAGCTGCTTCTAAGGCTGCCAGGATATTGTCATGCATTAAACGAGGCATGGACTCACAGGGCAGGGATGTAATAGCACCAATTTACAAGGCGTTGGTGCGGCCTCATCTGGAATATACAGTTCAGTTCTGGGCACCAGTCCATAGAAAGGACGCATTGAGGAGAGCGGCTAAACTGATAAGGGGCATGGAGGGTCTTAGTTATGAAGAAAGATTAAAAGAATTAAATGTATTTAATCTTGAGAAGAGACGTCTATGGGGGACATGATTAACCTATACAAAAAATACGGTGAAAAACTGTTCCATGTAAAATGCGCTCAAAAGACAAGGGGCACTGCCTCCGACTGGAGAATAAAAAGTTCAGTCTCCGGAAGCATCAAAGCTTCTTTTCTGCAAAAACTGTGAAACTGTGGAATAGACTTCCTCAGGACGTGGTCACAGCAGGAACAGTGAACAGTTTTAAAAAGGGTTTAGATGAATTCTTAAAAGTAAACAACATTAATGCTTATGAAAATGTGTAGTAATCTGAGTCTCACTTCCTTCTGGGATTCGCGTCCCCACCTATCCCTTGGTTGAACTTGACGGACTTATGTTTTTTTTCAACCGTATTAACTATGTAACTATGTAACTACTTTGTCATTATGGGGTATTAGAAGGACTGACTGCATTTGAGGTGATAGGGTTTACCGTGAGAATGCTACTAGGCTTACTGAACAGGGCACGGTTTAAAATAAAATAACTATAAACTTTATTAGATAATCAATAAAAATATTATATATAAATCTGGAAATCCTGTAAGAAAGTACTCAGGAACCCTCCCTGAGCGAAGATACTAAGTGAAGTCGCACAGTAATAGGGAACTCAATGAACGGTAATGTGTTCCACTATAGTGCAGCAACACCAAGACCTAAGGTGGCGCACTCAGGTAATGTTTTTGTTGTGGCACCTGTGTACTGGGTGACTTTTTGTTAACCACAACACGTGGTGAGTGCGCTACCAAAAGGAAAAAAGCATGACTGTGTGAGCCCTACCACCAATTGAAAGCAGGGTAGCGTTCCACACACGTGGGGAGTGCGGCAGCTACGGCGCTACTGTTCAGTAAGCCCATTATGGGGTATTAAATACAAATGGATGGGGGAGAACTTAATTTTTTATTTTAGCACAAGGCTGTATTATAACAAAATGTGAAAAGGTCTGAAGACTTTCCTAAAGTAAGTATCATGGGGTCCAGCAGAGATCCGTACACATTCCGGCAGACAAGTGGAGAACCAGCTGGACACAAACCGCTGCATCCAATTCTCTGCTTGTCTGCTGGAACAGCCATGCTGGGGGTGTGAAACTAGCCGAACACACTGTTTCTCTGCTGGTGGGTTTGAGAATAGCTCTCCATATCTGATGGAAGTTATCATACCTCACTTCAAAGACTGTTTTTCTTTAAATGTACAGTCCAGTCACATCATCAGAAGAAATCTTGCTAGCTTTCCTTAGGTAGCCCTCTTTTCTGCTTTGCTTGGTTTTCTGACAATTACAGACAATTCGACAATTGCAGCTATGATGGTGATGACTTGGCACTGAAAGTGATCTGTTGCACCATCTCTTGAGGGAATGGGTATTTAGGTGCACCACTTGATGCAGTTCATGCCAGAAGATGAGGACAAACTACATACGTTTGGTGAGACATAGTCAGTGTACATTGATTTTAAAATGAGTCCTGACTTGGCAACGTGATCGATGCCATTCATGAGCTTTTTTTTACATTATCATTATTTATAACTATTGTTTTTCTTCTTTACCCCTAGCACTTCTTATCCTTTTTAAATGTTCTCTCTCTACTTCGTTATCGCCTCCATAATTCACAGATGGTGTGCTCGTACATCTAGTACTTTAGTTTTTATAATGATCCCAGCATAAATTGTGGAGGTTGGTTGATGCCCTTCCTGTATGGCTCCCAATGTGTACTGTGACATTATTTTCCTGAATCTATTCTTACCGTTCTTTTGTAAACATTTGTATACACTTCTATTATAAAAATAACTGAAAATACATGAAAGTTTCGTTACTGATCTTTCTGTGCCTTCAGACTAGACAGTAATCAGAATGATGACTGGAAAACATTATAAGGATTGCTAGCTATAAAGAAGCAAGAAAGGATGAAATAGGCAGCTGCATTGTATGAGATTAAATTTATTGCACCTATTTGCATGCTAGGGTTGCTTTACAACTTCAGCACAAATTGCTTTAAGCTTTGAAGTCTTCATACTTCACAAATCTTCTGTTTATTCCTCTTCACGCACCTACAGTTGAAAAACATAATATGAATATGAAATTAGATACAAAAGTTTCCATTCATTACACAGTTTTGTGTCCAGTTCTGATATTAGGAATGAACCAAACTGATGGATCAATGGCTAATAAGTCAACAATAAAATCGGTGCATAGAGGTTCGGAGAGTAAAATACTAACAATGATGGCAATGGTGCAGTCAGCTTGAGGATTCACCGGTTTAAAGAGGTTTTCCAGGGTTATGGACGAGGTCAGGTGCTAACTGGCCTCAGCAGTGACATGTCCCCAAGTGGCGGGTCACCTGCTACTCGAGGACACGCCAGTGGTGAGGCCAGTCATTGACTGCAGCAGTACATGTGACATGTGACCAGGTGTGTAAGATTTTTCATTATGTACCATTCACTTCGGGAGCTTGTTAAAAAGGGCCATAATCCAGGAAAACCCCTTTAAGGCCTCCTTCACATTTCCATGTCATTTTCAAGTCTGTGAAAAAAGGGTCCGTGTTTCATCCGTGAAGGATCCATGTGTCCGTTTTTGCCGTTCATGTGTCTTCCATAATCCTCAGATGTTGCTCAACTGAAAATGAATTGCCAGAGCATCTCCTATCAGTCTTCAGTGAAAAACGGACACACCACGGATGCCATCCATGTTGTGTCCAAGATTTTCACAGACCCAAAGGAGTGCATGTCTCTGTGATTTTTTTACAGTAAAAAAATACTGATGTCTGAATAGACACATTTAAATCAACGGGTACGTGTGCTGTCCGCAGAAAATGCAGAGAACAAACGTCAGTGAAAAACGGGAATGTGGGCGAGGCCTAAGTCATCAGGATGTTATCATCTGGTATTTAAGGTCTTCATGCATGTAGACTAAAAACAAACAGCAATATAGATTTACACCAAAAAGCCACAGTGATGTCAGCTTACCTTTCCCCCTTCTCTTGTTTTGCTTCTCAATTTGTTTACTTGGGATTCAGCTATATCAGCCCTTTCTTGGGCGTCATCCAACTCATGCTGCAGTTTCTTGTACTTGGTCAGGTACTGATTGGCTTGTTGCTCCTATGAAACACAGTGGATTATTCTACCACAGATATTTTTTTTCTGATTGGCGCTAGACATAGTGTAACATAATGAGATTTCCATTGTAGAGGGAATGTATGCATTAAAGTATATTTAAGGAGGGCAAATTTGTTGCAGAAATCGGCTTCATACACCAGAATTGGGTTTCTAAAAAATGTGCATTGATTGTTAGAAACCCAATTTAGATGTATAGGACAGTTGTAGAAATATCTGCAACACATGTGCCATGTGTGAATATATGCTGGGGCTACATGGAGACTTCCTAATTTTATCGAGCTACAATGTCAATCCAGAGGAATACCGCACTGGACTATAACATGCACTCCAGATTTAGACAACAGAAAATTAGAAACAATATTTTCTAGATCCTCCTTGAAGGAAATGTGTTTTACTGAAGTGGAGAGGTCGCGGTCAGTAACTTTAGCATGTAGTGTAGGAGGGCGGGGGGAATAGTTTTGGTCAGCTCCTGTTACCTTTAGTGTGTCACCTGCTTACCACCATTGTGCAACAGCCAGTGGTGCATGTGGTCACCTCATTAAAAGTACCTATCCGAATAAATGTGTCTCCTATCATTGCTTTGTTGTGTACTGCCATGCTTCATATTCTGGTAGATTATTTTTAACTATTTGCCTGTGTGACACACACACTTCTGGTACATACATAGCCCTGTGCTATACACACAGCACTGCCATACACACATACAGCTCTGCTACACTCATCCAGCTCTGCTACACACATATAGGGCCAGATTTATCATTAGCTAAAGTCACTTTAATGGAGTGAAAAAGTCGCAAAAAAATGCGCAATCGGTAAAATTGCGCATTTTTTTGCGACTTTTTCAAGCTCTGCACTAAGCTCTCCAGTTTTGTGAAAGTGGGCGTGTTGTTTTATGTAAATGAATCTCTAGACAGATTTACTATTGCAACCTTTTAAAAAGTCGCAAAAAAGTCGCAAAAAATTGCACAATTTCACTCCAGGGAGGACTATGCTTATCTTATGCGACTTTTTAATAGAACATGCGACTTTTTTGTAAAGACGTGCGCCTTTTGTAAAGCCGCTTACTGAAGGATAAACTGCTACCGTCAATCCACATTTATCACAGTATTAAAGGACCATTAATAAATCTGACTAACTAAAAGTGACTTTGGGCAGATGTTAAAGTGGAGTAAGATGTAAGTGTAATGATAAATCTGGCCCATAGTTCTGCTGCACACACACAGTTCTGCTGCACACATACAGCTCTGTAATACACATACAGCTCTGCTACACACATACAGTTCTGCTGCACACACACAGCTCTGCTACACACATACAGCTCTGCTACACACATACAGTTCTGCTGCACACATACAACTCTGCCACACACACACACAAACACTTATCTTTAATAAATACTCACATTTCCCTGCACTAGTGACCGCTGTAGAGTTTTTCTGCTCTGGCTCCTCCCATCGATGACATCATCAAAGGTCCTTAATCGTTCTCCTGCTCATTGTTGGCTGGAAGAATGATCGGGCAAAGCGCTGTACGTGCGCTCTGCCGGATCATGAAGGAAGCAGCCAGGGGTTTGGCCATGCTGGATCTCCCTGACTGCCGTTTATAAGACGCAGGCAATTTTCTGCAAGATTTTTTATAAAGGGAAAAATACGGTACATTGAATTGCAAGCACGGGCGTAGGAAGCGGGGGGGACGGGGGGGACGAATCCCTCCCAGGAAATAATGCGGGGGGGACAGGTATGTAAAAATCCCCCCCAGCGGCAGCGCAATGTGTGCGGCGGTAGCGGGGCACAGGGAGATGAACGCTTCCATTGTGGAAGCGTTCATCTCCACAGTTATCTGTATCGCCGTCCCCAGGACAGCGATACAGATGGCTGTGCTGCGGAGCAGGAGAGGCGTCTCCCTTCCCTGCTCCTCTGATAGGCTGCCAGCACTAGGCCGGCAGCCTATCAGATGTTGGTACAGGCGGCGCGATGACGTCATCGCGCCGTCTGTGAGCCGTGCAGCGCGGGACACAGGCCGGAAGAGGCCTGCATCGCATCGCTGTGACGGATGGAGGTAAGTATAAGTGTCTTGTTTTGTGTGTGTGTGTGTGTGTGTTTTTTTTTTTTTAAACTGGACCCACTGGCCCATAAGGGAGGGGAAGGGGGGGGGAAAAGAGATTTTTGGCACTTGGGGGGGCGGAGAGATATGTGGGCGTGGCTTGAGGGTGGGCGGGGACACGGCCCCATAAGTGCTGTCCCCCCCAGATTTTTGGGGCTTCCTACGCCCATGATTGCAAGCAACTCAGTGCACTCCTGTGGACTGCAGCAGTCCTTGAATAGGACTGAGCTGCATATAGGCCATGTGACCAATGAAGGTGACATCAGTAGCCTAGGCAGAGATGAGTGCTGCTGCCTCTTCAAATAGCTGATCTGCAGGGTTGCTGGGAGTCCAGCTACTGATGACCCGGTGGATAGGTCATCAATACTTTACTCCCATAAAAACCCTTTAATCTTGGGTTTTCAGTAGCCCTCCTGAAGAATCTCAATCCTTGTAAGAAGCTTTGTACACTTCTTCTCACTGTACGTTTTCTTTAATAATCTAGCATCTATTAAATTCAATTTATGATTATTTTCTTGGAATTTTACTGTACATGGTTCTACATGTTAAAAAACTTACAGCCTCTTCCGATTGATGCTTGTAACTTTTAACTTTCAGTTGTAACTTATCAATAAGGTCCTGCATACGGATTAGATTCTTCTTGTCTTCCTCTGCCTTCAGGAGTAGAAAAGATTGAACAATAAGAAAATCTACCACATTTCGATGACAGTAAAGGAAGCAGACTGTAGTGCAGGGCTGGCCAACCTGCAGCCCTCCAGCTGTTGCAAAACTACAACTCCCAGCATGCCCAGACAGCCTACAGCTATCAGCCTACAGCAGGGCATGGTGGGAATTGTAGTTTTACAACAGCTGGAGAGCCGCAGGTTGGCCAGCCCTGCTCTAGTGTGTCTCACGCGTCCTGTAGACCTCCACTGTCCTGCAGATTAGATTCTTACCAGCAATCTATACTTTATAAGGCCACTAACTACAGCATCAGAGCTCTATAGGCTTTGCTGAAACCTGTACAAACCCCCAAATTGTCTGCCCTTCAATCTCCTGAACACATTAAAGTCCATATGCTCATAGCTATCGCTATCGATATGGCTGTTTACCTCCTTCCATTAAATACAATTTCTAATATCTAAACTACAATACCTGATATGTGAGTTCCTTGATGCGGCGCTCAAACTTGCGGACACCCTTCAGTGACTCTGAATTGTGGCGCTGCTCTGTTTCCAAATCATTTTCTAATTCACGTATCTAAAACAGAATATATTTCAAGTTACAGAACTAAAATATAATACTAATAATGCATGGATCGAAATGTCTGCCTGTATCATACCCGCGACTCAAGCTTTTGAATCTGTTTCTTGCCTCCCTTAAGTGCAATCTGTTCAGCTTCATCCAGTCTCTTCTGTAAATCCTTAATAGTCTGTTCCATGTTTTTCTTCATTCTTTCCAAGTGCGAACTGGTATCTTGTTCTTTCTTTAGCTCTTCTGCCATCATGGCAGCCTAAATATACATACAAGCTATTACAGACCAACAAACTGATCAGTAATTTACGCTTACCCTGGGTTCAGACCTGAGAGTCTCGCATATTTCAGCGCGTTTTTTGCAAATAGGAAACGCGCGTTCGTACGCGCGTTCTTATGATTGACTACTGTGGTGTCAATCACAAAACGCGCGAAAAAACGCCCCAAAAAAAGCTCAAGTACTTGTTTATGCGTCGGGTGTTTTACAGCGCGTTCAAACGAGCTGTAAAACGCTCAAGTGAGAACCAGGGCCATAGGAAAGCATTGGTTTTCATGTGTTGAGCGTTTTACAGCGCGTTTGAACGTGCTGTAAAACGCTCAGGTGTGAACTTAGGGTAAGAATGCGGAAACACAAGATAACAACGACATTGGCAAGTTAATTGGTTTCCATTTTCATTTGTGACAAATCATGTTACAAAGCATTTACTGAAATTGATGGTGCATATGTTTGGGTAGTTGTAGACTCACGTCAGTAATAGCTTTCTTAGCTTTATCTTCTGCATTTCTACATTCCTGAATGGATTCCTCAACTTCATTCTGCATATGGGAAAAGTCACTTTCCAGCTTCTTCTTCTGATTAATGAGGCTTGTGTTCTGTTAGAAGATAGATTTTAGAATATGGAATATTGTAAGTTATATCCCCAAATATAAATAATGTTTAGTCACTTGCTGACATGTTTTTAGTTTAATTTCCTTATTGTTTTTAAAGAGGTTCTCAGGGCTTTTAATATTGATGACATATCCTCAGAATAGCTCATCAATATCAGATCGGCGGGGGTTGACACCCAGCACCCCCGCCAATCAGCTGTATGATGGAAAGGAGTGCGCAATGTGTGCACGCCGTCTCCCTTCTCTCGTACTGCTCGCTGCTGCTATGTCTAAAGAGAAGCAGGAAGAGAGACGGGAGACGGCACGCGTGCGCCTTCCCTTCATACAGTTCATATTGATGACATATCCTCAGAATAGCTCATCAATATCAGATCGGCGGGGGTTGACACCCAGCACCTCCGCCAATCAGCTGTATGAAGGAAAGGTGTGCGCAATGTGTGCACGCCGTCTCCCTTCTCTCTTCCTGCTCGCTGCTGCTATGTCCAAAGAGAAGCAGGAAGAGAGACGGGAGACGGCACGCGTGCGCCTTCCCTTCATACAGTTCATATTGATGACCTATCCTGAGGATAGGTCATCAATATTAAAAGCCCGGATGACACCTTTAAGATTTCGGCATTAAGCTAAAGGGTTGTTCAGGCTTTACTAAATGATGGCCTATTTTCACGATAAGCCATCACTAGCTGATCAGCGAGAGTCTGACACCCAACACCCTCCCCAAATCAGCTGTTCAGGAGAAGCACCATTGCCGGAAGTTGGCGACGGAACTACTGTACACCCAAACAGCTAATCGGCAGGGGTGCTGAGTGTCAGATCCCTGCCGATCAGCTAGTGAAGGCCTATCCTAAGAATAGGCAATTTCTCAGTAAAGGATGGACAACCGCTTTAACAAATGCTGGGTGTTTCATAATGTATCCACATTGGGTTGACCTGGCCCACAAGTGTGTACAATTTCTCAGTATCCAGTATATAACTTGTTAAAAGAACATTTTCGACCTGGGAATGAAGCAAGTTGACCCTTTCTGTAGCTTCAAGGAGTTCCTGCTCTGCTAGTTTCCTTGCACGTTCAGTTTGGTCCAGAGCTCCCCTCAGTTCATCAAGCTCAGCTTGAAGCAGAACGTTTCTTCTCTCACTGACTGCAGACTGTTCCTTAAAGTCCTCGGTAAGATGCATTGAATCATCTAGCTGGACTTGAAGATCCTTAAGACATGAAATGATTGACATGAAGACATATATAGGAACTGCGGTATGTAAAGTTTAACGCGCTCTGTATGTCAGCTCATATACAATTCAATGATTTAAAAAAAAAGTTTTAATTAACACAAAAATATCTCACATAGCGACTGCTGACAATAGGCACAAGAACTGTTGCAGAATAGGCTGCACTGTCAGGTAAACCTACTTCAGATTAGCGTTCTGCCTAAACGGTTCTTTAATTAGTCATTTTTTTCATGGCGATTTACATGATGCTTTCCTCCCATCCAAAGCTAAATTTGTGACCACAGATACCAGTGATTGGCAGCAGCAGTCATGGGACCTCATCACTTCTGGTCAGGTGAGGACTTGAATCAGCTGGGACAGGAGCCATGGTGCAGTAATGGCAGAACAGGCGAGTTTCTCTTTTCTTTGGGCACACACTACAACTGATGTTTAAGGCTGCATTCACACAACCGTGTGACGGCCGTGTCTATGTTGCGGAGCAAAGGTGCTGCCCTGGAAGCACACAGAAGTCTTCCGTGTGCTTCCGTGTCTGTGCCTCCACGTCCCAAAAGGTAGGACATGTCCTATTGTTGGCTGCATCTTGCAGATTGTGGACCCATTGCAGGAAATGCGGGGTGCACATGGCCAGTGTCCGTGGTTTGCAGATCCGCAGCGTGTGTCTGATGCTAGGCAGGACGACCCCTTTAACTTAGACAAAACAGGTTTTTTCCTTAGGCTCCATTCACACGACCGTATGTTGTCCGCAAAAAAACGGATCAGTTTTTAGATGCTGTCCCATTCACTTCTATGGGGCCCTTTTCTTCCATTGCACAGCTCAGCAAAAAAAATGAAACACGTCCTATACTTGTCAGTGAAAATCAGGACATGTCCCCATTGTAGTCTATGGATCAGCAACAAAAACGGATCCGTTTTTTGCGGACAACATACGGTCGTGTGGATGGAGCCTTACATGGAGCCTTTTTTATGCCAGATAAGTAGTAGATTTTTAATTTTTTTACAAATTATTGTACATATAAGTCATTGTTTAATTTATATGAATTGTGTAATTCCACTATATTTAAAAAAAAAAGACGACTTACCATAATTGGCAAAATTCTTTAACTTTATTATATGGGCAGTTCCGGGCTGCTATAGGGCAGGTTTCTAATGTGCATGTTTTCTTCTTTTTTTTTTTACAATTAACTACCCTAATTTTTATTCAGAGAAACACTTTTTAATTGTATTTCTTTTGTATTGCTATTTTATTATAAGCTTTAATTATGTTTAACATTTTTTCTTATGCCATTACGGGACCTATATTTTTACCTTTTTTCATCTGTAATATAATATCATATGTCTATATAACATAACAATAATGCCCAAGTGATGTCTAAACACGTATACTGGACATTCTAGATCAGGGGTAGGCAACCCCCTGCACTCCAGCTGTTGTGAAACTACAACTCCCAGCATGCATACTTGCTCTGCTTTTCTAAGAACTCACATAGAAATGAATGGAGCATGCTGGGAATTGTAGTTTTGCAACAGCTGGAGTGCTGAAGGTTGCTGATGCCTGTTCTAAAAGGTATAAAACCATCAGTATGTTCACCTTGGTCAGCACCATGATCAGCATACAGGAAATGAGATGTGAAGACAGCCCATGGACCACAGTGCCACTTTTTCTGGAAGATGGATGGGGCACATGTCTAACATTTTTCAAAAAAGCTTAAAGGGACCAAATATCTTACCAAACCAGCTGACAATGAGACATGTGCGTTAGTCAGCTGAATCTAATGCTGTTGTTCCCATGTCAATAAGTACCTGCAATCTGTAGAAATTTGTCTTTTATTAATATGCAAATTAGCCTCTAGGTGCATAGTGGGAGGTGCCATTGCACCCAGAGGCTCCACTCACTCAATACAGGCTGCACCTCCCTTTTTCTAAATGACAGGGCAGTGAAGACGTAATCACTCCTAGCCCCGAAGGCTCGCGCCTGCACATTCGCTTCATGGGTCGGCGCAGTACAGTAGAGAGGCCTGCCAGCCGATGGATTCAGTACTGCGCTGTGTTTGGAGCAAGCAATACAGAATCCATCGGCCGGTGAGCTTCCTTGCTGTTCTGCACCTGCGCCTACCAGTAAAGCGAACGTGCAGTCGCAAGACTTCAGGGCAAGGCGTGATTACATCTGCAGTGCCTAGTCCAGCCATTCAAACAGGTGTGGGCGTGGCCTGTAAGTGAGTGAGTGGAGCCTCTGGGTGCAACGATACCGTCTTGTTGCACTGCACCTAGAGGCTAATTTGCATATTAATAAAAGGCTAATTTCTACAGATTGCAGGCACTTATCAACATGGAAAAAACAGCATTAGATTCAGCTGACTAGCACATACTGTATGTACTATGTCAGCTGGTTTTAGTGATAGATACCCTTTAAATAAAACTTATGCATATCAGACAATATTATCTTCTCACAACTGCTCACAATTAGTGTTGATCACGAATATTCGAATTGCGAATTTTAATCGCGAATATCGGCACTTCGAGAATTCACGAATATTTAGAATATCTCAAAATATATTCGTAATCGCGAATATTCCTTTTTTTTTAAATACCAGTCTATGCGAATTTTATGTAAATTTTCTAATGCGAATTTTCGCAATCAAGAAAATAATGCCTGAAGATCAGGAATTCGCGAATATATGGCGAATATTTGCCCAAATATTCGCGAAATATCGCAAATTCGAATATTGCACCTGCTGCTCATCGCTATTCACAATACCTTGATCTGTGCTTGTAGGTTTCGCATGGCTTTTGTTGCCTCAGTAGCTTGCCGTGTAGCATGACTTAACTGAATTTCCATTTCATTCAGGTCTCCTTCCATTTTTTTCTTTAGCCGGATTGCCTCATTCCTACTCCTGGCCTCTGATTCCAGGTTAGATTGCAGTGACTCGATAATACGCTGTTGGTTTCTCCTGGATGAAAGTACAGTAAAGGCTTATAAACAGCTATACATTGCCAAAATCCTACATACATACGTAAAGGGTTGGTGGTCTTGGAGTATAGTTATTTAAATTATACAATAGGTATATTAGTGTTATTCATAATTAATCATTTTAGTTTGGGCTTTTGCTGAAGTAAACTATGACTAATTAATATAAAGGACAGGGAACAATTCTGTTTAAAGGGCAGTATTATGCCTTTTAAATTTGTACATATAATCTTGTCCTTCTGTAGCAGTCCACACAGAGAGATAAAACTCCTATATAGATAGGTAACCTATTGTTAGCTTACGGCTGCTGTGAGGGGAAGATGTTACCTGCAAGGTAATCCTCATTACAATAGTAGGTGTAGAATTAAGGTAATATCATGACAGCTCTATTGTTCTCTTGATAGGCCTAGACAAAGATGTCCCTAGAAGAGCATTAACTGATCATTGTAATATGTAATTCTCTAATTGAGTCACTCCTTCCCTCTCTGGTTGCAGTAAATGGTCTGGCGTTAAGACTGTTTGCTGCGCTAAATGTCCAAATAAAGGAAGACTTTAAGGAGCCAGGATGTAGAATACATGGCGTGACTTCACCGCTTTCTATTTTCAACATTGGCAACACAAAGTCACATATCATGAGTTGGCTTGGTGGGTATATAAGGTCTGCAATAAGTTGTCTGCATGCATATCCCTCATTGCTGTCATAGGTAAAAGGGGCGACTTTTATCAGAGTTGCAAAAAGGGATGATTATTGGCTTTTGTGCCAAGGGGGGCAGTATTTCTGAAACTACAAAGTTTGTGAACTGTTCATGTGCTGCCCTGGTGAATGTCTATTGTGAGTGGACATAAGGCACCATTTTGAATAAGCAAGTTGGAAAACTGAGGAGCACCACTAGCCAGTGAGAGAGGTGAAAGTTGGCTACAAAGGTGTGCGAGGCCTAACTCACACACTACAGTGGAGTGGAGCAGCTCACTACCCAAAATGAATCAGGGGGTTACCAGATTTGTGTCTAACCCGGCAAACCCTACTGCGTCTGGGGCTTGGAAGCAAATGGATGGTCACTGCACCATCAGTTCGACAGGTTTCCTGATAGAACACCCCATGCATCAATTTATAAAAAGCATCTTAATGAGGACCGGTCAGCTTATATTTCTCATGAAATAATTCTGGATCTCCTCTTAGAACCCTGTGTTTTCTTCCTCCAAATTTATGAATACATTGACAACTAGGTGCCACTAGTTGGGATGTGTTGTACACATCAATGAACAGAGAAACTTCTCCAGGGTTATCTCCAGGAAGAAAAAAGGATTGGGCGAAAAAAATTCCATTTGGCCGAACCTACTCTTTGCTGAATTCATCTGTCAGATGAGAGTTGGAACCTCCCCATATATATATCAGACTGTCAGATGCACCCGCCAGTAAACTAATGTGCCTTTAGTTCCCTGTGAAAGAATCTATAAACCCAACACAATGAACTCTAGAAATAGACTATTTTATTAGAAATGAAATTTGTGCACTGAGGAGATAATTTAAATGATTACGCTAAAGACATTATACATTAGAATACAATAACTAAAAACAGTGACAGATGGGGCCTCATATATGAGAACTTATTATCCATAGTGAACGATCACATTTCAGCTTGTACAGTAATTTTTCAAAGCAGGTCAGGAAATAAAAGCAGTAGTCAGACTGGTGAGCATTACCTCAAGCAGTTGTCTGCACCAGTTTTCATACATAAGGCCCATGATCTCTGACTGAGGCTACTTTCACATCTGCATTTTGAATTCAGGTTTTGAGATACAGCAGAGGATCTCAAAACCTGGAATTAAACGGATGAGTTTTTCATTGTCAACGGGGACAAAACTGATCAGTATGCATCAGTTCCGTTTTGGGGCCGGACACAAAACCGCTGCAAACAGCGTTTTTTTTGTCTGGTTTGCAAAACTGAACAAACCTGATCAGGCATGAAAATCAATGTAAGTCAATGGTACCGGATCCATTTTTTCCATTACAGAAAAAAAAGGGATAGAACTACTGATTAAAACTGAAAGGTGCATCAATACAGTCTAAGGGCTCTTTCACACTACCGTTTTTCTTTTCCGTCCTAGAGTTCCGTCGTCGGGGCTCTAAGATGGAAAAAGACTGATCAGGATAATCGTCAGGGCTCTAAGATGGAAAAAGACTGATCAGGATATTCCTAATGCATTCTAAATGGAGAGAAATCCGTTCAGGAGGCATCAGGATGCTGCGGATTTGTCTCCGTCCAAAAATCCGGAAGACATGCCGTAACGCCGGATACGGAATTAATGCCTATTGAAGTGCATTAATCCAGATACGGAATTAAGCTAAACGTCGTTTCGGCGCATCGCCGGATCCGACGTTTAGCTCTGTGCATGCGCAGCAGCAGTTCCGATCGGGGCCCCAGTGTAAGCTGGGGCTCGAATCGGTTACCATGGCAGCCAGGACCCTACTGAAGTCCTGGCTGCCATGGTAAGTACTCCGCAGCAGTGTACTTACCTGCGCTGCGGCCTCCGGGCGCTCCTTCATGACGTCACAGGTCTGGGCGGCGCATTGAACTATGTGCCGCAGGGACCTGTGACGTCATGAAGGAGCGCCCGGTGGCCGCAGCGCAGGTAAGTACACTGCTGCAGAGTACCATGGCAGCCAGGACTTCAGTAGCGTCCTGGCTGCCATGGTTACCTGAAAGCATTTTGAAGACTGATCAGGATCCTGATCAGTCTTCAAATGCTTTTAGGCGACTTGCGTTCTGACGGATCTGGCGGGACGGAAGTGCCTGCCGGATCCTCAGAACGCAAGTGTGAAAGAGGCCTAACTATACAAATGTCTGCAGATAATACCTTAGATTTTCTGTCTCTTCATCCTTTTCAGACAATTTTCGTTCAAATTCTGCTTTAATCTGAGATAACTCTAGCTGAAATCTGAGGGTTTTGCTTTCCTCATGTTCAAGGGCACCCTTTAAAAATGAGGAGAAAGAAATTCTAGGTTATACCACATTGCTCTTACCACTGGTCATCACTTATTGAAATCACAAAAGCAATATGCCATAGATAATTTGATTTAATAAAAAAAATGCAGGTCCTCAAGATTGCTGGTACACCACAACTGTGACAACGTGTCATTAGAGAAGGTGTTCTGCTTTTTGGACTTTTTTTTTTAAATCTTTTGATAGCAGCCTATTGTACCTATTGAAAACAAATCATCTCTTCTGCATCTTAACACTTTCCGGCTCCCTGGCTTCAGTGGAGAAGTGTCCCCAAGCAGCACATCTTTTCTGGGTCACTTGCTGCTAGGGGGCAGTTTACTGCTGAGGCCAGTCATTGGCTGCAGCAGTGAACGTGACCATGTCTGTCCTGAAAATTACAGGATTGGGACTGGAAGACTACTGAAGGGAGACTAGGTAGGATTATTCTCAAAAGGTACAATAGGTTGCTAGATAACTCATTTAAATCTCACAAGTTAAAGCACTGTATAACTTACAGTATGTTTTTTTCTGACACCAGAGGGTCAAAAAATGATTCGGACATCCAATAATTTCTTTATATGATGCATTGGGGCAGACTGTCTAAGATTTAGACAATATTTGTAAATCTAATGTGCCAACACAGTGCATTTTTAGACTGTGTAGTGTGTTTACACCATCTATGAATTGGCATACTTATGGAGCAAAGTGTTGTAACTTAGGCCAAGCTCCTTTCAGCCAAGCCATGCCCCTCTCTTACTAAGCCATGCCCACTTACCAAACATGTTGCACCTTAAATACATGGTGCATACTATTATTCAAACTTGTGCCAAAATTCTGGGGCACATGCATTAGTAAATCTGCCCCATTGGGTCTATTAGCAACATGTACTTGTATATTATGGGTTGTCCTCACCTCAGCTTCCTCCAGGGCCACCTGAACCTCTGACTTCTCTTGCTCAACTTGTTTCTTCACCTTTTCTATTTCATGCAGACTCTTATTGCTCTCACTAACTTGGTCAGTCAAATCAGAAATTTCCTCTGAAACGCAAATATCCATAGGTTACAGTTCAGACATAACTGTGTGACTTTAAGCACAAACACACTAAAGTAATAACTGGAATGGGGCAACTATAGCATCTAGAAAGATTATTAAAATTAGGGTTATTCACCTTAGAAAAAAGACGACTGAGGGGAGATCTAATAACTATGTATAAATATATCAGGGGTCAGTACAGAGATCTGTCCTATCATCTATTTATCCCCAGGACTGTGACTGTGACGAGGGGACATCCTCTGCATCTGGAGGAAAGAAGGTTTGTACACAAACATAGAAAAGGATTCTTTATGGTAAGAGCAGTGAGACTATGGAACTGAGGAGGTGGTGATGGTGAGTACAATAAAGGAATTCAAGAGGGGCCTGGATGTATTTCTGGAGTGTAATAATATTACAGGTCATAGTTATTAGATTTCTGGAGAATTGTCATTTTTCCTGATTTCTGATCAGGATAACGGGCTAAACTAGATGGACGCGTGTTTTTTTCCCCAGCCCTACAGACTATTTTTCCATGTTATATTACCAGTCCTGGCATTTAAACACTAGAATTAAACCCACAAAAAGATACCAGTGGAGCTTACAATGATACCTACTTTTTTGTTTATTCCCAACACAAAGGGTTTTCACTGGACCTTCAGCGATAACCTGTGTGGTTTAGAGCAAAGGTCCCCAACCAGTAGCTTTGAGGCTACATGTGGCTCACGACCCCTCATGTGTGGCTCACCATTACAGTGCTGAGTTAGGATAATATGTACTGGCAATAGACATTACTGAAGACATGTTGTAACTACTGAACATTGGCAGTTATATGACAAAAAACTATAGCCACAAATGTTTGCAAATTCACCGTTCCTTGTTTCTCCACCCAAAGGGCGACAAATCCAGGGGATCTAAATGAGGAGCTACAAGTGGGTCAATGCGACCGATTGGAAGCTGTTTAGTGAATATTGGGAAGGCAGAGAGTAGAACCGTCTAACAGAATAATGATGTAGATTAAATCTATGTAGACTGTGCCTTACATTTAGGCTACTTTCACACTGGCCTTTTGGTTTCCGTTTGTGAGATCCGTTCAGGGATCTCACAAGCGGTCCAAAACGGATCAGTTTTGCCCTTAATGCATTCTGAATGGATAAGGATCCGCTCAGAATGCATCAGTTTGCATCCTTTCTGCCTTCATTCCGCTTTGGAGACGGACACCAAAACGCTGCTTGCAGCGTTTGGGTGTCCGTCTGATGAAACTGAGCCAAACGGATCCGTCCTGGCACACAATGTAAGTCAATGGGGACGGATCCGTTTTCACTGGCACAATATGGCACAATAGAAAACGGATCCGTCCCTCATTGACTTTCAATGGTGTTCAAGATGCTTTGGCTGTGTTAAAGCTAATACAAACGGATCCGTTCTGAATGGATGCATGCGGTTATATTATCTGGACAGATGAGTTTGTGCAGATCCATGACGGATCCGCACCAAACGCGAGTGTGAAAGTAGCATTAGCATGAGATATATTTTTAAAATAAAATGAAATAGACAATTACTTCCTTTATAAAAGTTCATACCTTGCAGATTCTTATTTTCCCTCTTTACCGTTTCTAAGTTATCCAGTACTTCTTCATAAGCATTCTTCAACTTGAACAATTCAGTACTCAAGCTGCGTGCCTCCTTCTGTGAGGCTTCAAGCTCAGCCTGGGCCTCCTCATACTTTTGTTTCCAGTCAGCTATAAATTTGTCGAAGTTACGCTGCTTTTTGTCCATGGCAGCAGCAGTAGCATTGGACCTCTCAAGATCAATCATCAGGTCTTCCAGCTCACTCTGCAGGCGATGCTTGGTCTTCTCTAGAGAAGCACACTTAACATTAGCGGCTTCAACAGCTTCTTCAGCCTCCTGGAGCCGCACGGCTAACTTTTTTCTATGAAACAATGTAAAAGCAGTTAAATAAAGCACATAAAAAAATGTTAATGATTAATATTAGTTTCTGTTGTTATGGCCTTAACATGTAAGGCTCTGTTCATATCTGTGTTGTGCTTTTAGTTATAAATGGAACCACGATGCAGTGCCGGATACCCCACATGATGGATACCGATGGTGGCTGATGGATCACACTGACTTATAATGCAGCATGCAGCACTATTTTTCAGAATCTGTAAAGCAGCGGTGAATAGAGCCTAAAGGCCCTTTTATACTGAACGCTGTTTGGACCAATTATCGGGAACAAGCATTCACATAAGAATTGTTCATTGGCCCATGTCATAGAGCAGCTGATCAGCCAGTAAACAAGCAAATGCTTACTTGTTGGCTAATTGGAATCTTTCATCAGGATAAAAGATGCACGATTATCGGCAGCACATTTCCTGTGTATTCAGGTACATGTACCCAATAATCAATAGAAGTCTAATTGGTCCTTAAAAGGATCTGAGACAATGGGGGAATATCTCCCCCCCCCCCCCCATATGCCCCTATTGTCTGCTGGGACCCGCACCTATATCAAGAACTGAGCGGTCCAAAGTGGTGGCGAGAGGACTCGCACCTGTCAGACAATGGGGGCATATCCTAGCGATATGCCCCCATTTTCCCAATGAGACAACCCGTTTAAGGCTCAATTATCAAATGTGATCATTAAGCTGGATTGACATAATGGCCCTGTGGTTAGCATTACACCACTGGGGCCCTGGATTCAAATCTGACCAAGGACAAATTCACATGGAATTTGCATATTCTTCCTATGTCTGTGTCTACCTCCAAGAACTCCGGTTTTCTCCTACATTCCAAAAACATACTGATACCTCTGATAGATGCCCCCAAATATTTTACTGTATATGTTTTTTCTCTTGTCAACTTCACTATTCTATACAGAAAAAAGGGTATGTATGCCATATACTGGACTGATGGTGGCCACTCTTTTCGACTCTGTCGAGAAAATAGGGGACCCTGGATACTTTTGACATATACATAAGGAGCTTTACCACATATGGCAAAATACGTTGCAGGTGTAGTATGAATGCACCCTAATGGGCAATAAATAGACGTAAAAGTAGGGTTATAGTTAGCCATTTTAAAGCAGCATACTTGGCCTCTTCCAACTCCTCTGTCCTCTGAATTGCATCTGTTTCATATTTGTTCCTCCATAAAGCCACCTCAGCATTGCATTTGGACAAACTCCTCTGGAGCTCAGCTTTAGCTTCTTGTTCTTCGTCAAATTGTTCCCGAAGAAGATCACAGTCATGTCTGGCAGATTGAAGAGAATGAGCCAGTGCATTTTTGGCCTAAGGAACAAAATGAATGCCTTATCGTAAATTCCCTCAATCATATAGCCAAATCAATACTGCCATTCAAAGGTACAGTATGTAACCATTTTCTAACTTGAATAAAAGGCTTAGGTTCTTAGGGGGCACTTTGCGCCGGTCCTTTGCACCTCAACCTGTGACTTCTCCCCGCTCATGCCAGGTTTAAAAAAGGGGGCGTGGTGTGGGCGTAGAAAGGCCGGTAGGCCCATCTCATTTACCATTTTTTACGCCTGGTTTAGCTAGGGAGCTGTCTTACATTTAGAAGTGGCGGTGGATCCTCCGAAGTTTTGTAGAGGCTGGCGCCTCTTCATAACGTCGGCGAATCCACCACCAGGTATAGAGGTTATTGCGACCTGCATCTAAAATGCCGGTCTTAATAAATGAGCCCCTAAGTGTCTTTTTTTAATTGAATATTTTTATAGTTTTTTGGGGGGAAATACAAATAAAAAAGAACAAATCCCTTCCTCCATCACCCTCTACCCTCGCCCAAAGTTTTATAGGTTATTAGTATTTTAGCTTTAAAATGATACCAGGCTCATATATGTCTGTAGTATTCCAGGTAGAGCGTTCATTAAAATTGAGGAGCAGCATAAAAAGTTTTACATCTTGTTTCTTTACATGTGTAGGGTGGAAGTTGCAACTAACAGCTGGAAGAATGATCACAGCCTAAGGGCTCATTCACATGACCGTATAGCTGTGGTGCCTGTATTGTGGACTGCAATTTTTTAACTCTGTGCTGCAGATGTGGACCCACTGACATGATTGGGTCCACGATCCACAAAATATGGCAAAAGATAGGACGCGGATCGGAAGCCCACTGAAACACTCGAAAGTGCTTCTGTCGGCTTTTAGGTCCATGCTTTCACACTGCAAAATCCCATACTACATGTCCTATCTTTTGCCGTAAATTGCAGATCGCGGACCCATTCAAGTCAGTGGGTCCGCACCGTAATATGGGATTCACACAGTCGGTGCCCGTAAATTGCGGACCTCAGTTTGCAGTCCGCAACATGGGCGGAGCGACCATACAGTCGTGTGAATGAGCCCTTAGTGTCATGTACTTTACTGTTACATTTGGGTGAAGTGTTTTTTTTATTGCATTATTTTTATTTATTTTTTTGCATGAAGACACATATGATTGTAAAGTGCTCAGTGTCATTTTCACAATGAGTGAGGTGCCTATAGTGTTGCCAGACAGTGAAATCACAATTTTACTATTTTACTTATGTCAATAGGTAGGAAAAGACAGTTATGAAATCTAAAGAGCGTAGAAGTCATCTTTTGTTGAAGTTTTGCCATAAAAACACATAGGGGGAGATTTATCAAGACAGGCGCTTTCTGCACCGGTCTTGATATCCTCTGCACTGCCGGAGGATGCATCACATTTATGACAGGCCTGGTCATAAATTAGGCACATCCTTTGACAGTCGGTGCGCCTAAATAGAAATCTACGCTGGCGTAGAATTCTGGTTTCATTTGAACCAGAAAAATGGTGTAAGTGAAGATAAGTTTGTCTCAGCTGGTGGCCATGCCCATTTTCCACCCTTTGGAAAAGTAGCTAGGGCAGAGTGAAATTTTTTTGTAACGTTGCATATAAAAAGTCACAAACACTCAGCTTGCGACTTTTTAAAGGCACTTTTCTGGTGCAAGGGAGATGATAAATTTCCCCATATTTTCTTGCATACCTTAGTTTCTTCCTCAAGTTGTTTTCTAAGTTCTTCTATCTGCTGAGTAAATGAAGATTTTCCTCGGGATAGCTGACTTATTAAAGATTCCTTCTCTTCAAGAAGTCTTGAAAATTCTCCTGTTTAACATTTATTAAACAAATATATTAAATGTTAAAGGAAATGACAATTCTCTTATGTTCTAGCGCCAGGGGCAGAAGTAAAGTATATGCAAACTTTTCTTTCTGAATATAAACTTTATATATCTTAAGTGTGGGATTTATTTTGGAGAATACCTTATGAACATTATGGTAAATGGTTGGCATTGCTTAGAACACAATATTGAATTTCCTGTGCACTAAATCAACGAGCAACTATGAAAGTATATAGGATTATTAAAAAATGTTTCTGCTATAGCTATATACTGTACTTTCTATAACCCTATGCTGCTTCTATTGATGTTAGTAGTGGGTAAAAACCATGAGCACCATTTTCAGTTTGAAGTTTTCCTCTTTGAGTGGTAAGATCATTCACTTGACGGGTCATCTCATCCAATTTGGCTTTTGCTTCATTAAGCTGGTCTTCATATGCGCGGCAAAGTTTTTCTGATATGGCCTGTAACAAAGCCAAATGGATTTTTAATGATATACAGTACCATGAAATGACAGTTGGTATGAGCTGGCCATAAACATGTAGGGGTACTATAGGGCAGTGATGGCGAACCTTTTACAGACCGTGTGCCAAAACTGTAACCCAAAACCCACTTACTTATCGCAAAGTGCCAACACGGCAAGTTACCCTGAATACTACAGTCCAGTATAGTATATCTTCCATGTACTTTATTATTTAGCTAGAATAGCCTGCCTGCATTCAATGCGCTTCCTGTGCTGTTCATAGTGCGCCCTGCGCTGATGAATGGCAGGAAAAGTCTAAGGCATATTGGTACACCTTGGAATTTTTCCAGGGCATGGGTGCCCACAGAGAGGGCTCTGAGTGCTGCCTCTGTCACCCGTGCCATAGGTTCGCCATCACTGCTATAAGGGAAGGGATGGAGACAATTTTGCTGGAACAATTGGTTCTGCTTTTACCAAAGTAACACGCAGGGCATAATGAATCTGTGCACTTGCTCTGACAGATTTCCTAAGGACTACTTATTTTGCAAGGCAATCTGCTGGCAACACACTGTTTGCACAGTATTGGGATGAGTCTATTGCTTGGCCAAGATATCTTCTAAACTAAGTGAATTGCAGAATTCAGGCATTACAAGGAATTACTTGCATTTATGTTTTATCCACCAAACATGAACTTTTTAGATACATTTTGAATGTTCCACAAAATATGGAGTGAAATATTTTAAATTAATATGTGATCTTAAACATTACCTTAGACTTGACCAATTGTTCCATATTTGATGAAAGATCATCTGCCTCCAGCCTGAACTCACTCTTTTCCTTCTCAAGTTTTTGTTTCACTCTTTGGAGGTTGTCAATTTGCTCTCCTAGTTCTGAGACGGTGTCTGCGTGTTTCTTTCTCAGAGCTGCCGTAGTAGCCTCATGATGTAATGTGGCTTCTTCCAGATCTCTGCGTAGTTTCAGGTACTCTGCTTCCCGTTTCTTGTTCATTTCCAACTGAGCAGATGTTGCTCCACCAGCTTCTTCTAGTCTCTCGCTTAATTCTTCCAACTCTCTTGTGAGATCTGACCTCTGCTTTTCTACTTTTGCACGTGCTGCCCGTTCAGCTTCCAATTCCTCTTCTAACTCTTCTATTCGAGCCTGAAAGGTATCCAGTATCAAATATCTTTTAGTCTGCAGCATTTAGCTTATTTGCTGATATGCATAAAATGTTTTCCCAATCATATTACTTCTTAACTGCCATTGATACAAATGTCTATAGGCTAAAAATAAATCAAACTGAATTTTATTTGGAATTTTTGGTCAACTGAGAAATTAAATGAACTAATATATATATATATATATAGCATTTCCTGTAAACAGTTTAGTTTGGCTAAATATGAAATTACAAGTAACTAGTAACAATCTACTTACTTGAAGTTCCTTTATTTTCTTCTGAAGCTGGATGACAATGGCTAGTTCATCTTCAATTTTAGAAGACAGCTGATTGAGTTCAAAATCCTTCCTATTGAAGACAGCAAACAAAACGTAGAAAAAACGACTACAAGAACAGATGTATTTCCTAAAATTATAACTTATAATATGTTCTACATCAATTTATAGTAACTGTATTTTGATGGCTTATAAAAATGTTTTAGGGGTGATAAACTAATTGTTTTAACTATACATTACTTAGGACTTGGGGGGTCCTCGTTCACGAACCCCAATCCTTCCTGCTATTAGCTAGTGCAGACAGCCACTTCAGAAAGTGGTCACTCCTCTATTAGACTCTTGACTCTTATTACATGGCTATTTATTCAACTTGAGATGGACAACATGTAATACTACATAGAGGGCCTCTGCAAGTGTGTACATCATGGGGGCTTGCAGTCCAGTTGGGATTATACCTTAATGGCAAATTTGGGGTAACATTTAAAATTTTAAAAAGAGATTGATTGTCACCTGCACATATTTATTGCTGGACTTTAGAAGAGTTTTAAATGGATCTTTCGTTTAGTTGACCAAAAAGATCTTCTTCCTTATTCTTCTGTAAACTTACTTTTTTAGTCTTTCCTCCAACTGCTGCTTATCATTTTCGGAATCCATAAGACTCTCTTGTGTCAGTTTTAAATCTCCCTCCAATTTGCGTTTAGCTCTTTCAAGATCTATTCTCACTTTCTTTTCTTGTTCTAAGGAACCCTCAAGCTGCAAAGAAAGATGAAGACTTAGTCTAGCCTTATACATTACATAGTTGTCTGCAGAATGTATGTTTAGCTACTGTAACAGCAGTTCCTCCCAACTCTCCCATAAATATGTATACTTGGATGAGCCCGCATGTGTAAACTGCTGCCAGACATCTCTTATCAGACATCAGCTTATCTCCCTGAGAATAAAAGGATCACCCTAACTTCTGCCACTGGTGACAGTTCACCCGCATACATGGTTGTCTAGTCCTGCTGAAATCGGCATGTTTGGACAACATTAAGCCAATGTGTATGACCATGTTTAGTGATCTGCTTGGTGTACATGGCTTTATTCTTAATTTGATGCAAGAAGGCCCTGATAAGAAGTTATTAGGGTACCATTGATCTAGACTTGATCATCATCTTACATCATCTACTTGCTGTTCCAGCTTTGTTTTCAGTTTGGTTAGAGTGCTGACTTTGTCTTCTTCTGCTTGAAGGTCATCCAGGGTTTGCTGATGAGCCTCCTGTAAAGCTTTTTTCTCTTTAGTTAACTTATTAATAGTGTCATCCAGAGTTGCCATTTCCTCAGTTAAGTTTTTGACCTGGAAATGGATTGAAAAAACAATAAATGTAATATTAGATTTTTTCCCTTAGCACTGGCATATTCTGCAGCACTGTACACACATTACCATCGCTTGCTATCTCTCATGGGGCTCACAATCTAAGTTCCATGCAAACATGGGGAAAACATACAAACTCCATGCTGATGTTGTCCTTGGTCGGATCCAAACTAATCACTGCTAATCATTGTACTACCCTGCTGCTATAATAAGTTTCTATTATAGCACAGATCATTCTTCAGGACACTTACACTCTCCACTGCTAAATGATCATTCGTGCAATATTCAACTGTATCTTAAATCCGTATCTTAAATGCTCCTAAAAAACACAGTACGGCATTTACCTTATTTTCTGTTGCATGCTTTTCCTTTTCTGCTTTAGCTAATGTTATTTCAAGATCATCAATGTCTTTCTTAAGTTCGGAACATTCATCCTCCAGTTTTCTTTTCTTAGAAGTGAGCTCTGAGTTCATTTCTTCTTCATCTTCTATGCGCTCAGTGAGATCTTTGATTTTGGCTTCCATTTGAATCTTACTTTTAATTAACATGTCGCATCTTTCCTCAGCATCAGCCAGGGTGTCTTGTTCCTATGAGGAGGTTTGGAATGTTTTAGAACTCCTGATTATATAATTTTCATATTCAGTTTGTGACATCTAGGCAAAACTTTTTCAAAATCAAATGTACCTTCACATTGACAAAAACGACATATTTAAATACAGTGAGGTTATGTTAACCCATTCAAGACTGGGTGATTTTCCATTTCTTCATTTTCATTTTTTACTTCCAGCCCTCCCAAAGCCATAACTTTTTTTTATTTTTTCATGCACATAGCTGTATCTGTACTTTCTAATGGAACCATTTACAGTTGCATATTATATGGTGGAAAGCAGCAAAAAAAATTCCAAATGGTTTGGAATTATAAAAAAAAAAACTACATTCTGCCAAGGTTTTATTTATTTATTTACATCATTTCCTATGTGGAAAAACTGACTCTTTAGTTTTATTTTCTGGGTCATTACGATAACAATGATACTCCACATGTATAGTTTTTCTTGTGTTTTAATACTGAAATAAAAAAAAAATTCTTTGCATTTTCATTTTCTGACCCCCATGACTTTTCTATTTTCAAGTGTACAGAGCTTTGTGAGTGCTCATCTTATTGCCCGAACGATCTGTACTTTTTATTGATAACATTCTGGGGCTGTATGACTTTTTGATCACTTTTTATTCCATTTTCTTTTTGTGAGAGGTGAAGCGACCAAAAAACAGCAAATAGACCATTTAGACTTTTTTTCCATTTCACTGTTTGCAACAAATATTTTTATATTTTAATAGTAAGTCGATGCCCATGATATTAATTTTTTAAATCATTTATGTATTTTTATTTTGGGGAAAGGGGGGTGAATTTAATTTTTATATATTTTTAAAAAATATTTTTTTATTTTTTCCCCCCACACTTTGGGAACTATAGCAAGCAATCACCAGATTGCTTCTCCAATAGAATCCAATGCATTATCACAGGGATGGCCAAACTGCGGCTCTTCAGCTGTTGCAAAACTACAACTCCCAGCATGCAAAGACGGCTTACAGCTATCAGCCTACAGCAGGGCATGGTGGGAATTGTAGTTTTACAACAGCTAGTGAGCCACAGTTTGCCCATCCTTGCATTAGCATTGGAGTCTATTAGAATTACACTGTGTTCCTATGAAGACCTGCCACAGGCAAGCTCCACAGGAACTAGTGTTTGGCAGCCCTGTGACACCCCTGAGTACAGGGGCTGCCGCACACTGCATCTGGCTCCCCCGTTCCTTGCTGGGGGGAGCTGGAGCACAGCTGGGAGCACGCGCTCCTGGTCTTTAACTTCTCAGATGCTGTGGTCACATTTGATTACATGACATCTAAGGGGCTAAATATATGAAATCGACCTTACGGTGGCTATAGCACCATTGCGCTCCAGAGCAGGCACCATTTTTAAAGGCCCAACTGCCCACATAAATTTACGTTAGGTGGTCAGGAAGGGGTTAAGTGTTTGTATCTAAATTATGATTTGGGGTTAGGTATGGTATAGATCCTTGACATTCAGTTATAAGAAATATAACAGGAATTGTTAGGACTGCAAAAGCTGTTATAGGCTGCGCCTTGCCTAGTGTGTCATACCGATATAATGCAGGCTAATAAAGGGGTAGTGGCCCTTACCAATTTCCCTGTTATCTTGTTCTGATGCATCCTGGGTGCCCCGCTGCTCTCTATTTTCTTGTACCTCTCAACATGACTACTCAACCAATCACTGGCTGAGAGAAGTCACCACTGCAGGCAGTGATTGGCCGGTCACATTTCCTGTGTTGAAAGGGACCAAGAATATAGAGACCAGCAAGGGACCCTCGAAGCATTAGAACAGGAGTGGCGAGGATTGATTCGATATTAGAGACATAGTATGGTTGATAACAGACATTTGTCCGTCAGGGTCACACAACTTTTTTTACTTTCTTAAACCATTCAGCTCCCTTTTTTTAAAAAAAAATCCTGCTGGACAACCCATATAAATCAACCCAGGGCTATAATTGCTGATATTTACCATCCTGCACTGGAACTATTCTTTGTTTTCCAGTGCGTTTAAGTCTGGGACAAATCTGTTTAGGAATAGGTTCTTTATTTCCAACAGTAGCACTCATTAGCATGTAAGTTTTCTGAGTATATCTTATTATGAATGAGTAATTGCTATATAGTGAGTGTAATCCTCCATTTATATTCTGCTTTTAAATTTCATTTGCACTGTTATTACATCTTGCATTTGGCAATAAGTATTATCCTCAAAAATTTTAACTGTAATCTTCAAGTTTTATGAAGAGTTAAATTGACATCATTAATTTTACATATGAGATTAGCATTTACTAGCATCAGTTTATCTAAAATGCCAGGCTATTGTTTCCAAAATTATTCATTCCATTTTTTCTGTGTACTCTGTAATAAATAAAGAAAATGCCACTGGCAATGTTCCCATTTATGTGTTTAGCACTGTACAGGCATATGCAGTGCCACTCACACGTGCTTTACAATTAATATTTAACGTGGATATATTTGCTCTCACCGCCTGTAACTGAAGTGTTAGATCGTTCTTCTCTTGCACTAATGTGACTTGTTTTTCCTCAAGCTCTTTCCTCCTGGCTTCTGATTTTTCAAGTGCCTCCTTTAGCTTGAGGAACTCTTCTTTCATGTTAGCCATTTCCTTCTCGGTTTCTGCAGACTTCAACAGAGGCTTAATCTTGAAGAAGAGCTTCATCCAAGGCCAGTTTTTAACAGCCATAAAAGCACGAATGTTCCACTGGATAACAAGTAGTGCATCCCTGATAAAACATAGTATACTTTCTTATAACTGAATTTCCTAGAAATCAAAACTTGGTCACAAAGGTATGTGGAGATATTGTGGGTCATCATGAATGAAAATCCTTGTTAGCGGTTACTATAAAACACATTATACGTGAAACATTGTAGTAGTCCAGTAGAGTGGCTGATAATATCTATAACGCTTATTTTGTTATGATGGCTCATATGTGTCAGGGATTATCAATATTTTTAACATTCTAGGTACAAACAAACCGTGTTCCTTCAAAATATTATATAAAAAAGCCCCACTCTTTAAACCCTTAAGGACCAGGCAATTTCTCATTTCTGTGTTTTCATTTTTTACTCCCTGCATTCCAAGAGCCATAACTTTTAGATTTTTCCAGTCACATAGCTCTATAAGGGCTTGTTGTTTGCAGGACAAGTTGTACTTTCTAATAGCATAATTTTATATTGCATATGCTGTAGTGAGAAGTTGGACCAAAAAATCAAAATGAGGTGGAATTGGAAAAAAGAAATACACTTTTATGGGTTTCGTTTTTACAGTGTTCCCTATGCGGAAAAATTTGCCTGTTCCCTTTATTCTTCGGGTAAATATGATTACAGTGATACCACATTTGTATAGTTTTTCTTGTGTTTTAATACTTAAAAATATATATTTTTTACTTTTTTCACTTACGTATATTAAGTCCACCTAGGGGACTTTACCATGTGAATATCTGATCATTTTTCACGTAAGTGAAAAACGATCAGATATAGACTGCAATGACTTAACATTGCATTCTATGGGAGAGTCAATAGGTTCCTATGTCTGAGCCCTCAGAATGCCTGAGGCTGCCATAGGAACTGAACGGCTTTCTTGATCTCGGCACGGGGAGCTGTTTGGGCACCTGGAGTGCAGCGTTCCCAGGCTTTCACTGCTCAGATGCCATGGTCACAATTGACGACGGCATCTGAGGGGTTAAAAGTATGTGATAAGCGTTATCTCTGAGCCTGGACAATGCCTCTGGGTGTCTGCTGTGTAAAACAGCAGGCACTTGGCAGCTACAGCAGCGGCTCAGCTTCTGAGCGAATGCCATATTTAAAGTACAGACATCCGCTGTACATGTTTGTACTTAAGCGGTTAATCAACATACCACTATACAGTGGCATAAATCGGTAATCTATATTTCTGTACTCCAAAACTTTCATACATGACACCCTTGTATATGCAAAACGTTTTAGTCATATCTAGTTGATGTTTCCATTACTGTAATTATACTTATTTTAAAGATTGTTACCAGTTTAGTATAAAACTTTCAATACACATTAGATTAAAACGATCCGAACCCAACGATTACTGTACTCCAGGCTCAACCAACTATCTAATGTGTATGGGATCTCCTGACCCTTCCTTGACAGGAGACGTAGGGGAGAAGAAGGCTTGGGCATTTTTCTTTCCACTGAAAAAAATGTGCATATCCGCAAACTGAGTATACCAGCTGTGTGCGTTCCACATTTTGCGGAAAGGAATGTGCGGCCCATAATATAACAATCATATCCTTGTCCATAATGCGGACAAGGATAGGGCATGTTCTAAATTTTTGCAGATGCCACGGACTGGACACATGGATTCGCACAGCACACGGAGTGATGTCCACATCTTTTGCAGCCCCAATGAAGTGAATGGGTCCACATCTAATCTACAAAAAACACAGATCGGATGTGGACAAAAAATAAGTCCGTGTGCATGACCCCTTACAGTAGCCACCATGGTATATAGACACAATGGACAGGAGAGGACCCACTGACATCCATAGGAGTTTTTAAGGCATGCCCTGTGATTTGTGCAGAGGTCAGGAGGGACTAGATAAGCTTTGACAATTGCCTATTGTAAATGCCTGCCTGTGATAATGAGATGACTGCTGAAAAGTGATTTGAACACACCAAGAAGTAGAGCATATTATTAGGCTTTAGTGGCCAGGGCAAAAAATCAAGGATGTTAGGATATTTTTACAAATATAGATAGTGACATTAAAAATTAAATATCACCAAAAATTCTTTAAACATATGTTTAACATACAAAACTTGATTTACACAATAGGTGATTTTCTGATTACATATATGCATAATTTTCCTTTTTTGTAATCCCTAGTCTTTTACCTTCTTTCAATAATCTTTTGGAATTCAATTCTCATTAGTTTTCCGCGGGCTCTTGCCTGGATAAGTGTGAGAATTTTAGCTAATCTTTCATCTCGCATCTCTTCAAGATGTCCTAGAAGACCAGCCTTGAAAAATACCTAGGGCACACAAAAGCATGTTGTACTTTTTACCATGTAATGCTTTCTTATGTCAGCAGCTGACATCTTGTAATGAACACTATGGTGGAGATATATCAGAACAGATGTAAAAGAAAGTTGTCTTAGTTGCCCATAGCAAACAATCAGATTCCACCTTTGATTTTCCAAAGGAGCTCTGAAAACTGAAAGGTGGAATCTGATTGTTTGCTGAGGGCAACTAAGACAGTTTTTCTTTACACCAGTTTTGATAAATCTTCCCCAGTGAGGTAAAAAAAAAGTTGCGTTTTGTTACATTATTCAAGAGAATTGTGGTAAATATAGGATTTTCAATTAAGGAACTTACTTCTGCAATTACAAATACGCATACAAATCCATCCAAAAGGGGATACTTAAAAAGTATTAATTCAACTTCTGTCACCACTTTCAGTAGATTGTGCTACACTTCATACTTGCTCTAGTCCCACTCCACCCAGCTTGATACATGGCATGTGAACTTGAAATGTAAAGTCTAATTATTTTGGAGTGCTATTCCTCTTTCTGAATATAACTATATTGCTGGTGATCCATGACAGCAGACACCTGGGGGACATGGGCCACCCTCTACATGTGACAAAAGATGTATGTGTTGTAATACATACATTATTTAAAAATCTCTAACAAAAATGGTAATTGTATGAATTGTTAGCCATAATGTTTATAAATTCAAATATTAATAACCTTTGTATGCCCAAATCGATACTGAGTGTGATCAATGTCCAAACTGCCCAACAGTTTTTCGGAGGCTTTCCTGCTGTCCACAAATTTGTCCTCAGGGATGGCATTAGGATTCAAAATACGATACCTTCCAAAACAAATCAGTAAATTAGATTAGTTATGATTAAATAATGGATATCACTAGCTTTTATGCAATCTGGGGCAAACATTAGGATCTCTCTTTTCCTCAAAATGGACTGTATATCTGTCAAATGCTGCCCCTTTGCTGTCAGACAAATTAAGCCACCTTAGGTGAAGTTCCCATGAATAGTGAACTACTAGATTCAATTTAATGGAAGAATGTTAGTTTTCTACCAAGTTTAGTAACTTATATAACTGTCTTGCTCTTATGGTAACTTACGTAATGGTTTTGCTACTTTTGTCATTTGCTTTGTGCTGTTAAAATTAAACAAGTTGGGCGCTATTTCCATAGGGTTTTATATATGATATGTAAGTATATAACTTCATGTATCATAATAATCTGAAGGATCTATGTCTATGTTGGCTACTGGCAGTTGACTAGTTCACATACAGATTATGGCTGATAATGTACCTCTGTTTGAAGTCAGCATACAAAACCCTGTTTGGAAAGCCTTTGCGGCAAATACGTATTCCCTCTAAGACACCATTGCAACGGAGCTGATGAAGAACCAGGAATGAGTCCATAGCACCTAACATAAGACAACAGTGGGTAGTAACACCTCTAAAGCATGATCTAACAGATAGATGTAAGGCTTTGGACTGATACCTGGAGTCTTGGTTTCATTGGGAATGATGCAGCGTACAAAATGTGGTGATGTTGATCTGAGATTGGTCATTAATTTGTTCAGATTTTCCTGAAATAAAAATAATGTATACTAATGAAAAATAAACTAGTGGCTATCTGGGATACTGTTTATGACTTTGTAATAGAAAATATTATACATAACAATGAAGAATTGTCTAAATGGAGAAAGCCCTTATAGTTCGCTCTTGAGGAAAGCTGAAAAAACATCTTTGTGTAGCGGGAAGATGCTCACTAAACCCCAAAGTTCTACTTAGTTCTCCAAAGCTCATAAAAGATTAACCATTCAAGGCACTCTTGTCAGTTAAAACTATTTTGTACATAAAGCTATTAAAGTAAAAAACAACAACTTTACTTTGTGCATAGAGGACACCGTTTGGAATGAAGCTCCCTTCTTGCGCTTCTTTTCTCCACCTTGGTCAGCTGTGAATCAAACCAATATTGGAAAGAACAGTTAATGATTCAAAAAACTAACATAACTCCAGCATAATTTCAACCTTTAACAATCTATATATTTTTCATTGGACACAGAATTGTCCAATAAATGCAATATTACAATTACAATACTAGATAAGAAGGAAGGGGTAAGTGTTTGTTAGAAATACACCAGACAGCTACAGAAATAGGTTAAGAAAGAAAAAAATGTCAGTACCTTTTCATTTACTATTGTTATAGTTCTTAATTGAGATATTTTTATTATTTTACGCTTTGTTCACATCTGCATTTAGAGACTCCATTGATAGTTCCATTAGGGTTTCCGCCACTTTTGAAAAGCACAGCATGCAGCCATATTCTTAATGTAAAAATGATGGCAACTTTAATGGAACCCTGACTCACTCTAAGTCAAAAGGTTGCCTTTCTCTATAATGGAAGCAGTGCATGAAGTCAGGCAAAAACACATTTTATGACTCCTTACTAATCCTTTGAAATGTTTTCACAATGTGGTAGGCTACAGTAATCGTTTATCCACCCAGATCAGTTGGATTTATGCTATTCTAATCTGCAGTTTTAAACATCAGGTAATTATTTCTGAATCTTTAGGTGACCCTGGATAACCCCCATAATTGAACAGTATTCTCATTAGACTGTTATAAGTGTATTCAGATGGTCACCTTTGGAATCCATCATGACACAAACCATATACATATGTCTGCTTGGCTCTCTTTTGAAAAACTCAGTCATATACAGACAGTACACATTATACAGACAGTAGTTATGGATACGTAACATACGTAACATCACTGCCTTCTGATGTATTGGGTTGCATGCCTTTATACCTCTAGGGCAGTGATGGTGAACCTTTTAGAGACTGAGTGCCCAAACTGGAACCCAAAACTCACTTATTTATCGCAAAGTGCCAATACGGCAATTTATCCTGAATAATACAGTCCAATATAATATATCTTACATGTACTTTATCATTTAGCTATAATAGCCTGCCTACATTCAGTGCGCTGCCTGGGCTGTTCATAGTGCGCCTTGCTCTGATGAATGGCAGGTAATGTCTAAGGCATATTGGTTCACCATAGACTTTTTCCAGGGTACGGGTGCCCACAGAGAGTGCTCTGAGTGCCACCCCGTGCCATAGGTTCGCCAGCACTGCTCAATTTACATGTCCAGCATTATAAGAGGAATACGTTGTATAATGAAATTCACATAAGAAATAAATTCTAAACAGGATGGAGCAGAAAAGGTAATTATTGCATAATTTGCAGTGCTTTCCTACGGATAAGGATAATTTATATATCCCCACTTCTGTCTATGTAGACAAACGGTTAAAAATGTAGGACTTTTTATTACATAATGGTAAAATGTCTGTATGTGGGTAAGTAACTGGCTCAGTAATAGAAAACAGAGGGTGGTTATTAATGGTACACACTCAGATTGGGTCACTGTAACTAGTGGGGTACCTCAGGGGTCAGTATTGGGACCTATTCTCTTCAATATATTTATTAATGATCTTGTAGAAGGCTTGCACAGTAAAATATCTATTTTTGCAGATGACACTAAACTGTGTAAAGTAATTAACACTAAAGAGGACAGTTTTCTGCTACAGAGGGATCTGGATAGATTGGAGGCTTGGGCTGATAAGTGGCAGATGAGGTTTAACACTGACAAATGTAAGGTTATGCACATGGGAAGGAATAATGCAAGTCACCAGTACATACTAAATGGTAAAACACTCAGTAACACTGACATGGAAAAGGATCTAGGAATTTTAGTGAACTGCAAACTAAGCTGCAGAAACCAGTGTCAGATAGCTGCTTCCAAGGGCAATAAGGTAATGGGTTGCATCAAAATGGGCATAGATGCCTGTGATGAGAACATAGTCCTACCACTTTACAAATAGGCTAGTCAGACCACACATGGAGTACTGTGTACAGTTCTGGGCTCCTGTGAACAAGGCAGACATAGCAGAGCTGGAGAGGGTTCAGAGGAGGGCAACTAAAGTATTAAATGGAATGAGGGAAATACAGTACCCTGAAAGGTTATCAAAATTAGGGTTATTCACTTTAGAAAAAAGACGACTGAGGGGAGATCTAATAACTATGTATAACTATATCAGGGGTCAGTACAGAGATCTCTCCCATCATCTATTTTTTCCCCAGGATTGTGACTGTGACAAGGGGACATCCTCTGGAGGAAAGAAGGTTTGTACACAAACATAGAAAAGGATTCTTCACTGTAAGAGCAGTGAGACTGTGGAACTCTCTGCCTAAGAAGGTGGTGATGGTCAGTACAATAAAGGAATTCAAGAGGGGACTGGATGTATTTCTGGAGTGTAATAATATTACAGGCTACAGCTACTAGAGAGGGGTTGTTGATCCAGGGAGATATTCTGATTGCCTGATTGGAGTCGGGAAGGACTTTTTTCCCCTGAAATGAGGAAAATTGGCTTCTACCTCACATGGGTTTTTCGCCTTCCTCTGGATCAACTTGCAGGATAACCGGCCGAACTGGATGGACAAATGTCTTTTTTCAGCTTTATTGACTAAGTTACTATTCTAACTATTGTAGCTAGTACACTTATATAATGGTACTAACCACTGTCTGAGCTGATATAATTTTCAAAGAGACAAGCCAGAAGTTTGTTTGATGACTTTTGGAAGAGCTGTACCACAGTTTCATTTAGTGGATCCTTATTTTTTTCCAGCCAACCCATAATGTTATATGGAACCTACAGGTGAAAAATAAAAATAAATATTATGTATATTCTGTATATGGTGCTATGATACCAGTACATATATGAATATTCATGTAGACTATTGTAGGGTTACTTACCACTCCAGCATAATGTACAAGCTCAAAATGAGCCTCATATTTTCTCTTCTTGTCAGGTCTTGGCTTTTGAAAATTAGGTGATTTTCCAAGATGGTTATCATAAAGCTTAGATTTAAATGTCACTTCTGTAGCCTTAGGAAACATACACTCCTCTTCAAGGATTGACATAATCCCCATAGGCTATTACATAAAAGATAAGCAATGGATCAGTACAAAATAATACCATAGAGTTAATATAAAGTATTAATATTATAAAATAATGTCTGATTATAAACCATTATAATTACCTTTTCAATTAGGTCAATGCAGGCCTGCAAGTCAAGGCCAAAGTCAATGAACTCCCAGTCAATGCCTTCTTTCTTATATTCCTCTTGTTCCAACACAAACATGTGATGGTTGAAAAACTGTTGCAGCTTTTCATTTGTGAAATTGATGCAAAGTTGTTCAAAGCTGTTATACTGTATATATATATATATACAGAGAGAGAGAGAGAGAGAGATAATACTGATAAAAGAATACATTTATAATTTGAACTATTAAAATGTTTTTGAATTTCAATCTGTACAGCCTCTCATTTTTTACATCACCTTTCAGAATCCTGCTAAAGTGAGCCATACTATTAAACAAGTAGGTACATGCTTACATTAAGGATAGTTTGTAGACTTTTGTGAATATCAAAATATAACTCAGTGATCCATTCTGGTTATGAACAATTTTCACGTATCCATTGGATAGGCGATGACTGCTAGATTGTGGTGGTTGGACTGCTGGGACCGCCATCCATTGCCAAAACAGGTGTCCTGTGCCCCCTATTTGAATGGAGTAACAGTCGATTGTGCAATCTGTTGCCCCAATCAAAGTCTATAGGACTGATGAAGATAGCTGATGCCCTGCAATGGGCTATCTCTGACAGTCCCTCAGACTTTGATTTATTCAACAATACATATGCATGATTGCCATGCCATTCAAATAGCCGGAGGAACCCCTTCTGGAAAATGGCAAGATGTCAATGGTTAGATGCTCACTGTTTTAGAAGTTATCCATTCTCCAGTGGATAGGTAATGCAGTAATTGCTTCTAACTGAAATACCTCTTTAACATAAAGCTTCATCTACTGCAAGTAAGTCATGATTAATTACCAAATATACGGTAATAATTAATTTCATAAAAATACAAGTCCATCCATTAATAACACAAACATATTTTAAAGCAGCCCCCATAAACAAGCAAATAAATACATCTCTAAATAAATGGGTTGTTCCATTACATCAACCTATGCATGCTGCCACTCCATTCAGCTCTATGGTACTGCCGAAGATAGCTAAGTGCTTGTGCTTGGCTATCTCTGGTAGTCCTATAGAGCTCAATGAAGCAGCGGATCCCATCGGGTGGCTTTCACTTTTGATCTTTTTTCCAAATCTAATTCTATAAAGTACTAGCTATATATCTCTAAAGTGGTTATTGAAAGTTTGTGAACACTTCATAATTTTCTATATTTCTGCATAAATCTGACCTCAAATTTTCAAAGTCCTAAAAGTACACTATATAAACATAACAAATCAAACAAATGAGTCAAAAATATTAGACTTGGTCATATATTTATTGAAGAAAATGATCCAATATCACGTTTGTGTGTGGCAAAAGCATGTGAACCTTTGCTTTCAGTGTCTTGTGTGACCCCCTTATGCATCAATTATCAACTAAATGTTTCTGGTAATTGTTGATTAGTCCTATACATTCTCTTGGAGGAATATAGCCCATTCCTTCATATAAAACAGCTTCAATTCTGTTATGTTGGTGGGTTTCTTCCCATGAACTGCTTGCTTCAGGTCCTTGAGGTCCACAGCATTTCTATTGGATTAACTTGAGATGAGTCCTGTCCCTGAGATGAGTCCAGGGACAGGACTCATCTCAGGTTAATTTGCATATGTGTCAAATAGTTTTTTTTACACAATAAAAGCACACAGAGCTATGGGGACTGGATATTGCGGATGTGCTAGAGGCCATCTAGCAACCCATGTCCTCAGCTCTGTACACAAAATCCCAGTGACAGGTTCCCTTTAAATTATCTGCTAAGGTTCACATCATTTTGTCACTCACAGACATGTAATATTGGATCATTTTCCTCAATAAATAAATGACCAAGTCAAATATTTTTGACCTATTTGTTTCATTTGGTTATCGTTATCTACTTTTAGGATTTGTGTGAAAATATGATTTTGTTTTAGGTCAAATTTATGCAGAAATATAGAAAATTATGAAGAGTTCATCAACTTTTAAGCACCACTGTTTAAACCAAACTTACAATACGTTGTGACTATGAAAAATAGTACTGATAGGTAGGTGGAGAAAAAAAATTGATATTTAGGTGGAGGAAAAATACTCTCATAACCAGCATTGTAGCTTATGGACCACTGCTAGTGTTTCTGCCTGTCATGCATCCGGTCCCAAGTTTGAGACCCAGCAGAAGCGAGGTAAAAGATGAGCCTAAAATTTTTTTTAATATAGAGAGGTGTTGGAGGTTGGGGGTGCTATGTAATGCCAGCAAGGAGCAGTGTGCCCTACCGTTTGCCCAACTTTGAGGTGCCCAACTTGCCTGGGCTTACTTTGAAATGTTTACACCCTTTATGCAGAGGTGCACGCCTCTCATATATTTGGTGCGTCTTCTGGCCGTGCCACAAGACACACTTAAATCTACAGCAGCCTCTTAACTGCCGTAGATTTAAGTCTTTATTCATGCAAGAAAACTGTTGCGAAGAAAGATAAACGTCTCGCGCCTGCAGCGCCGCCTGCTCCCTGCCTACGAAGCTCCCCAGTTACTCGCCTCTTCTGACAAGTGGCGTGAAAAAGAAAATGTTGCAAATTTTACTGCACAAATGCAGTGTTTTACCAAATTTGCTATCTATATACTCCACAAAAGTGGCTTAAATAGATTAGTAAATGTCCCCCAAAGTGTTTAAAACTTTATTCCAGAGCACAGAAACATTAAGTAGTCCACGATAGAACACATAGGCAAGATTTTACAGGATGCTAAACTACTATAAACATATTAGGGCAATTATGGGTGAATAGCCTTACACAGTGTAGTTTATTTGTTTCTTGGAATACATGACTTACATCGAAAATTTCAAATCCCGCAATGTCAAGCACACCAATGAAGAACTGCCTGGGTAATTTTGTATCCAGTGTTTTGTTGATACGGACCACAAGCCACTTAAACATTCGGTCATAGACGCCTTTAGCCAATGCACCAACTGAATAAACAACCTACGAGAGAAATATTTTTTAAATGTAAAGGATAATCATTTTCAATGCCATATTTATTCAGCAAAGTACATACAGCACATAATATATTTTTCTTTTCTTTTGGTGAGTATAGAAATAAATATACACAAGATGACTTATTTCTAGATCTGAGCTCTTTTTCCAGGTAATAACTTAAATCAACTTAGAGAAAGGTTTACCTGAGATACCAGTTCTTAGTAAGTGCTTTATGGCCGAAGGTATGTGGGTAACCCTCCTAGTTAAATGATATAGCTCAGGATAGGTCATTGGTATCTGATCAGTGGGTGTCCAACTACCAGCACCCCCACGATCAGCTGTTTGAAGAGGCTGCGGCACTCTGGTGAGCTCCACAGGCTTTTCCTAGGCCTGTGATGTCATGTTGATCGGTCACATGGCCTAGGCACAGCTCAGTCCCATTCAAGTGAATTTCAAGCATAGCCACTATACAATTTACAGTGCTGTGCTTAGTAAGCTGTGAGGAGGCTACAGCCCTCACTGCTGATTTATGGGGGTTCGAGCTGTTGGACACCCATCTATAACATACTGATGACATATCATTTCTGCTGAAAACTGAAACTGAAACAACCCCCCCCCCCCCTCAAAATCCAATTAGTTACCCTAATCCCTTTGCCACAATGAAAGCGCTCATTGCCCATGGCCCTTTTGCTGTCCCCTCTTGCCCGTACCTAGTGCTGCCTGAGGCGATTGCCTCACCTTGCCTCATTGGTGGTGTACGCATGGTCATCAGTATTAAAGGGCTTCTGTCACCCCCAAGTGTGCAATTTTCAGTAGCTGACATTAGCTATTTGCTAATGTCAGATGATTTCAAACATTCCTTTCTTACCTTAATCTGAGCTTTATATTTCCTAAAAATCATACTTTTAAAACATGCTAATTCTCTTCGCTACCAGCAAGTTGGGCAGGTACTTGCTGGTAGCCGCCGCATCCTCGGGCTGTAGGACCGCCCCCTCTGCTGTTGATAGACAGGGCCAGCGCGCTCTCCTCCTCCTGCTGGCAATGTCTTCTCCTGAATTCCCGTGCCTGCGCCGTACCATTCCACAATCGGCGCAGGCATTTTGAGTGGAGGACGGGTACCTGCCAGCTCCGTCCTCAGTGGCAAGTGTCCACTCAGTACGCCTGCGCCAATTGTGGAATGGTACGGCACAGGCACGGGAATTCAGGAGAAGACATTGCCAGCGGGAGGAGGAGAGCGCGCTGGCCCTGTCTATCAACAGCAGAGGGGGCGGTCCTACAGCCCGAGGATGCGGCGGCTACCAGCAAGTACCTGCCCAACTTGCTGGTAGCGAAGAGAATTAGCATGTTTTAAAAGTATGATTTTTAAGAAATATAAAGCTCAGATTAAGGTAAGAAAGGTATGTTTGAAATCAGCTGACATTAGCAAATAGCTAAAGTCAGCTACTGAAAATTGCACACTTGGGGGTGACAGAAGCCCTTTAAATACTAGCACAAACCCTTTTATGAGTTCAGGTGTTTGAGCCACTCTCATTGCAGACAGATGCATCAAATCAAGCACATAGCCATACAATCTTCCCAGACAAACATTGGTAGTATAATGGGTCACAGTGAAGAGCTCAATGACATTAAACATCATACTGTCATTTAAATAAAACCTGACCACGTTAGCTTATTTCTTTTCATTGCTGTTGTCCTGGTTTCGATGAAACAGACATGTGCCATTTAACAAAGGCAATGGCAATCACACGTCTTTAGGATCAAGACTGTAAATGAAATCCAACCAGGGACCCCACATTTTTTTAATTTAATGGGACCACACATTTTTTTAATTTGATGGGATCACCTCGGTTAGTGAATATAACTTTTATGAAAGAGTTGGGAACATTGCAGCCTTGTGCTCCAAGAGCACCACTGTCCCTACCTACTTGCACGATCTGTCCTAGGTGACAGCCCACAACTGGATGACAGTCCCTTCTTAACTAAGTAAAGGGGCCTAAACCAAAATAGGAAAAGCAAGGCAGAAAGAGGTGAAAACCCGACAGGCAAAGCCAGTACCGGAGCAAGATCCAAAATCATAAACAAACACAGCAAAGTGAAGGTCACAAACTAGCAGAGTAAACTACCAGGAGGTCACGTCAGAGTCAAAATCAGTAATCATGTCAAAGTCAGCAAGCCAAGGTTAGTGATCCAGAGTAGAAAACATACAGCTAACTAGTGAGGCATAGAACACCAATCACAGGCACATTATGTCAGCAGCTGCCTGTTTAAATAGCCCACCTCATGAGGCATCTAGATCCCTAATAGACTGAGCAGCCCTACTGTCAGCGGGGCCATATTGTGGCAGGACTTACCACTGTAGCCCAGACAGGTAAGTGCATGACAATAACATTTACATAAGGTTTGTTGATATTGATCAGTTGTTTCAATTTAGCAAGAGATGTTGGGGGGGGGGGGGGGTCTATCTGTCACCTAGTATATTGTGATGGTATTACCAGGCAAAATGAAGAAACTTTGGGAATCACACGGTATGGGGACCAAAACTAAAGTAGATATAAACCAAAAACACAACATAACCAGACATGGCCAATTAGAGAATTAAATAATTACTTTCTGACTACCTGTAACCACGGACTAGAGGTATGCATACAGCTTTATTATTTGGTTCAACATAGCAAGCTCTTAAGTTCACTGTAGTGCTGTACAATCTTTTTAGGAAGAATATTACAATATTCATACTGAAGATCCTGTGCATAAAAGTTATGTTTTACTTTCCTTAGAAGTTACAGTGACTTAGTGAACTGAGGATAGGAGGGAAAAATGTCTATGTTTGAGGAGTAAAATTTCTTACCTGTGATACAGTTTGTCCTTTGGTCACATATTCATTGCCCACTTTCACTCTGGGATGTAATAGCCCCTTTACCAACTCGGAAGAGCTGATGCCCATCAAATATGCAGCCTTATCCGTATCTAATATTAAAAAACAGACCGTGCATTGTTCACTATTTTTATACTATTATCAACCAGAACACAAATGTTGCTATTTATCTCCAAAATAAAACATTTTCTAAATTATAGCCCACGCTCTCTCCAGGATCCCATAGAAGTGAACAGAGTGGTGGTTCCATATACGCATCACTGCTCCATTTTCATGGGGTGTTGTAAGGGTAAGTATTGTTATTGGGAAGACAACTTTAAAGGACATCTGTCAGCAGATTTGTACCTGTGAAGCTGGCTGACCTGTTACATGTGCACTTGGCAGGTGAAGGCGTCTGTGTTGGTCCCATGTTCTTATTTGATCGTGTTGCTAAAAAAATAATTCTTAAATATATGCAAATGAGCCTCTAGGAGCAACAAGGACGTTGCCATTACACCTAGACCCTCTGCTCTCTCTGCAACTACTGTGCCTTCTGCACTTTGATTGACAGCGCCAGGAGTGATGCCGTTTTCACTGCCTGGCCCTGTCAATCAAAATGGAGAGGCCACAGCATTTACAGAGAAAGTGGAGCCTCTAGGAGTAACAGCAACGCCCCAGTTGCTCCTAAAGGCTCATTTGCATAAATTACAACTTTATTTTCTCAGCAATGCAGGCACATATGAACATGGGACCAACACAGATGCCTTCAGTAGCCAAGTGCACATGCAACAGGTCTGCTAGTTTCACCACCGGGCCCAGGTATGCGCCGTACAATAGCCACTGTGGGCAGCTGCATCAATGATTGGGCTGTGCATGCAGCATGCATTGCTTGCGTGAAATAGGATAACCGGAAGAGGGTATTGTACGCGCATGCTTGGGCCCGGTGCGCAGGCACAGGATTTCAGGACTCAGGAGCAGAGACAGTGACTGGGCTGAATTCCAGAAAGACAGGGAAGGAGTTATTGATGCGTAATGCTGACGGGGCCTGGGCACTTGCAGCAATAGAAAATGTCTCTGCCTCTTGTGACTTCATTAGCATATTGATTCAAAGTCTGATTTTTCTGCATCACATCTGCAGACAAGGGAAATAAAGGTAGCATTTGTGAAGTGTGTGTATGAGCTACTTTGGGATTCAAGCAGTTCTACTTGAGACTCCCTTTAAATAACTAAAACTGAAATGTAAATGATTAACTAATAATCTATAAGCTATGCACAGTAAAACATCTTCAAAAGACCAGATTTTCACGTGACATGTTTACAGTTCTCTTTTAGGCTATGACTACTGATCATCATTTTTCAAAAAGAACATTTTTTCCTGCAATTTGGGTGGTTGGCTCACCGAGGTTCCATCTTATATACAAACCGGAGTCCAAAAAAGTTGGGACACTAAACAAATTGTGAATAAAAACTGAATGCAATGATGTGGAGATGGCAAATGTCAATATTTTATTTGTAATAGAACGTAGATGACAGAGCAAGCGTTTAATCCGAGTAAATGTATCATTTTAAAGGAAAAATATGTTGATTCAAAATTTCACGGTGTCAACAAATCCCCAAAAAGTTGGGACAAGTAGCAATAAGAGGCTGGAAAAAGTAAATTTGAGCATAACGAAGAGCTGGAAGACCAATTAACACTAATTAGGTCAATTGGCAACATGATTGGGTATAAAAGAGCTTCTCAGAGTGGCAGTGTCTCTCAGAAGCCAAGATGGGTAGAGGATCACCAATTCCCACAATGTTGCGCAGAAAGATAGTGGAGCAATATCAGAAAGGTGTTACCCAGCGAAAAATTGCAAAGACTTTGCATCTATCATCATCAACTGTGCATAACATCATCCGAAGATTCAGAGAATCTGGAACAATCTCTGTGCGTAAGGGTCAAGGCCGTAAATCCATACTGGATGCCCGTGATCTCCGGGCCCTTAAACGACACTGCACCACAAACAGGAATGCTACTGTAAAGGAAATCACAGAATGGGCTCAGGAATACTTCCAGAAACCATTGTCAGTGAACACAATCCACCGTGCCATCCGCCGTTGCCAGCTGAAACTCTACAGTGCAAAGAAGAAGCCATTTCTAAGCAAGATCCACAAGCTCAGGCATTTTCACTGGGCCAAGGATCATTTAAAATGGAGTGGGGCAAAATGGAAGTGGTCAGACGAGTCACGATTCGAAGTTCTTTTTGGAAATCTGGGACGCCATGTCATCCGGACCAAAGAGGACAAGGACAACCCAAGTTGTTATCAACGCTCAGTTCAGAAGCCTGCATCTCTGATGGTATGGGGTTGCATGAGTGCGTGTGGCATGGGCAGCTTGCATGTCTGGAAAGGCACCATCAATGCAGAAAAATATATTCAGGTTCTAGAACAACATATGCTCCCATCCAGACGTCATCTCTTTCAGGTAAGACCCTGCATTTTTCAACAAGATAATGCCAGACCACATTCTGCATCAATCACAACATCATGGCTGGGTAGGAGAAGGATCCAGGTACTGAAATGGCCAGTCTGCAGTCCAGATCTTTCACCTAAAGAGAACATTTGGCGCATCATAAAGGGGAAGGTGCAACAAAGAAGGCCCAAGACGAATGAACAGTTAGAGGCCTGTATTAGACAAGAATGGGAGATCATTCCTATTTCTAAACTTGAGATACTGGTCTCCTCGGTCCCCAGACGTCTGTTGAGTGTTGTAAGAAGAAGGGGAGATGCCACACAGTAGTGAAAATGGCCTTGTCCCAACTTTTTGGGGATTTGTTGACACCATGAAATTCTGAATCAACATATTTTTCCCCTAAAATGGTACATTTTCTCAGTTTAAACTTTTGTTCCGTGATTTATGTTCTATTCTGAATAAAATATTAGAAGTTGGCACCTCCACATCATTGCATTCAGTTTTTATTCACGATTTGTATAGTGTCCCAACTTTTTTGGAATCCGGTTTGTACATTACAAGTCTCAAGGTTTCGACCCCTTACAATGGCCGGGTCTTATTCAGGCATACTTAAGAAACATCCAGCCATCAAAATGTTGCTTTTTGCTGTTAGTTCAATAAAAAAAAAAAAAGTTTAATAAATAATATATGCCTGTTCCTGAATGGATGGCATGTAGGTAAATGGACAGATGTAAACCCGGAAGAGGCCACATCACTCCCATGAGCCGTGCCCCTTCAAACAGATGATTAGCAGGGGTGCCAGAAGTTGGACCCCACTATTTTGATATTGATGGCCTATCCGGAGCAATAGTCATCAATATGCTGAAACTAAAAAACCTCTGTAATGTTCTCCAAGACGCTAAACTTACTTTCAGTGCCATCGGTCTCTGCTTGTTCTTCCCTTTGTTTCTGTTTAAATTTCATATTTCCAAAATGCATTATGGCACCTGTCAATTTGTAGGCTCCGAACTTCTCATCAGGTATAAATCCCAAGATATCAAAAGCTTGCTGTGGAAATGTACACGTAAAGTTCAAACAGTGCTTGACGATTCAGTTCAGATATCAAGACTCTATATTTTTATAACCAAACATTGATAAAGTTCAATAATTCGGACTGTCAGTACTTACATCAGTTGCAACAAATTCTTCACCATCATCTAAGTTATCCACTGTAACAACTCCTTGTGAGGTAAAGTGGAAATCGTAGGGGTTTGTGCTCACTAAGAGCATATCTACAAAACAGACAACGTTACGATGGTTGATGGTAAATGCTGCCACCTATGCTATTCCAGTCAGGTCTAGAAATGTCTACCATCGGGGTGCACAACCTTTTCTGGTTGGGGGCCACATTGTCAGCCTGAACCAATTCCAAGGGCTGAAAATAAAACTTAAAGGGGTATTACCAACTGAAATACTGTGATTCTGGCATATTGAACATACAGTATATACTATAAATGTCTACTTACAGTTCTAGGACTCCCATCTAATAGGAGAATACATGAAAGATGCATGTAAGAAGCCATAAGACATAGACCTACATGTCTTTTACCAGATGTTTGGGGGCCGCACAGAATGGTATTTGAGGGCCGCAGGTTGTACACCCCTGGTCTACCACATATGCCAGGTTCAAAAACAGAATAGCTGAACAGGTTGGTGCTATGCTAACTTATGGTGTGTATTATAATGTTTATAATAGGTTACAGCTATGGACCCTTTCTTACATAAAGTATATAGAGAAAGCAGAGTAGCTTTGAAACCACTGACTGGTATTTTATCATTATGAACATGCACATTGTAAATTCATAGTCTGCCTGTACTAGCAACGAGCTGTATTCAGATTCAATAATAAAGTGTGTACTCCTTTATGGTAGCCTTGGCTACACTGAAATACTTAGGGTTGATGCACACAACTGTATTTTGGGTCCTCGTCTGATCCTCATTTTTTGGCGGATCGCATACAGGCACATTCATTTCTATAAGTCCGCAGAAAATGCGGACGGCACACGAATGTTATCTGTGTGCTGTCTGCATCCGTGCGGCTGTTCTGGAAATTATAGAACATGTCATATTCTTGTCCGTTTTGTGGACAAGAATAGGCAGTTCTATTAGGAAAATGTGGCATGCACACGGCCAGTGTCCATGTTTGTGGACTGCAAAATACATACAGTTGTATACATGAGCCGTTAAAGGGGATGGCCACTGGTGATCAATGTATTTGTCAGGTGACTAAATGGCACTTACTATTATAGCCTTTGATGCTATTCTGCACCATTTGCTATATTTCATAAGGTATGTCTTTTGTGCTGTCTATAAAGCAGCTGGTGATGGAGGATCATGTGACCAGGGAAATCGCTCGATCTCCATTCACATAGACTGCACCTGCCATCGGCACTGTGCAGGTGCAATGTGTTTGAATGGAGGAGGTTGTGCCCGACAAGGGGACATGGCTTATGAAATATTGCAAATCACACAGAACATCAGCCAAGGCTGTTTTAGTAGGTGCCATCTAGTCATCTTACATACATTGCTTAACAGTAGCCAGAAAGTGGCAAACCTTTAATAAGTATGTGAAAAGTAGTTTTAACTATTATCATTTTTGAAGAAAACTATTCTCATGAGAATAAATCATTCTTAGTAACAATAATTTTGTTATTCTTGGCTTTAACCCTTATTTTCTGTAATTGCGTTTTGGTTTTCCGCTCCCTGCCTTTTATTTTTCCATTCACATAGCCGTGGGAGGACTTTCTAATTGCACCATTCAATATTGCATAGAATGTAATGGAAGCTGGAAAAAAAATTCCAAGTGGGGTGGACTTGGGAAAAAAAACAAAAAACAATTCCGCCACAGTTTTATGGGTTTTGTTTTGTGCTCTTCATTCTCCAAGTCAGTATGATTATGGCGAATACTGAAAAAAATAAAAACTTTTGAAAAAATTAATTAGTTCTTTTCATCGCCATATTCTGACCTCCATAACTTTTTAGTTATGTCTACGTAGATGTATGAGGGCTCATTTTTTGTGGGACGATCTGTAGTTTTTGTTAATAACGTTTTGGGGTGTGTATGAGTTTTTGATCACTTTTTATTACATTTTTTGCGGAGGTAAAGTGATGAAAAAATATATTTTAATAGTATGGGGATTTTCCCACGCGGCGATGACCATGATGCTGTTTTTTTAAATTGTCTATTTATTTAGATTTTCGGGTAAGGGAGTGATTTCAATTGTTATATATATTTTTTTTTTATATATATATTTTTTAAAACATTTTAACTTTTTTTTAGGTCCCCAAGTAGATCACAACACGCAATCATCAGACTGCAATTTATATAAAGTAATTACAGTTCAGTGCTGCCACCTGCTGGCCTGAATTGTAATATACAAGTAATAACCATGGAGGCCTACTGCGATCTCCGCACGGGAAAGGCGTTCCTGCCCGAGAAACATGTGCTTCCAGGTTATCGGTCTCTCAGATGCCATGGTCACATTTGACCACGGCATCTGAGGGGTTAAATATCGACATTCCTGCCAATCGCGGACATTAGCCCTGATCACATGGTGTCTGATCTAAAGGTAGCCGAACAGGAGGAGCTGAGTAGAGCTGAATAGACTGATATATCGAGCATAGATTTCAATCAATAAATTACAAATTCTACGGAATCTTTTCCCATAAACCTATATGTATGAATCTGCTCAGCTCTTCTTGCTCTGAACCATAATGCCAGTAGATTGGATAGCATTTTCATTGTGACAGCTTCTGAATAAATTTGGTAAAACTCATTGGTGTCCTCAAATCATATATGTTTTATGCAGCAGTATTGAAGGTCCTGTCACATGGGCAGATTATTGGGCATAAACATTCGCATAAACTTCCATTCCCGATATTTGCCCTGTTTAAATTTCTCAATCACCTAATGAATGAGCAATTCCCGTTCACCAAGAGTAAACGTCACTTATATGGCACCCAACATCGTAATTTCTGAGCAGTGTAAACCAGAATCTGCTGCCCAGATACAAGGAATCTGTAGGGCAGGGATGCTCAACCTGCAGCCCTCCAGCTGTTGTAAAACTACAACTCCCACCATGCCCTGCTGTAGGCAGATAGCTGTAGGGTGTCCGGGCATGCTGGGACTTGTAGTTTTGCAACATCTGGAGGGCCGCAGGTTGGGCATGCCTGCTGTAGGGGGATGAGTGATCACAATAACAGTTGCTCGTCTCAATACAGAGGAGACGATTGTGGCATGAAAATGCAGCTATGAACTCCACTGACGATCAGGCAATTACTGGGAACCTTTGGTTCATTCCCTGTCAGTCAGCCTGTGTAAAAGGCTCTCAATTCTTTAAACCTTTTACAGATACCACTTCAGAAGAGCTCTGCTATAAAATAGGTATGGTGGTGTGATGTATTGTTTTGCGGCTCTGAATTGCATCTCACCTTGTAATTCAATCATTTTCCCACTGGTTATCTGATAAAAGACGTGGTAGCTTCGTTCTCCTGGCTGCTGGAAAATGACTCTGGATTTTTCCAGTAAATCTGAAAAATATATTTTGTTAAATTGTCACAACATATTTGGTCAACTGTATTCTAAAAAAAATTCTGAAACTCATAGTAGATGATACCCATGGAAGCTGCCCTCGTGTATTTGATGTGGTACTTGTGCATTCTTAGTTTTCATTTTCAAATAAAATGCTGATGCAGATGCTGGCTACTACAGGGGTTATACCACCCAGAGAATAGGCGATAATAGATTGAGGAAGTCTGACCGCTGGGACCCCCCTCCCCCAATCCCGAGAACGAGGGGTCCTTGAGTCCCTCTCTGAATGGAGCAGTCATGTGAATGTCAGTCCACTATTACTCCTTTCACTTCTATTCAGCCGATGGAGTGCTGTCTACATCAGCTCCATGGAGGTGAATGGACAGATATTCACTATAGATATTCTCAGGACAGTTCATCAATTTTGAATCAGTGAGGGTCTCACACCCAGTACCCCCACCAATTAGCCATTCCCTGCTGATGGCAGAGGTGGAAGTAGAACCTTGAGTGGAGCTGGAAGCACATCTCTGGTCAAAGTGTGGTGGACATGCTAGGTTACTGGACTTGAATGGGGTCTGAGCTGTGGTAACCAGGCACCGCCACTACAATGTACTTCCTGCTTTGTTCAGAGTGCTAGCTCTGGCGGCAGCTGATCAGCGGCGGCGCCAAGTGTCGGACCCCCGCCAATCAGATATTAATAATCTATGCTGAGAATAGTTCATCAATATCAGGGGCCTGGAAAACCACTTTAGAGTAATGATGTTTCCCCTTTCCTGGTAGCGAAGGGGTTACAGTGTAAATGCAAGCTGCATATAAGGGTTCATGCACATGGCCGTAGCTGTTTTTAAGGGCCGCATATTGTGGATCTGCAAAACACGGATACCGTCTGGGTGCGTTCCGTATTTTGCGGAACGGAACCTCTAGCCATCTATAGAACTGTCCTATCCTTGTCCGTAATATATATAGGAATAGGACATGTTCTTTTTTTTTTGCTGGTGGCGGGGATCGGACATACCGATGCGGACAGCATATGGTGTGCTGTCCGAATCTTTTGTGGCCCTATTGAAGTGAATGGGTCTGCATCTGACCTGCAAAGAATAAGGATTGGTCACGGACAAAAACAACGGTCGTGTGCGTGTGCCCTCATACAAAGGTATTATGGAGCACAGACGGATTCTGAATACATTGTAAACTTACAAATCTCAATATCAGCAGAAGACAACTTGCCGGTAGTACCAAAATGGATACGGATGAATTTACCCTGAAAAAATAGTTAAAATGGAAATTTACTGTATGTTTCTTTCTCCTGTTTCCTTTCAAATCCCCTGTTGCTTATTACTAGGGATGAGTGAATCGACTTCGGATGAAACATCTGAAGTCCATTCGCTCATCCCTACTTATTACCCACAATGTAATTTAATTTGACCGTTGCTGCAAGTGCAAGCAGGTTAGATAGATATTCCCAAGTTATCCCAAGTTATGGCTGTTGGACGCTTTGGTGGTATGGGTCCCAGAAATGTCTAAAGGCAGCCTTGGCTCCCCTTTCTGCTTTGTCTATGCTGGTATATAGGGGCACATGCTGTTACACATTTCACGACTCAGATTACAGGCAGTTTGCCCATTACCGGTCCTATTCTGTCTCACACGCCTACAATGAAGTTGTGCCTGTGTATATCTCCACCAGGGGAGTACGGTACCGATCCCAGACTAGTCGCTTTTTCTGTTCTGGTATATAGAGGTGGCCGACAATCTCAGTTGTAGGTGGAGAAAGCTCTTGAATGGGGCGGCCTCAGTACTCTGGATTTGATTGCTATGCTGCACCACTTCACAATAAAAAAATACATGATTCAAACCAGAAATCCTTCACTTTTAACATGATTCCTACATCTAGGGTAGATGGCAACTAGAAATAACAACGATATATAATAGCAGTAAGCCAATAGCCAATGATGAACTGCACACAGGTTTAAAGTACAATTTTTTAGAATTTACTTGAAAGGACCCAGCAAAATGAGTGAACTTACAAAACGAGAAGAGTTGTCATTTCTCAGAGTTTTGGCATTTCCAAAGGCTTCCAGGGCAGGGTTTGCCTGGATGATTTGATCTTCCAGGGTTCCCTACAAGTTGAAAATACACTGCATTTGAAATACTATACATTTATGTGTACCACTGGTAAGTAAAACATAGACTTGGAGATGCTGTAATGATTCACATTGTGAGAACAAGGGTTGAGTACATGGACACCTATTTCGTTCTCTAGAATAAGCTTGACTAGACAAATGCTAGAAATGTCAAATGAAATCGATGCAAACTAAGTGCAAATAAAGTTTGAGCTATTCAATTATTGGGGCAGTCATGTAAACTTTTATTTAATATATAATCCATTTGGATGTCAGGACTAGTGATGAGCGGGAGGTGCCATATTCGATTTCGCGATATTCTATATATTGTTACGCGAATTTATATTCGCATTGCGAATTCAACTTAGAGCTGAGTTCCTAATGGTTGTAACTTGTATTGCTAGAATTGACGAAGATAACGAATATCACGAATATAGCACTATATTCTCAATCTTCGTTATATTCTAGCAACGACCATTAGGAACTCAGCTCTAAGTTTCATTCGCGAAGCGAACATATACTCGCATTGCGAATTGATCTTAGAGCTAAGTTCCTAATGGTTGTATTGCTAGAATATAACGAAGATGACGAATATCACGAATACACAAATATAGCACTATATTCATAATCTTCATTATATTCTAGCAACAACCATTAGCAACTCAGCTCTAAGTTGAATTCGCAATGCGATTAATATAACCTATATTACTCGCATTGCGAATACAACTTAAAGCTGGGTTCCTATTGGTTGTATTGCTAGAATATAACGAATATCACAATGCAAATAATTCAGGTTATATTAATCGCATTGCGATTACAACTTAGTCAAATTTGTGAGATCGTGATTCTCACATCCGACAGTACATTTTAGCATGGAGGCGTTCCCATGCACACAGGGAGTCGGCAGAAGCGCCAACGGGCATTGACTGGGCAGGGAGCCAAGAATCCTCCGGACAGGTAAGAACAGCTTTTGGGAAGTGGGAAGACAACCAGACGAGCAAGGATAACAAAAAAAAAACAAAAAATAAATTAGATTATAGATTAAATAGATTATTCGAAATTGCGAATATATAGCGGTATATTCGCAATATTCGCGAATTATCGAATTTGCGATATTCGCAATACTAATTCGCTATTCGAATATTCGCGCTCAACACTACCCAGGACCCAAGGTTTCCCAAAAGAACTTCCCTCAGAGCATCACTGCCTCCGCTAGCTTGCCCTCTCCCCATAGTGCATCTGGTGCCATCTCTTCCTCATCTGAGCAATGCATGCACACCTGGCCGTCCACATGATGTAAAATAAGACCAGGCCAGCTTCTTCCATTGCTGCATGGTCCAGCTCTGATCCTCATGTGCCCATGGTAAATGCTTTTTCCAGTTCACACAGGCCAACATGGGCAGTCTGACTGGTCTCTGGTTACGCAGCCCCATACACGGCAAGCTGAGATGTGCCGTGTGCTCGGAACTTTCTATCATAGCCAGCATTAGTCTTTTCAGCAACTTGTGCTACAGTAGATCTTATTTGGGATTGGATCGGATGGGTTACCCTTTGCTCCCCATCTGCATCAATAAGCATGGGGTGCGCATGCCTCTGTTTGTCAGTTCACTGTTTGTTCTTCTTGGGCTACTTTTGGTAGGTACTAACCACTGCATCTCAGAAACACTCCAGAAGACCTGCCATTGCGGAGATGCTCTGAACCAGTCTAGCCATTGCAATTTGGCAGATGTCAAAGTTGCTCAAGTCCTTATGCTTCTCCATTTTTCCTGCCTCTGGGACATCAACTTATTGTTGACTTGTACATCCCACCCCAAGTGCCATTGTGTGTGCATGTGTATAGCTATATATATAGCTATATATATATATATATATATATATATATATATATACATTAATAGAAATACATTATCATAAATTCGTTTTAGAAGTCGTTTCTACCTACCCCAGTTTTGGTTGCTGGTTGCTGTAATGAAAAAGCAAAGTTCTTATTCAATTCTCATCAAATCAATCCTTGTGGACTATATGTCTGTCATATGTCTGTCATACAAGCACACTTCTTTTTAGAATTAAAGCTATAGGCCTGTAACATGGATAATATTAATTGGTCCATCCTCATTTCTGCAGATGAAATTACCAAAACCTACCAAGACCTGCTGCCAGCTTTCCCCATGCAGACACGCTCCTCTCTCCATCTGTACCAGTCTGTCACACATTTAGTTCATGTTTATTGTACTCGTTTATGACGCTTTAAATGAAATAATAATAATGAACTCCGTGAGATCACACCATCTAGGCCAAGACTTACATTCTTTTTACCACTAGCGTCACCAATTGCAGCTACTGTGGCAAAGTACTGAATGACACGTTTCGTATTAACAGTCTTGCCAGCACCGGATTCTCCTCTAAAATACAAGTCAGAATAAGTGAAGTAATAAGAACAAAAGCATAAATACACGCACAGTAGGTAAAAGGACAGTATACATTTTCTGTAGTAGCTGTGGTATATGTACATATATATGTCTATGATTTAAGAGAGATAGTTTTGAGATAGATAAATGGATAGATATGAGATAGATAGACAGACATAAAATTTATTTGAGATGATAAAAATAAGGCTGCGTTATTCCTTTGTAGAAATATTCTGTAAGGCATGCATTTTACTTACGTGATCAACATTGACTGGTTTTCCCGATCTAACAAAGAAAGTTGTATAGAATTAGATAAATTATATTTAATGATATACTTGACTAGGTACAGTACATGCAGTATGATAACTGACTTTTCTATCACTTAATCTTTACATTGCAACTTATTCACAATATGTACAAGCTCCGGCTCCTCCGACTGCCCCATGGGGAAGCCGGAGCATACCCGGAAGCACACACTTCCAGGTTTGCACACGCTCGGATCGGATGCCGTGGTCAGGATTGACCACGGCATCTGAAGTGTTAAATTACCATGACCATCAAATGTCTGCAACCGGTCACGGACATGAGCCGTAGGTGTCTGCTATATGAAACAGCGGGCACCCTGCGGCTATTGTGCCACTCCGCTCAGGAGCGCGCGCCATCTTTAAAGACCCGACCAGCGCCGTATTAGTGCGGCTCTGTTCGGGAAGGGGTTAAAAGATAAAATAAACCTCAAATCTTCACTGTTTAACGGAAACCATGATGGAGTGATAGATCTATTGTACGATGTACACTACTGGCACCCGACAGACCCCCCCTGACTTATAATGGGGAATTGCGATGGAGGCTCCGGAAACAACCTCCAAAGAAAATGTGTGCATAGCCTAAGAAAATGAGTGGAGCCTCATTCACACCATGTTTTAGCATCCTATACTGTTTTCTTTTCAAGATTAGGAAAAAAGTGTCCTTTAAAACAGAATTATATCCTGTTACATCCTACTGTCATTGACTTCTATTAAAAAAAAAAACAGGATCCAAATAGAGTCTGTTCTTCAAGTGTTAGTCCTATGAAAAATACCCTACAGTTTTCAATTTTGTAATTGCATGTAATTAAAAATTTAGTAGATAAGATCTATCGTTAGAGCGCCACCTGCTGTCTGCACTTTCTTTGTCTAATTTCCCTGTCCTGCTCACTGGGAGGAAAGCACATGCTCAATTCAATCCTTCAACTGCCACAGGCTGCAGCAGAAAGGAAATGTCCCTTGGAAAAGGACACACTTCCTAAGCTGAAAGCTTGATATAAAACTAGCAGAACAATTGGAGCAATGAATAGGGAGATCTCTGGATCCATGTGAGGTACAGGGCTGGTTCTAGCTTTGTTAGAATAAGGTTCCATGTACTAGATAATGTCTGATTTTCATGTTTTGCATTATTCATGGGATAACCCCTTTAAACAGGATAGAAAAAGGTTCCTGAATTATTTCTGTGTGCTGATGTATCCTGTTTTATTGGTAAATTTACTTAACAAATAAAACCTTGTAAGAAGATGAAAAAACATGGTGTCCGCCAGTCTAAATATTTTAAAATGTAAGACAGGACTTATAAATCATCTACACGGTGGCCCACAAAAAAGTAGCCCGCCTCCACCAATAGTATGACAAGATGAATGAGCAATGGGATTGTTTTTTTTAACTACCCACAAGTCACAATAGATGCTGAAAGTTGTCCCTGTTCATGTCTATGCATCTTTGGGCACATTGGATTATGACGGCTTGACTGATACTGCTTGCAGCTCTTCAACAGTGATGCTGCAGAAGAAAAATGTCCTGCTTTTTCCAACAAGATGGGGCAACATGCCACACCTCACTGAACTCACTGGTGCGAGTTCATGAACTGTTTACAGAGGAGCGAACTATGAGCAAAGGGTTATGGCCATGTTCCCTTGTCCACATGCGATTTCTATCTGTGGGGAAATTTAAACCAGAAGGCTGGGAACACACCTAAGCGTTTCTGAATCGCGCGTATGACGCGCGTTTTGCGCGCGTTTTTGCAACTAAGAAACGCGCATCATACGCACGATTCAGTGATTCAGCACTATTTTAGCATGGCCCATAGGCGCATTAAAACGCCCCAAAGAAGCTCATGCTGAAGCGACAGCGTTGGGTGTTTTTCAGCGCGTTCAAACGCGCTGTAAAATGCCCAAATGTGAACCATGCCCATAGAGAAGCATGGCTTTTCACATGTTGTGCGTTTTACAGCGCGTTTGAAAGCGCTGTAAAACGCTTAGGTGTGTACCTAGGGGAAAGTGTCCACTAACAATCCACCTCCCCTGGATGAACTCAAGGAAAACATCACAAACACTATCCGCAGCCTCACAAGCAGTATCATCCAACATAATCCGACCTGCCGAAAGATCCAGAGACATGAACAGGGACTACTTTCAGCATCTTTTGTGACTTGTGGGTAATAATAAAAAAAAAACACTTGCTGTTTCATCTTGTCTTACCATCGCTGGAGGCGGGCTACTTTTTCGTGGGCCACCGTGAAGAAAGGACTGTAGTAAGATAAAATGATACTTACTGCGCAACATGTCATGGTAGGCATTATCAGCAATGGAAAAGATGTGAGGAGGGGCTTCAGAACGTCTTTTGCCCTTATAGGCAGAAACCACCTCAGTCTTATAGACTGGAAGCGATTTGTATGGATTCACAGTCACACAAAAAAGGCCTGAATAAGTCTAAAATTTAGAAAAAATCACGTTGAATTAATACATCAAATCAATAAATTTAAAGAACAATTTCACACTATCAAATTTTGATATTTTGAACTTTTTGGATGGACATAATTCTAAGTAAAACTTTCAAGAACATGATCAATGTCTGAGGAAATAAAAAAAAATTAAAGAGAAAGAAAAATGATGTATTTGTGGTGGGTGTCAGAATAGTAGATGCATAGTAATACCAGGAGAAGGGGTATTAGTTAGGGCTCATGCACACGACTGTATGTATTTTGCGGTCCGCATAACACGGATCCGCAAAAAAACGGGTGATGTCTGTGTTACATCCATTTTTTTGCAGATCCATTGTAACAAGAATAGGACATGTGCCATTTTTTTGCAGAATGGACTTCCGCATAGGGGCCACAAAAAAACCCAAGAAACGGAATGGACACTGACAAAAATACGTAAGGGCATGAGCCCTTACTAGAGACAACAAATTTGAAATGCAAACTTTAAAATGAAGTATACGGTAATAATATAATTAAGAATAATACATAAAGAATGGGCCATCTTACATAGATCATCCAGTTAGCATAGCGTTTACGCAGGTTAGATAGCACTGAAGCTTCATTCAGATGTGTCAGCATCGCCATGTCTTCAATCATGTCAAACTTTGGAGGATTCATCTGCTGAACGTCTCCTTCCTTTACAACAACCGACTAAAGAAACATAAACCAATAACCAAGAGTTGAAATAGCTTACGTTTCTAATGTACAAAACAACATATAATGCATGTATATAGTATATGCAGATAAAATACAGAAAATAAATGCATTCCACATATGTCATTAAACAGGTGTATGCTCAAAAGTTCCAGACTATAAAATGTCATGGCCTTTTTATATGGGGCAATTATTGGGAACTCATGTTCCTGCAAATGCTTGTTCCCGATAACTGCCCCATGCAAAGGTGTTGCCAATCGCCTAGTTAAGGCCTCTTTCACACTAGCGTTTTAGCTTTCCATCCTAGAGATCCGTCCTCGGGTCTCTAGGACGGAAAGCTACTGATCAGAATTATCCCCATGCATCCTGAATGGAGAGCAATCCGTTCAGGATGCATCAGGATGCATCAGTTCAGTATGTGAACGTTTTTTGGACGTTGACAAAAGCGCAGCATGCTGCGGATTTGTCTCCGTCCAAAAATCCGGAAGACATGCCGTAATGCTGGATCCGGAATTAATGCCCATTGAAGTGCATTAATCCGGATCCGGCCTTTAGCTAAACGTCGTTTCCGCACATCGCCGGATCCGACGTTTAGCTTTTTGTCAATGGTTACTATGGCAGCCAGGACGCTAAAGTCCTGGTTGCCATAGTAAAGAGTAGGGGGAGCGGCATACTTACATTCCGTGCGGCTCCCGGGACGCTCCAGGATGACGTCAGGGCGCCCCAGTGCGGGGCGCTCTGACGTCATTCAGAGCGCCCGGAGCCGCGCGAATGTAGGCATGCCGCTCCCACTCTCACTGCTACTATGGCAACCAGGACGCTAGTAGCGCCCTGGCTGCCATAGTAACACTGAAAGCATTTTGAAGACTGATCAGTCTTCAAATGCTTTCAGTTCACTTGCGTTGTGCCGGATCCGGCGTGCATTCCGGCGACGGAAGTGCACGCCGGATCTTCACAACGCAAGTGTGAAAGAGGCCTAACAAGCAAAATTCATTCATCAGGTAATCACATTTTACATATGTCACCTAAAATCGTCATTTAACGGCAAATCTGTATGGGGACAAGCAATTACAGTAGCGATCATTCATCCTCACCACACAGAGGAGATGCTTCCTGCATGTAAATACAGATATCACCTTTGCTCCAGATCCAGATAATTGGCTAGGTAACAGGCCCATCTAAAAGGGCTTTCAACCCTTTAGTGACCACCAATGCTCCTTTTTATGGCAGTCACTAAGGGGCAGATCATTGAGATCATAGTAACACTCGTTACCGATGATCTGGCGGTGTAAATGCACGGCGGATTACCCAATAAATGAGCTTTCATCAGGTAATTGGATTGTTTCTGCAGCACAAAAATTCATTATTTCCCGGTGGCAGATTGTGCTGTGTAAATATGATCTGCTGTCGGGAAACAACGAGACAGTATGGGGAAGAGCAATGGCATTAGAGATCGCTCCTCCCCATACTATGGAGAAGCTAGAGATCGCTGCATGTAAATGTAGCGGTCTCCTCCCCTAGGGATCAGCAGATTGTCAGGAAGGAACGCTTCCTTCCCGACAATCTGCTTGTATATCGTCCTGTGTAAAGGGACCTTTAGGCTAGATTGCCGTCTTTTTACAGCAGGCTAGTCTAAGTCTCTCTCATGACAGCTGGGCCACTTATCTAATGTCTTGGATTGGCAAAATCACTGATCCTGGTCTTAGATGGCAACTGCAGCATCTAGGTGGAGAGATTGCAGGGTTCCTGATGTCTGTACACAGCAGCCGCGGGCCTAATGAAAGCCTCCAGGTCTGCTTTCAATGTATTCCTATTAGGCACAGCCGAATAGGTTCCTAGTCAGTATCCTACTAACAGCATAATACACAGTACTACATATGAAGTACAGTGTATTATGCAAGTGATTGGAGGATTGCATGTCAAAGTCCCTTTGTGGGACCAATAAGTGTAAAGTAAAGAATTAAAGTTTTGTAATAAAAAACAACAATTAAAGTAAAGAAAAAAACATACACACATTTTTCCATTGTTATAGAGCAGGAGGAGCTGAGCAAATTCATATATAGTTTTTTGGAAAAAGATTCAGTAAAACGTGTAATTTATATGTTTAAATTCCTGCCATTTCTGATATCACTGTACAGAGAGGACATTATCAGTGACAGATACACTTTACACACCTAGGGCCCATTCACATGACCGTATAATTCATTCCGCAAAATTGCAGAACAGATGAGGACCAATTCATTTCAATAGGGCCGCAAAAGATGCGGACAGCACATCGTGTGCTGTCCGCATCCATACTTTCGTTCCATGGCCCCGCAAAAAATATAGATCATGTCCTATTCTTGTCCGTAATTGCTGACAGGTATAGGCATTTCTATCATAGGGATGACCATTCCATTCCACAAAAACGGATATGGTTGTCTTATTAAGCCCTTCAAAGCTATCAATTACTGACAACACCTCTCCCAAGTGAAGTCTGAAAAAGCAGAGATTTAAAAGTATAAATGACAAGTTTTCCGGAATCCTTTCTAAAAACTATATAACGGTCTGCTCAGCTCCTCCTGCCCTATTACATTTCGTGGCGACAGGTCCTTATTAGGTTGATGACAGGAATCAGAATATCAGATTTAATATTTTATCAAGAAGTTTGCAAAAAAAGTTGTCCATGTAAAATTTGCAAATGGCGCAGTCAAGACAAACGGTCGAAGACACCGTGCCCTGCTTGTCATTCACAACATACTGGTGAATTGCTTGCAAGTAGCTTTGTTTGAGGAACCATGCTTTTCATGTTACTGGTATTTATGCCTTATATGACATATCAGGCCAGGATTACTTGGCCCCTGGTATTTCTGCATACCTAATGCACAGAAATTCTTGGGCTCTGAAGGCCATAGACAGAGATACAATATAAAGTAGGGGTTAAAATCATTTCAGGACGTGATAAATACTGTATGCTTATAAGAAGAGGAAATTAGTCAAATTCTGTGTGTGTTCATTCAGTTTCTAGATCTCGTACTATTTCCTATACTAAATGCTACATGGTATATTTTACCTTTCCATCAGCCAGTTCAACAGTGACTTTATCTCCAGCAGTCTCCTTGATCTCAGCTTCCAGATAGGCGTGCTTATCATCAGGGATCCAGCATCTCTTTTTTCCTGTTACAATAAAAATTGTCTATTATATTGCAGCCGCAGTTTTAGTTTTTACATTACATTTATCTTTTTAGCATGTGATGCAACCTATGTCTGCAAGCTATACTGTTTACAGCATTCATTATGAGGATTTCTTTCAGCGCACCTTAGTTTTATGCCGCAGTGAAATAGCAGAATTGTATAAATGCAGGTCGGGTGCCCTGTTGTCTGATACAACCACATTCCCAAAGGAGAAGACAAAAACAGTTTTGCTTTTTTTTTTTTACCATTTCTGCTTCTTAGACTGTTACTTAAAGGAAATGTATTGTTAGCTAGGGAAATAGGGGGTCATTTATTAAGACTGGCGTAAAATTACCATTCGTCGGCTGTAAATACACATGTCAACAGGCATTTTCCTGTCAACTGTATGAGGAGCGGGGAAAATTATGAAAGAAATAATTTTTGTAAAATGTACAAACGAGTGCACAAGCACTTAGGGATATTCACACTACCCTAAGTATTTTGAGGTTGGCAAACCTTGCAGACCCATTGACTTCAATGAGTCCTTGGTGCTCATGTTGGCGCAACGTATAGGACATCTCCTATCTTTTGTGATGCGGCTGCACGGATGTTGAAGCTGTCAGCCCCGACTCATTAATCATCATTTACATTAGAAACTGATGACTACAATCTACCCCAGCTACGAGCGCCTTAGGAGGCATTTAATTTATGACAAAGTCTGTGCCTCATCAAAAATTAAATGCCTCCTCCAGCGGCGCAGGCCATATCATGAACGGCATTGCAAGCTGCTGTAGACTGGCATAAAGAAGACTTGCACCTAGATTTAAAAAGTCGCAAACACAGGGTGACCTTTTTACACCAGAAAACTGTTGTGTTTTTGCAGTATACAGCTTGAGATGTGGCTGTCTTCATTTTGGTTCTAACAAACCCATATTTTCCACAGGATGTTTTAATTAGTGCAGTATATAGCTGTAGCCAACTCTCCCTGAAGTCATTTTAGGCCAGTTGGCACATAGAATGGGTCATTATAGAGTAGGTTTATTGTATATGTGGAGCCTGCTCTCCCTGAAATTATTTGAGGCCAGCTGGCACAAGCAAAGGTGGTATATAGAATAGAGTCCAAGAGGTTACCTTGCCGTGGTAAATGGGCACAAATTATATTGATCAAACTAAATTTATAGTACCTCTTAGTCATTTATATGGTGGAAATAGTGTTACTTCATTCTGTGTTTGCAGCGTGCTCTTGCATGGTGTTTGCTTTTACTTATATATTTGCCTTTAATTAGGAATAAAAGTGCAGTAAGAGATATATTCCCTTTAACAAATACTGTCTGCTCAATAGAAGAAGCGGTAGAGTCATTGGTTACAATGCCAGTGATTCCATTATCCCCATTTGACAGAGCTCTTGAGACTAACAGTCCTGACTGTGATGAATGTCACAAAACAGAGTTCCCCACCCCCACTCTGTAACTGGGCTCCTGTGATATCTCCAGTTATAGGTGAAAAATGCAAGCAATATGTTAAGGACACTTTCACACGGTTTGCATTTTGTATCAATATTTGTAAGCCAAAACCAGGAATGGAACCTACAGAGAAAAAGTATAATGGAAAGATTTGTCCCTCTTCTGTGTTTTTGACCAACTTCTGGTTTTGCCTTACAAATACTGATGAAAAATACTGATCAAATACCGACCATGTGAAAGTGTCCTAAAATACATGTTAGTCTATAGCATGGATGGGCAAACTCCGGCTCTCCAGCTGTTGTAAAACTACACTTCCCACCATGCCCTGCTGTAGGCTGATAGCTGTAAGCATTCTTTGCATGCTGGGAGTTGTAGTTTTGCAACAGCTGGAGAGCCGCAGTTTGCCTATCCCTATGGGGATCAGACGGTGCTGGAGCAGTTTCAAGCTATCCTGGATGCGGTGATCTCCAGCAGGCTGTTCCTCTGCTGAAAGAGCCTGCCGGATTTCGAACGCTGATGTGAACGTACCCGAAGTAATAAAACATAAAAAACAAAATACATTTTATTGCTGTAAATGTACAAATTCATAGAATAATGTTACCTAAGTATTTGTGTGTCATGAAAAAATAAATCTAAAGTAAAGAAGCAATTGCATTTTTTCCATTTCCACCACCATAAACCAAGCCATTTAAAAAAAAAAAAAGTTAAAACTCTTAGAATGGACTGATGAAAACAAACACTCTTTGCTATAGGTCCAAAATAGTCTAATCATTAATAAAATGTTGTACTTGCCTTCAAAAGCCACAGTCTGCTGTATCATTAACTCTTTATCACTCTTCCTCAGGAAGGGAGCTGCCTCCCCGAAGTCTGACATGTCCATCATTTTGACAGATTGATGTGATCAGCGACTGCAAACATAACACAATGTCTAAAATATTTCATATGGACATTATCAACATACAATATAATATATACCATGCATAATTAGTAAGTGATTTCAAGTATGTCTAATGATTATTACATACCCTGTCAAGTAAATGATTCAATGACCTGTGCCTGCCTAATGTGTTGCACCTTTTATATGAGGTCTCCAAGGTCAACAAGCCCTGAACCTCTCATTTGATGCTATATTAGTCTGGTGGGTGTGTGAAGATTGGTGACAATAAGCATACAGTTATGGGGGGAGGGTTTTGGGCTCCTGTTTGTGTCTTCACATGATTGTTGGTACATTGTTGATAAATGACCTAATGGAACAGTGAAGTTGTTTTTCCTAATCATACGTGATAAAATACGTGCATTGTGGCTCCTGAAACATTTCCTTATCACTCTCCACTTCAATCCTAATGGTCAAGTAAAAGACTGGATTCTGTTTGCCAAATAAAGGAATAGAAATGTACAAGTATAAAGGTTAATATAAATATGCACGAGTGCTCTTCTCAGAGTGACCATAACAAAAGAAAATGTCCAGGGCCAAATTATATTAGCAAAGTGGATTGCCCTGAGATCTTGAACTTGTCTTCACTGCACATTAAATTTGTCCATGGTAAGGCTGGATTCACATCGCTGTTTCATTTTCCGTTCTTCTGATCCACAAAATGAGCATAATGGATACCTAAAATATAGGATTCGTTTTTTTTTTTACGGATCTGAAGAACGGAAAATGAAACGGTGATATGAACCCAGGCTAACTAAAAACAAATCAATATTTGTTGTGTCCACCCTTTGCCTTCAGCATCAGTTCTTCTAGGTACACTTGCATACAGTCTTTGATGGAACTGGGCAGGGAAGGTTGTTCCAAACATCTTGGAGAACTAATCTCAGATTTTCTGTGGGTGTAAACTAGCTCAAATCCTTCTGTCTTTTCATGTAATCCCAGACAAACTCAATGATGTTGAGATTAGCGCTCTGTGGATGCCATATCATCACTTCTAGGACTTTTTAATGGCCGCATGATTGGGGTTGTTGTCCTACTACAGAATAAACTTAATTTTTTTTTGAAAGCATTCTTACTTTGCAGAATCTTTTCCACGCCTGCCTAAAACTTATGCGCATCCCTCTAGATCTCTTTTCAATCAACTCCACCATACGCCATCCTGTACTGGTCATTCGAAAACAAATTATGGCTGTAGAAGGTAAGTATCCATCATGTAATACCCTCAGGGAAGCATCTGACTGGCTCCAAATTTATTCTTCAGCAGGGAAATAATCCCAAACATAAAACCAATGTCAAGTACTATATTCAGTGTAAAGAACAAGGAGTCCTTGAAGTGATGATATGCCCCACAGAGCCCTGATCTCAAAATCAAGTCTGTCTGGGATTATACGAAGAGACAGAAAGGGATGTAATCTGCACAGAAATCCACCTAAAAATTCATGAAGACATCTGCATCCTTTTCTCTCCATGTGTGAAGGCACCCATAACATGTTTTTGCACATTGTCATTTAGGAGGTCGGTGGTATACAAATTGAAGAAACATATCTAGACATATCTAAAGAAACAATAAATTTGACCAAATGTTTGAGCAACATTTGGATGCATTTGTCAAGAATAATGGCAACATTGCCCCCAGCAAAACAGACTTCAACTATATTGCACTTGATTAATTCCACCCATGCACACAATCTTCTACACTTTACAGAAACAATTATTTAACGTGTTAATTGATATAACAACTTGTTGTTATTTTTATAATCCTTTATTATTAAAGGGGTTGTCTAGTTTTTTTAAAATGATGTCCTATCCCATCACCATCTGACAAACCGCCAATGCCAATCAACTAGTCTGTGTAGCTCCGTTGATAGAAGTCAGCAACGAAGCTACACAGCACCAGCAACATTGTAGTGAAGTGAGTTCTCTACTACAGTGCTGCTCCCATTGAAGTCAATGGGGCCGCGCTGAAATAGCAAGCTCCCGCCTGTTGACAGGTGCTGTGTAGCTCAGGCACAGACTTCCATCGACAGAGCTACACAGGTTAGCTGACTGCCAGGTGTGTTGGATGTCAGGCCCTCTCCAATCAGCTAGTAATGACCTATCCTAAAGATGGGCCATCACTTAAAGAAACCTAAAGACAATCTAAATGTGGCTATTTTTTCTTCTACCAATATCTTTTGCTTCTGGGACATAATGGCCTTCATTTCAGCATCAACATAGAACTTTTGGCCTTTCAGTTTGTTGGCATTACACAAGGAACAAAAAAAAGGAGAGAAAAAAAAATGCTATTTTGATATTCACCCTGTAAATTAATTGATATGATTAAAGTTACTACATTAAATAATTCTCTATTTTATGTTGAATATTTCTTCTGCGGTCCTTACAGCCATGAGAAAAGGCTCCGATTAAGGTCTTAATTCTGTTTAGCTTCCCTGGCATTTATGTGGCATCTGCAGATGGGTTAAAGGGGACCTGTCACCAAAGATGCAATACAATCTGACAGCACCATGTTATAGAACAGGAGAAGATGAGCAGATTGATATATAGTTTTGTGGGAAAAGATTCAGTAAAACTTATAAATTTTACATTTATATCTGCAGCCCAGTGAAGAGCTATTGGTGCAGGAGGGAGGAGTGACCAGTGACTGACAGCTATCTCTCTATGTACACTTACCGTATATACTCGAGTATAAGCCGACCCGAGTATAAGCCGACCCCCCTAATTTTACCCTAAAAAACTGGGAAAAGAAGTGACTCGAGTATAAGCCGAGGTGGAAATGGATGTCACTGTTATGGGGGGTATCTGTGGATGGCACTGTTATGGGGGATCTGTGGATGGCATCCACAGCCCCCTCATCCCATAACAGTGCCATCCACAGCCCCTCATCCCATAACAGTGCCATCCACAGCCCCTCATCCCATAACAGTGCCATCCACAGCCCCCTCATCCCATAACAGTGCCATCCACAGCCCCCTCATCCCATAACAGTGCCATCCACAGCCCCCTATCCCATAACAGTGCCATCCACAGCCCCCTATCCCATAACAGTGCCATCCACAGCCCCCCATCCCATAACAGTGCCATCCACAGCCCCCTCATCCCATAACAGTGCCATCCACAGCCCCCTCATCCCATAACAGTGCCATCCACAGCCCCTCATCCCATAGCAGTGCCATCCACAGCCCCCTCATCCCATAGCAGTGCCATCCACAGCCCCCTCATCCCATAACAGCTCCATCCACAGCCCCCCTTCCCCGCTCCTGTAAAGTACCTCCTCACATGCCGCCGAGTCCTCCAGGCAGACCAGGCGAGCGGGCGAGCGCAGCGTGACTGACGTCACGTGCCTGCGCCGCCTGCTTCATTCATAAAGCAGGCCAGGCAGGCACGTGACATTAGTCAGTCATGCTGCGCTCGCCCGCCGCAAATGCCCGCCCCCAGCTCCTCCTCCCACTCCGTCTCGAGTATATGACTCGAGTATAAGCCGAATTTGTGTTTTTCGGCACAAATTTTGTGCTGAAAAACTCGGCTTATACTCGAGTATATACGGTATATACATAATGCTGTCAGTCACTGATAACTCCTCCCACCTGTACCAATAGCTCTTCACAGAAAGGAGAAAAATCTGAGATAAATGTATAAATGACACGTTTTAAAACTATATATCAATCTGCTCAGCTTCTCCTGCTCTATAACATGGTCCTATGAGATAGCACTGCATTTTTTGGTAACAGGTCCTCTTTAAAAGTAGTGCATGTGCCCTTTTATTTAGCCACCATGATTTTAGAACACTATAGAAGCATTATTATTATTATTTTAAGGGTACTTTCACACTAGCGTTAGTGTGATCCGGCAGGCAGTTCCGTTGTCAGAGCTGCCAGCCGGATCCGCCGTTCAGTGTGACAACTGACAGCATCTGGGTGCGGATCCGTCTACAAATGCATTGCAAGAACGGATCTCTCTCTCCGCTTGTCATGCGGATGGATGGATCCGTCATTCAGTTGTTTCGCAAATGCCGGATCCCGCACTAATGCAAGTCAATGTAAATTAATGCCGGCATTCCGGCGACTGATAAGGCATTTTGGACGGACATAATACGGCAGCATGCTGTGGGCAGTATTATGTCCGGCCAAAACGCCTGACAGTGACTGAACGGAAGGCATACTGATGGAAACTGAACGGATTTCTATCCATTCAGAACGCATGGGAATATGCCTGATCAGTTCTTTTCCGGCATAGAGCCTTTTTGATGGAACTCTATGCCGTTAAAGAATAATGCAAGTGTGAAAGTACCCTAAGGTGGTAATATTTTACAACTATGATGTGTGCATTATACCTTATCTATAGATCCAAACATCAGTAAATTGGACAAGAAGGGTTGGGAGGGGTCACCAGCAGCAAAAGATATATCTCATGTATTTTCTGTAAGGAAAAGAACAAAGCTTTAAAGGGAGTCTTTCACGCTGATTGACCATATTAAACTATTAACACTGTTATGTCCATGGCAGCCCCCATATAAAAACGGTTCTTACCGTTTGTTCCTCCGTAGCATAGTTGTTGAGAAAACCACTTTTATTCGGCATTCAAATTAGGCTGTGAAGGTGCCCAGGGGCGGCGTTATAACGGCCGGTGCCCTGGCCTCTGGGGGATTTTCATATGAAGCCACTCCCCCTCCACCGCCTCTGCCCGCCCTTAGTCTCAGTGCTAACCTCCTTGCTCCTGAAATCCCGCGCATCGCCGTCCGCAAGAAACTTTTATTCAAAGTAAAGCTGCCATTAAACTTCATCTCAAGGTCTGGACTCAAGTTATTCTTTCCAATCCCTCTATTATTTGCTTCAGAGCCAAAGCCTGGGGTCCAGCAGTATCCAGGTAGGAGCACTGTGACACATAAAGAGACATTTAGGCTACGTTCACACGACGACAAAAAGTTGCACTATTGTCGTACGACAATTTTTATATTGGGAGTCTATGGTGTCGCATTTCGACATGCTGCGACTGCGAAACGACAGTCGGAAAAAATCCATCCGGGATGGGTTTTTCTGCGACTGTCACGTCGCAGTCGCAGCATGTCGCAATGCGACATCATAGACTCCCATTATAAAAATTGTCGCGCGACATTGTGTGCGACAAATGTTGCAGTGAAGTTGTGCCCTATTTGTCGCGCGACAATTGTCGTGTGAACGTAGCGTTAGGCCGCACTACACCACTCAGCATTCCTACTGTACCTGGGACGTGATATAGAGGCCCTGGGGTGAGGTGCCCATTGCAAAATGCTGTCTCTAACTTCTACAAATGTATAAAGGAGAGAGCAGGGAATATGCATGACCACCTCAAGAGGGTAAACAGATGCTAACTAGGTAGGTCTATGGTCCACCTCTTCTTGCTATGATTAAAAACTAAATTAATTAATTAAAAAGCAGAGTATTTGCAATATACAAAAAAAAAATAATTGTTACCAAATATACATTTACACCTACACACAAAAAACCCAGTATGCATTATTTTACCCATTTAATTTACACACCAGAGTATCCTGATTTCATCTGTAGACTTCAGTTCACACACAGCTTGGTGCACAGACAACAGCCCATCTAACCACTAAGACAATTCATTTGTGAGAGGAGCTGATGACAGCTTTATCTTTGCTGAAGTCACATTATTAAGACGTTCTAAATAACTGTGCCGAGGCGGACATTGGGCTTTAAATGGCTATAAATGCCTGTGAATTATCAATCTGGCCTCTGCACATGACCTTATTACAGCTCTGTGCGGGACCTTTATTTAATACTAAAGGCCAAAAACTGGATGGGAGTCTGCTCTGTAAGATCAGGACAGCTTTACCGTAAGGCATTTGCCATAAACCGCCTTGTTAATTTTTCTGTTGATATAGCCATATATTTTGTTTTCTGTTGGTCTGCGTTTCACTTTTTAAAGTTCCAATTAACCCCTTAAGGACTTGTTTTTCCTCCTCGTGCTCCGAGAGCCATAACTTTTTAATTTCCCCCCCACATAGGGCTTTTTTTTTTTTGCAGGTGTTCTATTTTTTTTAAAGGCCTCATTTAATTTACTATAGCTGGTGTTGGAAACAGGAAAAAATTCTTTGTGAGGTAAAACAAAAAAAAAAATTGGGTTCTGTTTTTACAGCATTCACTGTGATCAGCCTTAGACCGATGCCAACTTTATGTGGTGTCAATTATGTAGTATTTATTGGCACCATTTTGGGGTACATATGACTTTTTGATCACTTTTTATAAATTTTTTAAAGGGATATATGACCAAAAAACAGGAAATTGACTACGGCGTTCATCACACACAATAAATATTTGTTTTTACGGCATTAACTATATGGTATAAATAACACAGGCAATGCAATTACAATACAGATGTAATGTAATGCATTGCAGAGGGTATCAGACCCCCAAAAGTTAAAGTCAGAAATAAAGTTAAAAAAAAAAAGTGTTTTTAATTAAACAAAAATAAAGTTTCAAGTAAAATAAGAAAAAAACGTCCCTTTCCCCTGATTTTATTATAAAAAATAGATAAAAAAAAGAAAAAGTACACATATTACGTATCGGCGCGTCCGTAATGACCGGCTCTATAAATATATCACATGATCCACTCTGTCCGATAAACACCATAAAAAAAAAAAAAAAACTGTGTCAAAGAATTCCATTTTAGTCACCTTACATCATAAAAAGTGCAACACCAAGCGATTAAAAAGGCATATGATACCAATAAAACCGTCACCTCATTCTGAAAAAAATGGGCCCCTACGTAAGAAAATTGCTAAAAAAATAAAAAACTATAGCTCTCAGAACATGGAGACACTAAAACAGCATTTTTTTTGTTTCAAATATTCTATTATTGTGTTAAAGCGAAATAAATAAAAAAAAAGTATACATATTATTTATCGCTGCGTCCGTAACAACCAGCTGTATAAAAAACATCACATGACCTAACCCCTCGGGTAAACACCAGCAAAAATAAAAACTGTATATAAAAATGCCATTTTTGTCACCTTACATCACAAAAATTGCAACACCAAACGATCAAAAAGGCTTATGCCCCTCAAAATAGTAACAATTAAACTGTCACCTCATCTCACAAAAAATTAGACCCTACCTACGACAATCAGTCAAAAAATAAAAAAGCTATGGCTCTCAGACTATGGAGACACTAAAACATGATATTTTTTTTTGTGTCAAAAATGAAATTGTGTAAAACAAATAAATAAAATAAAGTATACATATTATATATTTCCACGTCCGTAACAACCGGCTGTATGAAAATATCTCATGACCTAACCCCTCAGGTGAACACTGTCAAAAATTTTAACAAAAAGTGTAATAGCAAGCGATGAAAAAGTCATATCCACCCCAAAATAGTGCCAATCAATCCGTCATCTCATCCCACAAAAATAATACCCTGCCTAATACAATCGCCCAGAAAATAAAACAATATGGCTCTCAGGATATGGAGACACTAAAATTAATTATTTTTTGTTTCATTTATTGTATACATATTGTGTATCGCCGCGTCCGTAACAACCTGCTCTATAAAAATACCACATGACCTAACCTTTCAGATGAACACCGCACCTTTAGGGGTGTAGTTTCCAAAATGCGGTCATTTTTGGGTGGTTTCTATTATGTAAGCCTCACAAAGTGACTTCAGACCTGAACTGGTCCTTAAAAAGTGGGTTTTAGAAATTTTCAAGATTTGCTTATAAACTTCTAAGCCATCTAAAGTCCCCAAAAAACTAAATGGCATTCACAAAATGATCCAAACATGAAGTAGACATATGGGGAATGTAAAGTAATAACTACTTTTGGAAGGATTACTATCTATTATAAAAAGTAGAGAAATTAAAATTTGGCAAAATTTTTGGTAAATTTAGTATTTTTTATAAATAAAAATGAAATGTTTTACTTATTTTTACCACTGTCATGAAGTACAATATGTGACAAGAAAACAGTCTCAGAATAGCCTGGATAAGTAAGTGTTTTAAAGTTATTGCCACAAAGTGCTAAAAATGGCAAAATGGTAAAAAATTGCTTGGTCCTTAAAGGGTTAAATTAAGGGAAAAAGCTATTGAAACCAACCTGGCCTTAAGTGAAAAAGTAACTGCCTCCTAAACGTACAAAATGGTTGTGCCACCTTTAGCGGCAAAAACTGCAATCAAGCTTTTGCGATAACTGGCAATGAGTATTTCAGATCTCTGTGGGGGAGGAATTTTGGCCCACTCTTCTTTGCAGAATTGTTTTAATTCAGCCATATTGGAGCATGAACATCCTGTTTATGGATGCCACAGCATCTGAATCGGATTTAAGTCCAGACTTTGACTAGACCACTTCAGAACATCATATTTTTTTTTTAGCCATTCAGAGTTGGACTTTCTGGTGTGTTTCAGATCACCTGCTGCAGAACCCAAATACACTTGAGCCTAAGGTCATGAACTGATGGCAGGACATTCTTCTTCAAGATTTTTTGGTAGAGAACAGAATTCATGGTTCCATCAATTAACAGCAGGTTATCCAGGTTAGTATAGTATAGTGAGTAGTGTTCTTTTTCTGAAACGCAGTGTTTTACGCCGGATGTAACGGGACGCACACCTTCCAAAAAGTTCCACTTTTGTCTCATCAGTCCAGAGAATATTTTTCCAAAAGGATTGGGGATTAAAAAAATGTTTTTTTTTTTGCAAATGTGAGACAGGCCTTCGTGTTCTTCTTGGTCAGCAGAGGTTTGGAACTCTTCCATGGATACAATTAGGCCTCTTTCACACGGCCGTTGCGGAATGGGGCCGGATAGGATGGGGGTACGTTGCAGGAAAATGCGCAATTTATCACGCGAGTGCAAAGCGTTTTAATGCGTTTTACACACGCGTGGGAAAAATTCGGCATGTTTGGTACCCAGACCCGAACCCGGATTTCTTCACTGAAGTTCGGGTTTGATTGCGTAGTTTCGATCTCTTCTTTAATCATTAGCTGCCGGCTAAAGGACCTGTGGTAACGTCACTGAGCTCATCACATGGTCCATCACCATGGTGATGGACCATATGATGTGACGTCACCAACAAGTCCTTTAGCCGGCAGCTCATGATTGAAGAAGAAAGAAGAGATCGCAACTATGCGATCAAGTGGATAAGGTAAGTTAATTTTTTTTATTTTTAACCCCTCAATCCACATTTTACTAAGCATTCTGTATTGAGAATGCTATTATTTTCCCTTATAACCTGGGGTGACGTCACCATCAGGTGATCAGTGCAGGGGACGTGGCTCAGTACTGGATTGGATAAGAGGTGGTAAAGAGCCTGGTATAATGATCATGTGACATGAGGGGCGGAGCTCCTATGCTCTGTGTGGAGGAGAAGAAGCAAGTAGAGCAGTGACGGATAGTTGCGCGAACTTGTTTTTTTAAGTTCGGCGTTCGGGTTTATTGAAAAATCCCCTTATGGATTCCAAATTCCGTTATGGTCTGTGGTAGTGGAATCCATAACAGGATTCTAAGATAACCCTAACTTTAGACGCCGAACTTAAAAGTTCTCTCACCCCTACCCGTAACTGATTCTAAGAGCGACGTCTGTCAACTGCCTGTCATACTGACGCACAGTAACTATCTCACTACCACAGCGGACTACCTATGCATGTTTCTGCAATGCAGTGTTGTACACCATTATACAGACCCTCTGTAGCCAGAAAGTAGCTGATTTTTAACGCGCTGTCACAAATAAATTCGGATCAAATACAATCTTTTCAGAAAATTCGCCAAAGTGTCCGAATTGAATTTTTGAAAACTTCACTGATCTTTAGTCACCACCCTTATAAAGCAAAATAATTTTGTAGTTTACCTGCCATCTATTCAGACTTCAACAGTTTATACTTCAGAGAACACCAATGGAAGGGAATCAAAAGCCACACTGTACATATTTAGCATTTTAATATTTTTAGACACATACCAACACAATAATTACACTAGTTAATGTTAAATAATGTATTTATGCATCAAAATGATGTACTTCAGATATTTCTAAAAAAGCCAATGAGACTTCTGTAGTGCGGATTAGTGAGCTTATGGTGAAACTGCAACATGTTACATATGCATTTATGCTTGCACACCTACTATACACATTCCATACTTCAGCTAAAATAAATATGCTATAAAATGTAATTCATATTTGTTTTGCTAAAAGTGCACACCGGGCTGATGAGAAGACAGCAACAATCTAATCCTTGTGATAGAAAATTCAGTCAAATGTTCAACAGTTGTCTCTTTTTCCAGCAGAGTACAATCTCTCACTTTGTTAACATTTTCTGTTAAAAATGACAGTCCTTAGTCTGCTGCTATGGAGCAACTGAAAAAGAATGGTCACTATTTTAAACGTGATGTTGGAAACTGCAATACATTTGTATGCAAAGAAAGCATAGTCCCTGTAAATTAAAAAAAATAATACAATTTATAGTACTATGTGTTAGAATTTTTCACCATTTCAAAGATCTCTGCTTACAGGCAGTATGTGGCAAAATTAGCAATTTATTATTAACCCAAAAACTGAAATATCAGCTGATTAAGGGTACTTTTACAATTGCGGCAGGACGGATCCGGCAGGCTATTCAGCCTGCCGGATCCGTCCCGCCACAGGTGCCCGTGCACTGCCGTGCTGCCGCTCCGTCCCCATTGACTATAATGGGGCGGAGCTACGGCACAGCACAGCCGAAGATCGCCGTAGCGCCGCCCCACCCCATTATAGTCAATGGGGACGGAGTGGCAGCACGGCAGTGCACAGGCACTTGTGGCAGGACGGATCCGGCAGGCTGAAAAGCCTGCCGGATCCGTCCTGCCGCAAGTGTAAAAGTACCCTAAGGTTACTTTCATATTTGCGGCACAGCTCTCTGGCAGGCTGTTGTGGCACAGAATGCCGGAAATCGTCCGGCCACAAAATGGTGCATACACCGGTTTTTGTCTGGCCGAAACCCGGCACATTTGCCAGTTAGTGGCTGAATCTCGGCTGGACCTCATTATAATCAATGGGGCCAGAGGGCATTCCGGTAACATCCGGCAATGCCGGATCTGGCACCGTGTTCTCTGCCGGAACAGCCTGCAGGAGAGCTGTGCCACACATGTGAAACTAGCCTAACAGGTTTCCAGCCAATATAAATTTTTGTACAGACAGAGGATGCTTTAAAAATAATAAAGTAACAAATACACGATCATTCAATCTCACAGCTACTCCAGTGCCACCAGTCTCAGTTTATTTCTGGGCAGCTAAAACCATCGAGTCTAAACACATAACCGCTGAGGCCAGTGACTGGCGCCAGCATTAGTAAATGGAGACCCATACGAAATGGAGCAGAGGGAACTGGTTACTATCTTGCCTGTACAATTATTTACTGGCCAACCCCTTTAACCTGAATGTTTCTAAGTCCGCACACAAGGTTTTTGAAAATGGTGATGAACTGAACAAGAAGATATCAGAGAAACATAACCTTTATTATGTAATAATTAAACTTTATTTAAATAAAGCTTGACTTAAGCTAGTCCATGAACTGCTTATACTATATTAGAAGAGCAAAAGCCTGAAAAAAGCCACACCATTATATCTTGTAAAGAGAATTCCTCTGTTGACTGTATTGTAAAACCATTAAAAAGTGGTTTTTGACCATTAGTATTACATTTTAAAAAAGTAGCTGCGTGGTGTGACCATTTTTCGCTGTGATGTTACAAGCTTGCTGCACAAATGAAAGTACCATATAGTAAATTTTTTTTTTTACTAAAGGCTGAGGTTCACGTTCTCTGTATTGAGTTTGCCACTGCTCAGGCTGTGTATCATGGCAATCATATGTGAATGTTTGCTCAGCTCTTCTTGTTGGGATCTTAAAATTGCTTCTCTCTCTTCCAGACGGGTTTCTAGCTGAGTCTTCTGAACTTCTAGTGAAGATGTCTGTTGTATAAAGAATCAAAGACACAAAAAGATTATAATAATAAGTTTAGAAATAAGGCAAAATATTGTGGACAGCAAAGCCAATGACCTACACTTCAACAGGATAGGGAATACGTTTCTCATCCGCAGGGGTCACCAGGAGAGGAGCCCCCTGTTTCTCCATTTTAATAGAGCACCTACAATTTAGTAGGTGGTGGCAACGTATTTAGTGAGAACATCAGGAATAAAGTTACCATAAAATGGGGAATTATGTCATTTCATTCTGGTGTAGATCAACGTAAAAATGCACTTTAGCTCTTACAAAACCCCTTAGTACACACATCTTGTGCAAATTTTTGTTTATATTTTTGGGAAATACTTTGTTACGTCTTACCCTAATGCTCAGTTCCTTCCTCGCTTGTTCAGTTTTGCTTAGTTCTTTACGAAGGATATCAATACTTTCTTCCATATCTTCTTTCTCCTTTTGTTTCGCCTTAACTTTTTCCTCTAACCCTTTTACTTTCTGTTGAAAATCTATGTAAATTAAAAATAAAAGGATATTACAAGATGCACATATACAAAACGTGAGATTAAGGTCATGTTCACATCTGTGTTGGCTCTGTTTGGGGTCAGGATGCATTTCCTGAAAGGGAAAATACCACAGGTTGTGGGCATAACATTTCTGGAAATGGGATATTGATCCAGGGATTTATTCTGATTGCTATATTTGGAGTTAGGGAGGAATTCCTGTCCAACGCCCAAAGCAATTTTACTTGTGTCTCTGAAAGTGCATGGGTTAAAAAAAAACAACAAAACACTTACTTAATGATCAGCACCGCTGCAGCCATTCACTGGCTTCAGCAGTGGCATGTCCCCAAGTGCCTCATGACCAGTGAGGCCAATAAAAGTGATGACAGACAGAACATCACCCTTCTGGTTCCCAAGCGACTTGTGGCAGTAGGGACAGGACGCTCGGTGCTGGAATGGAGTGCTGGTGAACAGGTAAGTGGCTCTGTTTTTATGCTGAGCACTTTTTGGGTGTAAACCCCAGAATACGAGGCAATTGCCGTATAGGGTTTTTTTGCCTTCCTCTGGATCAACACTGTAGGATTATAGGCCGGACATGATGGTCCAGTGTCTTTTTCCAACCTTACCGATTATGTAACTATATACGCTTGATGCTCCTGAATGATCATTATACACAAAAGCAGTCAGCCAGCCCAGATAAATACTATTAGGTCAGAATATAGGCTACTGACCGAAATACAGCAGAAGCAACTCTCCAATGCTTACAAAAACATGATAAGGCTTTATATATCCATGGTACACAACTCGCCAACAGAACCATTTTAACCACTTCAGCCCCCCCAGCTTAAACACCCTTAATGACCAGGCCACTTTTTACAATTCCGCACTACACTACTTTCACCGTTTATTGCTCCGTCATACAACTTACCACCCAAATGAATTTTACCTCCTTTTCTTCTCACTAATAGAGCTTTCATTTGGTGGTATTTCATTGCTGCTGACATTTTTACTTTTTTTGCTATTAATCAAAAATGACCGAAATTTTTGCAAAAAAAATGACATTTTTCACTTTCTGTTGCAAATTTTTTTTTTTTAAAACTACATTTCTATATAAATTTTTCGCAAAATTTATTGTTCTACATGTCTTTGATAAAAAACAAAATCCAATAAGTGTATATTTATTGGTTTGGGTAAAAGTTATAGCGTTTACAAACTATGGTGCAAAAAAGTGAATTTCGGCATTTTGAAGCAGCTCTGACTTTCTGAGCACCTGTCATGTTTCTTCAGGTGCTAGAATGTCAGGATAGTATAAATACCCCCCAAATCACACCATTTTAGAAAGAAGACACCCCAAAGTATTCGCGGAGGGGCATGGTGAGTTCATGTATCATTTCATTTTTTTTTCACAAGTTAGAAGAAAATGACACTTTCTGAGGAAAAAAATAAAAATAATAAAGTTTCCATTTCTGCTAACTTCTGTCAAAAAAAAATAAAAATCTCCCACGGACTCACTATGCCCCTCAGTGAATACCTTGGGGTGTCTACTTTCCGAAATGGGGTCATTTGTGGGGTGTGTTTACTGTTCTGGCATTTTGGGCGGGGCTAAATTGTGAGCAGCCATGTAAAAGCTAAAGGTACTCGGAATTTGGGCCCTTTTGCGCACCCAGGCTGCAAAAAAGTGTTACTCATGTGGTATCTCCGTACTCAGGAGAAGTAGGGCAATGTGTTTTGGGGTGTATTTTTACATATACCCATGTTGGGTGAGAGAAATATCTCTGTAAACTGACAACTTTGTATAAACAAGTTAGCATAGTGAAATATGAGACTTTGTAAAAAAAAAAAAAAAAAAAAAAAAAAATAATCGATTTCCGCTAACTTGTGCCAGAAAAAAAAAAATTTCCGTGAACTCACCATGCCCCTCACGGATTACCTTGGGGTGTCTTCTTTCCAAAATGGGGTCACATGTGGGGTATTTATACTGCCCTGGCATTTTAGGGGTCCCCACATGTGACCCCATTTTGGAAAGAAGACACCCCAAGTATTCCGTGAGGGGCATGGCGAGTTCATAGAAGATTTTTTTTGGCACAAGTTAGCGAAATTGATTTTTATTGTTTTTCTCACAAAGTCTCCCTTTCTGCTAACTTTTGACAAAAAGTTCAATTTTCATGGACTCACTATGCCCTCAGCGAATACCTTGGGGTGTCTTCTTTCCAAAATGGGGTCATTTGTGGGGTGTTTGTACTGTTCTGGCATTTTGGGGGGCTAAATTGTGAGCGATCTCTGTAAAACCTAAAGGTACTTGTTGGAGTTTGGCCCTTTAGCATCTAGGCTGCAAAAGTGTCACTCATGTGGTATCGATGTACTCAGGAGAAGTAGGGCAATGTGTTTTGGGGTGTATTTTATACATATACCCATGCTGGGTGAGAGAAATATCTCTGTAAATTGACAACTTTGTATAAAAAAAATTATCATAAAGTTGTCATTTACAGCGATATTTCTCACACAAAGTATGGGTATATAAAAAAATACACCCCAAAACACATTGCCCTACTTCTCCTGAGTACGGCGATACCACATGAGTGACACTTTTTTGCAGCCAAAATGCACAAAGGGGCCCAAATTCCAATGAGTACCTTTAGGATTACTACAGGGCATTTTTACGCATATGGATTATCACGCTTTAGGTCCCCTAAAATGCCAGGGCAGTATAAATATCCCACATGTGACCCTATTTTGGAAAGAAGACACCCCAAGGTATTCCGTGAGGGGCATGGCAAGTTCACAGAATTTTTTTTTTTTTGGCACAAGTTAGCGGAAATTGATATTTTTTTTTACAAAGTCTCATATTCCACTAACTTGTGACAAAAAATAAAATTTTACATGAACTCACCATACCCCTCACGGAATACCTTGGGGTGTCTTCTTTCTAAAATGGGGTCACATGTGGGGTGTTTGTACTGCCCTGGCATTTGAGGGTCTCCGCAATCATTACCTGTATGGCCAGCATTAGGAGTTTCTGTGATTCTCCTTATATTGAGCATACGGTTAATGAGATTTATTTTTTCCGTTCAGCCTCTGGGCTGAAAAAAAATAAACGGCACAGATTTCCTCATTCGCATCAATCAATGTTATATCAAAAAAAAAAAAAAAAGTAGTAAGGCCCCATTCACACGTCCGCAAAAATGTCCGCATCTATTCCGCAATTCTGCGGAATTGATGCGGACCCATTCAGTGTGAATGGGGCCGGCGGTGATGCGGAGAGCACACTATGTGCTCGCCGCATCAGCATTTGCGGAGCTGCGGCCACAAACTTCAAGGAGGAACAAACCCACCGCCCGCAGGACGCAATCCTGCGTTAGGCGGTCGGTAAGAGGTTAAAGCTTCATTGTGAAGTTGAAACGTTGCTGTGTACCATGGGTGAGTAAAGCCAAACCACGTTTTTTGGATGAGTTGTAGTACAAGTGTAGGTTTTGCAGGCGGTGCGATCTGGTGCTTTTCAAACATATATTAAATAACACTTAAAAGATCACTTGATAAAATGGGACTACTTACTCAATATTTTGCCCTCTCGATCTTGTAACTGTTTGGACACTTCTTTTCTTTGATTTTCAATGTCTTCTAATTGTGCCAGAGTTCTGAAATATTATTACACATTTTCAGATAAACAACGATATTAATCACATATTAGCTCAGGATAATGTACATTTATGTTTAATGACTAAATAGTGCTGTCTCATCAGCAGGCCGATTGGTTGCTGAACAGAGGTTCTGTTATTTAAAGAGAACCTGTCATGTTCAACATAGTATCTAAGCTGCATATTATATAACAGGAGGAATTCCTATTATATCATAACAGGATTACAACTTGTATTTTATTCTTCTAAATCCCTGTTTGGGTGGTCTCAGTCATTGACTATTCATACAGAGATAGCTGTTTATCACTCATAGGAATGCTCACTTGACTCCTACACATAGAGTTAAATGAATAAAATACAGTTATACTGAAGGCTTTCATCCAAAACTATATATCTGCTCAGCAACTTCTGCACCATAACATACTGTCCAGACAGAACTGCGTGTAGAATGTGACAGGTTTCCTTTAATAATGAAAGAACATCTACTAACATGTCAGCAAGAGAATCACATCAGGTATTCAGAACATAATAGGGAACTTGATACTTGAATTTCCTATCATATCATTTCTAGGTAGAAATACATCTCCATATTTCTTCAGCGATTATTAAGGAAACGCATAAAAACAGTTTCCTGATATACTACTTTATAATTAAAATTTATTCTTGAATATGAAAGACGTAGGGCTGCGTACAAGTAGCAAGAAAAGGGTAGGGAATCTCCAAACCTAAAAAGTGAGAAGTTCTGAAATAGACAGAGGATAAAATATACTGGTCTTGTCGCAATTGTATTTAGTACACAGGGTGTATAAAACCCCTGCTCTTCTGTATAAGATAGGCCTCCGGCCGGACTCATGTTGTCCTCGGTGTCTCCGCAGTGGAAAACGCATCCTTAATACATATGTTCTAGGAGTGTTCTACACTTGATAGATTTTGGAAGGATATAGTCAAGCTTATAAAGCAGGCTACACAGATAGATATACCATGTGATCCTAGGACCTGTCTCTTGGGCCAATTAGGAGTGGATGTTCAGGGAAAAGACGTATTTCTATGTATACAAAGAATGCCATTTCAAGCGCGTATACTAATAGCTAAACACTGGATCGCACCAAATCCTCCCACGAGCCGGGAATCTATTAGAAGACTGGACGTTATTCTGCAATATGAGAGAGGTATCTACTTGAAGAGGAAACGTCCAAATAGATTCACGTCTGTGTGGAAGGGTTGGGTGTCGGCCCCGGGTCTGGTATCACGAGCGCTAGTGCAGGACTGTATCCGGGATCAAATTTCTGGGATGGGTAGGCTGGGGTAATCTTGGTCCAATATCACAAGCTGCATTGTGTTATGTTGGATGGGGTGGTTGCATGAAGCCAAATTTGTAGGTTGTTTGGCAGTAGCGAAGATATGAAAGGGGTGCTCCGTATGGTCGCAATGTGGCACCTTATAGCATTGAGATGGTCGTCTCACCGTACAGTACAAATTGGGATTGGGTTGGGGAGGGGAGTGGAAGTTAGACTTTATTTCATTACTACAGGAAAGATATGTAATTTCTAGGAGCATTGTATACTTTGTTATAGTAAAAAATGAAAAAATCACGAGCACGTGGCGAAATGAAGACAAACGCGGTGATTGTATCTCTGTACTGATGTACTTTATTAAGTCAACAAAAGCCTCTTGTTGATTATTTTACTGCTACTTACGCGATAATAAAAATAAACAGATTTAAAAAAATATATATATATTGGTGGAGATTTATCAAACTGGTGTAAAGTAGAACTGGCTTAGTTGCCCACAGCAACCAATCAGATTCCACCTTTCATTTTTCACAGCCCCTTTGGAAAATAAAAGGAGGGATCTGATTGGTAGCGACGGGAAACTAAGCCAGTTCTACTTTACACCAATTTGACATATCTCCCCCATTGTGTCTGCTACATAAATATATTACTGTAAATTTTTCAAATATGAACTTATTCACGTTTACCTTGTTTGAGTTAGGTGGTAAAACAATCTACAGTAAATATCGTATGAATCGTAAAAAATTTAATGAAATAAATTTAACTACGGAATTCAAAAGAAAAAAAACTCAATCTTACTTTTCATTCTGTAGCTTGAGGGAGTCATTCAGCTTTTTCATGGTCTCTGCTTGCTTAGTTAAAACGTTATACGATGCCTGCAGCTCCTTGTACTGTTTTTCACAGAGTTCGTATCTATAAAACAAGGCATGTTTATTTACAGGCAAAATCTACGGCACAGTACCGAGTACCATCCTCAACATCAAGCCCAAGAGCTAAATCGCAAGGGCACAAAACGGCTCCCATCATACTATTGGAATAAAAAAAACGATTTATCCCATAGTCAAAATGGCCAATTTCTGGTACAGGTCCTGGTGTAAAGACGCTCACCAAGTCAGAATGAAATTGTGGTGGCGTTCTGTTCTGAAATCATCAGAACTGGAGACGAAGCTGCGGGCTATAATAGAGGCTGCAACTCTGTGCAGCTTTTTTCTCTCCAGACATTAGAGTGACAGTCACAGTATATCAAATATGTTAATGTTTCATTTACTAATAGATATCATTATGGTATGATAAATAGAAAAAGCTAATGGAAAGTCAGTTTTACCATCAGTTCTCAGAAGCTTACTAAAAAGGTGACATAAAGTGATGAGTGAAGCTTTGAAAGCCTGTCACTGTTCAGCGATGGGCCATATTATACGTTACATATGATGAAAATGGGGACAGAAATATGACTCCATAAACAAGCACTTACTTCAGTAAATACGGCTTAGGCTACATGCACACGACCGTTGGTGTTTTGCGGTCCGCAAAACACGGAAGCTGTTCCGCGTTCCGTTCCGCATTTTGCGGAACGGAACGCGGCCCATTATAGAAATGCCTATTCTTGTCCGCAAAACGGACAAGAATAGGACATGCTCTATTTTTTTAGCGGGGGCACGGAACGGAGCAACGGATGCGGACAGCACACTTTTGCGGCCCCATTGAAATGAATGGGTCCGCGGCAGAGCCGCGAAATATGCGGCTCGGACGCGGACCCGAACAACGGCCGTGTGCATGAGGCCTTAGTAAGGAAATTTATAGTCAACTATTCCCAAATCCTGAATAAAGAATAGTGTCCTGACATACCGCAAAGTGTACCAAAAACTGCATGACATTGAAGGCGTTTCTTGATGAAACAGGATGACAAGTGGGATCCTTCTGCAAAAAAGAACTGCGTGTTACTTACATGACAGATCCCACAATGCTGCTCCGGTTCTCCCGGTTAGGCTCCGTTTACCCGGCTGCAGCGGTGATCACCGAGGACCGGCTACAGTAGTCACGTGTGGTTAACATGACATTACCGCTGCAGTAACAAAGGCTGCCTGGGAGACCCAGAGAAGTGGTGCGGGATCTGTCAGGTGTGTAATACTCAGTTCTGTTTTTGCAGAAGGATCCCATGTGTTGTCCGGATTCTTTCTGAACTGGACAACCCCTTTAAATTTCCTGTTGAAGAGGAATGGGTAGGAGAATCCTTACTTCAATATGTGATCAGCATAGGAGACTTTTAGTTTTTCATGCTCTTCCGCCACAACTTGTAACTTCTTGCTGTGCTGGAATAACTGCTCAATGTCACTCTTTGCTCGGTCAGACTCAAGTTGTTGAGACTTTAGAAGCAAGCCGAGTTCTTCATTCTTCCTTTCTGCCTCCTTAAGTAATGTAGCCAGCTTTCTTGCCTGCAGTATCAAAACAATCCGTGCAAAAAATATGAATGTGCCAGACATTGAACACAACAAGTATCATCTAATATATAAAGCCGAGTGAGTGTATGTGTGTATGTCCACTAAAGGAATCCACCCCATCGCATTTACAAACACAAAATTTAGCACAAAGGTACATTAGGTGTCCAGGAAGGTTTTAGACCGTGTCGCAGCTCTTTAGGACGTAACGTTCCTGAGATATTCCCAAAAAATGCATTGCCAATGCCAATAGAAGCCTGCAGATCTTTCTCTTCATATCCCAACACACGGTCACATGTGCCTTATCGGCCAATAGAAGCTCGCAGGCCCTTAGTCTCCACATACACACAGTTTTACACCAGGTTTCCATAACAACCCCGCCATTTTTCTCCACTGCTATAGGTCAGCTTTGAAAGGGGCAGGGCGCATTGGATGGAACTGATAAGGAAGCAGAGTGCTGTGGAGGTCACAGTTAAGGGGGCAGGTAGGGTGGCCATTAATGCCACCCTCAAAAGACGGACTTAAAAACCCCGCCCCCAGGTCCCACTAAGCCATGCCCTGACTGGTTAGGCCACACCCCCTCCCACTCAGCAGCCGACGGGCATTGAAAAAATGAAGGTTAAAATCAACTTCTGTCAGCTGCAGGGGTGGGAAGGAGGGTGACTTTCTCCCTGCAGCTCACGCTCAGACAGAACAGTGCTGCTGTCTGAGAGTAAGCTGTTCAAAAGGACATCCCTGTGTCCGTCCAGGCCCTGCAGCAGACGGAGGATAGGAAGTCTGAAGGCCGGACTGTCCGGCCTAAAACCGGACCTTTGGCCGAGGGGGGGGCTGCTGTGGAGGCCACTGTTAAGGGAGCGGGGGACAGTGGAGGTCCCTGTTAAGGGAGCGGGGGACAGTGGAGGTCACTGGTAAGGGAGCGGGGGACAGTGGAGGTCACTGGTAAGGGAGCGGGGGACAGTGGAGGTCACTGGTAAGGGAGCGGGGGACAGTGAAGGTCACTGGTAAGGGAGCGGGGGACAGTGGAGGTCACTGGTAAGGGAGCGGGGTACAGTAAGGTCACTGGTAAGGGAGCGGGGTACAGTAAGGTCACTGGTAAGGGAGTGGGTTACAGTAAGGTCGCTGTTAAGGGAGCAGGGTACAGTGAGGTCACTGTTAATGAGACGGGGCACTGTGGGGTGGGGGGTTCAATGTTAAGGGGCGGGTGCTGTAGAAGTCACTGTTAAGGGGGCAGGCCCCTAGTGATGTCACTGTTATAGTGGATACTGTCGATATCTTTTAACGACACACACAAACATTAAATTAAATAGATGAAATATACCAGTGCGAAGCAGGGTCCACCAGCAAGTTCTATATAAACTTTAATATATCCAAGGCTTACACTTGTTTTTAAATGTATTCGGACACAAATTAATGGCCCCGATACTATACTGTGACAGAATAAGAGTATCCAGTGCACTTTAGTTATGCAGCTCGTCTATAGAACACAAACTGTCAGATGCCTCTGCAAAATAGTTGTCTCACCTCTGCTTCAGCTTGTGCTCTCTGACATTGATACTGTGAAATAAGTCGATCTGCTTGAGCAAGAGCTAAGGTCTTTGCTTCTAAAAGATCCTGTAGCCGACTCTCTTTAGACTGTGGAAACACATAGGACAGATAAATAACTAGTTCTCTCTAGAGGACAAACCTGAATAACCTTGCTAAAAAGCTCAGTACTTACCGCTAGAGCGCACAGTTTTTGTTCATAAACATCCATGATATCAGAAATCCTAACATCACTCACTTGTTCTTTCAACTGCAAAAATAATCAGAACAATACATTTGGTCATTTGGATAAGTTGTCCTATTTGTGACATTGCAGTCAAGTACATATGAATTATGGCGCCCAGGAGTAACCAAGGCTTTACCACACTGGCGTACATAGACATTTCAGTATTCAAACTACAAGACAAGGGAACGGGAATTTGCACCCACGTAGTAGTCCAGCATGCCGGGAGCTTCAGAAATTAAATATTGGGTGTAAAAGACAGAAAGAGCTTGATAGACAGGCACTCAAAACAAATGGATTTCAAATAAATAAAATGTGGACGATCCCGGATAAAGTTAGATATAAAAGTATACACCTTTATTAACATAGTTAATAAAGTATAAAAATTATATAGATAAATAATAAATGAAAAATAATAAATATAAAAATATATTGGAGGTGATAAGAAAAAAAGTTGATGGATAGTTGTAGAGATACAAATTCAGTCAGTATCGAGACGGTTAAAGGGAGTCTTTCACCCCAAATGTGAACTAACACCATTGCGTCGATAACAGTCCCTACATTAAAATCCTCCTTACCATAAGGTTGTCAGTTGCATGGTTCGTCTAAAAAACACTTTTATTGTATATGTAAATCAGGGTCTGAAGGTGCCCAGGGGCGGCGTTCCAACGCCCGGTGCCCAGGCCCTGTGCTGATTTCCATGTGCAACCCCTCCCCTTTCACCCATTTGGCCCGCCCTTTCTCTGGCTGATCACCTCCTTCTCTTCTTTTGAAATCCAGCGCCTGCGCCAATGACAGCCCTCTGATGCAGCGTCGGCTGGAGCATGACGTATGGGCCGGCGCATGCGCAATGTACTACCCATTACTGGCAGATGCCTCAGAGTATCCAGTGCGCATGCACCGGCCAGTACATCACGCTCCAGCCGATGCTGCATCAGAGGGCTGTCATCGGCGCAGGCGCTGCATTTCAGAAGAAGAGGAGGTAATCAGCCAGAGAAAGGGCGGGCCAAATGGGTGAAAGGGGAGTTGTTGCACATGGAAATCAGCACGGGGCCTGGGCACCGGCCGTTGGAATGCCGCCCCTGGGCACCTTCAGACCCTGATTTACATATACAATAAAAGTATTTTTTAGACGAACTATGCAACTGACAACCTTATGGTAAGGAGGATTTTAATGTGGGGACTGTTATCGACGCAATGGTGTTAGTGTGAGATAGTGCACATTTGGGGTGAAAGACTCCCTTTAAAGGAGTCTTTGTAGTAGAGGGGCCAGTAGGAAGTCCTGACGTCAAATTGGGTAATAGGAAAAAGGTAAAATCTTCATAGACTATATATTTTTATGTAAATATAAATGGACAAAGAACTCTGATTGCTCAGGAGGAATAGTACCCGTTAATACGGGATATAGCTATGTAATTAAAACAAGAGAGGGGAGAGTAGGCCCCTTCAGAGTAAACTTCTCCTTGAAATTTTTAGAAGAACACACCCCTTTGGGGCAACACGGTCCTCTTTTACCCCTCACCCACGACAGCACCACGAGAGAGGATGGATCCGCCCCCAAAGACAGGAAACCTGCGGCACAAAAAGGCGGAGAATCCTCTCTGCCCTCAGTATGGTTTCCTGTCTTTGAGGGAAGCCTGCGTTCGTCCTCTCTCTCCCTTGGCTGCCCGGAGTTCCTGGGACCCACCTTACTTAGTGCGGCACAGGGTGCGCAGGGGGTCTGCAGAGGCGCGATGGCAGTTGTTCCTGAGCGCTGGGGGCATGACGCTGCGGTGCGGTCCGAGCACGAGCAGCGTCCGACGTTGGAGGCAACCAGGAAGTGCGGGACGGAGGATTCGGCCAGAGGGGGAGGAGCCTAACGCCGTCACATCCTGCAACTTCCGGTATGAGAGTGAGGCGTGGAGAGCACAGCAGCGGGAGTAGCTGCTGTGTGGAAGGGTGGGGAGTTTAAAACAGCTCAGCAACCCGCTCAGGCTGCCGGTATCCACTGCAGAGGTGTGCGCAGTGTCTGAGGCCCTGTGAACCAGGATGGAGGAGGAAAAAGGGAACAGGCTGAACAGCCGGCGGCTACCCCTGTCTCGGTATAGGATGGGTGAGAGGCGGTTAAGCCACTTTTTGTTTCTTATTCAGCCTAGTAATGGGGAAATCTGTTCTGTTTTATGTGTTCCCCTGTAGGAAAAACCTAAAAAGCCCAGTCCAAAAACGCCATAAGGAGTGTGCTTTATGCAATACAGCCCTGGCCTCGGATTATAGCAAAAACTTTGCCAGCAATGTATCGATAAGACAGTGGCAGAAGAAACACCCTCTTTTTATAATTGTCTTCAGAAATTAATCCGCACGGAAGTTAGTGCTTCATTATCCTCAAAGAAACAGGAGTCTTCTTCTATGTCCAAAAAGAGAGCGTCAAAATCTGTATTGTTGGAGTCAGACCGTGAAGAGGAGCACCGTTCTGTTTCTCTAGATTCGGATCTTTCCTCTCCCTCCTCCGATTCAGAGGATAATGAAGTCAGACGTACTTTTTTCCCAGTAGAGGATATAGATAAATTGTTGTTAGCCATCAGAACTATGATGGGTATAGAGGAGGAAAAAGGGACTAGGTCGGTCCAGGACTTTATGTTTGGGGGGCTTCAGACTAAGCAGGCTAAAGCCTTCCCTTTGCATGACAATGTCTCTGCACTTATCAAAGAAGAATGGCGCAGGCCAAATAAGAGAGTATTTATTTCAAGGAATTTAAAAGAAAATATCCCTTTACAGAGGAAGCATCTGCCTCCTGGAATAAGGCACCAAAAATTGATGTGGCCATTTCAAAAGAGGCTAGGAGGGCGGCGCTCCTTTTGATGATATGGGTTCCCTTAGGGACCCTCTTGACAAGAAAGCTGATGGGTTTTTAAAGGGAGCTTGGGAGGCGTCTACCTCCTCTTTTCGTCCCTCGGTAGCCTCTACTTGTACGGCCAGATCGTTAATTGTTTGGATCTCAGAGCTTGAGGAGTTAATTAGAAATAAGACCCCTAGAGAGGATATTTTAGCTAGTCTCCCACGATTAAAAAGGTGTGGATTTCCTGGCAGATGCCTCGGTAGATGCGGTTAGACTATCAGCCCGGGCGGCGGGGTTACTAAATTCTGCCCGCAGGGCCTTATGGTTAAAAAACTGGAAAGGTGACTTGCAATCCAAGAAGAGGCTATGCGCCCTTCCTTGTGAGGGAGACTATTTATTTGGTCCTGCTTTAGATGACTTATTAGAAAAAGCCGCTGATAAGAAGAAAAATTCCCAGGTCAGCCCTTTTTTTCCAGGGATAGATCTAGTCGTTCCTTTCGAACCTTTAGGTCATTTCGGGACAACAGAGAAGAATTCAAGCAGGACAGATTTTTTAAGTCGAAACCGCGTAGAGAGGGTAATAGATCCTTCTTTTTCAACAAACAATCTAGACAGGAGAAAAAGAGTGATCAGCAATGACGCCAGGGCCCAGGTAGGGGGAAGGTTAAGATTTTTTCTTCCAGCCTGGGAAAACATCTCAAACAGCCCCTGGATTTTGGATTCACTAAGAGACGGTTTAAAACTAGAGTTCCGCGAATTCCCTCCAGGAAGATTTATGGAAACAAGCTTAGCGCGGAGGGAAGGGGAGGCTATAAAATCAGAGGTAGTGGCTCTTGTTCAGAAGGAGGTGGTAGTACCGGTTCCAAGAGGACAGGAGGGAGAGGGATTCTATTCTCTCTCTTTCTAGTAAAAACCAGACGGATCGTTCAGAACGATTATCAATCTGAAGGGTTTGAATCGGTTTCTCCAGGCAAAAAGTTCAGAATGGAGACAATAGGCTCTACGATAAACCTTCTGTTTCCAGGATGCTTTATGGCAGTTCTGGACCTAAAAGACGCCTACCTCCATATTCCCATACACAAGGACTATCAGAGATTTCTAAGGTTTGCCATAAAGATGGAGGGGAATTGACACACTGGCAGTTTCAGGCACTTCCCTTTGGTCTAGCAATGGCCCCGAGAGTCTTCACCAAGGTGGTAGCAGAGATGTCAGCGTATGTCAGGAGGAAAGACATCCTTTTATTCCCTACCTCGACGATTTCTTGATTGTAGCTGCAACCCAGAGGGCTTGCCAGATGGCGGTTCAGGAGGTGAGGGGAATAATAGAGGAACTTGGTTGGATTCTCAACGAGAAGAAATCAAGGCCTATGCCACTTCAGCGTCAACTGTTTTTGGGACTAATTCTGGACTCTGTCCAGCAGCGATGTTTTTACCAGAAGAAAAGATACTGTCCATCCAGCAAAGGATCAGGAATCTGTTGCATCGGCCACGAGTCACCTTGAGAAAAGGTATGTCAATTCTGGGAAGCCTGACATCATGTATTCCGGCAGTCGGCTGGGCCCAGTTTCACACGAGGCCACTACAGTGGGAGATCCTGGAGACTTGGCAAAGGGAAGTCTTCCGTTGGAAATGAAATTTTCTCTTTCTGCGCAGACGTTATTGAGTCTGGAATGGTGGATGAACAAAGAGAACTTAGTTCAGGGCCTTCCATGGAAAAGGGACAACATCATATGCCTTACCACGGATGCAAGTCCTTGGGGTTGGGGGCTCATATTCAAGAGATGACGTTTCAGGGAAGATGGAGAGCGAACATCCGGTCAGCTTCCTCAAATATGAAAGAGTTACTAGCTGTAGAACAAGCAGTGAAGAGGGCTCTTCATCTTTGCAGGGGCAAGGATCTGCGAATCATGTCCGACAATACGACTGTGGTTTCCTATATAAACAGGCAGGGGGGACCAGGAGCCAGTGTTTGATGGAAACCCTGAGTTCCATCATAGGGATGGTGGAGGGTCATTGCCGTTCAATTTCAGCAGTACACATAAAGGGGATAGAAAATGTCAAGGCAGATTTCTTGAGCCGTTATCCAGTTTCACAGGCAGAATGGTCTCTGGACAGGGGATTTTCCATCAGATCACCAGATTATGGGGCTGTCCAGATATAGATCTTTTGCTACGGTTCAGAACACAAAACTAAGGAGATTTTTTCCCTGTCCCCAGAGGGATCCCCTGTGGTCTAGATGCCTTTCTCCACAGATGGGATTTTGCCCTGGCTTACGCTTTTCCACCTTTTCCCCTGATTCCGAGGGTCCTGAGGAAGATCAGAGAGGATCAGGCAAGAGTGATCCTAATTGCCCCCTTCTGGCCAAAACGCCCATGGTTCACATGGTTGAGGAGAATGTCAGTGTCAGATCCCTGGGTCCTTCCCAGCAATCAGGGTCTGTTAGTCCAGGGTCCCATTTGTCATCCTCAGGTGGACAGGTTGCACTTGACGGCATGGAACTTGAACGGCAACTTTTGAGTAAACGGGGTTTTCTACCAACCTTACTAATACCCTGTTACATAGTAGGAAGAGTATAACCATGTCCATTTATGCTAGAACCTGGGGTAAATTTCTTCCTTTCGCAGGGCTTCAGCTCAATAATCTTCCTGCCTCTCCTTCAATTAAAGTGGTTTTGGAGTTTCTGCAGAAGGGGTTGGAATTGGGTCTTTCTCCCAGTACGTTAAAAGTGCAGGTTTCGGCCTTATCAGCTCTTTTTAATTTTCGGTTGGCATTAGACCCTTGGATTTTACGTTTTTTAGAGCAGTCTCTAGGACAAGGTTGATAGTGCCATGTAAGGTAGCTCCCTGGGACCTAAACATAGTTTTGCAGGCCCTGACGGGCCCTCCATTTGAGCCTATTAGCCAGATAAATGTCAAATTCCTTTCTCTGAAGCTATGTCTGTTAGTGGCCCTTACCTCAGCCCGGAGAGTTTCTGAGATTCAGGCCATTTCCATTAGCCCTCCTTACATGACTATCTTACAGGATAGGGTCATTCTCAAGCCAGATCCAGCTTTTTTGCCAAAGGTAGCGTCTAGGTTTCATAGAACTCAGGAGATTATCCTCCCAACCTTTTTTGAGAATCCTTCTTCAGAGAAGGAGAAGGCTTTCCATTGTTTAGATGTCAGACGATCTCTTATTCAATACCTGGATGAGACTAGAGAATGGAGAAAATCGCCTTCGCTATTTATTCTTTTCAGGGTAAGAATAAAGGTCATCAGGCATCAAAGAAAACACTGGCGAGATGGATCACCTCAGCAATCAGGTTGGCTTACTCATCATCGGGAAAAGATCCTCCTGAAGATCTGCACGCTCACTCAACCAGAGCAGTTTCTACTTCCTGGGCAGAACGATCAGCAGTGTCCATTGAGGATATTTGTAAAGCTGCAGTCTGGTCTTCACCTTCGACTTTTTCAATCACTATCGTTTACTTCTAAAATCACCAGCTGATTTAGCTTTTGGGTCTTCGGTTCTTTCTGCTGTTATCCCACCCTAAGCCTCCTTGGCTCTTCTCTCGTGGTGCTGTCGTGGGTGAGGGGTAAAATATAAGTTACTTACGGGTAATGGTATTTTCCTGAACCCACGACAGCACCCCTGGTTTTTCCCTCCCTTCCTTTTCTTCTTTGGTTCTTCATTGAATGTTCACGGGTGTCGCAGTTAAAAAAAAAAAAAAAAAAAAAAAAAAGAGACCTTTTTAGACATAAGGACTATGATATAAGACTAAACTAGATGGCGGAGTTCCTCAAATCGGTGGAGTCCATACTGAGGGCAGAGAGGATTCTCCGCCTTTTTGTGCCGCAGGTTTCCTGTCTTTGGGGGCGGATCCATCCTCTCTCGTGGTGCTGTCGTGGGTTCAGGAAAATACCATTATCCGTAATTAACTTATATTATTTGTGATACAGTAAATTTTAAAAGCAGAGGTTTTAGGTGATTGGCACAAATTATCTCAGCGTGGCGTCCCACACTTGAACGGTATTGTGCCCTGATACCTTTGATTCCCCCGCACTCTGTCGTCGGTGGTGTGGTGTCCGCACGTGGCGATGGTTCCTAGGCGGCTCGCGGGGGGATGTGATCAGTTTGTGGTATGATAGCAGTATATCCGTTATCCAAAAATGGGGATCCCCTGTAGCTGGATCTTTATGTGTGGTCTTCCAATATTAATCCAGGATATGCAGGGTTCTTGGGTCGGTACCAAACACTTTTCGGGGAGTATCCTTCCCCTTCATCAGTGGACCGAAACGGTACCGACCCAAGAACCCTGCATATCCTGGATTAATATTGGAAGACCACACAAAGATCCAGCTACAGGGGATCAAAATTTTTGGATAACGGATATACCGCTATCATACCGCAAACTGATCCCATCCCCTCGCAGACACCAATACATCCGGTGACGTCACCGCCACGTGGAACGCCGAGCAGAGGAGACGCGCGCGCTGCCCGCGAGCCGCCTAGGAACCACTGCCACGTAAAGATTCACTGTATCACAAATAAGAGGACCGTGTTCCCCCAAAGGGGTGTATTCTTTTAAAAAATTCAAGGGGAAGTTTACTCTGAAGGGGCCTACTCTCCCCTCTCTTGTTTTAATTACATAGCTATATCCCGTATTAACGGGTACTATTCCTCCTGGGCAGAGTTCTTTATATATTTTTATGTAAATATGAATGGACAGTCTATGAAGATTTTACCTATTTCCTAATTTGACATCCGGACTTCCTACTGACCCCTCTACTGTATAGACTCCTTTAACCATCTCAATACTGACTAAATTTGTATCTATACAACTATCCATCAACTTTTTTTCGTTATCACCTTCCCTATATCAACTCCAATATATTTTTATATTTATTAGTTTTTATCTATATATTTTTTATACTTTATTAACTATGTATGTGTATACTTTATCTCTAACTTTTATCCGGGATCGTCCACATTTTATTTATTTGAAATCTATCTGTTTCGAGTGCCTGTCTATCAAGCTCTTTCTGTCTTTTACACCTTATGTATGCTGGTTTGGATGAACCAGTCAGACCTCATCCACTGCACTAGTAAGGTGAGCCACCTCGACAGTCTGTTAAATATTGGGTGTACCTATGCTTGTATAACAAGAAACTAAATGTATCAAATATATCAAAACTTCTTCCTTTATGAGGAGGAAAGGCTTGAAGGGGGTTATCCCATGACTAATATAAAAATAAAAATCAGACATTATATAGTACACGACAATCTCTTCCTAACAAAGCTAGAACCAGCCCTGTACCTCACATGGGTCCAGACATCTCCTCATTCATTGCTCTGCTAGATTTATATCAGGCTGAGAGCACAAGGGGAATGTCTTTTCTGCTGCTGCTCAGGGGGCGTGTCCACGCTCTCCCTATCACAGCTCAGGAGGCAGTTGAAAGATGAAACTGAGCATGTGCGGCCACCTCAGTGAGCAGGACACAGAAAGAAAAAAACTAAAAGGCGCTGTACAGGTACATTTTATTGAATAACTCAGTGGCTATGCTAAATTTTTAATTACATGCAATTACAAAAGTAGTCAGATGCAGGTTGCTGATTTGAAAACTGTTGAATATTTTTCATGGGACATTCCCTTTAATGATAGATCAGCAGTATATAGCTTATGTCCTCCTAAAGAACCACAGAATTCCCTGTCACTTGCCCTGTGTTTTTTTGTTGTCAAACAGTGATGTATCGTATAGTTTCTCATATACAAGCATTGGCCCAGGTGATTAAACTGCTCTCTGACTCACAAAAAAAAAAAAAAAAAAGAATTCAAAATGTGTGTGTATATATAATTATATATATATATATATATATATATATATATATATATATATATACACATATATACATATATATACACACACACACATACATATATACATACACACACATACATACATATTTTACCTCCATCCCGGACTGTAGTTTTTGAATGAGATCCTGAATACTTGAGGATGATCTATCCATGCTGTGCATTTTAGGCGACTGTTGCGGTTTACAATTGTTTGTAGTAACAAGCGAGCCAAATCTTTTTGACGGATGATCTGCTTCTTGCCGTGTATATGCATTATTAGCAGCTATACTTTCCCCAAGCCTAAAGGGCACAGATTATATCAGATCAACCACAGAACTCAATGTTAATAAGATCTAAGATTTCCTAGAAAAAAAAAAAAATTGTGAAACAAAACACAATGGGGGGTCATCTACCAATCCAGTATGCTAGAGAGGATCATGGGTTTTGTTTAATTTTGAAATGCCATTTGCAAATAAAATATTTTTGCACATATCCCGATGTCAAACTATCCAGGGGGCGTAGCATGTGTAATTAAATGATGACTGAAATCTACACTAGCTACAAGCTGTTGTAGGTTTCATTCTAGGTGTGCAGACAGCTGGAGGATGCGTTCAGAGGCCAGAGCCTTATAAATTAAACGCATCCCCTGGTGGAGCAGGGGATATCAGGGAAGGCATAGAAAACTCTCATCTTGATAAATGTCCCCCATAAACTATTAGTTTCCTAAGAAAACACGCTCTAATTTTCACTTAGCAGAGCTACGTTTAAGTATTTAAAGTGATCCCCCACAAATACTGTAATTGTTGGTTAGGTGAAATGCTGTAATCTGTAAATTTTATCTCTTTAAACCCATTTCAATTATTTTCGCCATCTTCTTTAATGCTTAGCCTATTATGACTTTTTGCATTTCATTTACTCACACAAATGCTGGGAAGTCTGGCAGGGGTGCAGCTTCAAATAATATTCGAAGACCAGCTTGAACTCGCTCTCTGTTATCTGAGGTTAATGCAATAGACAGTGACTGAATCAAACGCTGGTCCTGCAGGGAAAAAACGTACATGAAACAAGGTAGGTGTGACGGCAACAGATGGGTATGTTTAAATTAGGGCACAAAAAGCAGACGTAAATGTTGGCCAATATGTATTTGATTAGTAACAAAAAAATGGCTGCTACAATTCCATCTTTAATTTTCAACAAATCACAGAGATGCAGCGGCAGCTTTTTTCCCAGAGCAAGCTTCGAAATTAAAGGGTTAAATCTGGATGGTTATAAGGGGAAATAATAGCATTCTTAATAAAGAATGCATTGTAAAATGAAGAGGAAGGGGTTAAAAATAACCATGTTATAAGGGAAAATAATAAAGATTGGGTCCCGTTGCTAAGCAACCATGCGGGAAAATCGCACCGCATCCGCACTGGCTTGCGGATGCTTGGGATTTTCCCGCAGCCCCATTCACTTCTATGGGGCCTGCGTTGCGTGAAAAACGCACAATATAAAGCATGCTGCGATTGTCACGCAACACAGAAGTGAAGCGTGAAAATCACCGCTCATGTGCACAGCCCCATAGAAATGAATGGGTCCGGATTCAGTGCGGGTGCAATGCGTCCTCCTCACGCATTGCACCCGCGCGGAAAACTCGCCCGTGTGAAAGGGGCCTAACAGAGCTAAAAAAAAAAATCTGAATTCTCAAAAAGGAAATCCAATCTCTTTTGGACGTTTATGGCCTATTCTGTAGATATGCCATTAATATCCAGTTGGCAATACTACTTTTATTTGTTAGGACACTCTATATATGATGCCTTTTGTGTGCATGAGTTACTAAACTAAGAAAAAATGAAAATACATAAAAACAGTACATACTCTTCGGTCCTGCCCAAAAACCACCACTGCTTGGAAGAGAAGATACTGGGGGTCTGTCCCAAATGTAAGGGAATAAATGCTGTGGTGAACAAGTCCACTGTTTGTCAGTAGGGCGAGTTTTATTCCCCCAGCAGTTAAGTGCTAGGCTGGGGAATACGACACTGCTTCCTCAGTATACTTGTCTTCAGACATGACCACTACTGCAAACAGTGGTATGCCTACAGACTGCTTGTTAACAAGTCATACCTGCAGTATCTTATAGAAGGCAGCTTCCATGTTTGTGACCAACTGTTTTATTCTGCTCATAACATCCAAAGTCTTCAGTATGATATCTGAGGAAACATCGCTTTATAGAAAAGCAAAGATTTGTAAAAAAAAATAATGTAACCACATCTGTGTTTGCAATCATATTCAAGAATTTGACATTGACTTGAGACCTGTCGAGTTAAAGGGGTTGTCCTGTTTCCTATACTCAGGACAGGTCATCAATATCAGATTGGCGGGGGTCCGACTCCAGTCACCCCTGCCGATCAGCCGTTTGAAGAGAAAGCAGTGCTTTTGTGAGCGCAGCCTTCTCTTCACCATTTACCTGCTTGCCGTTGACAGTTACACACTGTCTGCTCCCTCCAACTGAAGTGAATGACGCAGAGGAGCTGTAATTACACCTGCTCACCGCTGCAATATTGATGACGAGCAGATAAACAGTTAAGAGAAAGCAGCACTCTTGCAAGTGCTGCTTTCTCTTCAAACAGCTGATCGGCAGGGGTGATGGGAGTCAGACCCCCGCCGATCTGATATTGATGACCCATCCCGAGAATAGGTCATCGATATAGGAAATGGGACAACCTCTTTAATGCCTATAATAAGTAAAAAAAAAAAAAAGTTCTACACCATTTACTTCATTGCAAAAAAAATGCAAAATTTTATTCACATCATAATCAATGGAAAAAAAAAAAACAACACACGTGGGGAGACACTGCGCGGAGCGCTTCGCACATTCAGTTTTCATTAAGGGTCCATTCACACATCCGTTGTTTAGTTTCGCATCTGATCCCGATTTTTCGGACTAGTCACGGAATAGTTTCGGACAGAATTCGGACCCATTGATTTTCAATGGGTCTATAAAATATGCGGACAGCACAAAGAGTGCTGTCCGCATAATTTTCTGAGTACATAGTGTCCGTAAAAAAATAAAGCATAACTCCGTACTCCATAACTCTGCGTGGAGTACGGATTTGTGCATAAAAAGTATATAGAATCCATATGCCTCACTCCCTTTAGGGCCCATTCACACGTCCGTTGTTTTTCTATAATCCGAAAATAGGACAGTTTTTTGCGGATCCTATTTTCCAAGAATTGTTTCCGTTTGTCATCCGTTTTTTGCGGATCCGCAAAAAAAAAAAACGGATAGAAGAATACATTTTCCTATTCCAATAAAGTTGGACGGACTGCAATTTTCGGATTAGAATAGGACATGTTTTATTTTTTTACGGACACTATGTACTGAAAAAATTATGCGGACAGATGCGGAACTAAACAACGGACGTGTGAATGGACCCTTAAACAGAGGTAAAAAACACTGCACAGAATGATGCTGAACAAAACATCAGCAATTTGGAAACATCCCCTTGATTCAATGTGTTATCAGGCTAGCACATGGTTATGCAGCTACATAGATAGGGAAAACCCCATAAAACTTACGATAGTTCAGAATCCATCATTTTGGCCCCAAAGCTGGAGTCTGTCCCACTGAAAGCGAACTGATAATCTACAAGAGCAACACATCTGTTGACGGCAAGCTTCATGGCGACCCGAGATTTTAATGTGTCTTCAGTACAGAGCGGTAAGTAAGGTTAAGGAGAAGAGCTGTAACTGTGGGATAGTATGTACTGAACCACTTGACCCAGCTCTTTACATAAACAGAGGAGGGATCAGCCGTTTTACACTTGTGTATTTGATCAGTATTTGGGATCGTCACCACAAACCATATCCTTCTGAATGTACATGTATACTTCTCTTCTTTGCCTCCACTCTGGATTTTGGCTTAAAAATGGCTGTAAAATATTGATCAACTACTTATTTTGCTAAAAATCTAAATTCTTTATATTTTGCAGGTTTACAAAAATAAGCTGGATGAAAGGATATTGATCAATACGTCCATTGATTTCACCATTCTTTCACATTTCTTCTTTGTTAATTGTTCATCCAAGCAAGGATCAGGAACATGAAGTTGCTCAAGGATAACAGGCAACAGAAGATCTACAAACCTTTCTGCAGACTGGCTGGTCCCAGTGTCAATGGCATCCTAATAAGGCAGAGAAGAATGAACAATCAAATCCTTACTGAGGAAACATTTCATGGATTTTCTGGGATTTTAAAATCCTTAGGATAGGCCATCGATCTCGAATTGGGGGGCAAGGTACCCTGAAAGATCATCACATCCAATGCCTATGTCCGACCTCTTCAACATTTATTGTTTACTGGTCTTGGCTAGAAGGGTATGGTAGTTAAAGGGAACGTGCCACCAAAAACATTTATCTGCCAGTTACAACCAGATAGTGTCTTTATTGTCTGATGACAGATTTTTTAATTCTACCTCCTGAACACGATCTTGCCCGAGCTGTTGTTACCAGTATTTAGAGATATGTTTATAGCAGTCACCATGGGCCATAGACAAAAAGGAAAGGAGGGGACTTCATTGACTTCTAGAAGAGAGTTTTCTAGGCCTGCTCTGGAGGGAGTAGACAAAGTGTAATGTCACCTATTGCGATTTGTGGATCCTGTGTTATCAATCCATCTGTCTGTCTGGTCAAATCTAACCAAATCTCTGTCTAATCTGTTTCATCTATCTACTCTATTTTAATTGATATCTGTAAGTGGTGACTTATTATGTTTAGTGATCAGTGCAAAAACCTCAGGATTGTATGTTTTTTAACATATAGATATTGACATGGAAAATTAAAATTAAAACAAAAAAATTAACATGATGTAAACAATTTTCTGATGACACATTCCCTTTAAAGGGAGTCTGTCACCAAAGTTGGACATAATAGACCACTGACATAGCTTTGTAGCATCACTTTAGATGAATGAAACGGTACCTTTGTTGTCTTCTTTAGCGCTTCACCTGCTTCAGAAACGGACTTTTATTCATATGTAAATGAGGGCTCGCAAGTGCCCAGGGCGGAGTTAAGTTCTTTGGAGCCCAGGCTGCTCGGCCTCTTTAGTTCTTATCCCCGCCCCTGTCTCTGTCTCTGCCCGCCCTTCTATTGCCGTTCTTCCTCCTCCTCTGGTAGCGAACTCCTGCGCCTGCGCTCAGCTTTGCCTCGGCGGGGCATGCGCACTGCGATGCCCACTGTGGGAACGGCATCAATGTACCTACTGCGCATTCCCCGGCTGACGCTGCAAACCCAGCTGTAAGCTGGTGGACATGCGCAGTAGCTACATTGATGCCGTTCCCACAGTGGGCATCGCAGTGCGCATGCCCCGCCGAGGCAAAGCTGAGTGCAGGCGCAGGAGTTCGCTACCAGAGGAGGAGGAAGAAAGGCAATAGAAGGGCGGGCAGGGACAGAGACAGGGGCGGGGATAAGAACTAAAGAGGCCGAGCAGCCTGGGCTCCAAAGAACTTAACTCCGCCCTGGGCACTTGCGAGCCCTCATTTACATATAAATAAAAGTCCGCTTTTGAAGCATGTGAAGCGCTGAAGAAGACAACAAAGGTACTGTTTCATTCATCTGAAGTGATGCTACAAAGCTATGTCAGCGGTCTATTATGTCCAACTTTGGTGACAGACTCCCTTTAAGTAACTTAACGACAAAGAGCAAGCATATCATCAAAAAAAACTGCACCATTCAAGTCTTTTCTCCAAAGATTTACTAGTATATATCAGAGGAAAAGAAACACAAGGTCCAGGTCATGGCACCCTTTTTTATTTTGTGTAAGGAAAGTGGCTAAGTGTATCTTCTCCTGTTTTCCCTTTGCCCCCTCAATACAGATACTCTTCCCAATTGTATAGAAACACATCAAATTTGAAAGGAAAGGTAGACAATTACTGCAAAAACTTCCTTGAAGAGCTCCAGTGCCAGTACTGCACAGTTCTGAGGAGCGTCCAGTGCTTGGCTGGACCAGTGAACAAGAGCCACAGCAGGCTCAGCAGATTTTGCACGTGTCCCAAGTCTCCCATTCCCTGCAGAGGGCATACTCGATTGTTCTAGTATAGTCTGGCGCAGCACGTGGCGTAAACTGGTGACCGAGCAGAAAGCCAGCAGCAATTCTAACACCTGAAAAACACAGAACTTGAGGTAAGAATTCATTCGATGGACTCGTGTAGAAGATATACTATTCTCATCATGTAATGCCATTGATTGCTGAGGCACCTGAAACACAGGAGCACATATGAACACGTAACAGACATGAATCCAGAAGAGCCAAATGGTTGGAATATGTCCTGCTCCAGCACGGTTTAGTATCAGAAGGCCAGGTACTGTATCTACCGGCTCCATGTGGACAGTAGCCTTCCATCACATGAGAAACTTGGAACAAGCTCAATGTTCACAATGTATTTTCAGTGCACACATATAGTTTTGCACCGTCTATATATGCAGCAAATGCACGCTCATTTACAGATAAACACTAGAATAGGAGGTTACCCATTGCTGAATGGGTCTTCACTGAATGCTTTCACCCATCATGTTCTCTTTAAGTCATACATAAAAGTAGGGGTGGCCGATATGGGCGATATCGATTTCAGCTATATCGTGGTAGAACATGGTATGCGCCCGCTCTCCCGCAGGTTCTGAGGGGTTAATTGCGGCGGATCGCAGCACGCAGTCATAGAGGCCCAGCATGGGGTATGGCCGGCACATGCAGGCATATAGAACCTTTCATTAGTATGAACTTTATTACTTAAGTAGCGGCACATAGGGCATATATGGGGCACTTACTATTATATCTGCGCAGGGCTCCCTTCGCCCTCTCTGGCCCCCGTTACATGGTGGGAATACCAGGGAGGAGACATCAGCCTCTCTCCCTGGGCGTTCCTTCTCCCTGCCTGTGACGTTCTGCGCTGTGATTGGACAGCGCTGCAGACAGGGAGAAGGAACGCCCAGGGAGAGAGGCTGATGTCTCCTCCCTGGTGTTCCCACCATGTAACGGGGGCCAGAGAGGGCGAATGGAGCCCCGCACAGATATAATAGTAAGTGCCCCATATATGCCCTATGTGCTGCTACTTAATAAAAAAGTTCAAACTAATGAAAGGTCCTATACGACTGCCCCCCAATCATTGGTGGCAGTGATCGGAGCCCCAGCAGTGTAATGCTGGGGCTCCGGTCAGTTACCATGGCAGCCAGGACGCTACTGGCTGCCAGAGCACAGGGCAGCAGGGACAGTGTGAGGTCCTATTCACCCTAATAGATCTCTATCAGGGTAAATAGGACAAGGGTTCTAGCCCCTAAGGGGGCTAATAGTAAATATAAAGTTGAAAGAAAAAAAAGTTTAACAACTCCCTCCGCAATATCAATTTTAGGCCATATCGCCCACCCCTACATGAAAGGTCACATAACAAGCTAACCAGCCATCCATCAAGCAGCAGGTAAATTATGTACTAAAAAAAAATGGGTGATTTAAGGGGGAAGCTCCTAAGAGCGATTCATTACAAGGTATGTTGATTAAGCCTCTTTCACACTTGCGTTGTCCGGATCCATCGTGTACTCCATTTGCTGGAAGTGCCTGCCGGATCCGTAACAACACAAGTGACCTGAAAGCATTTGAAGACTGATCAGTCTTCAGTATGCTTTCAGTGTTACTATGGCAGCCAGGACGCTATTAAAGTCCTGGTTGCCATAGTAGTAGTGGGGAGCAGGGGAGCAGTATACTTACAGTCCGTGCAGCTCCCGGGTGCTCCACAATGACGTCAGAGCGCCCCATGCGCATGGATCACGCTCTGACGTCATTGTGGAGCGCCCAGAGACTCAGAAGCCGTACGGACGGTAAGTAGACTTCTCCCCTGCCTCCCCACTACACTTTACCATGGCAGCCAGGACTTTAGCGTCCTGGCTACCATGGTAACCATTCACACAAGCTAAACGTCGGATCCGGCATTGCGCCGAAACAACATTTAGCTTAAAGCCGGATCCGGATTAATGCTTTTCAATGGGCATTAATTTCGTATCCGTCATTCCTTCAGGATTTTTGGCCGGAGCAAAATCTGCAGCATGCTGCGGATTTTGCTACGACCAAAAAAGGTCTCAGTACTGAACTGAAGACATGCTGATGCATACTGAACGGATTTCTCTCCATTCAGAATGCATTGGGATAATCCTAAACAGTATCTTTCTATCCTAGAGCCCCGAGGACGGAACTCTAGGACGGAAAGATAAAACGCCAGTGTGAAAGAGGCCTAAGGGTACTTTCACACTTGCGTTTTTCTTTTCCGGCATAGAGATCTGTAATAGGGGCTCTATACCGGAAAAGAACTGATCAGTTTTATCCCCATGCATTCTGATTGGAGAGAAATCCGTTAAGGATGCATCAGGAGGTCTTCAGTTCAGTCTTTTTGACACTTCAGGATGGAGATAATACCGCAAAATTCCAGAACACTTGCCGGAATGCCCATTGGAATGTATAATTTTCCCATTGGAATGTATTAGTGCCAGATTCGGCCTTCCTAAAAACGTAAAAAAAAAAAAATACATAATGGAGACGTCTTTCCGCATGACAAGCGGAGAGACGGATCCGTTCTTGCAATGCATTTGTAAGACAGTTCTGTACCCGGATCAGTCTTCAAATGCTTTCCGTTTGCATGCAGATTGCCGGATCCAGAAGGCAGTTCCGGCGACGGAACTGCTTGCCGGATCACTCTGCCGCAAGTGTGAAAGTACCCTAAGAAATACTGATGAATTTGTGGATCACCGAGTGGTGTAGAGCATATTACCAAAATTACCCTCAAATAACGCAGAGAATAAATTATTGGTCACCCTAATAGGATAAAATGTGTTTAGGTGAAAAATGCTCTTTAATGTATGCATGTATCACCTCATGCTTTACGAACTGAAATCAAATACTGAAGCATATTTTTCTTTTTTTATTAAATTTGCCATCATTTTCTGAACATAGATTCAGAGATTTGCTTTACCTCAGCCACATGGACAAAGGACAGGAGAGAACTCACTGCCTTTTCTGGGAAAGCTTATGCTTTCTGACAGACCTCTGTTTGCAGAGGTCATTGTGCAGAGAGTGGGAGGTGATAAGCTGTAACCATCACTTTCTATGAATGGTGAATCCTGTGTTATCTATAAACTGGTGTTACCTTTAATTGTAATCCTGCCTGTGAAAAAGGGATAACTGCTAAGTAGTAATCTCTACAGAACAAAATGAAATTAGTCTATTAGGAGGCCAATAACAACTAAGGTTTTTAGAATAAAAAAGTCCCAGTCATATTAAGTCCCAGTTCGTTGAGTCAGTGTTTGGTCAGCGATTTCCGTCAGCAATCATCAGCCAAAACCAGGGGTGGGTTAAAAACACAGAATAAGGCTACATGCACATGACCATATGTGTTTTGCGGTCTGCCAAAAAAACGTATGACATCCGTATGCCATACGTTTTTTTTTTTTTTTTTGCGGATCCATTGTAATATTGCCTAAAACGGACAAGAATAGGACATGTTCTATTTTTTTTGCAGGGCTACGGAATGGACATACTGATGCGGACAGCATACGGTGTGCTGTCTGCACTTTTTGCGGACCCATTAAAATGAAAGGGTCCGCATCCTATCCGCAAAAAAAAAAAAAAAAAAAAACACGGAACGGACACGGAAACAAACAACGTTCGTGTGCATGTAGCCTAAGTAAATCTTTGCATTATACCTTATCTCTGTGTAGTCTCCAGGTTTTAGCTCACAATCACTGTCCAAATACTGACCAAAACACTAACGTGTGAATTAGGCCCAAGATAAATGGGTAAAATACCTTCATAGCTGAATCAGGATCCTTGCCACGTAGGAGTCCCAGCACTTGAATAAGACATGAATTGAAATGTTCATATCTAAGGTAATACAAAACAGAAAGGAGATTTTATGTAGGAAGTCCACACACAATTTGATGAATCATAAGCATTATTATTATCGAATCATCGCTGCTCCTATAAATTACTGAAGTAGCAAAAAATTACCTCTTTATATATATATATATATAAAAAAAAAAAAAAAGGATCTATTAAAATATGGTTTTTGTACTCTCAGAGTTCACATCGGTGTGGATTTTTCCATTATTCTGTACCATAAGAACGCCATTTATTTGAATGGGTTTTGAGAATGCTCAGTTTCTGTTGTGAACTCAGCCTTAAACACATATGAATACACAGGGTGCATTAAATCCTACCTTGATAAATAATCTGCAACTTTGGGGTTTTTTAACAAATCCATAAGAAGGTCCACAGAGTATTTTCTTGTTAAAGTACCATCCCCATTGACAAGAATGTTAAATATTAATTGAAACGTTTGATGGATATTTCTGGAATGAAAAAGCTATAGAAAGATATAGAATTCAAATGGCGAAACTGTAAAACTGTACTGTAAATCACAATTCGATATATATATATAATTCACACATTATATAGACATGTATGCATTTCCTTATTTTAAAAATGACAAGTTAACAGCAGCCCTACACATAATGGTTTATGTAACTATTACTGCTCTAAATGAAGGGGTGGTGGTGATGTGCTCGGTAACTGGGACTGTTCTTTGGATCTCCAATCACTTATGGTGTTAGGAGTAAATAAGGATTCGCATTTTCTCCCCCCGAAAAGCTGATCGATAGTGAGAAGCTTAGTAGAAATTAAAGGCAATTAAACAAAACGGAGAGGTGCTTGACCTTGGCAGGACAGCTGTCTGCAGCCAACACACACTTCAGAGTACTGACTGAAGTTCAAGAACACAAGGAATAACACACTTCTCTGCTATCAGCAGTGGCTCCTCCAAACATAGGCCTGAAAGCTGCCACGTGAGAAGAAACACACAGCTTCAGCACTGCAGGTATTCAATACGCTACACCATCATTTGCTCCTCAACCAGGTTGTTTGGCATTAAAGCAAGTCCATATTAGGCGGTGTACTGGCTACTAGATCTGGCATGAGCTTAACCCCTTCAGGACCCTGCCATTTTTTCACCTTAAGGACCCGGCCATTTTTCGAAAATCTGACCAGTATCACTTTATGTGGTGATAACTTTAGAACGCTTTTACTTATCCTTAACCATTCGGAGATTGTTTTCTCGTCACATATTGTACTTCATGACAGTGGTAAATTTGAGTCAAAATAATTTCATTTTTATTTAGAAAAATACACACCAGATTTACAAAAAAAGTTTGAAAAATGTGCAAATTTCTATTTCTCTACTTTTAAAATAGACAGTTATAGCTCCAGTATAGTAGTCCAGGATGCAGTCTGGTTTAGGGGTAGTGGTACCTCATACAGGGGAAGAGGAGCTGCCATTCCTGTGAACGGTAGTCAGTACAAGGACATCCCTCTTGTCCTTAACCACTAACATGTTTTCATTGCAGGGAACCCTGCTGTCACCCTTCCCGATTGGGTGCTCCAGCAGGGACCTAAGGAGGCGTCTCAGATGTATGCATACTGTGCAGTAAGCCACAGTACCTATGGAATTTGGGACTTAAACAGAGTTACACTGATGTAATAGTAATCCACATAGAGGTGGTAACCCTGATCCAGTCCCAAACGATTTCCCACTAACTCCTAGGATGGGGGATTGGCATTTTGAGAGCTCAGTGTCTTTTCCTTTGTAAACTTGGAACCTGTGGTTGTACCCAGAGATACTCCCACACCGCTTAAACATTTTATTGCCATACCTAGCCTTCTTTCTCGGTAGGTATTGGCAGAATTTTACCCTCCCTTTAAAATGCATATGGGACTCCTCTATGAAAAAGGTTTTTTAGGGGTGCACAACACAGCAAAATTGGTGCTAAAGTGGTCGAGGTCATGCCTAGTTTAAATTTACAGTCAAATCTTGGGTCATTATGGATGAGCATTGTGCAATATCATTGTAAGGCAGAAATTTCTAAATCAATTTGAACTGATTCCAGGCCATGGCCATACTGTAAATGGGAGTGTGGTACAACACATCTGCACTCTAGTACTGTCCAATTTCTGGCTTTTTAACAAGGCCCGTATGCAGCACGAGCCCTCAAAGCGTCATAATCTCTGCTGCGTTTACTGGGGTCCACATCAGGGGTCAAGCATATAATGATGTTGGGCGATAAATTAGTTTGGGTCATCATAAAATTTGTAGAGTCTGCAAAGAAACGAAAACACACAAAAAACATTTCTGTGAAGCCCGCAGTGTCAACCTAGATTCCTGAGCTGCTGACAAACTCAAGAATTTGAGGCTGATAATGCTCAAGGGGTGGGGTCCATATGAGATCACTGGGGGACTGCCTCAGCTGTTGTTCTGGGGTGCCTTTTTGAGGGTCCCTCATCACTGGATGATCCAGCAGAGCATTGTATGAGTGCTCTGCTGGATCATCAAGTAAGCAGTCAGGGAGGTAAATGCCTCAGCATGTCATGTGGTCATCCAGCCACATGGTGGCAGTCTGTTACAAACAGACATCAAGACAAAGAAATTATTATATCTATATAAATATTTTTAGATAACACTTACTATATTTAGGCTACTTTCACACTAACGTTTTTGCTGGATACGGCAGGGTTCAGCAAAACGCTTCCGTTACTGATAATACAACCATCTGCATCCGTTATGAACGGATCCGGTTGTATTATCTTTAACATGGCCAAGACGGATCCGTCATGAACACCATTGAAAGTCAATGGGGAACAGATCAGTTTTCCATTGTGTCATATTGCGTCAGAGAAAATGGATCCGTCCCCATTGACTTGCATCCGTCTTGCTTCACATCTTAGGACAGAAAGCAAACCGCATACGAGAACAGAACGGAATGCAATTTGGAGCATTCCGTTCTGTTCAGTTACATTTTGTCACCATTGACAATGAATGAGGACAAAACGCAAGCGGGTTTTTTTTCCCGGTATCGAGACCCTATGACGGATCTCAATACCGGAAAATATTAACGCTAGTGTGAAAGTAGCCTTACTAAGATTACAGTAGGTGTATGATTTTGTAAGCATGATGAATACACCATCACACTGAAAGAACGATAGCTGCAAAGAACTGGAAAAAATGCAAACGTCCGTCACTGCCAACTATTTATTTATAACAATTGCAGTAATTCCACTGATAGGACAGAAGCCAAATAGTTGAAGCGGAGCACAGAAGAAAGAATATGTAGAGTAGGTCTCAATGCACATTAAATAATAAAATTATATTCATCTTATTAAGGGGGAAAGAAAAAAAAAAAAAACGGAAAACCTCACCTTATCTCCCACTTCTTCATTTAATGTCAGACTTGCCAGTATTGAAAGTGCAAATACTACAACAGTCAAACTGGTGTGGGCCAGGAAGCTAATCAGGGTGCGATAGAATCCTTTAACATTGTTCTGGTGAATAAAAAATAAAGAAAAAAAATGCACATAAAAATGTAAAACAAACATTGATGGAACATGTGTTTCGTTTGGTTATATTACGGTTTGGTACCTACAATACACTGGGGGAAATTTATTAACTTATATACGTCACTTTTTACCACATTAAAGTCGCAGAGTGTGTCGCAAAATCTGCGATTTTTCCTGAGTCACATCACTTTTCCAGAGGTCTGAGAAAAGCAGGCGGGCCGGCAGGCCCAGCTCAATTGTTTTCCATGCTGGTTTTTGGCGTGGAAAAGGTCTCAAATGTAGCAAGGGAGCTGGTACAGATTTAAATCTGCCGCACAGCATGCTGGAGGAAGCGCCAAACCTATTTGGAAGCCAGTACCTCTACATTATTTTGGGGCTTCCTCCAGCAGCGCAAAGGGGCTTAACACCGGCGTGGAAAACTTTCTCAATTAATGTCCCCCATTGGGTCCAACATGCATAGGTCTCAGAGCACACAAAAAAAAAAAAAAGAAAAAGATCATTACCCATTCAACGCCTTTTTTTTAATTTTTTTTTAACTGGGTTGATTAGAACCCAACAGATAATAAATTGAAGACTGGAACCTGGAAACAGGGCCGATGCAAGGATTTTTGCCGCCCTAGGCAAAAGAAAAGTTTGCCGCCGCCCCCCCCCCCCAATGTGACATCACAATGCCCCACCCATATGATCTGCCATATTAAAGGGGTTGTGCAGTTTATTTAAACTGATCGGCAGGGGTCTGACACCGGGGACCCCCGCCAATCAGCTGTTTGACAAGGCAGCAGCGCCTCAGCCTTCTCGCAATGACGTCACGATTAGTATCATTGGCCTGGGCGGGGTTAAGCTTCATTCAAGTGAACAGAGCTTAACCCCGCCAAGGCCAAGTGATACAAGTCGTGACGTCACTGTGCCTGCGGTAAACAGCGAGAAGGCCGAGGTGCTACTGCCAGCGCCGCTGCCTTCTCAAACAGCTGATCGGCGAGGGTCCCGGGTGTCGGACCCCTGCCGATCAGATGCTGATGATCTACCTCTGGTGTAGCGTGGCCGAGCTCTGTATGGTCCGTGGATACAGGTGCTTTTGTTTCCTGTACCCGAGCGGACTGACAGGAAGTGCACACTGTGTGCGCACTTTATGTCAGTCCGGCCGGGTACAGGAGACAGATGCTCCCTGTACCCGGACCATACAGGGCTCGGCCACGCTACAATGAGGGAGTGAGCGCTTCCCTCCTGTCAGCTCCTCTCCTCTTGCTGCGCCCGGGCGGTGCGCCCTCATGGACGCGCCAGCCCGGGCAGTGCTGCAGCCGCCAGAGGCTCAATTTAGAGCATTCGGGCGGCTGCAGCATGAGGCGGGGCCGGCGCTCCTAGCAGCGCCCCTTCCCAAGAGGCGCTCTACGCGGCTGCCTAGTCCGCTTATAGGATGCGCCGGCCCTGCCTGGAAGCAATGTAACCAAGAGACTGGCCAATACACCCATGTTTGATTGCTGGCGTGTAGACATTGCGCCAGTCACGTACAGTGTAATACATCCAGCAGCCATAAGGCCATAACCACATCCTCTAATGACTTAGGCTACTTTCATACCAGCGTTTTGGTTTCCAGTTTTGAGATCCGGCAGAGGATCTCAAAAAAGGACCAAAATGGTTCTGTTTGATTCAACATCAGGATGCATCTGTTCTGCCGGATCTCAAAACCGGAATGCCAAAACGCCCCGACGACGGAACTCTATGCCGGATCCTGAAAACGCTAGTGTAAAAGGACCCCTAGCCCACTTTATCTTGAGGAGCCACTGTATTTGGTAGAAGAAAAATTCCTATCTACAGACAGGATGGAATGGAGCTTTCCAGGTTTTTTTCTTTTAAAACTTTATAGTCAGTGGATGACAAATAAGAACAGAAGGGGGCCACATCCATCATTCAACAGGCCGTTTTTTTTTCTGTTTCTCTAAATTAACAGAATAATGGAAAAAGTCGACGCAGATGTGAACTAAGCCCTGGAAGATTTTTCCAGTATCAAGAACACAAATCTACACTGGCTATGGAATTATTATTTTTAAGTGTACATAATTGCATATGAAGTAACAAAATGTGAGTAGGCATTTACACAGAGAAGTACACCACACTTCACCAGGTCAGGATACATAGAAATAGATTGAGTTTCCTTACCAATGACTTAACATGACACTGGACAGAAAGATTGTTCCGGCAAAGGTTCGCCAAAAGGCCAAGACACGGCATCGTTAGATCATCTTCAGAGGACTGACTAGAAGAAACAACATACAGTGGGTTTATAATCAATGATCAGGATACCATTTCCAAGACTGTGCTCTTCTTACAAATCACAGTGCTTTGCTCCAAAACAGTTTGTGGCAGGTGTTAAAGTCATCCACTAGCCACAGGATAGCGTATAACTGACCGACTGCTGGGGGTCCGACTAATCAGACCCCTTAATGACTGACCCCTCTTATGACCTCCTCTTGATGTGTCTGCAGATTGAGCATAGTTACATAGTTGTTAAGGTTGGAAAAAAGACAAAAGGCCATTAAGTCCATCCCTGGATCAATGTCCTCTACTGCTCCATTCATTCTTTTTGGGACCATCTGAGACAACCGAGTACAGCGCATGTCCCTTAGAGAAAAAAAAAGAGCAGTACGGCTCGTGCTCAGTCTGCCACTCCATCAGGAAGGAGACATGGGATCCCCGTTCTCAGGTTCAGTGGGGGTCTCTAGCGACATGCCTCCAATGTCTCAGGTGAGACAACCCCTTTAAGGCTCGGCTAATCCCCGACTTTTCACATACTACTTGGCATTTATCAGAAACTCTCCCATGGGCGCACTCGTTGCACTGTTGGGACGTTGAGACCTTCCTTGCTGAGGTGAATGCACGACGGATAGGGAGGAGGTGGGAGCTTTGATTGCATTTCAATATATTTCTGATACCAATGACTTGATATGTGGCCTGTTTGTATATCCGATTGGCGTTATGCTCGTTTATTTCTGTATGAAACCGTCCTGCTGCATCTCCTCCACCTCTGACCACAATCTCACACAATCAGCACAAAACAGAATCCAGCTTTCATTTTGTGAAAAACGAAACAGAGAAACGATCAGGCAGCTTTCTGTGGGGGCACACGCCCCCTGCCTGTCAGCATTAGTCCTTACACACGAGTACAGTAAGTGTCTAACAAGGAGCAGGACAAGAATTACTGGTAGTAAAACAAAAACAATTGGAATTGATCTTAAAATGAACACAACAAAGGTTCAGAATTGGATTTACCAAATCAATGACATGGCCCAAACCCACAATAGATGTGCTTGACGCTGAAGATGAGCTGAACGTTCAGGTTTGGTGCAGAATTTGCCCACATATACAGCAAGTGTGAAACCAGCAAAAAAAAGCGACTTATTGTACAATGATGATGAACTCTGTCCAATTTCTAAGGAAATCGCTCACATTTTCATGAACTCAAGGGTTATTCTGTTTTTTTTTCTTAATTTGTTTATAGAATAGAAAATCATGCAATTTTCTAATATACTTGTATTTAACCCCTTCACGATGCATGACAAATATCAGTCATACACAAGCATGGTAACCCCTTAGATGCCATGGTGAATAGAGATGAGGAAGCATGCATATCTGGCAAAAATTCCAATCAGGTTACTGTGGTTATGAGATCAGCGAAACATATGTTTAAGCATCCTGAGGGGACTAAAAAATGATTATTACTCTTACTGGTAATTTGATTTTCCAGAGTCCATGACAGCACCAGGAAAGGATCCTCCGCCCCGGACAGGAAACCCACAGATATTTAAGAAGGAGGTCTTCAGAGACAACAGAGAGCATCGCCGATATCCATCTGAATCCATTGAGTTTAATTAATCAAAAGTTTTTTTTTTTTTTATTGGTGCACCTTATGCACCATAACCAAGACCCATTACCAACACCAACAACAAAGGGAGGGAATATAAGGGTGCTGTCATGGACTCTGGAAAATCAAATTACCGGTAAGAGTAATAATCATTTTTCCCTTCGTCCTATGAGAGCACCAGGAGAGATCCCAGAGAGAGAGAGTTAGGGTGGGATAACAGCCTGCAAGACCTTACGACCAAAAGAAAGGTCAGAGACAGAAGAGAGGTCCAGTCTATAGTGACTATAGAAGGTTAGAGCAGAGGACCAGGTAGCCACTTTGCAAATATCTGGATAGAAGCATCTCAGCCCACAAAGTAGATACCGCTCTTGTGGAGTGTGCCGTCCAACCCATAGGTACTGGTTTCTGTAAGAAAACATAAGCTAGACAGATAGCCTGCTTAATCCACCTGGCCATGGAACCTTTACTAGCAGCCTTTCCGTTATTAGGACCTGAATACTGATCGAACAAGGCACCTGACTTCCTTCATTCCCTAGTAGCATCCAGGTAAGCTAGAACACATCTCCTGACATCTAAGCAACTAAACTCTAACTCTGTTTGACACCTAAGATTGGTACCAAAGGACGGAAGAACAACCTCCTGGCCAAAGGACAATTCTATCCTCCTGGATGGAACTATATGGGGGATTGATGGACAAGGCCTGGATCTCCCCTATCCTTCTAGCTGATGTGATTGCTACTAAAAAAGCACATTTAAGAGTCAACAGCTGATAGAGATCTCAGAAATCGGTTCAAAGGGTCCTTCCACCAAACTCTGCAACACTAGATTTAAGTCCCAAGGAGGAACTTTCAAAATCCTAGTCGGAATGTCCCTTGCAATGGCTTTTCAAAACCTCATGATAAGAAGATGAACAACTAACCGACAGTGAAACAAAACGCTCAAAGCCAAAATCTGGACTTTTATAGTACTAAGGGAAAGACTGTTCTCTAGACCCTTCTGAAGAAAATGCTAAATCCTGGGAATAGAGAGACTACACTATGGGACAGGATCAATTCCCAGGAAACCAAAGAAAGCCGCCCAGGTTCTAGCATAGATCCTGATGGTTACCGGGTTCCTACTTTTAAGCAAGGTTGAAATGACAGATTCAGACAATCCTCTATGTATTAGCAATGACCTTTCAAAAACTAGGTCGTCAAGTGAAGGCCCCTTACCGGAGGGTGGATGACTGAGCCCTGGCTTAATAAGTCTGGGATCTCTGGTAGCACCCAAGGCTCCCTGACTGAAAGAAGTCTCAGCCAAGTGAACCAAGCACAATAGGGGCCAAAAAGGTGCCATCATGATCACCGAGGCCCAGCCTTCCCTTATCTTCTTGAGAACATTTGAGATTAACTAAAGAGGAGGGAATGCATAGAGAAGACCTTGGTCTCACGTCTGTAGAAAGGCATCCACTGCCGAAGGAGAGTCTCTCGGAAAGAGGGACAAAAAAAACGTTTCCACCTTCCTGTTGGATCTTGTAGCAAAGAGATCCACCGATGGTTCCCCCCAAAGCTGTACTAGCTGGGAGAAAACCCCCTGATACAGAGACCACTCTCTCTGGTCTAATTTGTGGCAACTCAAAAAAATCAGCCTGTCTGTTGTCCACTCCTCTGAAGGGCTGACAAAGACAGGACTCTTACTTCTAGTAAGGAAAATATGTAAGCAGTTATTCGTTGTAACTCTATGGTCTGGTCCCTCCCTGATGATTCAGATAAGCTACAACGCACCCATTGTCTGACAAAACTTTTAGATGACGATTCTCGAGCAAGGGCAAAATCTCCTGCAAGGCTAGAAGAACCGCCATCAACTCTTTTACATTTGAAGAAGCAGCACATATCGATCCGTCCCAAGGGCCCTGCAGAACCCTGCCCTGGACGTGAGCTCCCCAGCCAACTGGACTGGCATCTGTAGTCACTACTATTGGGTCCACAATCCTCCAGGGAACCCCCCGGACAAGATTGACTGGATTCAACCACCATTTTAGGGAACTGTCTGTCTGAAAATTAAAATCTTCCGGTCTAACTCCTCTCCCCTTCCTGACCATGTCTGGAGAATCTCACATTGAAGGCTCCTGGAGTGAGCATAAGCCCACGAAACCGCTGGAATGCAGGAGGTTAGAGTTCCAAGAGCTGACATGCCCTTTCTGATACACAGAGAAGGATTCCGAATAAGCAGATCTACCACTGACCTTACTCTTTGGATTTTCTCTAGAGGCAGAAGAGATTTCTGAGATGCAGAGTCCAGTAATATGTTCACATATAATTTAGCCGCATATCACTTAGAGCATACTTTGATAGATAAGGAGAATATTACTCACTTCTGAAGAACCATTGGTACTTTCATGATTTTATCCTTCAAGATTAAAAATGTTGCATGGCTCGCAGGCCTATATATTCAGAGAAGGCCAAGTTGTAGCACATTCATTCAAGAGCGATGTTTCGGGGGTCAAGCCCCCTTACTCATGCGGGAAGATCAGGTGTAACAAACAACCTTAAATATTCAATGGCATGGGTGTAGTCTTTCAAAACAATGAATTAGTTACAGTGACCATATTAGAAAAATACCTTAAAGGGATTCTGTCACCAGGTTATAGCCTATATAGATGCGGACATGCACGGCTAGATCGCCGCTAGCATGTCCGCACTATATCTGTGCCATAGCGCTGTGCTTACACGGCTGAATTATATGTGAAGATTGTGAATGCCGAGTCAAAGTGAGACTCTGAGTCAGCCTAGTATTAAAATATACAGGAGTACACAGATTGATTATAGAGTCTAGTAATATGCCCAGGAACTGTTGAACCTTCTCAGAAATCATTCTGGACTTCTCCGCATTGATTATCCACCCTAGAGAGTTCAGAATGCAGATCCCCTGTTCCATCTGGGCGAGACAGGCCCGTTCGGACCGAGTTATGATCAGGATATGGCACAACAGGATGTCCTTTTCTCTTATATGGGCTACCATTTCCGCTACGAGCTTTGTGGAGATCCGGGGAGCCATGGAGATCCCAAAGGGTAGAACCTGGAACTGAAAATGCCTCAGACACCCCTGTATCCTCAGTGCCACTCTTAAGAATTTCTGGTGAGCCGGGCATATTGGTAGATGATAATATGGTCCGTGATGTCCAGGACCACCATATAATAGTCCTTGTATAGGAGGTCCACTACTGACTTCATTGTCTCCATTCTGAATTTCCTGTATACTAAGAACTTGTTTAACCCCTTAAGGACTCAGGGTTTTTTCATTTTTGTTTTGCGCTCTCTGCCTTCCGAGAGCCATAACTTTTTTATTTTTCCGTTCACATGGCCATATGAGGGCTTTTTTTTTTGCGGGACAAGTTGTACTTTCCAACGCCACCATTTAATATTGCATACGATGTAGTGGGAAGAGGGGGAAGAAATTCCAAATGGGGTGAAATTGGAATAAAGAAAGCAATTCCACCACAGCTTTGCAGGTTTATAAATTACGACGTTTGATGTGCGATAAAAGTGACCATTTAGTTTTATTCTACAGGTCAGTACGAATCCGGCGATACCCAATATGTTTTTCTTGCGTTTTGATAGTGAAAAAAAAAAAAAATCAAAAGTGGGAATTTTTTTTTCTTTTTCATGCCATATTTTGACCCTATAACTTTATTTTTTATTTTTTGCGGGGCGATCTGAACTTTTAATTGATACCATTATGGGGTGTAGGACTTCTTGATCCTTTTTATTTAATTTTTTTCGAGTAAAAGAAGCATCCAAAAATGGCGAATCGGCCAAATATATTTTTATACTACGGGAGGTTTTTTTTTTTTTATTATTTTATTTTAATTTTGGGGAAGAGGGGGGGGGTGATTTGAATTTTTAGTTTTTTTTTTTTATTTATTTATTTTTTTTATTTGACACTTTTATATAGGTCCCATAGGGACCTATATAAATCAGTCATCTGATTGCTTCTATCAAACTCCAATACACTTGTATTGGAGTATATGGGGATGGGGATATAACAGCATCGGCGGAAGCAGCCACCAGAAAGTCAGCTGACTTGGCAATAACAGGGATGGCTTCCAACAACTGGTATCTAGGAGTCTTATCCCTAATCTAATCCTCTAACTGCTTAAGGCCTCTTTCACACCTGTGTTGTTAGGATCCGGCGTGCACTTCCGTCGCTGGAAATGCACGCCGGATAGGTCACAACGCAAGTGACCTGAAAGCATTTGAAGACTGATCAGTCTTCAAAATGCTTTCAGTGTTACTATGGCAGCCAGGATGCTATTAAAGTCCTGGTTGCCATAGTAGTAGTGGGGAGCAGTATACTTACCGCCCATGCGGCTCCCGGGGCGCTCCAGAATGACGTCAGAGCGCCCCATGCTCATGGATCACGTGCTCCATGCGTGTGGGGCGCCCTGACGTCACTCTGGAGCGCCCCGGGAGCCGCACGGACTGTAAGTATACTGCTCCCCCGCTCCCCACAACACTTTACCATGGCAACCAGGACTTTAGCGTCCTGGCTGCCATATTAAACATTCAGAAAAAGCTAAACGTTGGATCCGGCGATGCGCCGAAACGATGTTTAGCTTAAGGCCAGATCCGGATTAATGCCTTTCAATGGGCATTAATTCCGGATCCGGCCTTCCGGCAATTGTTCAGGATTTTTGGCCGGCGCAAAAGGCACAGCATGCTGCGGTATTTTCTCCGGCCAAAAAACGTTCCGGTCCTGAAATGAAGACATCCTGATGCATCCTAAACGGATTTCTCTCCATTCAGAATGCATGGGGATAAAACTGATCAGGATTTTTCCGTCATAGAGCCCCGATGATGGAAATCTATGCCGGAAAACAAAAACACAAGTGTGAAAGAGCCCTAACCCATAAAATAAGGGCCCTAGCAGTACATATGCAGGGCTCCAGACTAAAAAAATTACCTAGTCGCCAAATTTAAATAGATATATAATCATGATAGAAAAAATTGCCTCATTCACACGTCAGGGTTTGGTCAGTGATTTCCATCAGTGATTGTGAGCCAAAACCAGGATTGGAGGCTCCACAGACATAAGGTATAAGGGAAAGATCTGCACCAGTTCTGTGTTTACAGCCGCAACTGGTTTTGGCTCAAAAATCACTGATGGAAATCACTGACCGAACACTGATGCCTCATTCACACACGGGTTAACATTATGTTTCGGTCATATGTTATATTATACTATGACCGAAACATAACGGACGCCTCAGACAGATGCCATACTGCGGCATCCCTCACCATAGAGTTCCATTGTACAAAAAATGTGTATTTTTTTTTTCTGGACTTTACAGGATGGGAAGACGTGGTACACTACGATCTCCCATTCTGCAAAAAAACTTATAAATTAGCATATATGGTTTTTTGTACAATGGAACTCTATTGGATGGATGCCACAGTATGGCATCTGTCAACCTACTTTTTTTTTTTTGTATATGTTAAACGTATGACAAAAATCCAACACTTCCATTATTTTCATTGTTCTGCTCATCAAATGGAGCAGAACAACAGAAATAAATAGTGATGGTGTGAACGGGGCCTAAGAGGTGGGTGTGCAGGGAACCATCACTGGTCTAAATAACATGAAGCAATTATAGCAAAGTGATAAAGTCCAGTCCAATATGGCGGAACCTCCCTGTACGTTATCACTTGGCTATAATAGCCTGCTGTGTATTCACTACACACTGCAACACATACATCACTGCACTACATACATCAGTGTGAGATGTGTGTAGTGATGTATACATGTGTGTGATGTATGTAGTGCAGTGTGTGATGTATACATGTGTATGATGTATGTGGTGCAGTGTGTGATGTATACAGTGTATGATGTATGTAGTGTGTGATGTATACATGTGTGTGATGTGTGTAGTGCAGTGTGAGATGTATGTAGTGACAGTAGTGCAGTGTGTGATGTATACATGTGTGTGATGTATGTAGTGACAGTAGTGCAGTGTGTGATGTATACATGTGTACTGTATGATGTGTGTAGCACAGTGTGTGATGTATACATGTGTACTGTATGATGTGTATATTGCAGTATGGGATGTATACATGTGTATGATGTATGTAGTGCAGTGTGTGATGTGTGTAGTGCAGTGTGTGATGTGTGTAGTGACAGTAGTGCATTGTGTGATGTATACATGTGTACTGTATGATGTATGTAGTGCAGTGTGTGATGTATACATGTGTACTGTATGATGTATATAGTGCAGTATGGGATGTATACATGTGTATGATGTATGTAGTGCAGTGTGTGATGTGTGTAGTGCAGTGTGTGATGTATACATGTGTACTGTATGATGTATGTAGTGCAGTATGTGATGATCATACATTACACACATCGATACATTACACCCTGCGCTGTCACCTTCTTCTGCGGCTCCATCTTGATGCTTGGGCTGTAGGCTTCAGCTCCTCAGCGCGCCCGGCACTCCTTCCTTCAGAGACCCCCAGAGCCGGCCCCTCCTCCTTTCATCTCCCGCCGGCTTTCTCTGCTGCAGGGCGCTCTATGGCTCCGGTGCCCGCCCAAACTAACCAATAGCAAAGCTCCTTACTGTATGGAGCTTTGCTATTGGTTATTTCAGGCTGCGCTGCCTGTGCCGCTGCGTCTGCTGAAGAAGTTATTTTTTTTTCCTTAAAGCTGCAGCGCGGCGGTGGGACAAGTCGCAAATGGCGATAAGACTTAAATTTCTTATCACCATTTTCAAATTCCTAGTCCATTTTGGTCGCCATCTGGAGCCCTGATGTGGCCGCGATATTTGGTTTAAAGGGAAGCCCCCGCCGATTCCCAGGTTCACCTTAGGAAGCTATCTGCTCTCCTGTCCATGGCATCTTTAAAGCTGTCCTAGATCATCACAAGGCAAAGACAATCTGCGCGAAACCTTAGCAATTGGCACCTCAATTTTCAGTGCGCGGTCCCAGAGCATTGAATCCATAGTGTCAAAGGGGTATTTGCGCTTAACCGACGAGGGAATAAAACTGCGCTTTGTCCGGATTCTTCCATTCATTCGTTATCATAGCTGCCACGTTTTTGTGGATGAAAAAAGATCTATTTTTTCTCCCTTCCAACCTCTCCAAACATTACGTCCTGTACTGATCTCACTGCCTTGGGGTCCTCAATATTCATTGTAGCTGTAGCTCTAGCTTTCAGAAGTTGATCAACGTCCTGAATGTGGAAGAACCGTCTACCACCCCTATCCTCCTCAGAGGACAAGTCGGATAGAACTTCCCCACTTTCTTCTGACAAGTGGTATTTTCATGCGAACTAGAGACGTCCGAAAACTTCTGCACAGAAGGGGATCTGTCTTTGCTTCTATGGGCTTCTTTTTTAGATTTAAGGGCATTACCCACTTCTTCTCTAATCAGTTTTTTTCATACACATTGAGGGAGACTCTTCCGCTATAGTGTTTTCTATGCAGGAACGACAGAGTAGTTTAACATAGAATGGGAGCGTCTTCCATGCTGCCAGAGGTCCAATGTACGCCTTGGATCTGGTCCTTCCCGACAAGGATCCACAGGGTGCTCTAGCTGGGATTTGAATCTCCCGCCCTCCAGGAGACGAAGTATCGTGAGATCCCGCTTCCTGACTCACTGCAGTCTCGCGATACTACGGACGGGAGGCGCTTCCTCTACAAACACCTGCGCTCCTGTTCTCTTGCATGAACGTGCCCCATGCTACTTGTGACAGACAAAACAGGGATCCCCAGGAGGCTTCCAAGGTATGCCACCCTGCCGCTTCCACAATCCTCAGGGAGCGCGTAGCGGGGAACTCGCCTGGAACGCTCCCCAGACCAGCTGGTGAATTAACTACTCCCCAGCAGACAGCTTGTAGGAGTCCTCTTCCAGGACCCGAAAACCACTGAGGAAAGGAGAGTCTCCTCCTTCTTAAATATCTGTGGGTTTCCTGTCCTGGGCGGAGGATCCGCTCTCCTGGTGCTGTCATAGGACAAATGGAAAAATGACAGTAACAAAATTTGAAAAATACAAAAACATTAAAAATTTAACTCATCCATTTTTCCAATTTTTCTAGAAAATAAACTAGCGTGTCTGAAAACGTCCGAACTATTAAAATATTTATCATGCACAGTGAGCAGGGTAAAATAGCCAATTTGCTTGGGGAGGGAAGGAGAACATTTGTCAAAAAAAAAAAAAGAGAGAGAGATTTAAAAGTGATCAAAAAGTCATATGTACCCCGAAATGGTACACAGCTCTGGAGAGGAAAACTATGGTGGAATGCACAGACTCCTGTTAGGGTATAGCAGGTACTGGTAATACTGGTCGGTCATATGACATTACTCATGCCTGCCTTTATTAAAGGGGTTAACCATTGTGCATTGAAGGACATGCCACTTTCTAACACATGCCCTTATCCAAGGTCTGCTACATTGATGCCACCTTGGTTAGCAAGCCTTCCCTCCCATATATCTGCCATTCCCATCCATAAGATGCTACAGATGGAGGGACATATGACCTCCTCAATAGTAACCCACTGCACAGGAAACTAGTCCAAATGCCAATTATCTTATGGAGAAGAGTGGCTGGTGGACAGGAGGGAAGGCTCCACTGATATAGAACAGCGTAGACTCAGAAAAACCACGGGGGAGACTTATCAAAACGGGTGCAAAGGAAAAATGACAACCAATCAGACTGATCCTTTCATTTTCTACATGAGCTCTGAAAAATGAGAGGCGGCATCTGATTGGTTGCTATGGGCAACTAAGCTAATTTTCCTTTACACCAGTTTTGATAAATCTCTCCCTAGTGCGTATACGATGAATTAATGCCGTTACTATAATACACTAGCCCTTTTAAAGCGATAGGGCAGTTTTTAATAAATAGCGCTAATATGCCAAACACATCCCGGGTAATCCTCCTGACATACTGTATTTCCGCTACTCATCACAAACTGGCAATGACGGTCGCAGAGGAGTCGAAGACTTTCCAGCTGTAGTATAAAGATGCACACAATACATCTTTAAAAATGTGATACCTATATTACACTTCTACAGCCGCATACTCACATTCTGTTCATTAGGAAAGAAATTAATTCCTCTATGTTGACACTTGCGTGCAGAACTCGGACATCGTACGTCAGTCTTTGCAGCAGCTGAATGCTCTAATAAAAATAGAAGCCATCGACGTAGTGAGATTTTTAGGGGGAAAAACTGGTCAAATGTATATAATTCATAATAAATACAATGCTAGCCCAAAATCTTCTGATGTACACACATTTAGATATGCCAGAACATGAGGATCAAAAACATGGGTGAAATTATCATGAGTGGAAGATCTGCCTTGCAGTACTTCACACCAAATTTATCGAATGCCGCATGCTGTTTGTTCATACCGCTAATTCAGGCTACAGCAACCTTCAGCACTCCGGCTTCTGTGAAACTACAATTCCCAGCACACTATGAGCAAGCAAGTGTACATGTTGGGAGTTGTAGTGTCATAACATCTGGAGTGCCGGAGGTTGCCTACCCCTGCCCTGTTTAGTTACGCTAGCACAATGTAGAGATAGAAGAAGAGATGCTGCAGATGTGTTATTACATGGAGAACAGAAGTATTTATAAGGTAGACCAGTTTGGAGAGGTGCCAGGTCCTCGTGAAATCCCAGAAAGAAAACATTTAGGGGAATGGACTACCTGACCGCTGGGGTTTGCCCACTCGTACCTAATAGGGCACATATAAAAAACAAAAACACCTATTTAACCATGGAATTGCTACGGTATACAAGGCACAAACCTGTAATAGAACAGGATCAGTGAGGATGGAGCTGTACCTGTGGACCACACCAGCCAGCACACTGGTGACATTGTAGGCAGCATACAGAGTTTCTCTTGTCTGAACATCAGAAGCTACAAAAAAATAGAAATGTTAGAGGTCAACTAAATTAAAATCTTTTTACTTCAGCAAAGTCTTCAACAATGTGGAGTGCGCAGACCCTGAAAATGTGGCGCGCAGTCCATATATCAGACCCATGTGCTACACTATGGTGCTAGCTTCCTCTCCTATGCAATGCTTCTAGGGGACAATCCCTCAATAATACAGCTGGTAATTCAGAAGTCCACAGTCGCCAGTAGTAACGACAAGGCTCTGGGTTTCCCTTGACAGTTACCTTACTGATTAAATAGGGCCCATCAGCTCTCCTGACATGTCTGATCTAGAAAAGAAAACTTATAGAATAATTCTGGATTTTATTTTCCTAGAACTGTTGCACCATTCATCTGTTATTCCTCCTAGAAATTGACTGATAAGTGGGGGGAGGGGGTTACCATTTGCCTTGTCAGAATGTTGTGTCTCTGGCACTGCAAGCACTGACTGGATAGTATCAGAGCGTGCAGGGACATGGAGATAATGGGCAACACCTTGACGTCAATTTATTCATAAACTTCTAAGAGGAATAACAGAGGAACAGCACAAGGGAGAGTTCTAAGAAAAGATGTACATTGTTATGGGGAATACATGTAAGGGGAGCCAACAAGTAGTTTTTAATCAACCTGGCTTTAAACGAGGAAGGGTGGATGGTCCTGGGGAGGCCTTGGTGGCACAATAATCGTGAACAGAACATTGTCTCATCCATTTACCGTAGTCCGGTGGAGGACACATTACATGGAAAAGCTGCCACATTGTAGAAACCGCTCCTGATTCAAGAACATTGAGCAGTTGAAAAGTTATTGGGGAAATGTATCATGGGGGATACTTCTGAAGTCAGATTTCCTAGGATTTGTGCCTAAATTCATTAAACTTAACCCTCGTCTAGACATGTTACTCCAGTTTTATTTACACCATCCCCGAGGTGGACTAAGGACGAGCTTTTCACCCAGAGCGAGTCCGCAACGGAGCTCCCGGCCTGACGGGATTCACATAGCATCAGAAATCAATATAATGCTATGTAACCCTTACAGTTCTGGAATGTATTGGATAACACTGGCAAAATGCTGCCAGTGTTATCCAATACATTCCAGAACTGTAAGGGTTACATAGCATCATAAATCAATATAATGCTATCAGGGCTGTGGAGTTGGAGGCAATTTCGGGTACCTGGAGTCGTAACTGAACCGACTGACTCCTACAAAATTTTTAAAAAAAGCAAGTTTAAATGTCCCAATTCACAAAAAGTTATAATTAATTACTTCTCTACTGTAAGAATAAAGGCCAATGCATGCAGTGCGTCACGTTACCGCAAAACGAACACGTTAAGTGACCGTGGAGAAGCATGCTTTACATATGCTTCACTATATGGCACGCAACGCACAGTTAAAGAGCAGCAATACTTATACTTTCCATTGTGTTGTGTTCCGCTGTTACAGGGAACGCAACGCCCATGGGTAACCGAGCCTCTCACTGATAACTTATTAGGAAAATATATGTTTTTTGCAGGACTAGAGACACTTGTATAAGTGAAGGGAATGGATGGTCAATGGTTCAAGACTGAAGCTGTAAACCAGGGATGCTCAACCTGCGGCCCTCCAGCTGTTGTAAAACTACAACTCCCACCATGCCCTGCTGTAGGCTGATAGCTGTAGGCTGTCCGGGAATGCTGGGAGTTGTAGTTTTGCAACAGCTGGAGGGCCACAGGTTGAGCATGCCTGCTGTAAACCATTTGAGAAACTGCTGTCATTCAGCTAGGGCTATAAAAACTTGTAAACTCAGATTGTTAGCTTAAACTTTAAAGGGAACCTGTCGGCAAAAAATAGCATAGTAAGCTGTTAACAGTACCTCCTAGTGCCAGATAACAGTGTCCCAATGCACTTTTTCTTCTTTTTGCAGCACTTGGCCTCACAGAGAAATCGAAGTTTTATTCAGCTGCCGCCCCGTGCTTCAAGTCAGGCTTGAAGTCATGGGGGCAGCGGCCTAGGCGTCTCCAATAGTGCTCTCCCCGCCTCCTTGATTGACATCCTGAATCGCAGTGCCGGGACCGCGTTCTAAGCCCGCAGGCGCAGTAAAGGGCGGCTGGAGCGCGGTCCCGACTCTGGCGCGTACATTGAGCCGGCTTCATTTTTGGTTACAGCGCATGCGCCCGACACCCTGTTCCAATCGCGCCCGCGCCCGGCATCTATGCGTATCGAGCGCGATTGGAACAGGGTGTCGGCGCATGCGCTGTAACAAAACTAAGCCGGCTCAGTATGCGCGCCAGAGTCGGACCGGCTCCAGCCGCCTTACTGCGCCTGCGGCTTAGAACGCGGTCCTGGCACTGCGATTCAGGATGTCAATCAAGGAGGCAGGAGAGCACTATTGGAGACGCCTAGGCCGCTGCCCCCATGACTTCAAGCCTGACTTGAAGCACGGGCGGCAGCTGAATAAAACTTTGATTTCTCTGTGAGGCCAAGTGCTGCAAAAAGAAGAAAAAGTGCATTGGGACACTGTTATCTGGCACTAGGAGGTACTGTTAACAGCTTACTATGCTATTTTTTGCTGACAGGTTCCCTTTAAACATGACTATGGGATTCTACTAGGAAAATCATGTTTTAAAGTAAATGCCCCTTCCCCTGCCCCTTCCTGGATCCTCCCACTGCCCTATCTTCAGCAGAAGATCAGCACACAAAGGAGAAGCCTTTTGCTTAAACTGTTCCATACAGTAGACTGTTGGCTTCCTAGCCAGTAGTTCTGTGGTAATGACATGTATGTTGCCTTTCTTTCCTTCAAGGAATGTATAAAATACATTCGCACAATAAATTATTTAATATGCAAATGTATTTTATACATTCCTTGAAGGAATGTATAAAAGGAGTTGGAGTCGGGGAGTCGAAAGTACCAAAAACTGAGGAGTCTGAGTATTTATCGACCGACTCCACAGCCCTGAATGCTATGTGAATCCCGTCAGTGCTGGGAGGTCAGGCCGGGAGCTCCGTTGCGGACTCGCTGTGGGAGGAACGCTCGTCTGCAAGGGGCCTAATGGTGTGCCTTCTTCCAGGGTCAGTAGCATAACTCAGCAGTGTCTCATTACACAGGCCTTCCTCAAGCTGCATGTAGAGGCCTGCGTGTCGGAACGTCCCTGATGCTTTGAAATAAAACTGGGAACACTTCATTTTGGCGATGACTCGAACTTTAAGTCAACCTGTTTAAGGATTGTACGGAGCGTATTAAAGGGAATCATCACCAGGCTGATGATGCCATACCCGAGGGCAGAACCCTGAAGATAATGGTGCGTCACGTTGCAGTGGTTTTCATACAAATCAGTTTATCAGGTGCAATGTGAACTAGGCACTGCGTATATATGAGTGGCGGGATGCCCCCACTGCTGATTGACAGTCTTCTCCCTATTACTGTGCACTGGGTGGGCAGAGGGAGATTACCACAGGAACTGGGCAGCGACTGACTGCCAGTCTCTATAGTGACGGGCGAAAGCAGAGAAATCTCTTGGATTCGGAGGTCAATAACATGTAAAGGCATGTAAGGTGGCTAGGAATACAAAGATATTATGTGGGCGAACAGCAGATTGAACCGTGGTGTCCCTAATTAGAACAAAAAAAATAATTTTTCCATAAAAAAGTTTTATTTAGCAAAGGTGTGAAAAATTACACTAAACTAGTATACTAAAGTTTAAATGGGTATTTAGCTCGTTTAAAATTATACCCTATCCACAGGACTGGGGAAAACGATTAGGTCGGTGGGGGTCCTACCGCTGGGGCTCCACCGGTCATGAGAAGAGGTGGAGCCCACCAAAATAAACAGTGCTCAGATATTTCCAGAACACCCATGGAGTGGCAGTTCACACGCCTGATCTGCGGCTATGTCCATTTAGGGGGGCTCCAAGGGGTACGGCGTACTCATCATGATCGGTGGGGGTCCAACCAATCTGTGGCTGGGATAACTTAACAGGAATACCCTTTTAACATGTTATTGGAACCACACTGATGAAAAAACAAAAAAACAAAAAAAAAAAACTGTAAAATTGCTTCTTCCCCCCCTCCGAATCATCACTAACAAAAAAAAACACATGCGGCTACATGGACAGAAGAATAGTTATGGCTAGAGATGAGCGAATTTCCGCTTATGAAATTTGTTCACACTTCGTTTGGTGGTAAAAGGAAAATTGTGTTATGGATTCCGTTACCACGGACCAGGGGAGTCCTCCCCTGCATAACGGAAAAGGGGCGGATCTGTTCTGCAGCCCATAGACTTCTATGATAATGGAATAAATAACGGAATGCCTCCCGTCATAGAATTGCGTTATGGTCCGTGGTAACGCAATCCATAACGTAATTCACCTTTTACCACCAAACGAAGTGTGAACGAATTTAATAACCTGAAAATCACTCATCTCTAGTTATGGCTATGGGGGTAGAATTGGGCATAAAAACATTTTTTACATTATTCCTGTAATCGTACTGACCCACGGAATAAAAGGATCACGTTTTTAATGCTGGTGAACTTTGCAAATTTTAGTGCCAATTTTAAACTATAACTGTCATATTTTTTTTATTTTCTAGTTTATTGGAGCTAGGCATGTAAACCTGAGTTAGTCTGTCAATGATTGTCAAAAGATCTGTAATTACCTTATAATAACAGCTTTCACTAATGTCCTCTGTCCCTTTCCACTGCTCCCTTAATGGACAGTTGCTAGGGCTTGTCTGTGTCCGGCTTAGACTTTCACACTAGCGTTTTGGATTCCGTTTGTGAGATCCGTTCAGGGCTCTCACAAGCGGTCCAACACGGATCAGTTTTGCCCCAATGCATTCTGAATGGGAAAGGATCCGCTCAGAATGCATCAGTTTGCCTCCGTTCAGTCTCCCATCCGCTCTGGCGTGTCTCTCAGTAATCCAATCTGATTGGCTGGCAGGGAGCTGCTGGCTACAGCAAGTGTGTATGTGAAGTGAGGGAAAGCAGTTTTGGCCTCAGAGAACTGGCAGAGGAGCCATCTTGAGAAGGTCCTCATATTGTAGATGTTTAAACAGCCATAACTAAGGGGAAAACTCAAGGAAATCAGTGGTATGTGAAGAAACTAAAGATTGCTGTATGCATAATGCTGCTGCAGCAGTTACATATGCTAAAATTGATTTTTTTTATGAAAACATGACGGTTACACTTTAATGCAAATCAAGCAACTCCCCAATTCCCTGATAAATAAGCTAATCAGTTAGGCTAGGGCTTCATGGCGACATTTGTTGGGCGACTTGTTGCCGCAGAAAAGTCGTGCAACATTTTTTTATAGTGATAGTCAAAGGTGTCTCGCTGTGACAGCAACACGACCGTCGCTAAAAATCCATCCAATGACTACATTATGACGCATCACAGTGTAGTCCTAGCCTTATATACGGCCCCCAAAAGAAAAAAGTGCAGCTGAAAAGTACAATTCAACGCCCCAAAAACGTTGACATAAAAAGAAAAACGATGGTTATAGTACCGTGATCTTGCGCACGTGAGAGTACGCCGCATGTCAGTGCCGGCTGTTCCTTCCCTGTGCTGGCATCAGCCTCAGGGAACGAACTGCGCATGCGCGAGATTACGATCCTCTAAGGCTGGGTTCACACAGGCGTCATGTTTGACTCCCAGATAGGATGCGGGTGCTTTGCGGGAATATGCGCGATTTTTCCACGCGTGTGCAAAATTTTGTAATGCGTTTTGCACGCGCGTGTGAAAAAAATCACCTCGTTTGGTACTCAGACCCTAACTTCATCACTGAAGTCCGGTTTTGGGTTGAGTATTGTGGAGATTTTATTATTTTCCCTTATAACATGGTTATAAGGGAAAATAATAGCATTCTAAATACAGAATGCTTTGTAGAATGTTGATTAAGGGGTTAAAAATTAAAAAAACTCAACTTACCTTAGCCACTTCATTGCGTAGTTGGCGATCTCTCTTCTCTCTTCAAGCATTAGCTGCCGGCTAAAGGACCTGTGATGTCACTTCACATGGTCCGTGATGGACCATGTGATGTGGCGTCATCACAGGTCCTTTAGACTACAGCTAATGCTTGAAGAGAGAAGAGAGATCGCCAACTACGCGATGAAGTGGCTAAGGTAAGTTGAGTTTTTTATTTTTAACCCCTTCATCTTTATTTCACTTAGCATTCTTTATTGAGAATGCTATTATTTCCCCTTATAACCATGTTATAAGGGAAAATAATAAAGATTTGGTCCCGTTGCTAAGCAACCATGCGGGAAAATCGCACTGCATTCGCACTTGCTTGTGGATGCTTGCGATTTTCCCGCAGCTCCATTCACTTCTATGGAGCCTGCGTTGCGTGAAAAACGCTGAAATATAGAACATGCTGCGATTTTCACGCAACGCAGAAGTGATGCGTGAAAATCACCGCTCATGTACACAGCCCCATAGAAATGAATGGGTCCGGATTCAGTGCGGGTGCAATGCGTTCACCTCACGCATTGCACCCGCGCGGGAAAACTCGCCCGTGTGACGTCGGTGAAGCAAGGAAGGGATTGGGAGGATGCGGGGCGGTGCTGGCCTCATTGGTAACAGCCCCTTAGACTCCTTACTAGCATCATTTGTATGTATATATATATATATATATATATATATATATATATACACACACACTTTTTTTTTTACTGAATAAAAGCACTCAGAGCTATGGAAAATGGATATTGTGGATGTGCTAGTGACACAGCTCTACATGTTAAAACTTGCTGACAGAACCCCTTTAAAGGGGTATTCCGGTTATATAAAAAGTTATCCCCATCCCATCCACAGGATAGGGGATTACAATTGGTGGGGGTCCTACCTCCTGGAACAACCACCGATCACGAGGGTCCTGTACTATGTGGAGCCCCCTGAAATGCACGGAACGGCTGGCTGGACAGGCGCCCTACTGTTCCATTCATTTTTGGGGGTCCCCCAGCAGTAGGACTCCCCACAGATCTCATAGTTAATACCTTTATATAACCCGAACTCACATTCCTATAAACAGCACAATAGTCTTATCCATCTACATACAATATATATATACACACACTAATCTGATACAGTCCTAAGTGACAGAGAGAAAGGGGCTTCTCACCCAGGCTGGAGAGCAGGGTGATGGTCTTCAGGGTGACAGCAGGGCTGCTGTTCGGGTCCTCGATCAGCTCCACCAGGCTGCTCACACACTCACCGGGCAGTATGTGGCTGGACACAAAGAGCCTGTTCAGCTTTAACCCCAGGAAGGCCTGTGACAGAAGGGAAGACGGGTGAGCAGGGAGCCGCACTCAGCAGCCGCACACATCTGTACAGTGCCCACCTCCAGCTGCCGCTGCAGAGCTGCCCCGTTGGCCTCGTTCTTACAGCTGCGGTACTGCGCCACCGCAAGGAGCAGGCTCTTCATGCAGGACACCTGGTCCATGGCCGCTTCCGAGGCAGGAACACTGCACCAACTGCTCCAACCTAATTTCGCGCTCTAAACTTTCATGTTAGTTCAGGGCAGGACATGACGTCAGGGGAGAGCTATGGCAGCCGGCGAGGGACAGAAGTGCTGGGAAGGTGGATGTCCGGGAGCAAGCAGCGCCATGAATCTCACCTTATGGCGTCTATTAGAAGCGAGTTATGCCACTATACGGACCGTATACGGATTCCTTCCTGCTGCCATCCAAGGTTATCGTATTGCAAGCACTTGGGTTCAGAAGTGACACGAGTGACAGGCAACTCCCCCCCCCCCCTGCTTTTTTGTAACTTCTCATCAAAAATTGCTATTATTTTGGCCTGTTTATTACGTTTCTTTAGCTGAACAGACACAAAAAGAAAAAAACACAACAGATCTTTTATATAAAGGAAATGTACAAGAAAATCCGCACCAAAAACCGCACATAAGACCTCATACACACAGCCATTGTGCGGCCGTTCCGTGCATTGGAGACCACAATTTACGGTCCCCAATGCACGGGCAACATCCTTACGATGGCCAGGACGGATCGAGAGAGACCCTTTCAACTATTCTTTAGCTGTGCGGAGCCACGGACAGAAACACCACGGATGCATTCCTGTAGTGCTTCCAATCCGTACCGCACCGCATTTTCCGGATTGCGGACCCATTCAAGTGAATAGGTCCGCATCTGTGATGCGGGATGCACACGGCTGGTGCCCGTGTATTGTGGACCCACGATATGCGGGCCGCTATACAACAACGTCCGCATGCAAGAGCCCTAACACTGCACTATTTATTGCGGTTTTGGAGTGTTTTTGTGCAGCTTTTATTGCAGATTTTCAGTCTGTTAACCCCTTTGAAGTCTATGGGGAAAACTCCTCTACAGAAGGTGCGGAATCTGCTGGAAAATCCGCATCGGGTTCAAGTTAGAGGCCTTCCTTTTTACAGGACAAACGTGTGCAGCTTACTGTCCTACTCTGTTCAGCATTTTCAGCGATATCAGTCAGGGACAGCTGTAATGGAGCCTCGGGCACAGATGTGAACCTTGACTAAAGCTCCATTATGTCACTGTGTAGCAAGGAATGTAGTGGTTCTTTACATTGAAAGCGTAACTTCGGTTTCATTTATTTTTTACTAATGTGTAGGGACAGTGACAGGGAACATTTTTGTAATATACTTTATTTAGGGGGAACGTTTATTTGTTGTAGAAAACTTGGGCTGAAATGTCCCTTGGCAGAGCTCTCTCAAATGAGCATTGCTAAGCGCCATCTGTCTTCTATCAGCATAGGAGAGACGGGCTGTGCGGGAGCTGTGGGCCTCTGCCTGCCCTGCTCCCTCACAGCCTGGTGGGCACAGGAGCCTTATGTGTTAAAATTAAATACACATTCCCCATTTATTCAACCCGAAGAGGACCCTTGCTGTACATGTACGGTGGGTGCAGGAGCTGCGCCCTCCCGATCAGCGGCATGGACCCGGCAGTCACTGACAGCCGGGCCCTTCTGCATACGCCGGCATTGGTGAAAACACAGATGACAGCGGCTTGCGGAGGGTACGGGTGCCTTCTGCATCTCCATTGGGCCCACGTGCAGCAGTAGCAGGGAGACGATGGTAGAGAAGGCAAGCTCGATGCCTTCCATAGGCGCATGGACCGCGCATGCACGGTCCATGCTCCTATTAATTTCTATAGGCCCCGCATAGAAATGAATCGAGGGCGGCTGTGCATGCGCAGTGTGCCCTCCATTTGCCCGCTCCGTTATCATTGTAGGTGCGGGTCCCAGCGGTGGGAGCCGCACCTATCAGACAATGGGGGCATATCCTAGTGATATGCCTCCATTGTCTGAGATGGGAAAACCCCTTTAAGGTGAAAAATGGCAGGATTAAATATAATCCACTTGTATCACTATCTAAAAGCTCACTGACCAGCGTGGCCAGTACTGTCAGTACGCTTTCCCCCTCCCAGAGCACTGACTAAGAGTCCATTCACACGGCCGCATTCAGTGTCCGCACCCGTTCCGCAATTATGCGGGATGGGTGCAGACCCATTTATTCTGAATGGGGACGGAATGGATGCGGAGAGCACACAGTGTGCTCTCCACATCCGCATTTCTGGAGCCCGCTGCCGAACTTCCGGTCCGCGGCTCCGGGAAAAAAAAGAGCATGTTCTATTCTTGTCCGCGGCTGCGGACAAGAATAGGCTGTTCTATGGGGGTGCCGGCCGGGTGTATTGCGGATCCGCAATACACCACGGACGTGTGAATGGACACTAATGAACCAGCCGCCGGGAGGGATGCCTGACCAAGCAGTAAGTGCTCACTATAGGCAGGCAGGGAGAAGCTGCTATACAGTATGTGACAGTTATGTCCCTATATACTGTATAACAGCTTTCCCCTGCCTCCCTGCACTGCCTGTAGTGAGCCCCTACCACTCGGTCAGGCATCCCTCCCGGCGGCTGGTTCATTAGTCAGTGCTCTGGGAGTGCAGGGGGAAGGCTCACTGACAGCACTGGCCACACTGATCCGTGGGTATAAACATACTGTAGAAGTCCATATTAAATACTAGGGGAAATGTATATATAACACTATGTATATGTAACAAATAAGGCTCCTGTGCCCACCAAGCTGTGAGGGAGCAGGGCAGGCAGAGGCCCACAGCTCCCGCACAGCCCGTCTCTCCTATGCTTATAGACGACAGATGGCGCTTAGCAATGCTCATTTGAAAGAGCTCTGCCAAGGGACATTTCAGCCCAAGTTTTCTACAAAAAATAAATGTTCTCCCTAAATAAAGTATATTACAAAAATGTTCCCTGTCACTGTCCCTACACATTAGTAAAAAAAAAGGGCTCTGTAGTACTTGCACTTTGCACTTTGACAGAGCTGTCCCACAGAAGTGAATGGGCATGCCATTCTTGTAATTAGACCTGTTCACCACTGCAATCGCTGCAGCAAACAGGTGAAGAGAACAGAACAGAGTGCACCAGAATGCATTCCGTTCCTTTTGGTTATGTTCTCATACCGGCGAGCAAACCGCAGCAAAAGGCAGAGGAAAAGACTGCAGCACCATGGACCTTTTCAACAACTGATCTCCCACTAACCAGAAGCTGATGACCTAGCATGAGGCTAGACCAGGGATGGGCAAACTGCGGCTCTCCAGCTGTTGCAAAACTACAACTCCCAGCATGCAAAGACTGATTACAGCTATCAGCCTACAGCAGGGCATGGTGGGAATTGTAGTTTTACAACAGCTGGAGAGCCGCAGTTTGCCCATCCCTGGGCTAGACCATCAAAATTTAAGACCCACACAAACCCTTAAAAGAGATTTCTGGGATCCAGCAACCCACCTTAAAGGGATTCTCAGGAATGTGTAGTATATGCAAGTGCCAGGGCATAGTTTGTAGTGAGGCCCAGACCCTCACCCCCTAGGCAGCTCTGCAAGTAGTGGCAACCAGTCCTGCTCACATCCTAGGACAGGTTGCTTGTGGCCATTGTAAAAAAAAAATCTGGAGAACCCCTTTAATTAATCATAACTTGTCTGCAGAAATTTTTTTAACAATATACTTACTGTCTCGGAGTTGTGTGGATTGGCAGCTCTGAAACCCGGCCACATGACTCTTCTCTTTTGAAAATCCTACTTCTCAACACTGAATTGCAACTCCAAGAAGGACAAGCTGTAAGGTTATGCTAATCAAGGAGGTAGCAGTTGTCACTAAGATCTGCAAATTATCAAATTTTCCAGCACCTAGCTCCAATCTATGGAATTTAGGGGAAGCATAAAAGCCAGATTGAAAGCAAAGTTTTTTTGCCACGTGAAACCTAAAAAATCTGATCAGGTCATGTGGGATGATGCCTCCTGTTCATCTACGTGCCAGTTATCGTCACTTGTCACTAACTGGAGGGGACAGAGTCTGTGTGAACTAAGAAACCATGGTTTATCACTTCAGCAGATCGCTACACTCCTTGGCTGAGATGTCAGCACTGTTCAACATTGTTTGTCCTGATGGTTGGGAGAACAACAGTGAACTGGAATAAAAGCAAGAGGTACATAGAGGAGAACCTCTGCATGTACAGCAGGGCTCGACAAATCCCAGGTCGCCATGGCGACCAGGAATTTGGTCCTGGCGCCTGAGTATTTGTCAGCCTGTCTATTAGAGCCTCAGGCGGCTGCAGCACTGCCCGGGCTGGCGCGTCCATGAGGGCGCACCGCCCGGGCACAGCATGAAGAGAGGGACTGACAGGAGGGAAGCGCTCTGCGCTCCTTCCTGTCAGTCCCTCATTGTAGCGTGGCCGAGCCCTGTATGGTCCGCGGTACAGGGAGCATCTGTCTCCTGTACCCGGCTGGACTGACAAGAAGTGCGCACATAGTGTGCACTTCCTGTCAGTCCACCCGGGTACAGGAAACTAAAGCTCCTGTACCCTTGGGACCATACAGAGCTCGGCCACTCTACACCAGAGGCGGGGAGGGAGGGGAGAATGACAAGATGGGGAAAGATAATGACAAGGGGTGGGGGAGTGAATGACAAGGGGGAGAAGTGAATGACAAGGGGGAGATAATGACAAGAAGGGGGAGGGAATGACAAGAGGGGAAAGATAATGACAAGGGGGAGAAAGTAAATGACAAGGGGGAAAGATAATGACAAGGGGGGAAAGTGAATGACAAGGGGGGGAAAGTGAATGAGGGGGGGGGGAGAAAGTGAATGACAAGGGGGGGGGGAAGATAATGACAAGAAGGGGGGGGAGGGAATGACAAGAGGGGGAAAGATAATGACAAGGGGGGTAAGTGAATGACAAGGGGGGGCGGGGAGAAAGTGAATGACAAATGGGGGGAAAGAGCTGGGCGTTGTAGTGATGCGGGGACTTCAGAGGCTGAGCGCCAGCTGGGGGTTGTAGTGCTCAGTAAAATGTCATGGTGCCCGCTGTGTCCCCTCTGCCCTCTCCACCGGACCCCTCTTCCCTCCCCTCCGGACCCCTCTGCCCTCCCCTCCGGACCCTGTAATCCTTGTAAGGGTTTCCACATATAATGGCGGACGCAAGTGGCGATCACTTAGACGCTGGCAGCGTCTGACGTGTTATATAACCTATTGAAGAGGGGAAGCATTATGGGGGGCCCTATATACTCGCACATTATGGGGGGCACTATGGAGATCAGGGGAAGGAACACTATGGGGGCATCTACTGGGGGCCCTATGTACTGTCATGCATTATTGGGGGGCTCTATAGAGAAGTGGGGGGGGAGGAGCACTATGGGGGCATCTATTGGGGGCTTTATGACACGGCTCCGCCTGGCTCCTAACTTTTTTAGCTGGCTCCTAGATTCCAAGGAAATTTGTCAAGCCCTGATGTACGGATGATCTGATTAGAAGAGTGGTGTGTAGTGATCCATTGTGTAGTGTAAGTGAAACTGGATGTCACATCCCAAGCCTAGGGAGGCAAATAGCGTCTACACAATCAATCAGAAGGCATTTGCGTAAGGCCTCTTTCACACGTGACGCCCGGTTAAGATGCGGGTGCATTGCGGGAAAATGCGCGATTTTTCTGCGCGAGTGCAAAGCGTTTTAATGCGTTTTGCATGTGCGTGGGAAAAATCGCCATGTTTGGTACCCAAACCCGGACTTCTTCACTGAAGTTCGGGTTTGGGTTGAGTATTCTGTAGATTTTATTATTTTCCCTTATAACATGGTTATAAGGGAAAATAATAGTATTCTCACTACAGAATGCTTAGTAAAATGTGGATTAAGGGGTTAAAAAAATTTTATTAACTCACCTTATCCACTTGATCGCGTGGTTGCGATCTCTTCTTCAATCATTAGCTGCCGGCTAAAGGACCTGTGATGATGTCACTGCGCTCATCACATGGTCCATGATAACCATGTGATTGTACCATGTGATGTGACGTCACCACAGGTCCTTTAGCCGGCAGCTAATGATTGAAGAAGAGAGAAGAGAGATCGGCAACTACGCGATCAAGGATAGGGTGAGTTAATTTTTTTTATTTTTAACCCCTTAATCCACATTTTACTAAGCATTCTGTATTGAGAATGCTATTATTTTCCCTTATAACCATGTTATAAGGGAAAATAATAAAGATTGGGTCCCCATCCCGATCGTCTCTTAGCAACATTGCGGGAAAATCGCACTGCATCTGCACTTGATTGTGGATGCTTGCGATTTTCACGCAGCCCCATTCACTTCTATGGGGCCTTGCTGCGATTTTCATGCAACGCAGAAGTGATGCGTGAAAATCACAGGTCATGTGCACAGCCCCATAGAAATGAATGGGTCAGGATTCAGTGCGGGTGCAATGCATTCACGTCACGCATTGCGCCCGTGCGGAAAACTCACAAGCCAGATAGTCAGCTACAGGTGTTCCATTGACCTCACACCACTGCTCTCAAAAGTTATGATGGTATACAGCAAGGCGGCAATGGAGGTTGGAATAGAGGTCTATTCTCTTCAGCGTTGAGTCCCACTTTTGTCTCAGATGCAATGATAGCTGTAGATTGATCTGTAGACCAGGTGGGCAATGCCATGAAGGGGCCTTCTCAAGGGAACATTACACTGGTCCTATTCTCTGGATTATGGTATGGGCTGGCATAATGTATAGTAGCTGGACTCCTCTAGTCTTCATTTGATTTGGTCATGGAACCAGTGGTATGGTCGTTTTTCTAAAATGTCCTAGGAACCATTTTCCAGCAGGACGCCAGGTTGCATGTTGCCGGTGCTACTGTGAGCAGCTTGCGTGGCCTAAACATGCTACTATGGCTTGCAGACTTGCAGTGTCTCCAGACTTTTGTCTCCCATGGAGCACATCTGGGACGTTACTAGTCGACAATTAGGCTGCATTCACACGTCCGTGGAACACAGACTGTGTGATACCGGACTGGCACCCTGCTTAGTGCAGAAGCGCACGGCGTCAATCGTTTCTATGACTCTGTGCGCTTCCTGCTACCGCCACAGTACAGTAATACACTCGTATAGATCATCGGAATGCAGGACTGTGCAGTGGCGGCAGCAGGAAGCGCTCCAGCACTAAGCAGGGTGCCAGTCCAGTCAGTGGTGTATCTTGGTTTTGTGCTGCCCTAGGCGAGACTAAACTCGGGCACCCCCTAATATAAATTTGACCCGCCCCTTCCTGTCAAGGCCAAACCCCTTTCTCTGTAAACCCCGCCCTTCCTTTTAGGCTCCATCCTTTCCTGTATTTCTGTATTTAAAAGTGAATAACGACAGCCACACCTCACACCCCTCCCTTGATCCCACTAAGTGTCATCCACAGATCCCCCCCCCTTAAGTGTCATCCACAGATCCCCCCCTTAAGTGCCATCCACAGATTCCCCCCCCTCTTTAGTGTCATCCACATATTCCCCCCCTTAGTGTCATCCACAGATTCTCCCCCCCCCTCAGTGTCATCCACAGATTCTCCCCCTCTCAGTGTCATCCACAGATTCCCCCCCCCTCAGTGTCATCCACAGATTCCCCCTCAGTGTCATCCACAGATTCCCCCTCAGTGTCATCCACAGATCCCCTCTTTAGTGTCATCCACATGTTCCCCCTTAGTGTCATCCACAGATTCCCCCTCAGTGTCATCCACAGATTCCCCTCTTTAGTGTCATCCACATATTCCCCCTTAGTGTCATCCACAGATTCCCCCTCAGTGTCATCCACAGATTCTCCCCTCAGTGTCATCCAGATTCCCCTCTTTAGTGTCATCCACATATTCCCCCTTAGTGTCATCCACAGATTCCCCCTCAGTGTCATCCACAGATTCTCCCCTCCCCAGTGTCATCCGATTCCAAAGATTTTCTATCTGCCCAGCGCCGTTGTAGGTAATTTATTCACTCCACTTGCCTGAGAAGAGAAGCGCGGAAGACTCACAGGCGCACTGGCAGGCGCATGCGCACTTCAATGCCTCTGCCAGTGCGCCTGTGTGAGTCTTCCGGCGCTTCTCTCAGGCAAGTGGAGTGAATAAATTACCTACAACGGCGCTGGGCGGGGAGGAGCGGCGCCGGTGCACCCCCAGCAGGCAGCAGCGCTGCCCGGACAAAAAAAAAATCTATCACTGAGGCAAACAAGGCATCTTGCCGCCCCATTGGAAGTGCCGCCCTAGGCAAATGCCTTGTTTGCCTCGTGATAGATACGCCACTGAGTCCAGTATCACGCGGTCCGTGTTCCACGGACGTGTGAATGCAGCCTTACAAAGGGAGCTGCCTGCAGTGGATCTTGACGATTTGCTCTTCGAAGTTCATTCAGCGTGGCAGAACATTCCTCAGACAACCATCCATAGCCGTAATGATAGAGTACCAGAGCATGTGAGCACGTGTATTTCTGCAGGTGGCGCTCTACTTGATACTGCATAAATTGAGAGGGTTTGAATATTTTGTTTGCATTTTTTATCATTTGCATACCATTAGCATGTCTATCGATCCTCGATAATTACACGACTTTTCCTTCTTGGTGTTGCAATGTCAATGTTGGGGAGTATATTTGTGCAGACTCCTGAATCAGCCTCATCTGCGCAGGAACCAGGGAGATGTGGAAGACATCTCTGTCCACAGCTGCTTTTACACATATCTTTACATAATTAAGTAGTTTTCAATGGGGAACATAAAAATATGCAAATTTTCCAAAATTCTTGTGAAGTTCCAGATTTGTTTATTTTCACCATATTGGACAGTGTAGCAAAAAGTTTCCGATGGTATGAGGTCCTCTTGTGCTATAGTGGAAAATGCAAGACAGCTTAAAAAGGTCACAACTTTTGTGACATTTGAGGTGCAACACCATAGTGCAACATTTTTTCAAAGGTTGTTAAATTTTGACATTACCTCCATGTCAGGCAGAATATAAGACACTGCAAACATTTCCTCATGCTTTAAAGATGTAAATGCAGTTGTCCAATAGTTAGTATATTGTATGTACCCATTTTCACCACATACCTCCACATTTGTTGATCCTCTGCTGGAGAACATAAACAGTTTTGTCCTGATGCAATGTGTGTCCCCGTTTGACTGTCAGTATGACTGCCACTGCCACAAAAATGCCTTGTACTATACCAGCTGGTGCCACTGTGTGTGTTACTGCTGATACCTCAGCTATTTTCTACTACTGGTAATTTTGGAGGTTCCTACCAACAAAACGAGTACGCTCACTGGGTAGTGAAAAAAAATGCGGCCTAAATTCATTACTGATCATTTATTACCATACTAAAGATAATTGCAGCATGTTAGGGCCAGTTCACATGGATGATTTTTATAAAAACTCTTAAAAAATCAGTGCGGAATCCACGTTTTTTTGCTTTGTTTTTTTATGTTTTTTTTTTTTTTACACAGGTTTTTGGCATGGATCCGTGCAAGAAAATGTGCAAAAAAACATGGACTTATATGGAGCTGTTTTTTAATGTTTCCCATTTATTTCAATGGGAGATTCTGCACCAAGACAGGACATGCTGCTTATTTTTTCCACATGGAAAACAAAAATCAAGTGCTGCTTTTCATTGAAAGGAATGGGAGGCTGTTAAAAAGCATTTCCCATATACGCACAGTTATAATTTGGTAAAAATGAAGAAAAGAAAATACCCTAAACATGTGTGGTATCGATGTGTCCATAATAATCAGCTCTATAAATATCACATGACCTAACCCCTCATGTGAACACCGTAAAAAATAAAAACAGTGCCAAAAAAGACATTTTTGTCACCTACCATCACAAAAAGTGCAACACCAAGCGATCAAAAGGTCGTATGCCCCCCACAATAGTACCAATCAAACCGCAAAAAATGAGACCCTACCTAAGGCTGGCTTCACACGTCCGTTAAACCCGGAGGTTGTCATGCCTTTTTATAAGTATATAAACATTTGTACATTATTATTGTTATAATGTGTATTCATGGCCTATAAGAAGCCATGTTGTACTTATGGTAACCCTCCTGTATGAACCTTCATTGTAAAAAATTAAAAATATGGGTTCAAGGAAAGGTTCTTCCTGGCAGATGAGGGCCTATCAAAGGGTCCTTTCACACTGGCGTTTTTGTTTTCCGGCATAGAATTCCGTCCTCGGCGCTCTATGCATCCGTTCAGGATGCATCAGGATGTCTTCAGTTCAGGATCGGAAAGTTTTTTGGACGCAGCAAATACCGCAGCATGCTGCGCTTTTTGTTCCGTCCAAAAATCCGGAACACTTGCAGCAAGGCCGGATCCGGAATTAATGCCCATTGAAAGGCATTAATCCGGATCCGGCCTTAAGCTAAGCGTCGTTTCGGCGCATCGCCGGATCTGACGTTTAGCTTTTTCTCAATGGTTACCATGGCAGCCAGGACGCTAAAGTCCATGGTAAAGTGTAGTGGGGAGCGGGGGAGCAGTATACTTACCATCCGTGCGGCTCCCGGGGCGCTCCAGAGTGACGTCAGGGCGCCCTACACGCATGGATCACGTGATCCATGCGCGTGGGGCGCTCTGACGTCATTCTGGAGCGCCCCGGGAGCCGCATGGACTGTAAGTATACTGCTCCCCGCTCCCACTATGGCAACCAGTACGTTAATAGCGTCCTGGCTGCCATAGTAACCTGAAAGCATTTCGAAGACTGATCAGGATCCTGATCAGTCTTCTAATGCTTTCAGGCGACTTGCGTTCTGACGGATCTGGCGGGACGGAAGTGCCTGCCGGATCCTCAGAACGCAAGTGTGAAAGGACCCTAAGGGAGTAATTTTACCTCATCACTAGGCTATGAGCTTAGATAAACTTTTTTCCTGGCACTCGTCTGGCATCCTTTATAATGAAATGTATTAATGAGACAAACATATAATGTCTGTTTCTTCATATAGTTGATCGTATTTAGTTTTGACACAAGTTAATCGATATCACATATGTGTTTTATATTGCTTCACGTATTGGTTTTATTTGGTACATGTTATAATCATATACTAACATATATATATCCTGTGTGTGTATCACCAGAAGCGTGTATTCCTGAGGTATGTGGGAAAGCATGCTCAGTTGGATTTCTGCTAATAAGAAAGTTGTGTTATTTTCATAAGATAAGGCACCTGTGAAATCCAAAAACCCACACATTTGTTGTCTACATTTTAGCTGTATGATGTGAGAACAGTTATACTAGTTTCTGGGAATCTAGGTTTTTAATTGCTTCAAGTGTCAGGGGGTATGCCTCTCTTTTTGATGTATGTCCCAGGTGGTGGATGTTTACCACTTAACATGAAGTCACATTATATAAATTTAACTCTTAAAAGTTTAACATGTATAGATTACACAACATTGCCACCTAGGTATCGGCAGGTAACATTACACCGTTCACCACAAAGCATTTTGGGTAATGTATGATCTCACAGTACAATTACCATATGTGCACATCCTTTGGTTTGGTTGGAAGAGAGGGATGAGAGAGGGATGCCAGAAAAAAAAAAAAAAGACTACAAACAAAAGATTAAACAGACACGTGGATTTTATCCTGGATCACGGGGAACCCTCTGGAGAGCTGACCGCCCCTCCGGAGCCCTACTCACCTTTTGACCCTTGGTAACGTATATCTGGTTTATTGCTTGCGGTATTGATAAGTTACTCAGCCCGGTATATAGTCAAACATCCCATTTCTGTGGATCTGTAGTGTAAAGACTCCTGGTCAATTTTGATCATTCTCTTAGCAAAGATGCATATTGCTGACATTGATACCTAGTCCCTTGGGAACTTTGATATTCCCTAGCCTGATACCGAGCTGGTAAATTTATAGTGCCGCCATATACCTCAATTGGTTAAAAGGTGATAGGAAGGGGTTGACACCCCTACTTTTGTTTAATTTGGATTGTTGCATATCATTGCATTGATTGGCGATATTCAGTATTGATTGAAAGTATTGGTATTATATTTCATTGTCTATCATTGTACAGGTTGTATTATCGATTTTGTATTTAGCACTTATTATAAACTCACATATATTTTTGCATAGATGATGGTACCTTGCTTTCTTTCTAGTTGCACAAAATAATTAAGGTTCTCGCCAACGAGCTGAGAGGTTATTATGTCGCCCTCTCCTCAGTAGGATCAATAACTTTGATGTTTTTTCCTTTGATCCTTTCTTTCGTTTTTTTTGTATATAAAGCATTTTGCTCTTTATATCCGCGACAACGTAAGCAGTCCGTGGTAATGCGGGCTGGATTTCTTCTTTACAGCCGGAGCGCATTGCAACCAATGACGCCGTGCGCGCCCCGCATTACCACGGACTGCTCACGTCCGGGTTTAACGGTCGTGTGAAGCCAGCCTAAGACAATCGGCCAAAAAATAAAAAAGCTATGGCTCAGACTATGGAGGTACTAAAACATTATTTTTTGTATCAAAAATGCTATTATTGTGTAAAACTTAAATAAGAAAAAGTAGACATATTATGTATTGCCACGTCCGTAACGACCTGCTCTATAAAAATATCACAAGACCTTTACTCCTCAGGTGAACGCCGTAAAAATAAAGAAATAAAAACTGTGCCAAAATTACCTATTTTTTTGGTCACCTTGCCCAAAAAATGTAATAATGAATGATCAAAAAATGATATGTACCCAAAAATGGTACCAATAAAAACCTCAACTTTTTCTGCAAAAAACAAGCCCCTGCACAAGATAATCGGCAGAAAAATAAAAAAATATGACATTCAGAAAATGGAGACACAAAAACATATTTATTTTTTAAAAATGCTTTATTATGTAAAATTGAAACAAACAAACAAACAAAGAAAGTAGACATATTTGATATCATTGCGTCTGTAACAACCTGCTCTATAAAAATAGCACATGATCTGCCCTGTCAGATGAACGTTGTAAAAAAAAAACAAAAAAACAGTGCCAAAACATCCATTCTTTGGTTACCTTGCCTCACAAAAAACATAAAGAGCGATTAAAAATCATATGTACCCCAAAATAGTACCAAAAATAATTTCACCTTATCCCGTAGTTTCCAAAATGGGGTCACTTTTTGATTGTTTCTACTGTAAGGGTGCATCAGGGGGGCTTCAAACGGAACATGGCATCTAAAAACCAGTCCAGCAAAATCTGCCTTCCAAAAACTATACAGCGCTTCTTTTATTCTGAGCCCTGCCGTGTGCCCTTACATTATTTTACAACCACATATGGGGTGTTTCTATTAACTGCAGAATCAGGGTAATAAATATTGAGTTTTGTTTGGCTGTTAACCCTTGATGTGTTAAAGAAATAAGGGATTAAAATGGAAAATCTGCCAAAAAGTGAAATTTAGACATTTAATCTCCATTTACCTTTAATTCTTGTGGAACACCTAAAGGGTTAACAACGTTTGTAAAATCAGTTTTGAGTAACTTGAGGGGTGTAGTTTCTACCATGGGGTCATTTCTACTATGCAAGCCCCACAAAGTGACTTCAGACCTGAACTGGTCTTTAAAAAGTGGGTTTTGGAAATGTTCTTAAAACTTTTAAGAATTGTTTCTAAAATTCTAAGCCTTCTAATGTCCTAAAAAAATAAAATTTGCAAAATGATGACAACATAAAGTGGACATATGGGGAATGTTAAGTAATAAATATTTTATGAGGTATCACTTTTTGTTTTAAAAACAGAGAAATTGAAATTTTTAAAAGGTTTGGTAAATTTGGGATTTTTTTCATAAATAAAGGTGAAATATATTGACTCAAATTTATGACTCATGAAGTGCAATGTGTCACGAGAAAACAATCTCAGAATGGCTTGGATAAGTAAAAGTGTTCCAAAGTTATTACCACATAAAGTAATACATCAAAAATAAGCCTGGTCACGAAAGTGCAAAATGGCCCGGTCATTAAGGGGTTAATAGGAAAACCTTTAAAGGGGTTATTGCCCCCCCCCCATATGCCCAGGCCCCTCACGGCCCGCATGGCCGCTGCTGCATGTCTTATCATCATATGGAGGGGGCGGGGGGTTCAGCCAATAACAGGCGGTAACGGGAACGAGCCTCCCTAGCATCACGGGTGATATTTCAGTTCATTGAAGTGTCACTCTTGTATTTGGTTGATGGTTGTCATTAGAGATGAGCGATTTTCATGTTATGAAATTCGTTCAAGCTTCGTTTGGTGGTAAAAGCAGAAATGCGTTACCACAGACCATAACGCAATTCTATGCATAACGGAATGCCTTTACAGGCATTCCATTATTCATTCTGTCATAATAGAAGTCTATGGCCTGCATAATGGATCCGACCCGTTTCTGTTATGCAGGAGAGAACTCCCCTGCATAATGGAAACGGGACGGATCCGTTTTGCAGCCCATAGACTTCTATTATGACAGAATGAATAACGGAATGCCTCTAAAGGCATTCCGTTATGCGTAGAATTGCGTTAATGTCAGTGCTAACGGAATCCATAACTCAATTCTGCTTTTACCACCAAACGAAGCGTGAACGAATTTCAAAATATGAAATTCACTCATCTCTAGTTGTCATTGCACATGTTAATTCTAGCAAGATGCAACGCTGTGTTTAACTGGAAGCATTTTATATAATGTCAGGAATACAAAGAGTCAACATAGTCAGTTCTGATTGACGTGTTTACACTTATATAAGAATGAGGTAACGTTAAAGCCATAGAAAACACGTTGCCGCGAATCAAACAGCCTTTTACGTATTGTTCTTTATGCTATACACAGATGATGCACTATGGACGACATATCCCCATGAGTGAAGAGGACACAAGGGGTGGTAGCGATGCAGAATTCCAGTGGCAGGAGACCTCAGAGTAATTTGTAAGGTTGGCATATTAGTTTTTTGTATTTTTTTTTTTAATGTTTACTTTTAATTACTTAAGATTCTTTGAATGCCTTTTAAAGAGCTCATCCCTCTGGTAGCAATTCAAGAAGGTAGGATATCCACATACACTCTGTCATCAATCTCTGTAAGAAATAAATATAATGATAAAAAAAAGATATAATTAATATATAGAACTGCAAGAGCATTGGTTCCTATGGCTTTATAGAGTCATATTTCCCCCCTTTGCTGTACAGACTTCTCACTGTTTGGTTGGTTTTCCTTATTTACTGGAGCTTCTCTCACCTAGCTCCTGCTATAATCAACGTGGCATGCCGAGCCAGACCACAGTAGGTAATCTCTGCATCAGATTGATTTATATACATAGTAAGTGGTACAACTGTGCCTTTTTCTCCACTGAAGCAAATGTCAGGTGACTTAAAGGGGTTATTCTGGCTCCCAATAATGAGGACCTATTTCCAGGCACCCTTAATAATTAGCTGTTCCCTGTAACTGCCGGCGCTGGAGCTTACATTTTGGATGGAGCTAGAAGCAGCTGTGTTCAAAGTGTAGTGGCCGTGGCAATGGGGCAGCACACCATGTGTTGTCCGCATCCTTAGTTCCGTTCTGCGGCCCCGCAAAAAAAGATAGAGCATGTCCATGGACAAGAATAGGCATTTCTATCATAGTGCCAGCCATGTGCGGTTTGCAAAATGCCGTGTTTTGTGGATCCGCAATTTGAGGGCCACAAAACACTTGCGGACATGTGAATGGACCCTTAAGATAATTTTCAAAGCATAGCTGGAAATCGTACCGCATCGTTTATCTACACTGTTTGGAGCAAACTACTGCATTTCCAGGACTCATGTCATTGCAGTCAGCTTTGGGTTGCATGTTACGGCTGTGGAATCATTGCATCAACCAACAGATTTGACTTTGGGTCTCCTGGTTTTCACCCTTTAACCCTGCCTAATGGAGTAGTCTCTGAGTCAAGGAACACCATTGCAGATCACCAAAGGATCAGACAAAAATCAGGCCAAGTTAAGATGTGGAATCCAGTAAACACCCTGAAGTCAGGACGGCAGATACGGGTCAATACGGAGATCAGACATGGGTCTGGTCATGAGTCAGGGTAAAGGAGCACTCCAGGAAACAAGCAGAACTTGGTATACGGGAGGGCCACAAATACAGCACACTTTAGCAGAATACTAGCAGTCTAGAAACCTATTACTCAGGCACCATCCCATAGGGGGAGATGCCTTAAAGAGGACCTTTCATCAGGGTAAAAAATATGAACTAAGTACACTGACATGTAGAGGGGCGCCTAGGGATCTCCCAGCACTTACTATTATCCCTGGGCGCCGCTCCGTTCGCCCGGTATAGGCTCCGGTATCTTCTGGGACTTGGTTATACTAGGCGGAGCCTAGTATCACTTGGTTATAGTAGGCGTATCCCAGGCTGTAGCGCTGGCCAATCGCAGCGCACAGCTGATATCCTGGGAGTTTTTTTTCTCCCAGGCTGTGAGCTGAGCGCTGCGATTGGCCAGCACTACAGCCTGGGATACGCCTAGTATTACCAAGTGATACTTGGCTCCGCCTAGTAGAACCAAGTCCCAGAAGATACCGGAGCCTATACCGGGCGAACGGAGCGGCGCCCAGGGATAATAGTAAGTGCAGGGAGATCCCTAGGAGCCCCTCTACATGTCAGTGTACTTAGTTCATATTTTTTACCCTGATGAAAGGTCCTCTTTAAGTACTGTGGGGGGGTTAGCTCTGGTCTCGAGGATCGTTCACACACAGATTGTCATCCACCGCAGCTTTAGGGGCCAAACATCGCTTTATTGTCCCAGCATCAACATAAATAAATCAAAACAAAAGCCTGCCCGTCTGGGCTCTACCTAAACATAATAAACATCGTATCCCTAACTCGGCTATACGATAGCGTTCACACATGGAACCAGGTGCGGCTTACCCCAGCCATACAATACTCCAGCCCCCAGGCTGTAACGAGTGCAGTACCTTTAGACAGGGTTGAGGTCTAGCAGTCCTCCCGACTCTGACCTTTCAACGCTTGTTCCCGGGCATCACCGAGTCCCCCAAAGTCCAGGCTATAGCATAGCCTCTTGGCCCCTCAGCCTTGCCTTGCCTTGCTGAGACCACTCTGACAGAGCCTCAGCAGGCCTCTGTATGCACACTCTCCAGAGTGAGACCCCACCCATATCCAACAAGAGGATTAAATAGCATCCCTGGACATAGGCATTGTCCAAAATCCCGGACTGGAGCATGGGGAACAGGCACCCACCCAGCACATTGCCTGTTCCCAGTAAAAGCCCGCCCTGGACTAGCTGGAGCCAGCTAAGCTAGTTATCTTGGTGTCCACCAACTAACTTAGTGGCCACCTATCTCTAGACTAGGGCCTTCACTTCACCAAGGCCGGGCCCCTTGGTGACACGCTCCTGGTGCAAACACCCCTTGTTCATGCTTCCCGGGACTTTGCTACACCCCTCCTATTCACATTGCCACATATCCCCCTCTGTTCAAACCTGTGGGGGTGAACACCTGTACCGACTGGATGCTCGTGATAGGGCATCCGCATTATATTGCCATCTTCAAGCTCAACGGTCCCCCTGGAAGATGTGGCCAGCATCACAGGCTTCCCTTTATTCTGCCACAACCATGCCAGCAGAACCCAGTTCGTCACAAACACCAAGCTTACTATCTTGCCAGTCATCTTGTCACATACTAGAGACACCTGGTTGCCACTAGCAACCACCTTGGTTTCCCAGGACTTCCCCACGGCAGCCTCACTCTCCGATTTGCCATCAGACACAGTACACACGTCACACATAACGCTTGTGTCATCACTAATCCTGTCATGTACAACTGACACCCGGTTGCTACTAGCAACTACCATAGTTTTAGCGGACCTTGACATGTCAGACTCTTTTTGTCTCTTTATTTTATCAACAGATAGCATCTTTCTTTTTCCTTTACTCCCCACAGGGGTTATGTCAGGTTTGGCTTCATTTTCAGAATCTTCTGCTTCTTCAGTGGTACTCCCCACTTCAGCAGACTCTTCTTCAGTCTTTTCTTTGGTTTCTAGAACATCCGAGGGTTTCTCCCCTTCAAGACCTCGGCCTCTGTTTCTTTGGAGTCTCCATTCACTTTATTAGCCGTCTTATCCTTCACGGACATGGCATCATATCCTTTCCTTCTTAACTCCTCCTCCTCTTTCTCATCAAGGTTGGAGGCACCGGGGACATCAGGGTCTTCACCAGACTCGTCGTCCTCCGGCAAACCCTGCAGAGGTTCACCCAGGATATGGTTCTCCTTTCGGGCAGGATTCAGGAGAGCCAGCCCATCGGAGTAGACAGGATCCTCATACTGGTCGTCGGTCCCCCGTATTTCTTCACCAGCAGACTGCTGGCTTTCTGGAAGGCATTGACAGCAGAGGGAATGTCTTTCATGACTAGGTCCTGGCCACACACTGCCACGAGTCTCTGGGCTTCTGCACCAACCTCAGCACCATCATCTGGTTCAGCAGATACATCTTCCATCTTCTTCTCTGCCTCGGCTGGCACCACAGCGCAACCACCTCCAGACCCATTCTTAACGGGCTCTGACTTCTTGGCATCTTTCAGAAGATCTTCCTCTTCAGGCATCTCATTTTCTTCCACCTGCTGCGCAGGAGCACGCTTAGGCCCCTCCAACTCATAGACTTCATCTTTTGAGCTCCTGAGATCTTCCATCTCTGCTCTGAGTTGCTTGTTCAGCCTCTCCAATTCATCTTGCTCCTTAAGCACTTTTTCAAGGGCTCTAGTCAAGGAGAGGGCCTTGGTCTTCTTCTTAGTTTTTCGCACCAGCTTGTTAGCAGCGCCCCGCTCTTGGGCCTTCTGTTCCAGCTGCTCTTCACTCTGTTCTGGTGTAACAGCAGTTGTAGGAGTACCACCATTCTTCCTTAGACACTCTGTGGGATTTCCACCCAGGGACTCTTCAAGCCCATTGTTGAGGTCTACTATAGACTTTTGTGTCTTCATGGAGTCTTTTCCCTTCCCCAGGACACCAGGCGGTAGACCCTTCAGTTCACTCATCTTTTCCGGGGTCTCCTCTTTTGACACTTCTGCAGCCTTCTTCGGTGACTCTGTGACGACAGCTAGTCCCTTCTCTATCGTATCTAGGGACCGTGTGGCGAGAGGGAGGTCAGCCTCCTGTTTACAGCTGTACTGTCCTGTCAGGTCATCTAAGACTGTCTGGATATGAGCTTCGGACACTAGGCTGACGTCACCCGACTGAACTCTCGTCTCGTCAGATATAACTGTCACCTGGTCGCTACTAGTAACCACTTTAGTTTGGCAAGACCTCGACATGGCAGCCTCTCTCTCTGAGTTGCTATCGGTCACAGAACATGCGTTATATATACCGCTCGTGTCATTCTCAATCCTGTCCTCTAGGGGCACCGATGAGCTAATCCCCACCTGGGACATTTTATCAATCATAGAAACCTGTAGAGACCGCATAACCACTTCTAGTACGTGTGGTACACCCTCTAGGACTGCCCCATGTACTTGCACATTTTTCACAGTGGTTTCCCTCAGTGGTGAGCTCTCAACATCAATTAGCATTTTTATACCATCCACATTTTTACCAACAGGGGAGCTTCTTCCCTGATCACACCCTTTAAAGGAGCAGGTATATCATTGTCACACATATCATTAGGCACTTCAAGTAACTTGTTTTCTATGTGCAGAACCTTCACATTATCATTATACATTTCAACAAACTCTGCACCTTCCCTTGGCACCGTGTCTGCACCGTTGTTTCTAATGGTCATTTCACTTAAACCATTACTTTCTATCTGCATTTGCCTTACATCTTCATTTAAAGGGACAGGTACAGGTTCTGTAGGAGCTTCATTACTTCCTACAGAAGTGTCTCCATTGCCCCACATTACGTCATGCATGAGCATATTTGCAACATCAACTCCATCAGTCTCTGTTCCCACCGTGGTCTCACCCTCCGTGAGGACCACCGGATAGTCCACAGTATTCACGCAATTGTCCCGGACAGTCATCATTCTACCTCTTACCCAGGCTAGCATGGGATCTCTGATTTTCGCCATCCCAAATCTAGCCTTGGTCACAGGCACTTTAGACAACATCTTGAGCTTCTCCCCTGCAGATTCCTGCGATGGAGCAACCGCAACAGGCCTTCCCGCCTGTTCAGACACAGCATTTTTCCTATAGTCACTCATTTTTGAGACATTTTTACGCTGCAGCGCTTTATCACTCACCGGCCCGGCAGGTAGCAACTGCCGTCGGCTCACTGTCACTGGGTCTGCCACAAAATAATCAACAGGAACAGTCTTACCGATTGTCGTCACTGACTCGGCACTCCCGGACGATAAGAGTAGTCCAAGAATATCTCCAGCACGGTCATCACCCTTCTCCTCAATGCAGTAGTTGCCATGGGAGACGCCTTGGACTTGTCTCCTGTCTTTTTCCGGACGGACATTCCAGCCGCACCCTTTAGGATTCTGTGCACAGTCGCAGGGAAAATAGGCACTCCTGAGAAACGCACCACTCTCCAGCTCTTTGTCTTCCCGACGGTTGCCCTTAGCAACGGCATACTTCTGCTTGTCCTCCGGAACTCCAACTGCATAACTTGTAGTACTCCCGCCATACCATATCTGCCAAAATAAGGGAAAATCCTTGCCCAGTACGATATCTAGCCTCAGGGTCTCACATTTCAACAGCTCCCACTGCACAGAGCCATAGTCCGTCACAAAGGTCAGTGACACCTTAGTTTTTGTCTCTGGACCTCTTGTTACAAAGTCCAGAAGGTCAGGCCGGACCTGAGACACTTGCTGGCGGGAGTCTAGTAAAACCTCCAAAGGGATCCCCCGATCACCATTTTGCAGGACTTATCCCACGGGCTCCACCACGTTGCAGCCATTTTGACAGGTCAGTTTCTTTTATTGTGCTTCTGAAACTTTAACTCCACACACAGCTTGCATCACAGAAAAAAAAAGTCCACAATCGCATGAGCAGCACTTGCTTCACTAGACCAAACAGGCTTCCGGCCCTTTAAATCACTGCACAGCAAAACAGCAATTCCTTGGCAACATTCACAGCACCTGCTCTTCTCAGTCAGGTCGTTGCCCTTAGCAACACTTTGCCTTTTTTCAGCAGGGACGACTGCCCGCATCCGACACCAAATGTGGGGGTTAGCTCTGGTCTCGAGGATCGTTCACACACAGATTGTCATCCACCGCAGCTTTAGGGGCCAAACATCGCTTTATTGTCCCAGCATCAACATAAATAAATCAAAACAAAAGCCTGCCCGTCTGGGCTCTACCTAAACATAATAAACATCGTATCCCTAACTCGGCTATACGATAGCGTTCACACATGGAACCAGGTGCGGCTTACCCCAGCCATACAATACTCCAGCCCTCAGGCTGTAACGAGTGCAGTACCTTTAGACAGGGTTGAGGTCTAGCAGTCCTCCCGACTCTGACCTTTCAACGCTTGTTCCCGGGCATCACCGAGTCCCCAAAGTCCAGGCTATAGCATAGCCTCTTGGCCCTCAGCCTTGCCTTGCCTTGCTGAGACCACTCTGACAGAGCCTCAGCAGGCCTCTGTATGCACACTCTCCAGAGTGAGACCCCACCCATATCCAACAAGAGGATTAAATAGCATCCCTGGACATAGGCATTGTCCAAAATCCCGGACTGGAGCATGGGGAACAGGCACCCACCCAGCACATTGCCTGTTCCCAGTAAAAGCCCGCCCTGGACTAGCTGGAGCCAGCTAAGCTAGTTATCTTGGTGTCCACCAACTAACTTAGTGGCCACCTATCTCTAGACTAGGGCCTTCACTTCACCAAGGCCGGGCCCCTTGGTGACACGCTCCTGGTGCAAACACCCCTTGTTCATGCTTCCCCGGGACTTTGCTACACCCCTCCTATTCACATTGCCACAGTACCCAAAGGTGACCAGCCATTGGCTAGTCAGAATTGGGGTGCACTGGCGCTAGTCCTTTAGGAGTGTGCGCACCCTACTGAAAAAGGAGAGAGGCCTAGCTGGCAAGAAGCAGGCTGTGACCTGCAGGAAAGGTGGCGCTGGCAGATGGACTTTCTGCAATGGAGCAGAGGATGACTGGTGTGTCTGGGCTGCAAAATCTGACCTCCAAAAACCACATGGGTCTCCTTCTCTTCTGAGCCCTGCCGCATCCTAAGACTGCAACCTTTTACAACCACACATGGGGTGTTTCTGTAAACTGCTGATTCAGAGTAATAAATAGTGAAGGTTTTTTTTGCTGTTAACCCTTACTGTGTTACAGGAAAAAAATGGATTAAAATGACATTTTTAAATTTCACCTCCAATTTTCTTTGATTTCTATGGAACACCTAAAGAGTTAAAGTTTCTAAAATCAGTTTTGAATAATTTGTGGAGTGTGTAGTTTGTAAAATAGGGTAATTTGGGTGGTTTCTATTGGTAAAGCCCCTCAGTCACTTCAGAACTAATTTAGTCCTTTAACCTGTTGCCGAACGCAGGATTGCGTCCTGGCGGCGGTCAGTTTGTTCCTCTTGGACGCGCCGGGGCGTCATCTCGCGAGATGCGAGATTTCCTGTAAACGCGCGCACGCGCGTGCGTTCACAGGATCGCGTCAGGGAGAAGTTAAACTACAGCCTGCCAGCGCTGATCATGCGCTGGCACGCTGTAGAAGTTTAAAAAAAAATTGCATATCAGACGCTGTTTTGTTAACAGCATCTGATATGCTTGCTGTTCGTTCCTTTGGTGGTCCCTTTTGCTTGGGACCACCAAAGGAATCTTTTGTAAGTGCACCAATCACCACACATCCGCATCACCGCCGGCCCCATTCACACTGAATGGGTCCGCATCTATGGTGAAATATGGTGAGTTCATGTAAAATTTTATTTTTTGTCACTAGTTAGTGGAAATTTGAGACTTTGTAAAAAAAAAAAAAGTTATATCAATTTCCGCTAACTTGTGCCAAAAAAAAAAAATTCTGTGAACTTGCCATGCCCCTCACGGAATACCTTGGGGTGTCTTTCCACAATGGGGTCACTTGTGGGGTATTTTTACTGCCCTGGCATTTCAGGGGTCCTAAAGCGTGAGAATCCAAATGCATAAAAATGCCCTGTGAAATCCTAAAGGTACTCATTGGTTTTAGGGCCCCTTTGCACATCTTGGCTGCAAAAAAGTGTCACACATGTGGTATCGCCGTATTCAGGAGAGGTAGGGCAATGTGTTTTGGGGTGTATTTTTACATATACCCATGTTGGGTGAGAGAAATATCTCTGTAAATTGACAACTTTGTATAATTTTTTTTTAAAAGATGTCATTTACAGAGATATTTCTCACACCCAGCATGGATATATGTAAAAATACACCCCAAAACACATTGCCCTACTTCTCCTGAGTACGGTGATAGCACATGAGTGACACTTTTTTGCAGCCAAGATGCGCAAAGGGGCCCTAAAACCAATGAGTACCTTTAGGATTTCACAGGGCATTTTTACGCATTTGGATTCTCACGCTTTAGGGCCCCTAAAATGCCAGGGCAGTATAAATACCCCACATGTGACCCCATTTTGGAAAGAAGACACCCCAAGGTATTCCGTGAGGGGCATGGCGAGTTCACAGAAATTTTGGCACAAGTTAGCGGAAATTGTTTTTTTTTTTTATTTTTTTACAAAGTCTCATATTTCACTAACTTGTGACAAAAAATAAAATTTTACATGAACTCACCATACCCCTAACGGAATACCTTGGGGTGTCTTATTTCTAAAATGGGGTCACTTGTGGGGTATTTTTACTGCCCTGGCATTTTAGGGGCCCCTAAAGCGTGAGAAGAAGTCTGGAATCCAAATGCATAAATATGTCCTGTGAAATCCTAAAGGTACTTATTGGAATTTGGGCCCCTTTGCGCAGCTTGGCTGCAAAAAAGTGTCACACATGTGGTATCGCCGTACTCAGGAGAAGTAGGGCAATGAGTTTTGGGGTGTATTTTTACATATAACCATGCTGGGTGTGAGAAATCTCTGTAAACGACAACTTTTTAATTTTTTTTTATACAAAGTTGTCAGTTTACAGAGATATTTCTCTCACCCAACATGGTTATATGTAAAAATACACCCCAAAACTCATTGCCCTACTTCTCCTGAGTACAGCGATACCACATGAGTGACACTTTTTTGCAGCCTGGGTGCGCAAAGGGGCCCAAATTCCAACGAGTACCTTTAGCTTTTACATGGCTGCTCACAATTTAGCCCCGCCCAAAATGCCAGAACAGTAAACACACCCCACACATGACCCCATTTCCGAAAGTAGACACCCCAAGGTATTCACTGAGGGGCATAGTGAGTCCGTGGGAGATTTTTTATTTTTTTTGCCAGAAGTTAGCAGAAGTGGAAACTTTATTATTTTTATTTGTTTCTCAGAAAGTGTCATTTTCCACTAACTTGTGAAAAAAGATGAAATGATACATGAACTCACCATGCCCCTCCGCGAATACTTTTGGGTGTCTTCTTTCTAAAATGGTGTGATTTGGGGGGTATTTATACTATCCTGACATTCTATCACCTGAAGAAACATGACAGGTGCTCAGAAAGTCAGAGCTGCTTCAAAATGCCGAAATTCACTTTTTTGCACCATAGTTTGTAAACGCTATAACTTTTACTCAAACCAATAAATATATACTTATTGGATTTTTTTTTATCAGACATGTAGAATAAATTTTTGAAGCCTGAGAAAAACGAAGAAAAGCATTCCACATTCTTTGATAGATCTTAAAGGTAACTGGTTTTCGACTGTTTAAGATAGTGTATATTACCGTGTCCGAAAGACCTTTAGCTCTTAGGATGTCGCGCTCAGTCTCCAAGCCGTTAGTCTTAGTTGATGGACATTTGGGTGATGTACTGGACCCTGAAATCAGTAGGTCTGAGATCTGGGGAAGTTCCCAACTGTTTCCTTTTGACATTTTTAGCAACAACGGAAACCATGTCCTCTTTGGCCAGGAGGGTGCCATTAGAATTGCATCGCACTTGTCCTCCGCGATCTTTGTCAGAGTCTTTGCGATCAGGGCGAATGGGGGGAAAGCATATAATAGGCCTTTCGGCCAGGGCCCCGAAAAGGCATCCACTCTTAGTGGGTTGTCCTGGTATGAGAGAGAAGAACTCTTTTGTTTGGGCATTCTTCCTTGAGGCAAAAAGATCCAGAATTGGAACTCCCCACTTCCTGGTTAGTTCTAGAAAAATTAACCTGTTTAGGGCCCAATCTCCCGACTTCAGGGTACTTCTGCTTAGAAAAATCGGCCAGAATGTTCTCCTTCCCCTTCACATGGGTTGCGGATATAGAGGTTATCTGGTTTTGTGCCCAAGAGAATATTTGGGATGCTGTCTGACTCAGGATCTTGCTCCTTGTACCCCCTTGCTTGTTTATATAGGCCACGGTTGTACTGTTGTCTGTTAGGATCTTCACATTCTTGTGATGAATCAATGACTGAAAGGCTTTTAAGGCCTGAAAAACTGCCTGGAGTTCTTTCACATTTGACGCGAGAAGGGTCCCCATCTTACCTGAACAATCTGTCCTCCACAGTAGGCCCCCCAACCTACTCCGCTTGCATCGGTTGTTATTACTAGTGTCTCTGATGGTCTCCACTGGACACCCTGGATCAGATTTTCTCTTCTTTTCCACCAATTTAAGGAGAGTTTTACCTGTAGGGGAAGACAAATTCTCTTGTCTAGTGCAAAAGGACTCTTGTTCCAGGATGAAAGGAGGAACGCCTGTAGTGGTCTGCTGTGGAACTGTGCCCATTTTACCGCCGGGATACATAATGTCATTAAACCGAGAATGACCATGATCTGTCTGTATGATACTATATGAGACAGACTGAAAAGATGAAATCTGGAGATTAGATCTTTTATTTTGGATTCTGGAAGGAAAGAGGTCATCTTTACTGAGTCTAGAAGTATGCCCAGGAAGATCTTCTTTTGGGATGGTACAAGGTTAGATTTTTCTAGATTTATCTTCCAGCCTAGAGAGGAAAGTGTATTTGTCACGAGCAAGATGTTTTTCTGTAGGATATCTGGTGACTGGGCTGACAAAAGGAAGTCGTCTAAATACGGGATGAAGACCACTTCCTTCTGATGAAAGTAAGCAGAGACTTCTGCCATTATCTTTGTAAAAATCCGGGGGGCTGAAGCAAGGCCGAACGGCAGTACCCTGAACTGAAGATGGATTAGTTGGTCCTGAAGAAATACTGCAAACCTCAGATATTTTTGGTGATCTGGGCAGATGGGTACATGATAGTAGGCATCTGCCAGGTCTAGAGATGCCATGAAATAACCTTGGGATAACAGACTGATTGTGGATTTGATGGTTTCCATCTTGAACTTTTTGTATGTAAGATGATTGTTTAGGTCTTTTAAATTTATGATGGCCCTTTGTGATCCATTGGGTTTTTTTACTAGGAAAATTAAAGAATAAAAACCTTCTTTTATCTGACCCGGTGGAACAGGAATGACTGCCTGTTTCTCCAACAAGATCTGAATCTGGGACTCCAGAAGCTTCTGGTTGGATATGTTCAGTTTCTGATTTATAAAGAATCTTCTTGGTGGGGCGGAAGAAAATTCTATTTTGTATCCTGATTGTATTATGTCTAGTACCCAGGGGGAGATTGTAATCCTTTTCCATTCTGGGAGAAAATGTTGAAGTCTTCCACCCACCGGACTTCTGGCGTCATTGTGTTGTCTGTTTTGCTGATTTGTCTGGATTGAATAGGAAACCCCTTCCTCTACCCTTTGTAGACTGCCAGGGGCCTGCACCTTCTTTTCTTTTCGGTTCAAGTCTGGACTTTTTATGAGGACGAAAGGACCGACGATTCTGGAAAAACTTCTGCTCAGATGGGAAGCCTTTCTTACGATCAGACGCTTTTTCCAGAATATTGTCCAGAACAGATCCGAAAAGTCTGTCTCCTTCGCATGGGATACTACTATATTCTACCAGGGGCTTAGAAGTAGAGGTGGAAGGGGCTGCCATGGAGGGGGCTAAAGGTAGCGTAGACACTTTTGACTCTACAGCTGAGCCGACTTCTTTGATGATGGCCCTCAGGCTGTCCAAAAAAGATGGAGTCTCCTCCGCCATTACTTTATCCAGACACTTAGGACACAGCGGCTTTTTGTGATGGCTTGCTAACTGCTTTTTACAGATGCCACACTTCCTTTTGGCTGAAGGTTCCCCCGTTCTGCTGGTTTTACTCTAGAATTACATAAAACAAATGAAAATTTTACTAGCTGCCAGGGTCTAGTAAAAGGAAGGGGGAACCTTCACCTGGGAAAAACCTGTGCTCAGCAGGGTAGAAGTGTGGTGTGTATATATATATATATATATATATATATATATATACACACACACACACATATATATACACACACACACACACACAAAGAGGAGATCTCCTCATGGAGGAGGCTTACCGGGCTGGAGGCCTTGAGGGGCTCTGTGGACGTTTCTGAAAGAGTAGACATGGCTCCTTATCCCCCAAACTGCTTGGACGCCACACAGAAGAAACCGAGAACCTTTTGAACAATACTTCCGGGTCACGTGGACCCGCGCGCACGCTGACGTCAGCACGCGCACCCACATGACCCCTATCGCGAGACTACGGTCCCGGAAGTCTCGCAGGTCCCGGCCGCCTCTCCGCAGGAGCCGAAAGCCCGGGGTTGCCTGGGATGCTGCAGGGCTTACACCCGGACGCCGGAAGGGCCGCTCTCTTGCCCCGCGACCCGGCGCCCCGCAACAGCCCTCCTAACAACCGTTAGGGAGTCCAAGGTGAGAGACCAGAAACTCTCAGGCTGTGGCAGAAGAAACAATCGGTGCAGAGCAGGAGGATCCCTGCTCCGTTCTCCACTTCGTCCCGAGGGACAGGAAACAACTGGAGAAGGTAAAAGGGGAGGAGGCTTTTAAAGGTTTGTTCTCCACGTTGCTCCTCCTGCTCAGTGCCGTTGGGGAGGCGTATGGAAAAATACAATATATGACTGGGGGTTAGGGTCCATTCACACGTCCGTAGTGTACTGCAGATCCGCAATACACCGGGCCGGCACCCCTATAGAAATGCCTATTATTGTCCGCTATTGAATAGGACACTATCTTTTTTTTTGGGAGCCGCGGACCGGAAGATCGTGGCTGTGCACCGGAAATGCAGACAGCATACTGTGTGCTGTCCACATCTCTTCCAGCCCCATTGAAAATGAATGGGTCCAGATCCGTTTCGCAACGTTGCAGAACGGATCTGGACCCATTCTACGGACTTCTGAATGAACCCTTATGTGAATAAGGGGACACTCAAAATCTGTGAGGTAAGTACAGAGGACATAGGTGTACCCTGGTGTATATGGGAATACAAAGTCTTCTCTAGCTTTTCAGTGAACACAAGCACTTTATGTTCACATGGACTTTTTCAATGTGGATTCCACAGCCAAAAATGCTTATAAATCATCTCCATTGATCAATGTGAAAACAGCTTGTTTATTAACATAGTGCTGTTTTTTTCCCACTTGCAGTTTTAAAAACCATGACGTAGAAAAAAGTAGTGGCGTGTTCAAGGGTCGGCTTCAGGTTCGTGTGGGCCCTTGGGTGATAAATCTCAGTGGGCCCCCTTGTGGCATTTATCAAATGTCACTACTGCATCTGAGTGTGTTAAAAAAATTAAGCGCGGGCTTCCTGCTCCAGACGCGCCTTCCCCCAGCGAAGATCGGGGAAAGCATGAGCAGGAAAATGAGCTGCAGCCTGTACTAGGCTTCCAGGCCCATTATTAGTATATCCAAGTTCAGGCTACTAGGTGGCAGCACTAAACTGTGATATAGTGATTTCTATACAGAATAATGGAGCAATTTCCATTATTCTGTATAAGTTGCAATCTGATGAAAAGTAATAAAAAAAAGTAAAAATAAAAGTTTTGAAAATATAAAAAAAAACTAAGTAAAATCACCCCACTTTCCCCAAAATAAAAACAAAAAAAGAACAACATTATGGGGATCGTCGCATGCGAAAACAGCCATACTGTTAAAATATTAAAAAAGTTAGCCAAAAAAGTTAGCCCATATGGTGAAGGATGTAACAGAAAAAAATAAAAAAAATGGCTGATTTGCCTTTTTTTATCACTTTATCTCCCAAGAAAATCTATAAAAAGTAATCAAGTCATACACACCCCAAAATGGTATTGTCAAAAAAGACAGATTTCCCTCAAATGAGCCCCCACACATCTCCGTAACCATAAAAAAGTTATGGGGGTCACCGGAGAGCAGGAGTCCTGTTAGGGTTGCCACTTTTACCAACATAAAATAAAAGTTACACAAATTAAAAAGGTTGGTGTGTCTATTTAAGTTTTATTGAGCCTCTATTTTGTAAATGCTTCTGCTGGGATTCAAACTTACAGCCTTCTACATTAATGTCAAGAACCTTAACCACTGAGCTATAGAGATTCATGTTAACCTGCTTTAACTATATTATGGTTAAAAACCTCAGTAGTAGTTTCCCACATAGTACACAGGGTGTACCCAAGCATTGTCAGTATCCCACTTCATGGTCATAGCACTGATTCCATATATGGACATATCCATATCTGGAGTCAGAGCAGGGACTTCTAAGCCAGGAAGAGTCCTGACTCTTTGGGATTCCTCACTGTTTAGCGATCTGCGATTAAACCTGAGTGGGCTCCCCCCCCAAGAGCAGTGGGCCCTGCTTTGCCTGGTGCTGACTTTTTCCCTGGCGTGTTCATTCTTGGTGCGGATTCAGTGTCAAATCCACATGCAAACTTCCAACTGAATAACTCAGTAGCTATACTACATTTTTAATTACATGCAATTACAAAAGTTTTCAGATCCAGGTGCTGGTTTAAAAATGTATAATATTTTTCTTGGCACAACCCCTTTAACCCATTGACCCAGCTCTTTTGGTAAAATCTTTAATTTAAGGGAGTCTGTCACCTAATCTGAGCGTTTTAGACCGCTCGCATCAGGTTATAGACTCCTTGGCCCTCATTCCAATGTTACCTTTATTTGTGCTGTCCCCCGCCGAGATCTTCCAAAACTTTTAAAACTTATGCTAATGAGGTGCAGCAAGTGCCCAGGGGCGGCGTTTCTGCAGCAAGTGCCCAGGTTCCTCAGCGATGTGCCCAGAAAACCACACCCCTTTTCTTTCACCCCTCTGGCCCATGCTCGTTTTCTATTATTACCTCTCTCTCACAAATCATGCGCCTGTGCCGCTCCACACTTGCCCCGCTCCTGCGCACTGCTGTGCCCATTATGCGCAGAGGAACAGGGAGTTGCACTGTGCATTTGCCGACCCACCCCTTCTTTGGTTACACTACAGCCCTCTGCTGTGGCTGGTTACTTCCACAGGATGAACTTCGAGGTACGTACCGACGCATGCGCAGTGCAACTCCAGCAGTACATGTTGAAATGGAAAATCAAGCCAGCAAAGGAAGCAATATGGACAATAACAATACATTAATAAGTGCTTTGTATTAATTTTTTCTTCATGATAAATGCCACTTGCTGAAGTGAGAACCCCTTTTACCCCTTAAGGACCCCCGCCGTACATGTACGGCGCTGGTGGATGCGACTTAAGGACCAGCGCCGAACATGTACTGCAGGCTGATCAGGCTGGTGCAAGAGCTGCGCCCACCCGATCAGCGGCATCTACCCGGCAGTCACTGACAGCTGGGCCCCTGCTGCATACGCCGGCATTGGTGAAGACACCGATGCCGGCATATTAACCCCTTGTATGCCTGGGTCAAAGCTGACCGTGGCATGCAGAGGGTTTGTGGAGGGTACGGGTGCCCTCTGCATCTCCATCGGGTCTCCGTGCTGCAGTGGACCCGATGGCAGAGCAGGCAAGCCCGAGGCCTTCCATAATCAGGGCTTACCTTCTATGGAAGCCTGTGACATCCAGTCCTTAGGGTGGGTCTCACAGCAATGACAGCCAATGAATTACAATACAGTATGTATTGTAATACATTGCAGAGGGCATCAGACCCCAGAAGTTGAAGTCCCAGAGCGACAAAAAAAAAGTGAAAAAAAGTGTTTTTCATAATAAAAAAAGTTTCAAGTAAAAAAAAAATACATAAATAAATTTCCCAAAATAAAACATAAAAAATTGTAATAAAATAAAAACTGTGCTAAAACAATCATTCAAGCGTTCAAAAAGGCGTATGCCCCCCAAAATAGTACCAATCAAACCGTCACCTCATCCTGCAAAAAATGAGTCCCTACATAAAACAATTGGGCAAAATGTAAAAAAATTATGGCTCTCAGAATATGGAGACACTGAAACATGATTTTTTTTGTTTTAAAAATGCTTTTATTGTGTTAAAAGTGAAAAAAAAAAAAGTTGACATATTAGGTATCACCATGTCCGTAACAACCAGGTCTATTAAAATATCACATGACCTAACCCCTCAGGGGGAATAAAAATATATAAACTGTCAAAAAAGCAATTTTATGTAACCTTACACCACAAAAAGTATAATACCAAGCGATCAAAAAGGCATATGAACCTTAAAATAGTAGCCATTAAACCGTCATCTCATATTGAAAAAAAGGAGCTCCTACATAAGGCAGTCGCCCCCAAAAAATAAAAAAAATATGGCTTTCAGAATTATTTTTTATTATGTAAAACTAAAACCAACAACCATGTTTGTGCTATGAAAATAGCACATGATGTAACCTGTCAGATGAACACTGTAAAAAACAAAAAATAAAAGCGGTGCCAAAACAGCTATTTTTTGTTACCTTACCTCGCAAGAAATGTAATATAGAGCGACCAAAAATCATATGTACCCTAAAATACTACCAACAAAACTGCCACCTTATCCCGTAGTTTCCAAAATGGGGTCCTTTTTTTGAAGTTTCCACTCTAGGGGTGCATCAGGGGGTCTTCAAATGTGACATGGCAACTTAAAATTATCCCAGTGAAATCTGCCCTCCAAAAACCATATGGCGTTCCTTTCTTTCCGCGCTCTGCCGTGTACCCATACGACAGTTTATGACCACATATGGGGTGTTTCTGTAAACTACAGAATCAGGGCAATAAATATTGAGTTTTGTTTGGCTGTTAACCCTTGCTTTATTACTGGAGAAAATTTATTAAAATGGAAAATCTGCCAAAAAAGTGAAATTCAGAAATTTTATCTACATTTTCCTTTAATTCTTGTGGCACACCTAAAGGGTAAACAAAGTTTGTAAAATCAGTTTTGAATACCTTAAGGAGTGTAGTTTCTGAAATGGGGCCATTTATGAGTGGTTTCTATTATGTAAGCCCCACAAAGTGACTTCAGACCTGAACTGGTCCTTAAAAATTGGGTTTTTGAAATTTTCTTAAAAATTTTAAGATTTGCTTTTAAATTTCTAAGCCTTCTAACATCCCAAAAAAAAAAAAAAAAAAAAAGGAAAATGTCATTTACAAAATGATCCAAACATGAAGTAGACGTACGAGTTCTTGGATTCCCGCAGCCAGCATCGGCTCAGGATGGATGAAATCGCTCCAGTTCTCGCGAGAACTGGAGCGTCTTCTCCCTGGCTAAGAGCGGAGCGCGCTTATTGGTTGCGCTCCGTGCCAGTGGGAAGGCAGACACGCCTGGGAGAACTTTTGCAGGCCCGCCCAGTTGAGCCGAATGGCTCATTAGCATACACGGCGGGAGATATTGAGGGGGGCACCGCGGACAAACGGGGGCACATATAGAAAAAAGAAGAGCAGAATAAGCACCACCGGGGGCCGGTAAGTTAGGGTATATCTTTAGTTTAACATGCATTTTCAGGTGAAAGGTCCTCTTTAACCAGTTCCCGACCGCCGTACGCAGGATTGCGTCCTGCGGGCGGCCGGGATCTTCTGTTTGGACGCGCCGGGGCGTCATCTCGCGAGACGCGAGAGTTCCTGTGAACGCGCGCGCATTCACAGTGAAGCGCGTCTCGAGAGTTGGACTACAGCCTGCCAGCGATGATCAATCGCTGGCAGGCTGTAGATGCGATATAAATCGCATCAAACAGCTATATCAGACGCTGTTTTATGAACAGCGTCTGATATAGCTGCTACCTGGTCCTCTGGTGGTCCCATTTTCTGGGATCGACCACCAGAGGACCAGGTAACACAGTAAAAGTTGCACCAAACACTACACTAACCCCCCACCCCCTCACCTATTAACCCCTTGATCACCCCATCTAGACCCCTGATCACCCCCTGTCATTGATCACACCCCTTGTAAGGCTCCATTCAGACGTCCATATGTGTTTTGCGGATCCGTGGATTCACGGATCCGATCCGCGGATCCTCAAAACACGGACACCGGCAATGTGCTTTCCGCATTTTGCAGATCCGCACATTGCCAGAACTATATAGAAATTGCTTTTTCTTGTCCGCAATTGCGGACAAGAATAGGACATGTTCTATATTTTTGCGGAACGGAAGTGCAGACTCGGAAGCGCGGATCCGTAATTCCGGATCCGAGCGGGACAAAGTCTGTCCCCATAGAAATGAATGGGTCCGCAATTCCGTTCCGCAAACAGAATTGCGGACGTGTGAATGGGGCATAAGGGTCCCTTATCACCGCCAGTTAGTTAGCTACTTGTTAGGTAGCTAGCGCCCAGCCCACCGCACCGCAGTCACTGATTTTGGCAGAGATTTTTTCATCCACATTGATCGATGCGAATGAAAAAATCTGTGCCGTTCATTTTTTTTTTTTCAGCGCAGAGGCCGAACGGAAAAAAATCTCATTACCCGTATGCTCAATATACAGAGAATCGCAGAAACTCCTAATGCTGGCCATACGTGTAATGACTGCGGAGACCCTCAAATGCCAGGGCAGTACAAAAACCCCACATGTGACCCCATTTTAGAAAGAAGACACCCCAAGGTATTCCGTGAGGGGTATGGCGAGTTCATGGAAAATTTTATTTTTGTCACAAGTTAGTGGAATATGAGACTGTAAAAAAAAAAAAAAAAAAAAACAATTTCCGCTAACTTGTGCCAATTTTTTTTTCTGTGAACTCGCCATACCCCTCACAGAATACCTTGGGGTGTCTTCTTTCCACAATGGGGTCACATGTGGGGTATTTCTACTGCCCTGGCATTTTAGGGGTCCTAAAGCGTGAGAATCCAAATGCGTAAAAATGGCCTGTGAAATCCTAAAGGTACTCATTGGTTTTAGGGCCCCTTTGCGCATCTTGGCTGCAAAAAAGTGTCACTCATGTGGTATCGCCGTACTCAGGAGAAGTAGGGCAATGTGTTTTGGGGTGTATTTTTACATATACCCATACTGGGTGTGAGAAATATCGCTGTAAACGACAACTTTTTACATTTTTTTATTCAAAGTTGTCTAGGGTATTTTTACGCATTTTTCTTCTCACGCTTTAGGGCCCCTAAAATGCCAGGGCAGTATAAATACCCCACATGTGACCCCATTTTGGAAAGAAGACACCTCAAGGTATTCGCTGAGGGGCATAATGAGTTCATGAAAAATTAAACTTTTGTCAAAAGTTAGCGGAAAGGGAGACTTTGTGAGAAAAAACAATAAAAATCAATTTCCACTAACTTGTGCCAAAAAAAAATATTCTATGAACTCGCCATGCCCCTCATGGAATACCTTGGGGTGTCTTCTTTCAAAAATGGGGTCACACGTGGGTATTTCTACTGCCCTGGCATTTAGGGGCCCTAAAGCGTGAGAAGAAAAATGCGTAAAAATGCCCTCCTAAAGGTACTCATTGGAATTTGGGCCTTTGCGCATCTTGCCTGCAAAAGTGTCACACATGTGGTATCGCCGTACTCAGGAGAAGTAGGGCGATGTGTTTCAGGGTGTATTTTTACATATACCCATGCTGGGTGAGAGAAATATCTCTGTATATTGACAACTTTGAATAAAAAATGTAAAAGTTGTCGTTTACAGCGATATTTCTCACACGCAGCATGGGTATATGTAAAATACACCCCAAAACACATTGCCCTACTTCTCCTGAGTTCAGCGATACCACATGAGTGACACTTTTTGCAGCCAAGATGCATAGAAGCCCTAAACCAATGAGTACCTTTAGAATTTCACAGGCCATTTTTATGCATTTGGATTCTCACACTTTAGGGGCCCCTAAAATGCCAGGTGAGTATAAATACCCCACATGTGACCCCATTTTGGAAAGAAGACACCCCAAGGTATTCCGTGAGGGCATGGTGAGTCCACAGAATTTTTATTTTTGGCACAAGTCAGCGGAAATTGTTTTTTTTTTTTATTTTGTTTTTACAAAGTCTCATATTCCACTAACTTGTGACAAAAATAAAATTTACATGAACTCACCATACCCCTCACAGAATACCTTGGGGTGTCTTCTTTCCAAAATGGGGTCACATGTGGGGTATTTATACTGTCCTGGCATTTTAGGGGCCCCTAAAGGGTGAGAAGAAGTCTGGAATCCAAATGCGTAAAAATGCCCTGTGAAATCCTAAAGGTACTCTTTGGTTTTAGGGCCCCTTTGCGCACCCAGGCTGCAAAAAAGTGGCACACATGTGGTATCGCCGTACTCAGGAGAAGTAGGGCAATGTGTTTTGGGGTGTATTTTTATATATACCCATACTTTGTGTGAAAAATATCTCTGTAAACGACAACTTTTAAAAAATTTTATACAAAGTTGACAATTTACAGAGATATTTCTCTCACCCAACATGGGTATATGTAAAAATACACCCCAAAACACATTGCCCTACTTCTCCTGAGTACGGCGATACCACATAAGTGCCGCTTTTGCAGCCTGGTGCAAAGGGCCCAAATTCCAACGAGTACCTTTAGGTTTACATGGCGGCTCACAATTTAGCCTCGCCCAAAATGCCAGAACAGTAAACACACCCCACAAATGACTCCATTTCGGAAAGTAGACACCCCAAGGTATTCACTGAGGGCATAGTGAGTCCGTCTGAGATTTTTTTTTTTTTTTGCCAGAAGTTATCAGAAATTGAAACTTTTTTTTTTTTTTTCTCAGAAAGTGTCATTTTCCGCTAACTTGTGAAAAAAATGAAATGATACATGAACTCACCAAGCCCCTCCGCGAATACTTTGGGGTGTCTTCTTTCTAAAATGGTGTAATTTGGGGATATTTATACTATCCTGGCATTCTAGCACCTGAAGAAACATGACAGGTGCTCAGAAAGTCAGAGCTGCTTCAAAATGCTGAAATTCACTTTTTGCACCATAGTTTGTAAACGCTATAACTTTTACCCAAACCAATAAATATACACTTATTGGATTTTTTTATCAAAGACATGTAGAACAATAAATTTAGAGAAAAATTTATATAGAAATGTAGTTTTTTTTGAAAAATTTTACAACAGAAAGTGAAAAATGTCATTTTTTTGCAAAAATTTCGGTAATTTTTGATTAATAGCAAAAAAAGTAAAAATGTCAGCAGCAATGAAATACCACCAAATGAAAGCTCTATTAGTGAGAAGAAAAGGAGGTAAAATTCATTTGGGTGGTAAGTTGTATGACGGAGCAATAAACGGTGAAAGTAGTGTAGTGCGGAATTGTAAAAAGGGGCCTGGTCATTAAGGGTGTTTAAGCTAGGGGGGCTGAAGTGGTTAAGGTGAAAAATGTCCTGAAGGGGTTAACAGTGTAAATTAATGAGAAAAAAAAAAAATTAAGGGGCATCTGTCACCATGTTCAACCCTGTTAAACCAGGGGAAAGGGAGTGGTAATAGGGAGAGGTGGAGGTGAAGATGTGCTCTGGGGGGCTAGGCCAGCTCCTCTGTGCTCTGACCACCTCATGTGCATAGTACTAAAAATATTACTGATTCCAGAAATAAAGGCTTGTTTTAGGGTACATTCACACTTGCGTTGGTGCGGATCCGTCAGTTTATTTGCAGACGGATCCGCACCTCTAATGCAAACGTTTGTATCCGTTCAGAACGGATCCGTTTGCATTAGGTTTAAAGAAAAATGACAAAGTCCAAAACGGATCTGTTTTGAATTACATTAAAAGTCAATGGGGAACGGATCCATTTTTAAATGCACCATATTGTGTCATTGAAAACTGATCCGTCCCCATTGACTTACATTGTAAAAAAAAAAAAACTGATCAGTTAGGCTCCGTCTCTTCAGACGGAGACCAAAATGCTGCGTTTTGGTGTCCGCCTCCAAAACGGAATAGAGGCGGAACGGAGCCGAACTGATGCATTCTGAACGGATCCTTATCTATTAAGAACGCATTGGGACTTAACTGATCCGTTTTGGACCGTTTGTGAGAGCCCTAAAACGAATCTCACAAACGGAATTTAAAACGCTAGTGTGAAAGTACCCTTAGTCGTTGATCCTACTAGGCCATATGCACAGTTTAATAGGGTTGATCATGGTGACAGATGGTCTTTAAAGGGGTTCTCCGGGAATTAAGAAAATGAAAATGCTTAAATATTACTTTATAATAAATATATTTCCAAATATCTTTCATTATATATTATGGCTTGTTTTGTCGAGGGAGCAATCATCAGGGAAAACAAAATGACCGCTGTCCTATTAGTTCACACAAAACCTGTCCTAATCACACAGGATGACAAGTTACTTCACAACACTGAGGTAAAGAGCTTCCTCATCCTCCTCTCCTACGTATTAGGAGACATGAAGTACAGAGAGGATGGACAGGACAGACTGTGGTGATATAGAGCTGTGGTAAAGTGCTGCTGCTTATTACCCCCACCCTCCTCTGTACTTCATGTCATCATTTCCATTCCCACAGAGCAGAGAGGAGGATGAGGCAGCTCTTTGGCTCACTGTTGTGAAGTAACTTGTCCTTCTGTGTTATTAGGACAGGTTTTGTGTGTATTGGTAGGATGGCGGCCATTTATTTCTCCTATTGATTGCCCCATAGACAAAACTAGCCACTCTAATGAAAGGCATTTGGAAATATATTTATTAATTAGTAATATTTGTGTATTTTCACTTTCTTAATTCCCGGAGAACCCCTTTAAAGGGGTTGTCTCACTTCAGCAAATAGTACTTATTATATAGAAAAATAGTAATACAAGCCACTTGCTAATGTATTGTGCTTGTTCATATTGCCTCCTTTGCTGGCTGGATTCATTTTTCTATCACATTATACACTACTCATTTCCATGGTTACGACCACCCTGCAATCCAGCAGCGGTGGCCGTGCTTGCACGGTATAGGAAAAAGCACCAGCCTATGTCAGGAACCAGGGAAGCCGATGGTTTTTCCTATAGTGCGCAAGCATGACCACCACTGATGGATTGCAGGTCTGGAAATGAGCAGTGTATATTAATGAACTTCCTCTACATAATAAATGCTATTTGCTGAAATGAGACAACCCCTTTAAATATTCTGACTTTCTCTTGTTATAGTCAAGGTTATATAGACCTATGTGTCTTTCTATTTTAACCAAATCAACACGCTTTAAAACATCCAGGTATTACCGCTATTCGGTTACCTTCATAGGTCTCGTCCAATATGACACGTTCCATAGAACCTTTTGATTGGAGGTGTATCTGCTCGCATGACTCTTTGTTGACAGGATATATCAGATTATGCACCAATCCCTGATTAGGTTTTCCATAAGTAGATATGAGTTCCTTGAGACTTGTGAATACATTTTCTTTAACTCCTTCTGCTGCCTGAAAATGCAAAATATAGTGTTACCTAAATCATAGTAAAATCCACAATATTAATATTTCTTATTGTAATGAAATGATTAAAAATCAGTATGCAGAGTTTATAGCAATAATCCTTAGGATTGGCCATGAATGTCCTGAAGAACCCATTTGAATTTATTTTTTTAGAATACAAAAAGGTCTAAAAATGCAAATTTTTATTGAATGCACTTTAAAGCGAACCTGTCACCTGATTTTCACTTATTAAACTATTCACAGTACCTTATAGATCATCCTCATTGTGTTTCCAAACTGTTTTTTCCTGTTTTTCTGGCCTGTAGATTCATGAAAAAAATCACTTTATAAAGTCCTGCTCTCCTGCGTCACAAGTCACGCATGCGCCATCGCCCTCCTTTGCAGCGCGATCCCGACCGCCGCGCAGAGTGAAGCGTCGGGGGACGGCGCATGCGCGATTAAGCGAATGGATCGCGCTTCACTCTGCGCGATGGTCGGGATCGCGCTGCAAAGGAGGGCGACGGCGCATGCGCCGCTGATACAAGCGCGGTCCCGGCCAGGAGGACAAGTGTCAATTAAAGGGCTGAGAGGCGGGGTTAGGGCGGGGGAGGCACATCCTGGAGTCAAGGAGGGTCTGCCTCCTTTACTTGTATCGTGACTTGTGACGCAGGAGAGCAGGACTTTATAAAGTGATTTTTTCATGAATCTACAGGCCAGAAAAACAGGAAAAACCAGTTTGGAAACACAATGAGGATGATCTATAAGGTACTGTGAATAGTTTAATAAGTGAAAAGCAGGTGACAGGTTCGCTTTAAATGGTTATATTCATCATGCAGAATGGTGGCATATTACTAGGGTATGTCATCAATTTATTGTTAGTTGCCTTAGTTCAAATGAATGGGCAGTGCTGCTGTTCCCTGTACAGTTGGTTGTAAGGAAAACTTTGAATGGGATGTAGCGCTAAACCACTTCAGAAAACAGTCGTGTGAACTGACCCTGAGGGTTTAGTAGAGTTCCTAGAAGTCAGTCTGCCACTGACCACAAAGTGATGGAGTATTCTATGTGTGATGGGAATAACCCTTTAAATTTTGATTATTTATGGCTAACCATGAAAATACCCAGCATACTTACAAGGATATGCCAGGAAATTAATACTTTAGCTAGTGCAAAGAGGATTGGAACAATGCCAGATGTGGATGACAGAAGAATAAGTATCTTTTGGATTCATGGAGGTTCCTGTTTTGGCATTAAGGCCCGCAGTAATTTTTTTTGTTTTTGCTTTTGCATTACCGCTTTAAAACATAACTTTTTTGTCAGCAGCCATATGAAGGCTTGTTTTTTTGCAAAATGAGTTGTATTTTTTAAAAGGTTGGTGCCATGTATCAAGGTTATTCCCTATCCAGAAGATATGCAATAACTAAATGATCGGTTGGGATTCAACCACTGGGACCAATACTGTTCCCAAGAACGGAGATCCTTTGTTCCTGCCGTGATGGATTGGCAGGCTAAGCATGCGCTTGTCATAGTAATCTGCCTGCATAGCTGTGCATAAGGCACAGCTCAGCAGGCAAAATGGCAGAACCCCATTCACCATAATAGTTACTATGGTGAATGGGACAAGGGATCAAATCATCCCAGGTTCTAGCCCCCTAAGGGGGCTAAATGTCATAAAAGAGGACCTTTTATGGGTCTGGATATTATAAAATAACTAGTGGATTCTGTGGGGCACACTTATGGCATATTAGAGTGCTTACTATTTTCTGTGCTGCTCCATTTGCCTGGTATATTTAGTGATGAGCGGGAGGTGCCATATTCGATTTTGCGATATTTTGCAAATATTTGTCATACATTTGTCGAAATGGAATATTCGTAATTATTCTATATATTGCAAATGTTACGCGAATTTATATTCGAATTGTGAAATAAACTTAGAGCTGAGTTCCTAATGGTTGTAACTTGTATTGCTAGAATTGACGAAGATAACGAATATAGCACTATATTCTCAATCTTCGTTATATTCTAGCAATACAACCATTAGGAACTCAGCTCTAAGTTTCATTCGCGAAACGAACATATACTCGCATTGCGAATTCAACTTAAATCTGGGTTCCTAATGGTTGTATTGCTAGAATATGACGAATATCACGAATATAGCACTATATTCTCAAACTTCGTTATATTCTAGCAATACAACCATTAGGAACCCAGCTCTAAGTTTCATTCGCAATGCGAGTAATTCAAGGTTATATTAATCGCATTGCGATTACAACATAGTCAAATTTGTGAGATCATGATTCTGTCATAGCGGGGAGTGGGGAAAACCCCCCGCCGCGCACTATCCTCGGCCGCCGGGCCTAAAAACAGGGATAAAGGGAGCAGGTGACCTCCTGGCACGTCCCTAAAACTGGCCCTGGTCTCCTGGCTGTATGAGCGGACCCTGAAGGTGGGACGGCTCATACCCACGTACCTATGGCCCTGCCAACCCTGCTTCGCCCTCAGATAAGAACAGGGCAGAGACCACCTGCTCACCCTAGACAACGGATGAGCAGGAGTCTCCAGAGGCCCCCACAGCAGCCGGGACCCAGACAGTGTGCGCTCGCATGGCAGTCAAGTAACATGAGATACATATAGAGAACCCACACTTACCTGCCGCCCTGGAGAATACGAACCAGCGCCAGGACCTCCGGGACCCCCATGCGAACACCAGATGCATGGGGGGAGATCCTGGCAGGGAAGCACACCATCTGGTCTTTGCTTAAACCCCTCCGGGAAAGCAAGCCCCTTCCGGAGCACACACACAGTGACTACAAGCTCCAGGCATACCCACACCATACAACAACACCAGGTGGGGAAGGGGTACACACTTGCACACTGGAGAGGCTACATAGAATACAAAGCATAGGGAACATAACATAGAAAACAATATAACAAATAAGGGTGACTCACACAGACATAAGATGGGTGCAAGCAACCACCTCCAGCACATGCTCACACCAAGGCTGGAGACAAATAAACTGAACTCAGGCTCCAAACACAGACACTTAAGGAGGCCAGAGGACACACCCAGCACACAGACATTAACCATGTGTCAACCACACCCAAGGAAAGTGCTCTCAAACAAGGTGAGCACACACATGCTAAACCACATGTTGCCACCGGCAACAGCATGTGTGGCTTTGTGTCACCACACCAACTCAGAGCTGCCGTGGCCCTGCCCCCACATGAAATACGCAACAACACGTTGCCAACGACAAGCGCATGTGAGGCAGCAGGTCAAAAGCCACAACCGCAAAGAGGGTGACACGTTGCCAACGGCAACCGCACGTGAGGCAACGGGATAGCAGCCCCCACGTGCAGACGACATGTTGTCGCTGGCAACAACACAGACGCGACCTTAACCAAGGTCGTGACAGATTCTCACATCCAACAGTACATTTTAGCATGGAGGCGTTCCCATGCACACGGGAAGTCGGCAGAAGCGGCAACGGGCATTGACTGGAGTGGGCAGGGAGCCAAGAATCCTCCGGACAGGTAAGAACAGCTTTTGGGAAGTGGGAAGACAACCAGAGAGCAACATGGATTAACAACTTAAAAAAACCAAAAAACTAATATTCGAAATTCGCAAAAAAAAAAACCCTATTCGAATATTCACACTCAACACTAGTATGAAAATTCATACCATCGGTACAGGGAGGAGGAGACGTCCCTGTTTCTCCCAGTGAGCTGCCCAATTGCAGCAGAGAGAGTCACAGCCAGGGAGAAAAAAAAAGCTCACCCAGGCAGCCCCCCTGATATGAGCATTGGAGCATTTCAAGGCTTTTTTAGGCGATCTGGTGATGTAACGGGCTCTCCATGGGGAAAGCTAGCTGTAGGCTTCCGCCTAGCAGTGAGCCTGGTGACATCACCGACACTAATGGGCTGGCTTTAGTGATGCCCTAGCCTATAAAACGGCTAGGTAAGCGCTAAAGCCTGCCCATCAGAGCCGGTGACGTCGACGGCAACACTGCTAGGCGGAAGCCTCTGCCTAACAGTGTAAAAATTTCAACAAAAAAGCCCTTGCCCTGCGCGATCCAGCTCAGGGCAAGGGAGAGCATCTCAGCATGAAATGCACAGATGCTTATGTCAGGGGGGCCGGAGAGGTGAAAATGGGGGTATGTCCGGGTTCAGCTCTGAACCCACACAATCCCTTTAAGGAAGCATTCAAGTTTTGTAGAATCTATGTTTTATGGAATGTATCTGAAAACATAAAATAGTAATTATATAATATATGATGCCAAAGCTTTTGAGGAAACACTCATAATATCAATAGCATAACATTAAAAGTATAACATTTCCTTACCTGAATAATGTAATGCCCATCAATATTTTGAAAAATTCTGTATGTATGGATCAATCTTCCATACCTAGTAATGCGAGATTGAATCATTAGATATGTATCATAGAATTGAGTTATATTTAAACTTTTTTAATAGTCTCTATATGTGTCTACCCATACTAAGAATTACATTTTCTGCCTTGACAAATGTATACTGTATAACATAAGTAATTGAGCAATGCTGTGTGCTCTGGACTAGGAGACTTGATTAACCTTTTTAAATAGAAACAGTATAGTAAGTGCACTCTACTGAGGTGGTAAAGTAGTTTCACAATGTTGAATTTACAGCTACTTATTTAAAGGGGTTCTCCGGGGTTTACATTTTGATGACCTATCGGCAGATTAGCATTTGTCCTTTTTTTTTTCCATAAGGACATGCTGACTACCCTTAGTATTGGTGATATTAAATAACGCTGGTATAATAATGGTGTTACTGCAGTAAAATTCTTTTGCTCTAACGTTTAAATGGGTTGTCTCACTTCAGCAAATTGCATTTATCTTGTAGAGAAAGTAAATACAAGGCACTTACTAATATATTGTGATTGTCCATATTGCCTCCTTTGATGGCTTCTCACTTCTCATTTCCATGGTTATGACCACCCTACAATCCAGCAGCAATGGCTGTGCTTGCACACTATGGGACACAATCACCGGCCTCTCTGGTGGCTGGGACTGTGAGAGTGCGATAGGATCGCACTTTTTCCCATAGTGTGCAAACATGGCTGCTGGATTGCAGACAGGTGATAACCATGGAAATGAGAAGTGTATTATGCTATGGAAAAATTAATCAAGCCAGCAAAGGAGGCAATATGGAGAATCACAGTACATTATTAACTACCTCCCGTCACGCTAACACCGAAAGGCGTGCGGGAGGTGGCAGTCTTAGGTCTCGATCACGCCTATCGGCGTCATCTCGTGAGCCCTGAGATTTCTTGTGAGCACGCACGGCAGGTTAGAACTTATTCTACAGCCTGCCAGCACTGATCGTTCGCTGGCAGGCTGTAGATGTCAATAAATTGCATCCAAATCGCATATCAGACGCTATTTTGTAAACAGCATCTGATATACCTGCTGCCTGCTCCTCTGGTGGTCCCTTTTACTTGGGACCACCAGAGGACACAGGCAGCTATGTAAGTGCACCAATCACCACACACCAACCCCCAACCCCCCCCCCTGTCACTTATTAACCCCTGATCGCCCCATATTAACTCCCTGGTCACCCCCATGTCATTGATCATCCCCCTGTAAGGCTCCATTAAGACATCCGTATGTGTTTTATGGATCCACGGATCCGCAAAACACGGACACCGGCAATGTGCTTTCCGCATTTTGCAGATCTGCACATTGCCAGAACTATATAGAAAATGCCTTTTCTTGTCTGCAATTGCGGACAAGAATAGGACGTTCTATATTTTTGCGGAACAGAAATGCGGACCCGGAAGTGCGGATCCACAATTCCGGATCCGAGCAGGACAAAGTCTGTCCCCATAGAAATGAATAGGTCTGCAATTCAGTTCCGCAAAATGTGCGCACGCGTTCATGCGATCGTGACCGGGACAACTGAAACTACAGCCTGCCAGCGCTGATCATGCGCTGGCAGGCTGTAGATGCGAAAAAAAAACGCATTTAAAACACATATCAGACGCTGTTTTGTAAACAGCGTCTGATATGCCTGCTGTCTGCTCGTCTGGTGGTCCCTTTGTCTGGGACCACCAGAGGAAACATAAGTAAAGTGCACCAATCACTACACCCCCCCACCCCCATCACTGATTAACCCCTGATCACCCATGTCACCCCCCTGATCACCCCCTGTCACCCCGTCTGTCACTAATCACCCCCTGTAAGGCTCATTCAGACGTCCGTATGTGTTTTGCGGATCCATGGATCTGCGGAGCCGCAAAACACGGACACCGGCAATGTGCTTTCCGCATTTTGCGGATCTGCACATTGCCAGAACTATATAGAAAATGCCTTTTCTTGTCTGCAATTGCGCACAAGAATAGGACATGTTCTATATTTTTGCGGAACAGAAATGCGGACCCGGAAGTGCGGATCCACAATTCCGGATCCGAGCAGGACAAAGTCTGTCCCCATAGAAATGAATGGGTCTGCAATTCCGTTCCGCAAAATGTGGAACAGAATTGTGGACGTGTGAATGGGGCCTAAGGGTCCCTTATCACCGTCAGTTAGTTAGCTACTTGTTAGGTAGTTAGCTCCCAGCCCACTATCTTTATTAGCGTTCGCAGCTTTAGGGTCCATTCACAAGTCCGGGGTGTGCTGCAGACCCGCAAATTGCCGGCACTCTCCATAGAGATTCCTATTCTTGTCAGCAGGCTGCGGACAAGAATAGGACATGCTCTATCTTTTGCGGAGCTGCGGCCGGATGTTTCGGGGCCGAAACCCGGAAGTTCGCGGCCGCAGCTCCGCAAATGCTGATGCGGAGAGCACATAGTGCTCCTATGTCCTTTTCCCTCTTTTTTTTTTTGCACATTTTTGGGCAGAGATTTTTTCATCCACATTGATCGATGCGGAGAATATAAGGAGAATAGCAGAAACTCCTAATGCTGGCCATACATGATACATGATTGCGGAGACCCTCAAATGCCAGGGCAGTACAAACACCCCACAAATGACCCCATTTTGGAAAGAAGACACCCCAAGGTATTCGCTGAGGGACATATTGAGTCCATGAAAGATTGAACTTTTTGTCACAACTTAGCGGAAAGGGAGACTTTGTGAGAAAAAACTAAAAAAATCAATTTCCGCTAACTTGTGCCAAAAAAAAATCTTCTATGAACTCGCCATGCCCCTTTACGGAATACCTTGGGGTGTCTTCTTTTCAAAATGGGGTCACATGTGGGGTATTTATACTGCCCTGGCATTTTAGGGATCCTAAAGCGTGAGAAGAAGTCTGGAATCCAAATGCCTAAAAATGCCCTCCTAACAGGTACTCATTGGAATTTGGGCCCCTTTGCGCACCTAGGCTGCAAAAAAGTGTCACTCATGTGGTATCGCCGTACTCAGGAGAAGTAGGGCAATGTGTTTTGGGGTGTATTTTTACATATACCCATACTTTGTGTGAGAAATATCGCTGTAAACGACAACTTTTTAATTTTTTTTATACAAAGTTGTCAATTTTTACAGAGATATTACTCTCACCCAACATGGGTATATGTAAAAATACACCCCAAAACACATTGCCCTACTTCTCTGAGTACGGAGATACCACATGAGTGACACTTTTGCAGCCTGGATGCAAAGGCCCAAATTCAACGAGTACCTTTAGCTTTACATGGCTGCTCACAATTTAGCCCGCCCAAAATGCCAGAACAGTACAAACACCCCACAAATGACCCCATTTTGGAAGAAGACACCCCAAGGTATTCGCTGAGGGTATGGTGAGTCCATGAAAAATTTAACTTTTTGTCAAAAGTTAGCGGAAAGGGAGACTTTGCGAGAAAAACAATAAAAAATCAATTTCCGCTAACTTGTGCCAAAAAAATCTTCTGTGAACTCGCCATGCCCCTCACGGAATACCTTGGGGTGTCTTCTTTCCAAAATGGGGTCACATGTGGGGTATTTCTACTGCCCTGGCATTTTAGGGGCCCTAAAGCGTGAGAAGAAAAATGCGTAAAAATGCCCTCCTAAAAGGTACTCATTAGAATTAGGGCCCCTTTGCGCACCCAGGCAGCAAAAAAGTGTCACTCATGTGGTATCGCCGTACTCAGGAGAAGTAGGGCAATGTGTTTTGGGGTGTATTTTTATATATACCCATACTTTGCGTGAGAAATATCTCTGTAAACGACAACTTTTTAAATTTTTTTACACAAAGTTGACAATTTACAGAAATATTTCTCTCACCCAGCATGGGTATATGTAAAAATACACCCCAAAACACATTGCCCTACTTCTCCTGAGTACGGCGATACCACATGAGTGACACTTTTGCAGCTAAGATGCGCAAAGGGGCCCAAATTCCAACGAGTACCTTTAGGTTTTACATGGCTGCTCACAATTTAGCCCCGCCCAAAATGCCAGAGCAGTAAACACACCCCACAAATGACCCCATTTCGGAAAGTAGACACCCCAAGGTATTCACTGAGAGGCATAGTGAGTCCGTCTGAGATTTTATTTTTTTGCCAGAAGTTAGCAGAAATGGAAACTTTATTATTATTTTTTTCCTCAGAAAGTGTCATTTTCCGCTAACTTGTGAAAAAAATGAAATGATACATGAACTCACCATGCCCCTCCGTGAATACTTTGGGGTGTCTTCTATCTAAAATGGTGTGATTTGGGGGTATTCATACTATCCTGACATTCTAGCACCTGAAGAAACATGACAGGTGCTCAGAAAGTCAGAGCTGCTTCAAAATGCAGAAATTCACTTTTTGCACCATAGTTTGTAAACGCTATAACTTTTACCCAAACCAATAAATATACACTTATTGGATTTTTTTTTATCAAAGACATGTAGAACAACAAATTTTGTGAAAAATTTATATAGAAATGTAGTTTTTTTTTGAAAAATTTTACAACAGAAAGTGAAAAATGTCATTTTTTTGCAAAAATGTGGTTACATTTTTATTAATAGCAAAAAAAGTAAAAATGTCAGCAGCAATGAAATACCACCAAATGAAAGCTCTATTAGTGAGAAGAAAAGGAGGTAAAATTCATTTGGGTGGTAAGTTGTATGACTGAGCAATAAACGGTGAAAGTAGTGTAGTGCGGAATTGTAAAAAAGGGCCTGGTCACTAGGGGGGTATAAACCTGTGGTCTTCAAGTGGTTAAGTGGTTAAAGAGGTTGTCCCACGAAAAATATTTTAGTTTTCAAACCAGCACCTGGATCTGAATTATTTTTTAATGGCGTGTAATTAAAAATGTATCATAGTTATTCAATAAACTCTATCTGTATAGTGCCACCTGTTGTTTTTTTTTTTCTTATTTATTTCCAGCTCACTGAGAAGGCCGCACATGCTCAGTTTCACCCTTAACCTGAATCCTGAGCTGTGACAGGGAGAGAGCCCCAGCAGAATGGGCACGCCTCCTGAGCTTCAGTAAAAAAGACACTCCCCTTCAGCTGCCAGCTTAATATAAATTAATGAATGGGGAGATCTCTGGATCCATGGGAGGTACAGGGCTGGTTCTAGCTTTGTTAGAAAAAGATTGTCATGTACCATATGATACCATCTCATTTTGATTTTTTACATTAGTAATGGGATAACCCCTTTAACTGCCTTGGATTAACTTTGTCTACATGATAAATGCCATTTGCTGAAGGGAGGCAACCCTTTTAACAGTATCTTGGTGTAATATACAATGCATTCAATAACACAGGTATAATAATGGCTTTATTGTAGTAAAATACTTTTACTTTAACACTTAACAGTATCTTGTAGTAATATACAATACACTCAATAACCTGGGTATAATAATGGCATTACTACAGTAAAATGCTTTTGCTATAACACTTAACAGTATCTTGCAGTCATATACAATGCGTTCAATAACACGGGTATTATAATGGCATTATTGTAGTAAAAGGTTTTGCTATAACACTGAATAGATTCTTGCAGTAATATACAACGCATTCAATAACACGGGTATAATATTGGCATTATTGCAGTAAAATGCTTTTATTTTAACACTTAACAGTATCTTGCAGTCATATACAACGCGTTCAATAACAGGGGTATTATAATGGCATTATTGTAGTAAAATGCTTTTGCTAAAACACTGAACAGTATCTTGCTGTAATATATAACATGTTCAATAACACCGTGTATTTCCTTGAAATGCCTAATTACAAACAGTAAATGGAAGCTGTTTTTTGAAAAATAAAATGGGGCAATTCCTCAGTGTTTGCAGCAGAATGTATACTATTGGGGGCTGGCCATAGGCTGTTGACTAACTGTGGAAGCCTTTTTTTGCAACTAAAAAAAGCTGTCTGTCTGTCCATACAGAAAAATACAGATACATTTCACACAGAGTTTCTTGCAGGATATTGTAATGCAGAACTAGTTGCAGCAAGTTGTATGAAACAACTTGGACAGAGCCCAGTCCCTCACTCACTCTCTATGCTAAGCTTTCCATTATAAAATTCTAAAATCTATCTAATTTTATCACCACATTTTCTCCCTATAGTGTCACTATAGTGTCCCTAGCAACTGGCTTATGTCTGCAATAGTTTTTTGGACACTGCCACAATACATCCTTTCACTAGCTGGGAACAGAATGGTGTTTTTATCCTTCTGAGCAGAAGGACATGCCTACATACTGCCTCCTGGTTGGCTGATCAAGCTATCAGCCTCTGAGCCAATCAAGGCAAGCCACCTCCCCCCACTTCCTCTGACTGTCATGTGATCCTTCATTCTCTTTCTCCCTCTTGCCTTCCCCACCAATTGTCACAGTAAAATGGCACAGGGCGCCATTTTACGCAATTAGACCAAAATGGATCAAGAAACTTTGGATTTATTTGGCAGATGATTTTTTGGGGGAAATTTGTAACAAATCTGATTTGTTTATAATCGATTTTCTCATTTCTAGTACAGTGCAATAGGTGAGTATAATGTAAGCAGTTCTTAGCTACTCATTACTAGTAGCAGCTATGCTTTCTAATGTAATTATTCGCAATGCTAGTGCAGAATAGCTGAGGGCCTCTCTCAATATACTGAACTAATGTACTGCACTGTACAGTGGCCCCTAGGTAATATATATTATAAATGCATAATAATACTGTTTGAAGGACCCAGCTACTCTGTACATGGCTGAGCCAGGGACGTCATCTCCAGGGGCTGGAAACTGAGGAGACCCACAAAAGAGGGACTAGGGGGAGTGGCGGGTGACTGGCAGACTATGGAGTTGAATTATTAAGACAGGCATGTAGTATGACACTCTTAATCAGATGTTCTGCTGGTGTAAGAAGTGCTAAATTTATTAAAATGTTTATTTATCTCAGGATGTCTGTGCCAGCTAGTGTAGATTTCGGGTATAATTTATGTTTTCTGGTATAAATAATGGTAAACCTCTAGAGGTACACAGGCCACGCTCCATACTGCTCATGCCCTACCCACTTTTAGTATAGTTGCGAATACAGCACTAATAAACAAAAAAGTTGCATTTTTTTGTGGAAAAGGGGTATCACATGAAAAAAAATTCAGACTTTTCCATGCCAGAAGGTTAAAAGGCATATATACTATTATTACTTTTGCAAATGTTCAGGTGTGAATATCTCCTGGGTACAAGACTAGGAGGAGGGTGATGGTGGAGAGGCCATATCATGAGGACAGGGCAAGGTAGAGAACTGCCGTGAACTGCAGAGGAAAAAAGCAGGAGAGAGATCAGTACTGGGCCAGGATGGTGATGAGAGATGTGTCAGGTGGTGACAGATGATACCAAAGGACCTGGAGATGTCCGGTCCTGTAAAATGTACCCTCAATTTGCAGGTGACTTTGTGATCACTAAACTCTGTATTTTCAGAATATTTGTGGCTGTGTTCCTGTTACTGTAATTACCAAAAACACCTCAGCACTAAATGACAGGTTTTTTAATACATCATCACTGAGAGTAAGGCCTCATGCACACGAACGGATTTTGGGTCTGCGTCCGAGCTGCATATTTTGCGGCTCGCCCGCGGACCCATTAACTTCAATGGGGCCGCAAAAGATACGGACAGCACTCTGTGTGCTGTCCGCGTCCTTTTCTACGTTCCGTGGCCCGCAAAAAAAGTAGAGCATGTTCTATTCTTGTCCCCTTTGCCAACAAGAATAGACATTTTTACAATGGGCCGCATTCCGTTCCGCAAATTGCGGAACGCAACGCAGAACAACTTCAGTGTTCTGCAGATCCGTGGTTTGCGGACTTCAAAACACCTACGATCGTGTGCATGAGGCCTTACACCACAAAAAATGTAGCCAAGACATCTGCAAACCAGAGGAAGTAAGGCACCTGCACAAGCAAACTGAGTATACACAGAGAAGCCAACTGTTCCATTTACTGTATGATGTTCCATTCTGGTGATATTGTGGACACTAGAACATGTCCTGAAACAAAGCAGTGCTCCGTACAGCTACACTGACCTCCCCCCAAAAAATTCCAGTGGGCACCGCATCTTCCTCAAGCCAACATTAACTCCTTGATGGCATCCACGGATGTTGTCTCTTTATAGATGGTACCCACTCTGGACTGGAGCAAGTGCCATAGCCACCGGGTGCCTGCTGTTTCACACAGCAGACCCCCGGGGCTAATGTCTGCAATTGGTGATAATACGAATTGCAGACATTTAACCCCTCAGATGCAATGGTCAAATGTGACCATGGCATCTGATTGCTGAAAACAACAACACTCCTAGTGGCAATCGGGGGAGCTGTTCATTCCCTATGGCAGGCTCAGTTGCTCGGAAGGTCCCTCTGATCTAAGGCTACCACAGTTATGTTTCTGTGGAGACCCTTTGGCAGGGCTCCTTAGGGACATAGTAAATCTCCCATAGACTTCAGTACAAAATCATTGATTCTGATGATCGCAACTTTTAAAAAGTGTAAAAAAAAACTTAAAAAAATATAAAAAGAATAAAAAATATAAAAATTCAAATTCCCTCTTTTCTCATAATAAAAAAAAATTTGATATACATGATATGTATACATTTATCCCTTATGTCGAATGGTGTAATGGAAAGAATGTAATCGAAATAGCTGATTCACCATTTTTGTTGTTGCTTCAGCACCCCCCAAATCAAAAAGTCATACACACCCCAAAATCAGGGTTCTTTTGGGAATCTCTGTCTCTCACACTGATCTCAACTATGTGGTGCTGTACTGTTTCTCCAGGTCTGTGTGGTGATTGGTGTACTTACATATGTTTCCTCTGGTGGTCCCAAGCAAAAGGGACCACCAGAGGAGCAGGCAGCAGGCATATCAGACGCTGTTAACAAAACAGCGACTGATATGCGATTTTTTTAAACTACTACAGCCTGCCAGCGCATGATCAGCGCTGGCAGGCTGTAGTTAAACTTCCTCCCGACGCGATCCTGTGAGTGCGCGTGCGTTCACAGGAAATCTCGCCTCTCGCAAGATGACGCGCCGATGCGTCAATGAGGAATAACCCGGCCGTCCGTAGGACGCATCCCTGCGTTAGGCGGTCGGCTAGTGGTTAACTTCATGGCCCTTCGGTGTTACATACTCCAAGGTAGATTTCTCGTCATTCCCTGCAAATGTGCACATAGTGTAACAAGCAGATCCTGATACACATATAACAATAATGGTATACAATGCTCCTTCACATATGTCACCTAAGATCAACAAAGGAATTGCACATGTCTCTTCTAAGACCCAATAAATGCACTCATATCATCACGGTCGTGCCGACCAAGGGGGCCCAGAGCTGCCGCCCGGATACTGCAAGCGGCTTCTCTTTGGAGCAGCTGTCTATGTCTGTCTCCCCCATATTTTGGATATGATATCCACTCTAAACCTGCAAACCTCAAGCAGTTTGCATTGCCCCATGTTATTCATGTATGTGGGTAATCAGCCTAGGGCAACCTTCTCCAGTTCTAATGGAATTTACAAGCTCCCTGAACCTCTCCAACATAGGGCGTATTGTTTTCCGTATGTAGAAGGATCCACAGCCACATGTATCCAAGTAGACTACATACTTTGTCGTACATGTAATAAAATGTTTTATTATGGGACGTGATCTGCTGGCTGAAGGAGATGGCCCCCTGATCTGAGACCTCCGACACCCGCATAGCGACAAAGCGACGCAGAGTATCTCAGACGGGCTTCAACTCTACCTGAATCTGTCCAAAGTAACACCCGGCACCGTGGAGTATCCCCTCATGATGACCAGAGGCCAGAAGTCCACAAAGAAACAAGTGAAGCTTGACTTCTACATGGGGAAAGGAGTGGACCAAGATTGCGCCGCCTCGCCTGTCCTCCCGAGCGCAGAGGGTCACGCCGCTCATCGACGGCAAACGCTAAATACGCAGCAGGGGTCTCCAGGTAGGCACTCACCTCAACCCCAAGTGCCCGAGTCATACTCCTCCCCGGGGTCACCCGGTTTAAGCTCCTCTGGATCGAGAGCAGCGGCACAGAACTCCCCGGCATCTCCCTCTCGCCATGACACCCACAGCGGCAGTTCCCCGCCATTGAGCCTGGGATTGCAGGCCACCACCGAACAGTAGACGTCGCCAGAAAATAAGGGGGGTAGCGGACATCCGCACCCTTCATTGCAGGACTTCCCGACTGCTGATCAACCTGTCACAGGACACCTGCTGAAAGAGATGTTGGTGATGCTGAACAGCTCCATGCACCAGGAGCTTAACTGCTTGCTAACCCCTCTACAGCCCTCCATTAAGGGGATCACAACCCGTCTCTCTCATGTTGAATCAAAAATGGGGGATTTTGCTGCCTCCCATAACCAGCTTCTGGATGAACACTCTGCTTTGCATAATAAGGTCGAACGCCTCAAAGCAAAGGTCAACGATCTGGAAGACTGGTCATGCCGGAATAATGTGAAATTCCGGAGGAGGTCCACCCTAAGGACCTGATGTCCTTTGTTCAAGACTTAATGCTATATCTCATCCCAGATGCCTCCAAACACGATCTAATAATCGACATAGAGTCGCCCGTCCAAAGCACCTTCTGGAATCAGTACCTCGTGACGTTTTAGCCAGGGTGCACTTCTTCCATGTCAGGGAGGCCCTGATGATGGCTGCCAGAAAAAAGGAAGCTATGGATGCCCCATATGACAAGATTAAAATATTCACCGATTTATCAGCTACTACCCTTCAGCAGAGGCGCTCAATGGCCCCTTTTACGGCAGCTCTGAGGGAACAAAACATCCCCTACAGATGGGGGTTTCCTACGAAAGTTCTTATACATCACCAAGGAACCTTACACGCCATCTGTTCCCTGGACGCAGGGAAACGCCTTCTCCAGTCATGGAATATAACGATGATGGAAGATCCTGTTCAAACCAACCATCCTCCAAGCCACCTATCTTCTGGATGGCAAGTGGCGACGTCCAAACGCAAATCACATCGCTTAGGTTCTCTTCTTATATTGGTGACTGCCTTTTACAATTGCGTGTGACAGGTGGCCTCCTTGAGCCATAAACCGATTGAGATGCCCATAGGAGATGGCCTGTTACCAAATGATGCGTATCCGGCATCCCAGGTTTCCTACGATTTTCCAATCTCATCATACTAAAAAAACAGAGGGGTGTGTTGGTAGCCATCAAAGATACGGTGGCTTTCACTCTAAAGCACAAAGAAATAGACATTACTGGTAGATACGTGATTCTTGTATGTTCTGTTAACAATGTTGACTATACTGTAGTGTTCCTCTATGCTCCTAATAGGCGGCAGGTTACCTTCCTACGAAAGCTAACCTCTAGGGTAAATAAGGTAAAAACTGGGCATGTAATATGGGGAGGAGATTTCAATGTAGTGATGGGTCCCTCTATTGACACCTTTACTGCCTCCAGATTCCATCCCAAGACCCTCAATAATCTGTTACTGCAGGAAGACATATATGACCTGTGGAGACTGCAACATGGGGGGGAAAGGGATTACTCCTTCTATTCCGCAGCACAGGAATCATACTCCCGCATAGACCTTTTCCTGGCCTCTAGATCAGTAATAACCAATGTACTGTCCTCCTCCATTGGCACTATGGTGTGGTCAGATCACGCCCCCATCTCGCTGACTCTGCAGGAAATGCAGGTACACAGACCATACACTCCTTGGCGGAATAATACCTTTCTAATAGAACATTCACAGCATTCCAAAAAGCTTGCCTCCGAGATTGAGGACTACTTTCGACTAAATGCAGGATCGGTTTCAGATATATTCATATTATGGTGCGCTCACAAGGCCTACATCCAAGGCATCTTCATAAAACAAGGTAGCACATTAAAAAGAGAAAGAAACAAGAAATTAGATACTCTGTTAAGGGAGATTAAAGCCCTGGAAATAACAAATAAGGCAAAATTGTCACAAGCTAATATAGATAAACTTAAAACTCTGAGACAACAGCTGAGAGAGTGCTTGTTGTACCACCTAGGCTACATATTATTCCCAAAGCAACAAAGCGGGACAACTCCTGGTGCAACAGTTAAAACAGCAGGCCGGTAAAGCAAAAATTCCTTACCTAACTAATACTAGTTCGGGATCAAAAATCATGGCCCCACAAGACATAGCTAATTCCTTCGGGGACTTCTATGCTTCTCTTTACAACCTTGCCCCACAAAATAAGGTATCCCCCTCTCCACAGATATAACAGAATTCCTATCTGGACTAGGCCTTAAGCGCCTTTCTGCTGCCCAGCTTTCCATCTTAAACAACCCCTTCACAGCCCAAGAAATCGAGTCCGCCATTAAGTCACTCCCTATTTACAAAGCCCCTGGGCCAGATGGCTTTTCTAATATTTATTACAAAGCCTTCCTCCCACAGCTGTCTGACCATCTTTTATGTATTTTTGGCAAAGCTAGAGAGACTGGCATGTTTCCTAGGGACATGCTGGAAGTGACCATCGTGACCATTCCAAAGCCGGATAAACCTACGGACGATCTAAAAAATTACTGCCCAATATCTCTTCTAAATACCGATATTAAAATATTCGCCAAAGTAATAGCAAACCAAATGGCCCCACTAATCCCTTTCTTAATAAATGGAAACCAGGTAGTCTTTGTGAAGGGGCGGCAGATCCAGGATAATTCAAGAAGGGTCTTAGGGATCAATTGGTCTTTTGCCTTTTCGGTTCTCGATGCCATGGGACTGTCTGGACCCATCCTCTCCTCCATCAGAGCAATGTACTCAACGCCGTCCGCCAGAGTGTGGGTTAATGGAGCTTTGTCGCAGCCCTTTCCGATAACAAACGGTACCAGGCAGGGGTGTCCCTTTTCACCACTAATGTTTATTCTGTCCCTAGAGCCCCTTGCGCAAGCAATTAGGCTTAATAAGCATATTAAGGAAATAGAAATAGGGGACCGCACTCATACCCTGAGCCTCTATGCCGACAACATTGTCCTCACTCTGGCGGACCTTGAGACTTCCTTTAAAGCTGTGTTGGAGACTATTGCTTATCCTATTATATACTGAACAACTCCAAATCACAAGCGCTACCAATAAACGTCCCCCAACAGATTGCACTAAGTCTACAACAAAAATATGACTTGGACTGGCAGCAGGGACAGGTGAAATATTTGGGCTTCAATTTAACCTCTACAATATCTCAACTGTATAGGGCTAACTACCTTACACAGTTAACCTCTTTGGGTAAGGAACTGGATAACATAGCCAAGTTTGAAATTACCTGGTTAGGACGCTTGGCCTCGTTCCAAATGTTCAGGATACTCCCTATAATACCCCCCAAGTCATATTTTGACAAATGTTCTAAAATGTTGAACACTTTTATTTGGAATTTTACCCCAGAGAGACTGAGTCACATCTTCCCGGGAGTTTCTCCTCAGTGTTGGAGAGGGTGCAGCCATAAAGGTTCTCTCCTCCATATACTTTGGCTATGTCCGGCCCTAAAGCCACTATGGGACGACGTGGGGAGAGGAGTGTCGCCTTCACCCGAGATGGCTTTATTATTCATTGACCTGGAAAGCCTCCCACGAACTGCTAGAGTGGTGACAGCTCATATCCTCATAAATACAAAAATTGCCATATCCAGCCATTGGAAAAGCACCATCATCCCTTCTTTGCAAGATATACTAAGTAGAGTCAACCTGACCTGTGGTTACGAGAGGATTGTAGCCTTACCCCAGCACTCCCATTCTAAGTTTGACTTGAATTGGCAAATCTGGACCTCATCCAAATACAGGTCACCTACGATGTAGCTTGACACTACCTCCTTAACGATGACCACTAGAGTCCATTGAACGTAACTAGGCTCCCTGTTGAGGAACGGTTCCCCCCCTTTTCTTTTTTGTTTTTGTTGAATTGTTTCTTTTAATGGTCTTTATTTTTGATGCTTTCTTCAATGTTCTATACAATATGAAGATATTTGTAACATTGGAATCTTTTGTCAGTTATGTATGACCAGTATCTGCTGATTTTGATATATGCTGTAATTACAACTGATGCTGGATAAAATAGAAAATCAAATAAAGAAATATTGAACTATAAAATGTTTTATTATATGATGTTGCCCCCCAAAGGATAAGTATTTACCTTGGCTAATCCGTCCATAAAAAGGAGCAATCGCCACATTTAAAATTTCCTACTAGTTTTCTCTCTGTTAACCAGTTTACATTTTTCTCCTCCACAAACCTGTTCCTAACTATTCTATCTTTTAGCGTATGACAGCGTTTATATGTGTGACGAGTGGCTTATTTGCGTTAAGCTAGCGGTCCCTTATGGACAGTTCGTTTGCATAAGGAGGATTAATAATACGGAGGAGGGGCACCAGGAACAAGCTAATGATTTGATTTGGGCGGCAGCTCTGGGCCCCCTTGGTCTGAACGACCGTAATGATATGAGTGCATTTATTGGGTCTAGAAAGAGACGTGTGTAATTCCTTTGTTGATCTTAGGTGACATATGTGAAGGAGCATTGTATATGTGCACATTTGCAGGGGATGACGAGGAATCTACCTTGGAGCGAAGGGCCATGAAATTAAGGTGAACCTCACTGGGCATGTATTCCTTTTCCTGGTATGCCTTCCAATTCCCATAGCAATATGATGCACATGATGTCTTGACACACAGATATAAGAGCTGTCATAGGCCAGAAGAGGCGCACATGCGCAAAACGGCCGTCGCCTAATCGGTGCACTCCGCTGGGAAGCTGCCCGCCACTGCCCGGAATGTTTTATTGAATAGACGGAATAAAGATGATTTTATAGCCGTGGTGAGTGCCCCCGGTTATTCTTCTACTAATACTGCATGCTTACTGTCAATGTTGATAATGTCCTGTTTTTATTTATTTTTTTATTAATAAAGTTTTTATTTTAATCATCTCAAAAAAAGAAGATACAAATTTATAAAAAGAGCAAAGTTACACAATCATCCCCAACCCAGCCCACAACCCCCCCCCCCCACCTTGCAGGGAAGAAGGAGAAAAAAAAAAAAAAAAGTAAAAACGCATAATTACTTAACCGTCCCATTCCTTCCATGTACTATCCCACTTTGCATAGGACCCTCTTTGGCTGTACAAAATCCTCTCGTAGCTTTTCACTTTCCTGACCAAACTTAACCAGTTATTAGAATCTGGAGCAGAGGAAGAACACCATTTTCTAGATACAAGAAGCCTAGCTAAGAACATCACTTTAGTCAGAAGTCGGCGCTTAATAAGTTGACAATTAACCTCCGATAAATCCCCCAAAACCCAAACTTTGGGAGAATGAGGAATATCAATCTTAAGTCTCTGGGTCAAAATTGTTTGAACCATTCTCCAATAATTGCTCACCGTCGGGCAGTCCCAGAACAGATGTAAATGATCTGCCCTGGGGTCACCACAACGGGGGCAATCGGAGGAAGCTCTAAATCCTCTCCTATGGAGCCATAAGGGTGTCACATATATTTTGTGTATAATATTAAACTGTACAACAATATGATTGAAGTTGTGCGAAACTTGACTTAAATTATCCGTTACGTTCTCCCAATCCGGGGAGCCCACCTCTGAAAGTGAAACAGACCAGGATCTCTGTCCTGGAGAAAGGCATTCAAAAAATTTTTTTTTCATCAAGTGTCTATAACAATGTGATACTTTAACTTTCATACCACCTTTCTTACAAATCAAATCGTGTAAAAATTCGGGAGTGTCTACATTAAGTGCATGAATACTAGAAAGTGCCGACCTTAACTAAAAATACGCGTACCAAGCCACCTCACCTAAATTTTCCTTTTGCTTTAGCTCCATAAGAGACAGGATTTGTCCACCCTTAACCACTTGGTTCAAATATTGAATATTTCTCATCCTCCAATATTGCCGACAATTCAGATCATCTAAGTTCAAAAACTTTGAATTATGCCATAGTGGAGTGCAAATAAGTGATGCCTCAACTTTAAACCAGCTCTTTATAACCAGCCAGGCTTTTGTAGCCATTCTGCAGAAAAATTTGTAGCCAGTCTGCGTGTTAAATAAATAGTCAGACTCTAATACTGTAAATAGATCCGAAAAACCTGAATCTTTCACCAATTTTCTGCAGAGATGGCTATTTTCCCAGTCATTAAAAAAGCAAAGTTGAGAGGCCATAAAATAACCCCTAAAATAGGGGAGATTAAGACCTCCCCGATTATGGGGCATAGAAAAGTAATCTCACGCGTTTCCTCCCCCATAGTAAATCGTTAATCATCCGCTCTATCAATTTAAAATACTTATCTTCAATCCATACAGTCGAGTTGCGAAAAACATAAAGAACCTGGGGCAACACCACCATTTTTATTAAGGAAATTCTGTCCGCTCTTGCAGGCAGAATTTTTTGCCATATCTTAATTTTAGATCTCAATTTTGACAATAAAGGAATCAAATTGAGTTGTAAATAATCTTGAATTTTGGCGGAAACTATTATCCCCAGGTACTTTATTGAGTCGGAGATCAATAGCCGATTAGACAAATTTTCCATAGATCCTCGCAATTCATTTATAGGGAGGAGAGCAGTCTTCTCCCAATTAACCTCCAAGCCTGAAGAGTCAGAAAATAAGTTAACTAGCTCCATTATTCGAGGAAGAGTATTTTCTGTTTGATGTATAAAAAACAGAATATCATCTGCATAGAGGGATATACGATCCTGCTCCCCCATTACGCCAAAACCAGCCACTCTCGAATCCTGCCTTATACAAGCTGCCAGAGGTTCAATATAAATATTAAATAAAAGAGGGGAAAGGGGACAGCCTTGACGGGTGCCTCTTCCCAATACAAAACTCTCTGTCAACATATCATTGATCTTGATCCTGGCAACTGGAGACTTATATAACAGCTGAACCATCGCCATAAATTTAGGGCCGAAACCCATTTTTTTCATCACCTCCCAGAGAAACGTCCACTCGACCCTGTCGAACGCCTTAGTGGCGTCCAGCGACAGGATGGAGCAGGCGCCATTCCCAGGAGACTGAATGTTAGTAAAAAACCTATGCAAGTTATAATGGGTGCCCTTTTTTGGCATAAAGCCATTTTGATCTGGGTGGACGACAGATGATATAACCCGAGAAAGCCTATTGGCCAGGACTTTTGATAGTAACTTGACATCCGTGTTTAATAAGGAAATTGGTCTGTAAGAGCTCAAATCCATTGAATCTTTATCTTTTTGGGGAATTAGAACTATCAAAGCTTCCATCATAGGCTGTGGTAAACCCCCTCCCTGTAGTGCTTGAGAGAATACCTCTAATAAATGAGGAAGGATGGCATCGCTATACTTACGATAAAATTTATACGGAAGGCCATCTAACCCTGGCGATGAGTTCCCAGAGATAGACCTCAAGGCCTCCTGGATCTCCAAAAGAGACAATTCTCTGTCCAAAAAGTTTTTTTGGTCTTCCGTTAACATCGGCAGAGAAATTTTCTCCAAGAACTGCCTCGCCAGGTCAGGTGGCAAACCGGGTGAAGCTGTATATATCTGGGAAAAATATTGCAGAAAAGTATCTCTAATTCCCTCTAATTCTAATTGAATCACACCATCTAAATTACGAATCGAGGTAATAGCTTTGCTTTTCTTGTCCTGTTGTGAGATTATTCTAGCTAAGAGCTTACCAGGATGTCCGGACTCTGAAAAGTACTTTTGTCCCTTAAAGAATAATCTATGGTTTGCTTTCTCAATTACATAATCCTTCAGAGAACAGCTAGCCCTGTGCATTTCTTCCTTATTATATTCAGTAGGTTGATTCGTAAATTGCTCCGTTGTGGATGCTACAGTCTTAACTAATTCCTCCTCTTTTTTCCTAAATGTTCTCCTCACAGCGGTAATATCGCTTATAAGAACCCCCCTCAGATATGCTTTCAGAGCGTCCCAGACAACGTTGATATTGGCAGAGGGGAGATTCACCTCCCAAAAAGAGGATATGAGTAGTTTAGTGGACGGGTAATTATCCATAATGGTGAAGCTTAAAACCAAGCCCTCTGTTATCTTTATTCTCCCCAGTGCAAACCTCAATAAATACGGGTGAATGGTCCGAAACTGTTCTTACTCCATATCGTATCCTTCTAATATTGTTCAAATTGCTCTCATTGGTAAGCGCTAGATCAATCCTGGACATAGCTCCTCCACCCCTACTAACACAAGAGTATGCTCTCTTTCCTCCGCCAAAATATTCCCATATATCCACCAGTCCAACTTCCGAACAAAACTGAGGCAGTGGAGAGTTACAAATATTCCTTCCCTGATCTGCATCTAAAGTCAGCCTATCCTTTTTGGGATCCATAACAGCGTTAAAGTCTCCCATCAAGACAAGCCGACACTCTGGTCTCTTTTCCAAAAAAAGCAATAGTTGATTAAGTGGATACATCGAGAATGGCGGAGGTATATAAAAAAAGGCAAGAATGTAACTATAGCCATAGAGCCTACCATGCAAAAAAATAAATCTACCCTGATCGTCTATATAGGAATCTGTTAAAGTAAAATCTACAGAATTATGGATCAAAACCGAAACCCCCCTAGAGGCACTACTAAAAGTAGAATGGTAGGATTGAGAGTGCCATCCCGTCATCAAGCGGGACACGGTCTCTTTGGTAAGATGGGTTTCCACTATACAAATAATTGCAGGAAGATGCCTCTTTATTGCATCCATAATTGCTTGCCTCTTAGTCCTTTCTCCGAGACAATTCTAATGGACCTCATTTAAAACATAGATGAAAACAAAAAAAAAAAAAACCCTCCCTGCGAGGTAGGTTTCCTTCCCCCACTCCCCCCCCTCCGCTGGTCCGCCCGATCTAGTCAGCAAACCTCTACCTTCCGGCCATTCTCCCCCCCACTAGTCCCATCCCCCCTCCATCCCCTCCATCACTTCATTACAAAATGTTTCATATGCCCAGTTATTCCATCCAGTCCAGCACTTCTTGCGGTTTTTAAAAAAAATTGGGAAATCCCATTATAGATCACTCTTAATTTCGCTGGGTACTGTAACGAATATTTAATGTCCTTAGACGCCAAACGTTTCTTTATCTCAATAAAACTTTTTCTTTTTTCTTGAGTCTGTCGAGCAAAATCGGGGAAAAACAACAATTTAATACCCTGATGATCAATAGGTGAGCATTCTCTTGCTCTTCTCAAAATCATATCTCTGTCCATGGACAGTAGCAACTTTATTAAGATTGCTCGCGGCTGCCTCCCTGGGATTGGTTTCCCCCCAGGTATCCAATGGGCTCTTTCTTTTTGAAACATAGACGAAAAGTGTTCATTACCCAAGTTTTCCAAAATCACATCCTTAAGTTGTTCAACTAGCTGCCGGCCTTCAACTCCTTCTGGGAATCCAACTATACGAATATTGTACCGCCTTAATTTTTTTTCCAAATCCTCCAGCTTATTTTGTAAGAGATGATTTTCTAAGGCCAGGGTCGTAGTCTTAGATTTTAACATATCAGTATCGGTTTGCAGAGAATCGACCATCCTTTCCACATTAAGAACTCGATCACGGATTTTTGTCAGATCTTCTCTTATTAAGGATATATCACTCTGCATTGATCCCAATTGAGTGGACATCTCCTGCATTAGAGTGCCATTATTTTTAACCGCGCACAGAATTTTTTCCAAAACTAAGGGGTCATGTTCAGTTCCTGTTTGCATTAACAGACTTTCCTCCCCTCCTTCCTGGCCTGCTTCTGAAGACCCGTCCTCAGAGAATTCTTCAGCTTGGGGAATTTTAACAGTTTTCTTAGGGTTGACACCCAATTTACCTTTTCATTTAAAGAGGGAGATTTCAAAAACTTATCGATTTTACTCTCTAATGTCTTAGACCCAAGCTTTGTTCCGGACGAGTCGACTGAGCGCTGCTTTGGGGCCATTTCTTATTAAGATCCCCTTTTTATGTGTTTTTTTTTATTTTATTTTTTTTTCCCCCTGATTTTAAGTAGTGTTTGCGGACTTTCCTCCCTCTTTTTGTTTTCCTTAGAGGGCTTTTCCCCTTTTGAAAACCGTTATCAGTTTTCTTCTCTCTCCTTCTTTGTTATCTTATTATCTCTTTTTTTTTCTCCTTTTTCTCCTTATTTCTCTTTTCCCCCCCTTATTTTATTGTTTTTTTTGTCCTGCTTTTAGTACTGGTTCAGTTTCTTACTTTGATCTTTGACCTTTTATTATTTAGCATTTAGTCAAATCTTTTTTTCCTTATGTCCCTTTTTTTTTTTTTTTCGAGTACCAAAGTCTATAGTTGCATTGGAGTCTCAGTAGAACACCACAAAAAGCACGTACATATGGACAAAAAGAGGGAACAGGAACAAAAACAGATGCATCAAACGCACTTTCTCCCCTCAATTTTCTCACGTGTCAGATGTCTTCGCCCAGTAAAAACGGGCACAGGCAGAAACCAAAGAGGCAGGAGACGCGACCCGGTAAAGGCAGGAGCGGCCAGGAACCAGCACGATACCAGCGACAACAGCGGGGAGAAAAGGCAGAGCCAGCCGAACCAGGAAAGGAGCGGAGGAACGGAGGAAGCGGGGGGAGCCAAACAAAGCCAAGGCGGGAGGAGAGGAGCACGCCGGGCAGCGGGCTACAGCCACCTCGAAGTCCATACCCTCTGCGAGAGGCAGCAGGCGGCAGATGAACAAGGGGCTGTCCGAGATCCAGCGGACCCAAGCTGCAGGAGAAGGAGCCGGGGCCGGTGCACTCAAGCCTCAGACCTCAGGAGCCAGCGCTAGTCGGAGAGACAGGAGGGAGGGCAGGGGGAGGAGAGCGCGACGTGAAGCGTTCACGTCATCACGCCCGATAATGTCCTGTTTAATAAAGCATTCTGTTTTGTCTCTGGCCTGTTGTCTGTCAATGTATGCCTGTGAGATGCTCTGGGTCCATATGACCTTTGGAACATGACAGTCGTAATAAAAATATATTCAGCACCTCAGAGGGACATTTAAGTGCGAAGAGGGACTTTTGGGTTAAAAGTAGGGACTGTCTCACCAAAAAAGGACACTTGGGGAGTCTGACTACATGCCTATACAGAGACAGGCCAACTGTAGAAGTAAGTGGTGTTATCCCATTTTACATTGGAACTGTGTCAGGACTTGGACTTGACAACTCTGGCATACAGTATTCTGCGGTAACACAGCCGTGCTAAACTTGATGGTTGACGCATTAAGTAAAGAATGGCAAGAAAAAGATAACTACCGGTAACTTTTCAATAGATTTCAATGGCTTTTGTCACAAGATAACCAGTGTACATTCTATTTTGTAATATTTTGCGGTACGTACATATGCCAAGTGTTGTTCACAAGGGCCTGTGACACACTCTTTGGATCAGGATTGTGTAACTGTAGCAATTCGTTATTTTTTGTGATTATATTGTATTAGCAATTGAGGTATCATGTTAAAATTGTGACTAAGGTTACTTTTATATCCTATTGTCTGACACTGAGTTGTTGCTCAGATCTCTATCCCACTTCGCTTAGCCCCCTTTCTTACATGTCTCTTTTCTCCTAGTAAATATATATTTAAAATATATTTGTGAAATTATAGCAGGGTTGCTTGAGAGCAAGTAGTTGTAATCTAGATTAAAAAACATATGTAATAGTAGATTTCAAGGTAAAATAAACAGTTCAGCTCACAACCCCCGAGTCAGATATGCAGGACTCCCTGGGAAGGTGCTCAAATACCCCTGCATCTGAAGCAGTGATCCAATATAAGAAACAGTTCCAAATTTGCACTTCGTCTCTTTAAAACGTCATACTTTTATTTCATCCATTCAAAGGCGTAACATGGCGAATAGTCTATGCGTTTTGGGCAACTACATTGTGTCCTTACTCATGAGTAGTTGTCCTAAACACGTAGACTATTTGTTATGTTACACCTTCTAATGGATGAAATAAAAGTATGAAGTTTTAAAGAGACGAAGTGCCAATTTGAAACTTTCCTACAATTAGAGATGAGCAAAGTTTAGAAAACTTCTATTTGGCTGCTTCACCAAATTTCACAAAGAAATTAACTTCATGACAGATTACTTCATCACGAAGCGCATTTCTTTGTTAGTAGCAGATGCAATGACTGGGAATAGCGATTGCGCCCCCCCTGTCATTGAACCCCTCAGATGCCGCGTTCATCGTTGATTGCGGCATCTGAGATTAAAAAATCTTTTAGGGGTTAATCGGGTAAAAAACAAAACTCACCTTATTCATTTGAGTGTGAAGAGACCGCCATGACCATCTTGATCGAAAATCCTGTGTGAAATCTTGCACGGCGCATGATGACGTCATCATACTGGCCAGTGTAGTGACGTCATACGTCACTACTCATGAGATTTCGTGTGGGATCAAGATGACCACGGTGGCCTCTTCACATTCAAATGGATGAGGTGAGTATGATTTTTTATTTATTTTTTTAACCGCCATTTTAAGGAAAATTGATTCTTTACAACGAAGTAAAGGGAAATTTGGCTTCGCTGCAAATCAAATTCAGATCAAAGTCTACTTTGGATACTTCGAGGACCCTGCTTGCCACAAGCAGTTGGATGAAAAAAAAACAACTAAAAGGGTAGACTTACTACTGTGCAGCTCAGTTCAACTGTAGAGCAGCAGCAGAAGTACCCAGTCTGTGCTACTAAGCTGAGTGTGGAGCTTAGCAGGCCAACAGGGTCAAAGTAATAGTGATTTTTATGGTGCTTTATATATTTACACAGTGCAAAAAATGTCACTAATCCACAAGATTGTAAGCTCCACATGAGAGACAAATCTCCAGTCCCTAGGACAATGTAATAAAAAAAAGTTATAAAAGATAAATTTATTAAAATGAAATATAGCTTGTTTAACCATTTAAGAGTGTTTAACCAAACTTTATGAGTTTAACCAAACTTCAAAGTTTATGAAAAAAATAAGTGCAAAGCAGCACACTTTCTTATGAAAACACAGGCTCTCAAAGAATCAGAAAATGTTAGGGGCCGATGGGAAGCACTCATTCAAAAGCTTGTTATTTTGTCTGAGGGTGCTGTCCGTCAATGATATGACTGACTACTTGACTTCAAAGCCCAGAATGAGGGTGCTGCCACACGGGTTTTTGATGCAGTTTTTAAAGGCAAAATTAGAAGTGAATCATAAAAAGGAGAGAAAGTATTAAAACTAAATGCTACTCCCTTTTTGTTAACTTACTCCTGGTCTTGGCTTCAAATACTGCATCATAAAAGCCTGAACATGTGACAGCACCCTTAGGTGTTTGAGTAGCTTTACGAACATATCAATGATCTGACTAATTTTTTTTAATCACTGATTGTCTGCTGCTGTGCATATTAACACATTATACTTTCAGTGCAAGCAAATAAAAAACATACTTACAAGACACACAGGCACAACGCTCCAGGATAGGATTCACTGTCCCTCAGCAAAAAGCATCCATTCTTTCCTTTTCGGAGCAGAAGATTTTCACAGGTTTTAATACTTATGCCCCCATGGTAACATGGCAGATCCATTTTATAAAGGTCAAAATTATTTGAAATACACAGAAACTGTAGCTTACTGCTTGGGCTACAGACGTTATGTGTATCACATAAACACCACTTAGAGCACATCAACTAACACAGGAAATGCTTAGTGTGAATGGCTAAACTGTAGAGTGACCACAATGGAAGATAAATGAAATGGAACCTGTCACCATGAAAATACAGTGTAATCTGCAGGCAGCATGTTATAGAGAGAATTGAGCAGATTTATATACACTACTCACAAAAAGTTGGGTTTTTTAGCTTTTGGGTAAAATGTATGGAAAACATAAACAGTTCCAGCTACAGTGATATTATATCATAAAAGTAGGGCACTTAAGTAGAAGCATGCAGTGGTCATTTCCTCATCTCAAACTGTTTATTAAAACAAAAGCCAACAACAGTGATTTGTATACCCCACCAAAAAATGTCAATGTCTCAATAACTTGTCATGTGGACTTGAGCATCAATTACAGCTTGGCAACAGTATCTCATGCTGTTCACAAGTCGACTTATTGTCTGCTGAGGCATGGCATCCCAATCTTCATGAAGGGTGGCTCTCAGGTCATTGAGGTTCTGGGGTACAGAGTTGTGAGCCTCTACATGGTGACTCAGCTGATCCCATAGGTCTTCAATGGGATTCAGGTCTGGAGAAAGTGCAGGTACTCCATTTAAGGTACCCCAGTCTCCAGCAGCCATTCCCTTATTATGCGACCTCGATGAGCTGGCACATTGTCGTCCATGAAGATGAAATTAGGCTTGTGTTGTTCATACAGAGGCACAATGACTGGATTAATGATGTTATTCAAGTACTATGGGCTTGTCACTTCACCATTCACAAAGTGTAGGGCAGTTCTCTATTAACTATACACACCTGCCCACACTGTAACACAACCACTACCAAAGGCTCGTCTGGTAACAACAGTGGCTAATGCATAGCGCCCTCCTTGATTTCTCCAACATCGTTGGTGGTCATCATTTTTGCTCAGCGGAACAGCACTGAGGCCCACTGGTCCCTCTTCCAGCGTAGATGCTTCCTGGTCCATGCAAGACGATAACGCCTGTGGTCAGGTACTCTTGCAGGTCATCTAGCACGCAGACCACACTGATGTAAATGGTTTTGAATGGTCTGATATGACACTTGAGTGCCTCTCACTTCCCTTAAATGTGCCTGGAGTTGTGTGGCATTCATCATCAGGTTCCGCAGGACATTTTTCACAGTGAAGTGGTCATTAGTGAGGGATGTGGCCAAAGAACGTCCACTTCTATGCCTTTCTGTGAGTCTTCCAGTCTCTGTATCTCTGTTTCTGAGAACATCCTGCTTAACCACTTCAGCCCCCCTAGCTTAAACACCCTTAATGACCAGGCCACTTTTTACAATTCCGCACTACACTACTTTCACCGTTTATTGCTCCGTCATACAACTTACCACCCAAATGAATTTTACCTCCTTTTCTTCTCACTAATAGAGCTTTCATTTGGTGGTATTTCATTGCTGCTGACATTTTTACTTTTTTTGCTATTAATCAAAAATGACCGAAATTTTTGCAAAAAAATGACATTTTTCACTTTCTGTTGTAAAATTTTTAAGAAAAAACTACATTTCTATATAAATTTTTCTCTAAATTTACTGTTCTACATGTCTTTGATAAAAAAAAAGTCCAATAAGTGTATATTTATTGGTTTGGGTAAAAGTTATAGCGTTTACAAACTATGCAAAAAAGTGAATTTCGGCATTTTGAAGCAGCTCTGACTTTCTGAGCGCCTGTCATGTTTCTTCAGGTGCTAGAATACCAGGAAAGTATAAATACCCCCCAAATGACACCATTTTAGAAAGAAGACACCCCAAAGTATTCGAGGAGAGGCATGGTGAGTTCATGTATCATTTAATTTTTTTTACAAGTTAGCGGAAAATGACACTTTCTGAGGAAAAAAAAAAAAAGAAGTTTCAATTTCTGCTAACTTCTGGCAAAAAAAAAAAAATCTCAGACGGACTCACTATGCCCCTCAGTGAATACCTCGGGGTGTCTACTTTCCGAAATAGGGTCATTTGTGGGGTGTGTTTACTGTTCTGGCATTTTGGGCGGGGCTAAATTGTGAGCCGCCATGTAAAACCTAAAGGTACTCGTTGGAATTTGGGCCCCTTTGCGCACCCAGGCTGCAAAAAAGTGTCAATTATGTGGTATCGCCGTACTCAGGAGAAGTAGGGCAATGTGTTTTGGGGTGTATTTTTACATATACCCATGTTGGGTGAGAGAAATATCTCTGTAAATTGTCAACTTTGTATAAATTTTTTTAAAAGTTGTCGTTTACAGAGATATTTTTCACACAAAGTATGGGTATATATAAAAATACACCCCAAAACACATTGCCCTACTTCTCCTGAGTACGGCGATACCACATGTGTGCCACTTTTGCAGCCTGGTCGCAAAGGCCCTAAAACCAATGAGTACCTTTAGGATTTCACAGGGCATTTTTACGCATTTGGATTCCAGACTTCTTCTCACGCTTTAGGGGCCCCTAAAATGCCAGGACAGTATAAATACCCCACATGTGACCCCATTTTGGAAATAAGACACCCCAAGGTATTCCGTGAGGGGTATGGTGAGTTCATGTAAAATTTTATTTTTGTCACAAGTTAGTGGAATATGAGACTTTGTAAAAAACAAAATAAAAAAAAATATCAATTTCCGCTAACTTGTGCCACAAAATAAAAATTCTGTAAACTCGCCATGCCCCTCACGGAATACCTTGGGGTGTCTTCTTTCCAAAATGGGGTCACATGTGGGGTATTTATACTGACCTGGCATTTTAGGGCCCCTAAAGCGTGAGAATCCAAATGCGTAAAAATGGCCTGTGAAATCTAAAGGTACTCATTGGATTAGGGCCCTTTGCACTCAGGCTGCAAAAAGTGTCACTCATGTGGTATCGCCAGTACTCAGGAGAAGTAGGGCAATGTGTTTGGGGTGTATTTTTACATATACCCATGCTGCGTGTGAGAAATATCGCTGTAAACGACAACTTTTTACATTTTTTATTCAAAGTTGTCAATTTACAGAGATATTTCTCTCACCCAGCATGGGTATATGTAAAAATACACCCCAAAACTCATTGCCCTACTTCTCCTGAGTACGGCGATACCACATGTGTGACACTTTTTGCAGCCAAGATGCGCAAGGGGCCCTAAAACCAATGAGTACCTTTTTAGGAGGGCATTTTTACGCATTTTCTTCTCACGCTTTAGGGCCCCTAAATTGCCAGGGCAGTATAAATACCTCACATGTGACCCCATTTTGGAAAGAAGACACCCCAAGGTATTCTGTGAGGGGCATGGCGAGTTCATAGAAGATTTTTTTTTTGGCACAAGTTAGCGGAAATTGATTTTTTATTGTTTTTTCTCATAAAGTCTCCCTTTCTGCTAACTTTTGACAAAAAGTTAAAATTTTCATGGACTCACTGTGCTCCTCAGCAAATACCCTGGGGTGTCTTCTTTCCAAAATGGGGTCATTTGTGGGGTGTTTGTACTGTTCTGGCATTTTGGGTGGGGCTAAATTGTGAGCAGCCATGTAAAGCTAAAGGTACTCGTTGGAATTTGGGCCCTTTGCACTCAGGCTGCAAAAAGTGTCACTCATGTGGTATCGCCGTACTCAGGAGAAGTAGGGCAATGTGTTTTGGGGTGTATTTTTACATATACCCATGCTGGGTGAGAGAAATATCTCTGTAAATTGACAACTTTGAATAAAAAAAAATTAAAAAGTTGTCGTTTACAGTGATATTTCTCACACACAGTATGGGTATATATAAAAATACACCCCAAAACACATTGCCCTACTTCTCCTGAGTACGGCGATACCACATATGTGACACTTTTTTGCAGCCAAGATGCGCAAAGGGGCCCTAAAACCAATGAGTACCTTTAGGATTTCACAGGCCATTTTTACGCATTTGTATTCTCACGCTTTAGGGCCCCTAAAATGCCAGGACAGTATAAAAACCCCACAAGTGACCCCATTGTGGAAAGAAGACACCCCAAGGTATTCTGTGAGGGGTATGGCGAGTTCACAGAAAAAAAAAAATTTGGCACAAGTTAGCGGAAATTGTGACAAAAAAAAATTTTTTGCATGAACTCACCATACCCCTCACGGAATACCTTGGGGTGTCTTCTCTCTAAAATGGGGTCACATGTGAAGTTTTTGTACTGCTCTGGCATTTTAGGGTCTCCGCAATCATTACACGTATGGCCAGCATTAGGAGTTTCTGCGATTCTCCTTATATTGAGCATACGGGTAATGAGATTTATTTTCCCGTTCAGCCTCTGTGCTGAAAAAAGAAAAAAAATGAACGGCACAGATTTCCTCATTCGCATCGATCAATGTGGATGAAAAAATCTCTGCCCAAAAATGTGCAAAAAAAAAATAAACGGCACAGATTTCCTCATTCGCATCGATCAATGTGGATGAATAAATCTCTGCCAAAAATGTGCAAAAAAAGTAGTAAGGCCCCATTCACACGTCCGCAAAATGTCCGCATCTATTCCGCAATTCTGCGGAATAGATGCGGACCCATTCAGTGTGAATGGGGCTGGCGGTGATGCGGAGAGCACACTATGCGCTCGCCGCATCAGCATTTGCGGAGCTGCGGCCACAAACTTCCGGGTTTCGGCCACCAAACATCCGGCCGCAGCTCCGCAAAAAGATAGAGCATGATCCTATTCTTGTCCGCAATTGCGGACAAGAAAAGGCATTTTCTATATAGTTCTGGCAATGTGCGGATCCGCAAAATGCGGAAAGCACATTGCCGGTGTCCGTGTTTTGATCGCGGATCCATGGATCCGCAAAACACATACGGACGTCTGAATGAGCCTTACAGGGGGTAATTAGTGTCAGGGGTGACATGGGGTGATCAGGGGTTAATCAGGGTTAATCAGGAGTTAATCAGTGACGGGGGTGGGGGATGGATGGGGGTCTGTGTGGTGATTGGTGCACTTATAAAGTTTCCTTTGGTGGTCCCAAGCAAAAGGGACCACCAAAGGAACGAGTCAGCAAGCATATCAGACGCTGTTAACAAAACAGCGCCTGATATGCCATTTTTTAATCTCTACAGCCTGCCAGCGCACGATCAGCGCTGGCAGGCTGTAGCTTACCTTCTCCCGACGCGATCCTGTGAACGCAGCGTGCCGCGTGCGCGCAGCGTTCACAGGAAATCTCGCCTCTCGCGAGATGACGCGCCCGCGCGTCAAAGAGGAACAGACCGACCGCCCGCAGGACGCAATCCTGCGTTAGGTGGTCGGTAAGAAGTTAAAGCCTCGCAATAGTAAGGCACCTTTGATCAATTGTTAGGTGTCGTCCTGGTCTCATGATGTCAAAATGTGAACAGCATGATAAAGAGCACTATTTAAATACCAATTCTAATAGAACCAGGACATTTATTGGGCCATTCATGGATCAAACACCTGTTGTGAATTTTGCCATAAGGCTTCTTGTTAGAGAACTGCAAGTTGTGCAAAAAGTACTGTAACATTGAACAGTTGGACATGTGCATTCAGAAGTTTAGAGACGGTCATTTTATGTTCATCCTGAAATATCCCTAACTTTTTGTGAGTAATGTATATGACTGATATCAGCCACTCCTCTTATAAAGCTCCAGCACTGATATAACCTCCAGAGACATTTACATCATTTATGACTGATATCAGCCACTCCTCTTATAACGTTCCAGTACTGATATAACCTCCAGAGACATTTACCTTATTTTTTTCGCCCCATAAGAGGCACCTAGGTTTTAGAGGAGGACAACGAAAAAAAATTTTTTTTTACATTAGACCTCAGATCAGACCACCAATCAGACCCCCAATGTTAATCAGACCTCAGCACACAGCCCCAATCAGACCCCCAATGTTAATAAGACCCCAATAAGACCTCAGATCAGACTCACAATCAGACCTTAGCTCAAACCCCAATGTGAATGACCCCCAATCAGACCTCAGATAAGAGCCCCAATATAAATAAGACCCCCCATTCAGATCTCAGAGCAGTCCCCCATGCCTCAGAGCAGACCCCCATGCCTCAGAGCAGCCTCAGATCAGCCCCCAGCCTCAGATCACCCCCCAGCCTCAGTACAGACCCCCTTGATCAGATCACATAAAATAAAAAATCCACTTACCTCTGGACACCGCCGCTCCTCAACTCCAGGTCTCTCTTTGCTTCTTCTTGCTGCGGCTGTGCTGTGACCTGACATGCACAGCGTGTGGTCACAGAGCGCCCTCAGACTGTGCGCAGCCACAGCACAACCGATAGCAAAGGACCAGGAAGCAGTGAGTACAGAGCCCAGGGAGCGCTGCATTCACCCTTCCTGGTCCTGCGGTACTAATGAGCGCTTCCATAATGGAAGCCCTCATTAGTATTCGCCCCATAAGACGCACTGACGTTTCCCCCCCACATTGGGGGGAAAAAGTGCATCTTATGGGGCGAAAAATATGATACATCTTATGTGACTGATAAAACCAATTTTTGCCCTACAGGAATTTTTTGCACTACAGGAATCTATGGGCCAGATTTATCATTACTCTTGCAGTTCACTCCACTTTCAAAGAAGGCGTATGTGTATTTGAGTCAAGTCAAATTTATCATGGGCTCTTTCAGAGGTTGATAAATCTGGTGTATTTCTGGTTCCTAGTTGTATTTTGGCTTTGTCTTTGGAAAAGTCGCAATCTTAAAAAAGTGATTTTGTCAAACATAAGCATGGTCATGAGTGGAGTGAGTTTGCGCAATTTTTTGCGACTTTTTTGCGACTATTTAAAAAGTCGCAATAATAAATCTGTCTTGCAAGTGATTTACATACGACAAAACGCCCATAAACTTGGTTTTGGAGTGAGTGGCGTAAGTCTCCAAAAAGTCGCAAAAAATTGCGCAATTTGCCTTTTTGCGCAATTTTTTGCGACTTTTTCACTCCATTAAAGTGACTTTAGCTAATGATAAATCTGGCCCTATGTTCCTTAACTGGTCACTCTCATAGGTAAGACTACACACATAAGCCTATGGTAGAAACTTATAAAATACTACCAGACCGCTTACAAAGCAATATCAATTTATTACATGATTCCAAAAACATATATAACATACACGATTAACCTCTTCAGGACTGGGCCATTTTTACCTTAAAGGGGTTGTCCAAGTTATATTTATTGATGACCTATCCTCAGGATAGGTCATCAATATCAGATCGGCGGGGTCCGACACCCGGCACCCCCGCCGATCAGCTGTTTGAGAGAGAAGCTGCTGCCAGCGCTGCTTCCTTCATCAGCTTACGCCAGCTGCCGCTGCATCTGCAGCGGTGAGCAGGTGAGCTACACCCAGCCGCTCCATTCATTTCAATGGGACGGCTCTGTAGTATACACTTGTAGAGAAACGAGCCGTCCCATTGAAATGAATGGAACGGCTTGGGTGTAATTACACCTGCTCACCGCTGCAGATGCAACAGCGAGCAGGTAAACAATGACGAGGAGGCAGCGCTGGCACGGCGCTCGCCTTCTCTTCAAACAGCTGATCGGCGGGGGTGCCAGGTATCATACCCCCGCCGATCTGATATTGATGACCTATCGATAGGTCATCAATAAATATAACTTGGACAACCCCAATAAGGACCAGGCCATTTTTTGCAAATCTGACATGTGTCACTTTATGTGGTGACAACTTTAAAACGCTTTTACTTATCCAAGCCATTCTGAGATTGTTTTCTTGTCACATATTGTACTTCATGACAGAGTTAAATTTTAGTCAAAATATTTTATATTTATTTATAAAAAATATACAAAATTTATTAAATAAATTCAAAAATTTTCAATTTTCAAAATTTCTATTTCTCTGCTTTTAAACCAGATAGTGATATCTCCTAAAATAACTATTACTTTACATTTCCCATATGTTTACTTCATGTTTGGGTCATTTTGTAAATTACATTTTCTTTTTTTGGGACGTTAGAAGGCTTAGAAGTTTAGAAGCAAATCTTACATTTTTTTAAAAAAATAATCCCAAAACCCACTTTTTTAAGACCAGTTCGGGTCTGAAGTCACTTTGTAAGGCTAACATAGTGGAAACCCCCCATAAATTACCCCATTTTAGAAACTACTCCCCTCAAGGTATTTAAAACTGATTTTACAAACTTTGTTAACCCTTGTTCCACAAGAATTAATGGGAAATGGGGATGACATTTCAGAACTTAACTTTTTTGGCAAATTTTCCTTTTTAATCATTTTTTTCCGCTAACAAAGCTAGGGTTAACAGCCAAACTCAATATTTATTGCCCTTATTCTGTAGTTTACAGAAACACCCCATATGTGGTCGTAAACTGCTGTACGGCCACACGGCAGGGCGCAGAAGCAAAGGAACGGCATATGGTTTTTGGAAGGTAGATTTCACTGGGATCATTTTAAGCTGCAATGTCACATTTGAAGACCCCCTGATGCACCCCTAGAGTAGAAACTCAAAAAAAATGACCCCATTTTGGAAAGTACGGGATAAGGTGGCAGTTTTGTTTGTACTATTTTCGGGTACATATAATTTTTGGTTGCTCTATATTACACTTTTTGTGAGGCAATGTAACAAAAAACAGCTGTTTTGGCACCGTTTTTATTTTTTGTTATTTACAATGTTCATTGACAGGTTAGATCATGTGTTAATTTTATAGAGCAGGTTGTTACGGATGCAACAATACCAAATATGACAACTTTTTTTAGTTGTTTATTTCAGTTTTACATAATAAAGCATTTTTGAAAAAAAAGTTTTTTTTGTTTCTCCTTATTCTGAAAGCCATAGTTTTTTTGGGTTCAGCAACTGTCTTATGTAGGGGCTCATTTTATGCGAGATGAGATGGCGGTTTGATTGGAACTATTTTGGGGGCATATGCCTTTTTAATCGCTTGGTATTACACTTTTTGTGATGTAAGGTGACAAAAAAGTTGCTTTTTTTACACCGTTTTTTTTTTTTACGGTGTTCATCTGAGGGATTAGGTCATGTGAAATTATTATAGAGCAGGTTCTTATGGATGTGGCGATACCTAACATGTATACTTTTTTTTATTTATTTATTTCACTTTAGCACAATAATAACAGTTTTGAAGCAAAAAAAATCATATTTTAGTGTCTCCATTGTCTGAGAGTGATAGCTTTTTTTATTTTTTGACCGATTGTCTTAGGTAGGGTATCATTTTTTGCGGGATGAGATGGTGGTTTGAGTGGCATTATTTTAGGGGGCATACACCTTTTTGATCGCTTGGTATTACACTTTTTGTGATGTGAGGTGACAAAAAAATTGCTTTTTTTACACCGTTTTTTATTTTTTTTACGGTGTTCACCTGAGGGGTTAGGCCATGTGATATTTTTATAGAGCAGGTTCTTACGGACGCGGCAATATTTAATATATGTATACTTTTTTCAAGTTATTTTACTTTAACACAAGAAAAGCATTTTAGAAAAAAAACAACAACGTTTTAGTGTCTCCATAGTCTGAGAGACATATTTTTTTATTTTTTGGGTGATTTTTTCATGTAGGGGCTCATTTTTTACGGGATGTGGTGACGGTTTGATTTGTAACATATTGGCGTACATACCACTTTTTTGATCACTTTTATTACCTTTTTTGGGAACTGAGGTGATATCAAACATGTGTAATGTATTTTATTTTTTTTATTTTTAGTCAGTGGTAAATGTGTGGCTATAAGAAGAAATTCATTTATTTTTTATTTTTTTCACTTTTTTGTCATTTTTTTTGACCCAGACCCACTTGGTTCTTGAAGATCCAGTGGGTCTGATGCCTATATAATGCACTACAGTACACTATATACTGTAGTGTAGTGGAGGAATCGCGCTCCCGCCTGCCCGCCCGCCGATCTCTATATAGGGGGCACATGCAGGGCTGAAGGGGGAAATTTGAGGGCTGCAGGGGGGGCTATAATAAATACATTTTAGAAGGTTCTGATCTCCGTAGTCACGGACTGCGGGGATCAGAATCCTTCAGCCAGCATTAGAATCGCTATCGCTGGCCCGGGACCTCCCCCATTGGTCCCGGGCTGGTTAGCTGAGATCCCTGGCTGTGTGTAACAGCCGGGGTCTCAGCACTGTCAGCATGTCTGCAGACATGGTGACTGTTTAATGCCATGACTTGTATACTCGTCATGGAGCGCTAAATAACACTGCCCAATGACCGGTATACACGTCATAAGTCAGGAAGGGGTTAAAAAGGGATATAAGTGCAGGGAAGAAGCGACAACATCTGGAGGAAGGACACAGTGGATACAGAGTTCATATATATGTCCATATACCCAAATGCATAAATTCACAATAAAGTGCAAGTGCAAACATATCACATAATCAATTGGACAAAGAACAATCACCCATGCTGTGCTCCCTTCAGAATGGCACCAGCCCCGACGCGCGTTACAGCGAACCTGCGTATGGGGTTCAGACGCAGGTTCGCCGAAACACGTGTCAGGGCTGGCGCTATCCTGGAGGAGCACAGCATGGGTAATTGTTCTTTTCAATTTCTCTGCTTTTGAAACAGAAAGTGATACCTCATAAAATATTTATTACTTAACATTCCCCATATGTCTACTTTATGTTGGCATCATTTTGTAAATGTCATTTTATTTTTTAGGACGTTAGAAGGCTAACGTACTCAATATTTATTTCCCTGATTCTGCAGTTTACAGAAACACCCCACATGTGGTCATAAGCTGATATAAGGGCACACAGCAGGGCGCAGAAGAAAATAAGTGCCATGTGGTTTTTGGAAGGCAGATTTTTCTGGGCTGGTTTTTAGATGCCATGTCCCATTTGAAGCCCCCCTGATGCACCCTTACTGTAGAAACTTTTAAAAAGTGACCCCATTTTGGAAACTACGGGATAAGGTGCCAGTTTCATTGGTACTATTTTGGGGTTACATATGATTTTTAATTGCTCTATATTATGTTTTTTGTCAGGCAAAGTAACAAAAAAATGGCTGTTTTGGCACCTTTTTTATTTTTTGCAGCATTCATCATGTTCTATTTTTATAGAGCAGGTTGTTACGGATGCAATGATATCAAATATGTCAACTTTTTTTGTTTGTTTGTTTCAGTTTTACATAATAAAGCATTCTTGAAAAAATTGTTTGTTTTGGCCTTTACAGAGATACTTTGGAATACAGCTGTGGCCCGGCTATCAGGGACTACCGGGCACCTGCAGTGATTGGGCGAATGCTGCTCCGGTGCCCACCCAATTACCATGACGTAATAGTACGTCAAAATGCAGCAAGTCACTTGCCGCCATGACGTACTATTACGTCATATATCAGTGCCATAGCTAGCCAGATTTGCTTCTCAGGGTCCTGGAAAAGCTGGGTTACAACCATGTGGAGCTGTAATAGAGATTGCAGAATACTAAATATAAATTTCTCCCCCTCACTCCTCAGTAGTGCTAATGCCTTTGCCTTTCAGGGTGTGGGGAAAGCTGGGTTACTTGCACAATGCAAGGTTAACATTATATGGACTGTGTGTACAGCTCCACAAGCTTTTGCACACTGATGAATGTTACATTTCCCTGGACAAACTGTGAAAATATCTCTTGCCTGTATAAGTAAACTTCACATTTAGGCACCTAGGAAAGCTGGCAAACACTTTCTATAGTGTCAGTGGCCTGGAACTATATAGTATACCTGCACAGATCCTTGGGTGGTTTTGTAAGGCCCCTTTTACACGGGCGAGTTTTCCGCGCGGGTGCAATGTGTGAGGAGGACGCATTGCACCCGCACTGAATCCGGACCCATTCATTTCTATGGGGCTGTGCACATGAGCGGTGATTTTCACGCATCACTTCTGCGTTGCGTGAAAATCGCAGCATGCTCTATATTGTGCGTTTTTCACGCAACGCAGGCCCCATAGAAGTGAATGGGGCTGCGGGAAAATCGCAAGCAAGTGCGGATGCAGTGCAATTTTTTCCGCATGGTTGCTTAGCAACGGGACCAGATCTTTATTATTTTCCCTTATAACATGGTTATAAGGGAAAATAATAGCATTCTCAATAAAGAATGCTTAGTAAAATGAAGATGAAGGGTTAAAAATAATAAAAATTAACTTACCTTAGCCACTTGATCGCGTAGTTGCGATCTGTCCTCTCTTTCCCTGCATCAGCTAAGAACTAAAGGACCTGTGATGACATCACATGGTCCAATCACATGGTCCATCGTACCATGGTAAGATGGACCATGTGATTGGACCATGTGATGTGACATCATCACAGGTCCTTTAGTTCTTACCTGATGCTGGGAAAGAGAGGACAGATCGCAACTACGCGATCAAGTGGCTAAGGTAAGTTAACTTTTATTATTTTTAACCCCTTCCACTTCATTTTACTATGCATTCTTTATTAAGAATGCTATTATTTTCCCTTATAACCATGTTATAAGGGAAAATAATAAAGATCTGGTCCCGTTGCTAAGCAACCATGCGGAAAAAATTGCACTGCATCCGCACTTGCTTGCGATTTTCCCGCAGCCCCATTCACTTCTATGGGGCCTGCGTTGCGTGAAAAACACAGGGTGACATAAGAGTCTGTCCACAGTCTGTGATAGAGGGGGTGGGAGGAAAGAGGCACTGACTACAGGAAATCTGCTAAAACTGCTTTCTGTAGCTGCTTATAGATGTTCCCGCAGAAGGAGCTAAAGACAAACTTTACTTTGCATGTTTTTCTTCCTTTTCATGGTTAATTTGACACATTATTTTAATGGTAATACGCCACACTTTTACCTGCAAAAGCGCAGTTATTAACTTTTGCAGTTTTCCATTGACATGTTTTTTTTAAATAAATTTAAATGGCAAGGATTTTTTTAATTTAAAGAGGACCTTTCACCTAAAAATCATAGTTCAATTATCACACTACCTTATAGTGTTGCTGCCTGTGATGCCCGGACACCTTTTATTTCTTCAAATGGACTCACCGTTCGCCCACTGCGCTCCCCGTTAGTTTCGGCGCCTCATATGCAAATGAGGCATCTAGGTTATAGCAGGCGTCGACCTTTTAGTTCTGCTGGGCGGTCTTCACTTCTCGCTTGCTGCGAGCGCATCCAATCGCAGCGCTCGGCTCTTAGCCAGGGAGAAGGAGCTCAAGTTCTCGCGAGAATTCGAGCTTGCAGAGTTCCGTAGTCGGCGCCATCTTGGAGTCCCCAGCCCATAAAACGACGGCAGACATCATGCTCGTTCGTCTAGGGGTGAATCTGATACTTACCTGCAGGATGCCGATACTGCTGCTGCTGCCGTCGTCTTCTGCACTGGGGACTCCAAGATGGTGCCGTCTCCGGAACTCTGCAAGCTCAAGTTCTCGCGGTTCTCGCGAGAACTTGAGCTCCTTCTCCCTGGCTAAGAGCCGAGCGCTGCGATTGGATGCGCTCGCAGCCAGGGAGAAGTGAAGACTGCCCAGCAGAACTAAAAGATCGACGCCTACTATAACCTAGATGCCTCATTTGCATATAGAGGCGCCGAAACTAACGTGGAGCGCAACGGGCGATCGGGGGGTCGATTTGAAGAAATAAAAGGTGTCCGAGCATTACAGACAGCAACACTATAAGGTAGTGTGATAATTAAACTATGATTTTTTAGGTGAAAGGGCCTCTTTAATTAAATTATTTATTTATTTTTCTATGAACATAGTTTTATTATTTTAACCCCACTATAATATTTTACTTGTTTTTGACATCTTCTATTATGCATTGCAAAGCTTCACGTAGTTGGCTTATTTTACCCTGCCTTAGGCTCATGTACTGTGAGGTCCCCAACTGCCATGCCAACTGATGGGTGTTGTTGGGGCACTGATGTGGTGACAAAGGGAGCTTCCTATGTACTACAACACATTATATCCTGCTGCACTGTAAATGCAAACAACCTGATTTGCTACTGTGGGCAACACTGCATTTTTTTCAAAAACACTTTTTATACATAAGACGCAATGTGCAGTCACTAAGAAGTCAATAGACATCTGTTTTAGTAATCCACACATTTGGCACCTGTTTGGATTGTGTATGATTAGTGGGCGATAGAGACCTACACACATTTTCTGCACAGAGATGTTTGCTTTTTGTTTTCATAACAAAATTAATCTATAGGGCATTTCCCTTTAAATAAAACCTCCAAAATATATATTTTCAAAAGTTGGTTAATAACCTTGGTAGATGTAATGCAGAGCTAGTTGGAATATCACCCAGTTTTCCCACCTATACAATTAAGAATCAACTGAATCAAAAATACAGTGGCATACTTACAATAAAGGCAGTCCATGATATTGCTGTAGATCCTGTGCTTAGGGGGTAACTAGTGTTGACCGGCAGTTACCACTAGGGGGAACTCAGTGGAAAGAGATTTTTACAGCTTATATTTAGTTCATTGGTAACTGTAAAAAATCCCATGCACTGAGCTCCCTCTAGTGATGGCTGCGGGGAGCTAGTTTTCTATTATATGTTGTGTAGGGAAGCTGTATAGGGGAGATTGTTTAATATATTTATGCCAGTTGCCTGGTGTAAGTACATTGAGAAGTGTGGTATTCAGAAAGAGTTCTGTTTTTATAAAGCATTAGAGTTGAGCGAACACCTGGAAGTTCGGGTTTGGTCGAACTTCACCGCAAAGTTCAAGTTTGGGACCCGAACCCCATTGAAGTCAATAGGGACCCGAACTAGAGGGCTGAAAATTGAAGCAGGATGGGGGTAAGAGTAGGACAAGTGCCCTGCAAATCTGGAAAGGGAAATAACTTAAAATAACATAAAATACATAAAAAATAAATAAATAAACGTTCTAAACCTGAGCAAACAGAGGATGTGGCAGCAATGCCACCACATCTTTCACCATCACTAAGCATCTCCACTCTATTCCATGGAAGCGTTCAGCTTTCCATCTCCCAATTAGAAAAAAGAAATAGAAAGAGGAAGTACCCCCCTACCCACCCGCGATCCCTGGGCCTGAATGCCAGGATTTCAAAATTCCTGGTCCTTTAAAATGCTGTCATTCTGTCTGGTGGAGATAGATGGAGACTTTTAAAAAGACTTATGGCGTTGGCTGTCCTACAGTGAGTGGTTCCAGCTGCCACTACTTTTCCAGGCGAGCCATCCCTTCCCTGCACAACCAAGTGGCGGACAAAATCAGGTGTGCACTGCGCAACGCCATCTGTGGCAAGGTCCACATAACCACCAATACGTTGACCGGTAAGCACGGGCAGGGAAGTTATATCTCCCTAAAAGCACACTGGGTAAATGTAGTGGCGGCTGGGCCAGAGGCGGATAGAAGTTTGGCACATGTCCTTCCTCCCCGAGGATTGCAGGGCATTTGTCTTTGCCTCCTGTTGCCTCCTCCTCCGCTTCCTCCTCATCTACCACCTCCTCATCCGCTCAGCGTAACACCTTCACCACCAATATCAGCACAGCCAGGGGGAAATGACAGCAGGCTGTTCTGAAACTCATCTGTTTGGGGGACAAACCCCACACCGCGCAGGAGCTGTGGATGGGCATGGAACAACAGACCGATGAGTGGTTGGTGTCACTGAGCCTTAAGCCCGGCCTGGTGGTGTACGATAATGGGCGAAATCTTGTAGCAGCTCTGGGCCTAGCCGGTTTGACACACATCCCTTGCTCGGCGCATGTGCTGAATTAGCTAGTGCAGAAATTCCTGAACACCTGACAGTGAAAATCAATTCAGTTAATCCAGCTCTAGATTCTGATGGGACAAATTCACATTTATTGGTGCTCAAGGACCCCTGCGGCCTGAGCTGCAGATGTGACAGGGAAATCATTTTATTAAATTTGTCGGTTAGATTGTTGGGTAACATTTCCACGGTTATCAGGACTTTTTATTATAAATCATAACAAAAACTATACAAGGAACATTTCAAAAAGAGAAAATTAACCCGACCAGACTCCCCCCCCCACACCCCCCCACCTTCACTCAAACCACTCATTAATGCCCATTCACAAACTATTTACAAATTTACTTATAAACATATTTAAATATGTTAGATACACGAAATAAACAAACAAAACTATATACATGCCTTACCCTTAACTTATAAGGCCAGTCATACACAAGTGGCTCGGAAGGTGGGTTCCTGCACCAACATAGGCCAGGTACAAAATTGTCCAGCCAGAGCACAGTTCTGGAGGAGGAGAAGAAACCGTGTTCACAGCAGGGTGGCACCCAAAGCAGCTCATGGCCATCACTTGAGCGTGGCTGGGGGATACGGAGGACACAGATGATATACCTCCCACAGAGGACAGCTTGATTTTTTGAAATGTACCGCCCTATCACTTATGCATAGCAGGGGTTTGTATGTTGCAAAATTTGGCAAAATTTGGCAAAATGTTTCCAACCAATGTAACAGATGATTTTTTTTAAATTTACCACCCTGTCACTTATGCAGAGCAGATGTTTGTATATGGCAAAAATTGGCAAAATGTCACCCACCAATATAACTGATGATTTTTTGAAATTTACCTCCCTGTCACCCATGCAGAGAAGGGGTTTGTATACGGCAAAACTGTCAAAATGTCACCACTAATGTAACAGATGATTTTTTGAAACTGCAGAACTGTAGATGTAAAAATTATAAAACAGGTTTTTCAGCGTTGTGTGCAAACGTGCTCTGTGGCACAACAGTACTGGTTTATTAACCCAACTACAGAAATGCAGTTTTTCTCCGCAAAATTATAAAACAGGTTGTTCAGCGGGGTATGCAAACGTGATCTGTGGCACAACAGTACGGGTTTATTACAGCAACTACAGAAATGCACAATGTCACCGCAGAATTTTAAAATAGGTTTTTCAGCGGTGTATGCAAACGTGCTATGTGGTACGACAGTACGGGTTTATTACAGGAACTACAGAAATGCACTATTTGACAATATAAGGATAATTAACACCAATTATTGTTCATTAACCACTTAATTTCTTTCACATTTTCCTCTTGAATATAATTTGCTAATTGTCCAAAGAGAGTTTACTAATTGACTACATTCAGTTTAAACCAGTGACTATGTACCCTTCAGGTCAGACCCCATATCAACAAAGCAGATCTTATATCTTATGTCTTCCTCCTCTTGAACACAGCTTGCTTAGGTATCCAGAGGATCCCCCCCCCAATGACTACATTCTGACTGGATTCGGGCTTAGATCAGGGCTAATAAGCCATTCATCATCTATGGTAGAGTCCACTGGACACCCATCATCTCTCCTTGCACTTTCCTTTAAGTTATTCCCTGGAGGGGCACAGTCAGGAAGCGAAGCAATTGTTCCATAATCATCAGAATTCAAAGTTGTCATGTCTAGGCTTCCATAGTTCTCCGCTGAATCGTCAGCTTAAGTATTGGCAGGTTGCATTGATATATATATATTCCTCTCTTGTAGCTGCTCCATGATTCACATTCAGTATACAGGTTGTAATTACAGTTGGGTTGTGGTGATAACATCTTCCTGACCTTACTGCCAATTTAATCAGAAATAACAAACAGACTTGCCATAATTATCTCAATCATTTTACAAAGATAACATCAACCACCAACCCATCGTTTTATTTAACTAAACCAACTAACTGGGTTTAACCAACACAGCAAATCAGTCTAGTCGGTATGCCATTCTTCCTTAGAATTAGCAGCTCTATAAATTTCCCTTAACATCTTAGCATGTTCCACATTAGCAGCCACTCAAACCATACCATTCTCATCATGGCATATTCATCAAACACTCAGTCTTCTTTGTTTCTTTTTCCCAATAAAATCTGTTTCGGTACCTGCTGTAAGGTAACAACTTTTTTTCTAAGACTCAAGCCTCAGGTATAATTAGCTGAGGTGCAGACTCCTGAGTGGTAAGGTGGCAGCCATCTATATGCATCCATTTCACACACTACATACACATTATAGTGGAAAAAACATTGTCTGATTGCTTAATGCTTCTTTTAAGCAGGTTGCTACTCTTTTAGTATACTATAAACCAGCCAGGGGCGGACTGACAACTCATGGGGCCCCCGGGCAATAGGAGATTATGGGGCCCTTTTGTCTCCGCCCACCCTCAAGTCACACCCACATATCACACTGCCCACTCTCAAGCCACTCCCACATATCGCACCGCCCACATCACCTATATCAATATGTAAATCACAGAGAAGCCTTTTACCTTATGTTATCTGTAGTGTTACATAGGACTGCAAAAATATTCAGGAGCCAAATTAAATTTTTAACTGCCAAATTTAAAATACATAAATTAGGCTACTTTCACACTAGCGTTTTTGCTGGATCTGGCAGGGTTCAGCAAAAACACTTCCGTTACTGATAATACAACATTATGAATGGATAGTGTTATCTGTAACATAGCCAAGACGGATCAGTCATTGATTCCATTGAAAGTCAATGAGGGACGGAACCATTTTGTATTGTGTCAGATCCGTCTTGCTCTGCATCCCAGGACAGAAACCAAAATACAACATGTTGCGGTTTGCTCTCTGGTCTGGGAATGCAACTAAACGGAACGGAATGCATTTTGGAGGATTCCGTTCTGTTCAGTTCGGTTTTGTCCCCATTGACAATGAATGGCGAAAAAACAGAAGCATTTTATTTCCAGTATTAAGCCCCTGTGACAGAACTCAATACCGGAAAACTTTAACGCTAGCGTGATAGTAGCCTTATAATAAAAAAACACTTGGAGGAGAAGATGAGCCGCAGATCACAGTAGTGAGCCAGCTCTACATATAGGAGAATACAGCACCACATACCTCTTACATCAAGTGACATCTCCTGTCATGTAGATCTTCTCTTTCCTCTTCTACTCAGTTTGACCCAGACCGCCATGACAAATTCTTTCTGCTGCATCTCGTCTCTACGGAGTTTGTTATTAAGACACGTTAGATTTCTCATAATTGGGGTCATTTATCAAACTGGTGTATAGTGCAACTGGCTTATCAACCAATCAGATTCCACCTTTCATTCTCAAAAGTAGCGGTCTAAAATTTTAAGTGGAATCTGGTTGCAACTAAGTCAGTTCTACTTTACACCAGTTTTATAAATGACCCCCAATGTCCCTATGATGTCTGCATCAATTCTATTGTCCCCTAGAGTGCCCCCAGTAATAATAACTTCCTATATTGTGCTACAGGTAATAATACCTGTATAGTGTCCCTGAAAAATAATGTCCCCTAATACGTCCTTGTAATAGAAATGCCCCTATAGTTCCTACCCAATAGCGACATCCCCCACACATCCCCTACAGTATTAATTGTCCCCCACACTGCCCCCCACAGTATTAATTGTCCCCCACATTGCCCCCTACAGTATTAATTGTCCCCCACATTGCCCCCCACAGTATTAATTGTCCCCCCCCCACTGCCCCCACAGTATTAATTGTCCCCCACATTGCCCCCCACAGTATTAATTGTCCCCCACAGTATTAATTGTCTCCCACATTGCCCCCCACAGTATTAATCTTCTCCCAGACTGCCCCCACAGTATTAATCCCCCCCCCCCACACACACACACACTGTCCCCATTTAGTAGTTCTCCCAGCATGGGCACACTGATGGGGGTCTACCTTCCATGCATGCAAAATACCATGTGATGATCCATTCTTGTTTCTTCCTCGGCGGCTGTGCAGCTTCATCAGCGGTCTGTGGAGGCATTGCACATCGACGTCAGTACATGACGACGGCGCGCCTCCTCACCGCACAGGATGCCATGGCCCGGGCCCCTCCTCCCACATGTTGCTCCGGCTGCCAGGCCCTTCCTCCCACGCGTTGCTCCAGCCGCCGGGCCCCTCCTCCCATGTAACCAGCTCCGGCCCCATAGCCTGCCTGAGCCGCCCTCAGAGTGGACATCGGATGGGTGAAATAATTCATGTACGGGCGGTGGCCGCCGGGCCCCCTTTCTGGCCGGGCCCTCGGACCACGCCCGAAGTGCCCGACCGCTCAGTCCGCCCCTGAAACCAGCCAGCTATTAAATCTGTTTACATTGTTACTGAAATTGGGACAATGTCACTAACATAATGAACATAATGGGGTAAAGAGGTGATGCTCAAACTTTACTCAATGATCCAATCCTGATCCAAGTGAGTCCAGACCACCTTTTCTGACACTCTCACAGTGTGGATTATTTGCTAATTCTGTAATCTCTTTCATTATTTTGCAAATATTGTATGTTAAAAGCATTAAGTATATTATCAATGTAAATATGTTTGGTTTCACCAAGGGTGGAATGGTTAACACAGCACTCAGTAGGGACCATCAAATCTGAGATCAAGACTTTTCTTTATATGAACTAGGTATTAGGTTTTGAGTCCATATCTGGAAGGGAATCACACACTTGTTTTTGTTCAACAGTCAGCTAACCTGTAAGGGCTCCCACCACTTTAGGACAGCAAGCCACCTACCATGAGTCCATCAACAGCATTTAAAGCTATACAATTCAATTTTATTAATGTGTATCATCCCAATGTACATAATACAGAATCATAGACACCATCCTTTTATAATAGTAATCTTGCTGCTAATACTGTGAAGAATGTGGAATTATGATCTAATGCCAGCCATGATCGAATTCCAGCCATTTACTGTCAGATACCAGAGGGAGTGAACTCCACAGGGGGCCTGGCTTCAAAGCAGATCACATGTTTGTAGTTCACACCTCAGTCAGCCCCAATGGCGCCTCAAATCTCTCTGGCAGGATGAATGCTGGTGAGAGAACAAAAGAATCCATCAGACATTATGCAACTGGGGGTTCATAAGGGATTATGAATTGCCTGTCCATCATAGGCATAAACCGGTTTCATATCTGCAACTCTGGGACCAAGGCGGACGTGCCCCTGTCGTCATTTGGGAGTCGGGTGCCAGGAAGGGTAGATACAGAGATCTCCCAGCAGGAACCTAATAATGGCACCATGTTTGGTCTCCACTTGTAGCTAGAACCCAGGCGGATCCGTTGGTTCCAGAACCATCTCCCTGTGACCTTCCGGTCTGTAGCTATGTTCCATAATTTGTTTTGTAGGTATTTGGCTACCAGGATAAGGAAGGGTGGGTGGAGAATGATTTATTGTGCAGCCATCTTTTAATCAGTTTATTTCCTCCTAGAAGGAGACATGGGAGTAACCGACTACAGGTGAGAAGGCCCATGCAGGCCAGAGGCCAGCATCTTTCTCTGGAGGGTTTCACATCAAGTAATGTGTTTGGAGGGACCGTGGACAAACTGCTGACATCACTGCCCCCATGTGACTACAGCCAAGCATTACAGCTGCCCAGAACTCATCATAACCCAAAGGACTACTTATCCACCTGGTAACTGACCCTGTTTAACTCTGTTGTATCATAACCCCATGTATTTGCACATCCGACCACGGTATATATTCTCTGTGTGTATTGTGTATTGTCTAGTGCGCCCTTAAAGCAATTAAATATATAATTTAACCTTGTGCTATTCTTGTATCTCAGTCCACGAATTTCCACTTCCGTGTTCCGGCATAGTTATACGCTACTGCGAGTTGGTTTCTCACCCTATATAATCCCATTAGCAGACTGGGCTTATATCAAACGAGAAACTGGTGGCAGTCTACCGGGCTGAGAAAGCTCTGTTTCACTGGGGCAGTAAAAATGCTCAATCACCTTGTCAGGGTTGTGAGTGAGTGTGGAGTTATGGCGGAGGCCGCGTGGACCACCATCTCTCATCCCTCTGCCTTTCTGTGCCTGCGTGGACAGGAGGGGTCTGTGTAAACTGTACCAAGCTGACCTTACGTTCTTCCAGGGAGGGTGTAACGTCATGTCTTGGAAACCAGTGACAAAACCGGAAATCGTGAGCTCGACGTAGTTGACATCAGACGGGGCCGCGAGGTGCGGTATTTGTCACATCGAGATACTAGTGTGTGAGTGTGGGACTACTAGCAGTAGCTTTTGTCGCTGGAGTCTTAAAATCAGCTTAACACTAGACAGTCTGAGTGCAAATACAATAAGGTCTGTGTGTGTGTGCATCAGGTTGCAGTCTGTGTCATTGATCTTCGGTGACAATGATGGCCAGTATCACAAGGAGCAAAGCTAAGGAGATCGCCGATGCTATGAATAGTAGCAGGGAGGACACAGTCCAGATGAAGGGCCAAGAGGAGGTGGAAGGCAACTTTCCTTAAGGCGACAGGGAACACAGCCAAAGCATCCCAAGTTGCCAGTTGCTGGTGGTCAGGCCCGCGATGGGCCACACTCCACTTGCCCATCCCCCCAGCCAGGCAGGCTTGGCTGCTCTACTACAAGCTGCCCTGGACTGTCTTCAGGTCGGAGACCAGGCTGCCTACGAAATCCTCATGGCAGCTGCAGAATATTGTGAGCAAGCCGAGGCTGCACAACGTCACGAACAGGCCGAACGTGAGCACCAGCTACACATGCTCCAGCTCCAACTCTAGCAGCTCAGCCCACCCAGATGTGAGTCTCCTGAGATCCGGATTCCAAAGCTACGGGCGTAGGACTTCCCCCTGCTTGAAAAAGATTGGCACTTGGACACCTTCTTGTTGGTGTTTGAGACAGCCTGCAACCAGTACCAGTTGCCGGAGGACCAGGGGGTCAGATTCCTATTGTCAAGTCTCAGGGAAAAAGCCCTAAAAATCTTCGGGAATCTGCCCAGCTAGACCATCCTGAGCTACAAGCATATCAAGCAGGCTCTGGTCTGGCAGTACAATCTGACTCCTGAGACGTACCAGAAGAAGCTACGGAGTTTGCAGCGGGGTCCTACCCAGAGTTGGGTCGATCACATGCGAGCCTTGCTGAGAGCAGTCGACCAATGGACCATGGGATTGGAGCTCACCACCATCCAGAAGCTGACGGCCACAGCAGTTTTTGTGGAATTGCTCAGAGGACCTCCAGCAGTACCTCTGTGACTGGAAGCCAAAGGGTGCCTCCGCAACAGCAGCCCTGGCCGATGAGTACCCAAACAACAGGACTTCAGAGGCCCAGAAACCTGTTGGGTGGAGAGGGGGTACCTGCTGCCCTGCCCCTAGGCTCAAGTGGGCACCGGCCCCTGCTTCACTTTCCACGTCGTTGGGGGAACTTTGCCACCTGCGTAAGCAACCAGGACACTTTAAGGCCCTGTGTCCCAAGCGCCCGAGGGACCAGTCCCAGTCATCGTCCCGGAAACCATCCACTGTCTTGTGTGTGGGGGTGGTGGGAGGTCCCTTGACAATTGTCAACTAGTCACCATAGGCCAGGGAAAAGTTAACTTGGGAATAAAGAATAAATTGAGTCCAGACCCCGTGATGAAGTTGAATAGCAGCTTTACTTTGGTAAACGTTCATCAGGAGCAAGCAGAGAGATAGGAAACGGCTCATGCCTTCTCTTCATACAGCTTATTGGCAGGGGTGATGGGTAGACCCCCACCGATCTGATATTGATGACCTGTCCTTCAATATTAAAAAGAAAAATGACCAAACAGGCCAAGCACTAATAACACCTAAATCGCTGGTGTACAGTAACACTGTGCTTGAGCACTACCAGCATCTATTATGGTAACCAAGGTACCAGGTCAAAAACTGCAAACAACCTACAAAGAAGAAACAAGCCCAAAGCAGTACCCATAAAATATAATAAAGCTTTATTGTGTATACAAAAAACATAATTAAATTATTTTTTATTAAAAATCACAGATGGCAGAAAAAGCATCCTACAGACATCACATAATTAACAAATGGGGGGGGGGATATGGAATCTAAGTAGCAAAGTTTTGTTTTTCTTCAAAGTTTGTCATTAGAGATGAGCGAATTTCTCAAAAATTAGATTCAGACGGTTTGCCAAATTTACCAAAAAGATTTGATTCGATCTGAATTTATTCGTGATGAATCGCGTTAAAAAAATGCTGGCTGCTGAGAGCCTGTATATTGGTGTAGAACACTGTGCACTTGTAACACCCTGGAGTGGCGTTACTATTCTTTCACTCCGCTACTGTATTTTATTGCAAACACCAATGTCATTCTGTGTATTTATTTCCAGGTCCTTCACCATTGTGCATTGATATTACTGTTATGAAACTATTATGTTCATGTAATATGCCTGGTTTACCAGCAGGTGGCAGCGTATATGGCAGAGAGAGAGAGAGATCTCTAGATAGAATGGAACTTGCCATTTCATTCTCCCCCATTGGGCAAAAGTGAGCCAGTCCTGCTTCCTACCAGACGGGAGGGGTTGCAGTTCTAGTTGATTCCAATTTAGACTCCATATTGGAGCTGAGAAGACATGAAAGATATAGCAGCCATAGGAAAGTGTTCTTTGGCTGGAGCTTGCCTGCCAGTTTATTCCAAAGCCTGCTTTAACCAGAAAGCCAGAATTTAAGAAAATCCTGAATATTGTCTGGAATCAAGTTTAACCAAGTAAAGCTACTGTTAAAGTTTACCAAGGTCTGGACTCAAGTTATTCTTCATCCCCTAACTCAACTCTTCCCCTTTATTTGCTTTGAAGCCTAAGTTTGGGGTCCTGCTGTATCCAGGTAGGAGCACCGTGACACATATAGGCCACACCACATTACTCCTGTAGACCTGTAGACGTGATAGGGCCCGGGGGGCAGTGTATTGTACATTGCAGAAACATGCATAGGGAGTCCGCTGTGGTAGTGAAAAAGTACTGTTAATCAGTATGACATGCAGATGAGAGGTGTCACTCTTAGAATCACTTCACACTTCACTTATTTGGTCCGTTAGGGGGCCAAAACTGACCAAATAACTCAAGTGTGAACTCAGCCTTACAGGTCAGAGTTAGCGTCAAGAAGAAGCTCACTCCTTTTACACCGTCATCAGCTTGATTCCACATAGATTTCTACAGAACCTGTTCTGTTACATGCTGAAACAAGTAGTACGCCCATGACCGATTGGTCAGGTGGCAACAGCATGAGGAGTCAACACAGTGGCCCAGTCACAGAGTAGTGAGGTTGAGAATCGCATGAGGAGTCAACACAGTCACAAAATGATGCGGGTGTGAATCGCATGAGGAATTGCATGAGTTGTCAACACAGTGGCCCAGTCACAGAGTGGGCCATGCTGATCGTCCTCTGGCAGCTTGATGAAAAATTCCCACACCGTTGAGTATGGCATTTTCCTCCCACCACTCCCTGCTTACTGCCTGCTACCGCTGCCTTTGTGAACCCGTACACCGCTACTTCTTTCTGGACAGGTAGGCGGTGTACCCCAGGCACGTTTGGCTACAGATCTCACACTGCTGCCACCCTGCTGACTTACGGCCACGCTACCACCCTGCTGGTTCAACCACTGCCTCACGTGCAAGCTGCCATCCTCTTCTCCTGAGGATGATGTTGAAGCCCCCTCTTCGCCCGGATCCCACGTGTGATCGGCCACATCATCGCCCGCCACTGTCTCCACGTCACTGATGTCACCCTCACCAGTCTCAAGATCGCATGCCTGATAGCTCGCAACACCAGCTCCCATGCGACTATCATCGTCTCTACTTGCCAGCCTACCAGAGGAAGCAGCGGATCTCTCCTCCTCACCTGTCTGTCGGACATACTGTACTGTAATATTAACTGCAAGGGTAAAAGAGCAATAGTATCAGGCTGCAATTTCGCACCAACTCCGCAACTACTGATTGACGCATCGAATTAAGTGTAAAAGAATTTAAACACCCAAAAATGTGTAGTATCAAATCAGGTTTGGGTAAAAAACACAGAACAGATGCAGATCTTTCCATTACACCTTATCTCTGAGTAGGCTTCTCTACAGGTTTTGGCTCACAAAAAATAGTAGTAATAACTGATCAAATAACTGAAGTGTGAACTCACCCTAAAGTATGTAGTATCAGGCCGCTATTTCACACCAACTCCACTACTACTGATTGAGGTATCGAATTGAGTGTGTGTAAAGAAGTGTTCTGCTTCGGCGAACGGCGGCCTTGGCAGCTAACCCTTTTTGGGTTATCTGTTCTCGGTCTTTATGGTGTGATCACCTCTAGTATCTTTTTTTTCCTTAAGCCCAAGGAGCATGCTTTCTTCACCTATGTAGCATGCCAGACCGCAAGTACTTATATATAAACTAAATACACCCTAAAACCGTTTGTATCAGAACGCAACTTCACCACAGAATGAAGGAGGAATGGATGTACTTATATATCAACTAAATACACCCCAAAACTGGTTGTTTCAAACTGCAGTTTAACCCCAGAAGCAAGGGTGAATAGAAGCACTTATATATATATATATATATAAAATTAACACACCCCAAAACTTCAGGCCGCAAATTCACCCCAAAAGCAAGGATGACTGGAGGTACTTTATATATGAAATAAACACACCCCAAAACTGGTTGTATCAGACTGCAAATTCACCCAAAAAGCAAGAATGAATGGACGTACTTTTATGTATGAAATAGATATCCCGCAAAACGGTTTGTATCAGGCCGCAAATTCACCCCAAAAGCAAGGATGAATGGACGTACTTTTATATATGAAATAAACACACCCCAAAACTGTATCAGGCCACAAATTCACCCCAAAGGCAAGGATGAATCGCCGTACTTTTTATATTTAAAATAAATACGCCCCAAAACTGTTTGTATCAGACTGCAAATTCACCCAAGAAGCAAGGATGCATGGAAGTACTTTTATATATGAAATAAACACACCCCAAAACTGTATCAGGCCACAAATTCACCCCAAAAGCAAGGATGAATGGAAGTACTTTTATATATGAAATTAACATACCCCAAAACTACAGTAGTTAGATATCAACTAAATACACCCCAAAACTGGTTGTATCAGACAGCACTTTCAACCAAACAACAGATGCTAGGATTACTGCAATTACTGTTTGATAAAACCTAAAATCTGTAGTAATAGATCACTTTTAGTAACCCCAACTAGTGCAGCAAGGTGTAATAGAATAGCTCCTATTACCCAGGCTTTACACTCTCCTATTGGTCCCTGCTCTCTCCCTACAGTGTAGATGATGTATCCCTATCCTTTACCTACACCAGGGGCATCGCTAGGGCTTTTTTATCCGGGGCCAGGGCCCCGAATCAAACTACCACTGCCCCGAACCTCTCCAGGGCCATCTTTAACACCGAGAAAAAGGGGCAGCTGCCCCGGGCCCAGTTGCTCCGGGGGGGCCCAAGGCAGCTGCCTTTTGAGCCCCGCTGCGGGTGATGAGGAGTGGCGGCGTCCAAAGCAGGAAAGGTAAGTGTTTTTTTTTATTTTACTTATGAGGCTGATGAAGGAACTGGGGGCTAAAGAGAGGCATATGGGGGCTGATTGAGGCACTGGGGGCTGATGAAGGCACTGGGGGCTGATGGAGGCACTGGGGGCTGAAGAGAGGCATATGGGGGCTGAAGAGAGGCATATGGGGCTGATGGAGGCATATGGGGGCTGATGAGATGCATATGAGGGCTGATTAGATACATATGGGGGCTGATGGAGGCACTGGGGGCTGAAGAGAGGCACTGGGGGCTGATGGAGGCATATGGTGGCTGATGGAGGCACTGGGGGCTGAAGAGAGGCATATGGGGGCTGAAGAGAGGCATATGGGGGCTGGTGGAGGCACTGGGGGCTGAAGAAAGACAGTGGGGGATGATGTTAATTCTTATTATGCAAATTTCAACACAGTGGGCTTGTGCCCCAGATATTTTCAGACCCTAGCAACGCCCCTGCCCTTCACTATGAATAATCTTTCCCTGAACTGCTCAATCGTTTTTTTTTTAAAAAGCATTTCCTTATCACTGTTCCTAGCACCTGTAAGGTCTCTCCCTACACTAAGTTCACTATAAAATGGCAGGATGAGGCTTTTTATAGGGCTGTGACACACAGGGGCTGGCTATCTGCTGATTGGCTGTCTGCACGGCATTATGGGTGATCCCTCGTTCCCGGGCTTCTTACTTTCACTTTGTAACATGTGCAGTAGCCATTTTAGAAAAAATGCGATTCGTTACCACGAAGCGTGAGGACATTCGACTTTGGCACAAATCAAATTTTTCCTGAAATGCGGATCGAAATTCACTTCATCAACTTTGATTTGCTTATCTCCAGGCATAGAATTCAGCCAGTTCCCTCCGGTTCTCCAGATCTGGTTGTTAAAATTACTGCCGGATCAGAGAACCGTGTTACCGGCTGAATCCCGATCCAGTGCGGCGGGAGATGAGCGCTTGCATTGTGGAAGCGCTCATCTCCCTACATTCATCTGTATCACCGTCCTCAGGACAGCGATGCAGGTGAACACTGCAGCAGGTCAAGGGAGAGGAGTCTCCCTTCCCTGTTCCTCTGATAATCTGCGGGCCTTGTGTCAGCAGTCTATCAGAGGGTGGTGCAGGCGGCGCAATGACGTAATCGCCCTGCCTGAGCTGAACAGCGTGGGACACAGGCCTGCATCCCATTGCTGACAGTGTGGAGGTAAGTGTTTTTTTTTCTTTTTTGCTTGTCTTTGGCGCACTGGGGGCATTGTTGGCTCATGGGGGACACTATGGGAGCATCTACTGGGGCATTGCTGGCACATAGGGGCAAATGTGAGCATCTACTGGGGGCATTGTTGGCACATGGGGGACACTATGGGGGCATCTACTGGCACATCCTTGGGGACACTATGGGGGGCATCTACTGGGGGCATTGCTGGCATATGGGGGGCATCTACTGGCACATCCTTGGGGACACTATGGGGGGCATCTACTGGGGACATTGCTGGCACATCAGGGACAGTATTGGGGCATCTTCTGGGGGCATTGCTGGCGCATGGGGAACACTATGGGGGCATCTACTGGGGACACTGCTCACTGCTGGCACATGGGGGACACCATGGGGGCATCTTATACTCGCACATTATGGGGACACTGTGGTGTTGGACGGGGGGGAGGAGAACACTATGGGGGCATATTATATAGGCACATTATGGGGGCACAAATAAGGGGTATTTATACTGGCACATTCTGGGGGACACTATGGGGGAATCTTATACTGGCACATTATGGGTGCACTATGGGGAAGAGGAAAGCAGCACTATGTGAGCATTTACTATGGGCATTATATAGGGATATTTTATACTTGCACACATTATGCACACATTATGGGGGCACTATAGGGACATTAGCTCAACTGGGGGCACAAAGGGAATTTTTTTTGTCCTGGCACACAGAACAGGAGTATTTTTGAACTAGTGTACATTATTATTATTATTGAAGGTGACAGGTGAGTTGTTAAGAAGGTAGGAGGATGATGGAAAAGTAGAAACCTAAAAGGTCTTTGGTCAAACTGCAGAGACGAGAGATGGGTGAAAAATGATCATGGCGGTCTGGTCTCAAAGGAGAAGATGAAGAAAGAGAAGGTCTGCATCAGAGGAGAAGTCACTTGATGTAAGAGGTATGTTGTGTAGTGTTCTAGATAGCACAGAATATAATATGCAATATGCAAAAATGTCTTTAATGCTAGCTACAAATGTGTATATGGTGTAGGTTAATCTACTGTAAGTGTAGCCTAGGGGTAATTTATATACTGTATGGTGTATATTGCATATGTGATTATGTGAGTGTAGTGTCTATATACTTTGTTTATGTCTGCATACCTCCCAACCATCCCAGATCTGGCATAACTACGTATGTACTGTGTGGGGGGCACAATGGAGACTAAGCAAGGTTGGGACATGTACATATAGACATTGGGAGGAGTTAGAGGTGTGGCCAGCACTGTAAAAAATACTTCACTGATAGTTTACCTCCTTAGTAGAGTTGAGCGAACACCTGAATGTTCGGGTTCGAGAAGGTCGGCCGAACTTCCCGAAAATGTTCAGGTTCGGGATCCGAACTCGACACGAACTTCATCCCGAACCCCATTGAAGTCAATGGGGACCCGAACTTTTGGGCACTAAAAAGGCTGTAAAATAGTCCAGGAAAGGGCTAGAGTGCTGCAAAAGGCAGCAAAATGTAGGTAAATCCCCTGCAAACAAATGTGGATAGGGAAATGAATTGAAATAACATAAAATAAATAAAAATTAAGCAATATCAATTGGAGAAAGGTCCAATAGCAGAGAATCAGGTGTCATGTCACCCACCAATGGGGAAGGCCACTTTCATTTATTTAGACCCCAGCACCCAGACGAGGACAGAGGTCGCATAGCAGAGAATCAGGCGTCATGTCACCAACCAATGGAGAAGGCCACTTTTCGATAATTAGGCCCCTGGCACCCAGACGGAGGAGAGAGGTGGCATACCAGAGAATCAGGCTTCATGTCACCCAGCAATAGAGAAGGCCACTTCCAGATATTTAGCCCACGGCACCCAGGCAGAGGACAGAGGTCGCATAGCAGAGAATCAGGCGTCATGTCACCCACCAATGGAGAAGGCCACTTCCATTTATTTAGGCCCCAGGACTCAGACAGAGGACAGAGGTCGCATAGCAGAGAATCAGGCGTCATGTCACCCACCAATGGAGAAGGACACTTTTCGATAATTTAGGCCCCTGCACCCAGACGGAGGAGAGAGGTCGCATAGTAGAGAATCAGGCGTCATGTCACCCACCAATGGAGAAGGCCACTTTTTCGATAATTAGGCCCCTGGCACCCAGACGGAGGAGAGAGGTTGCATAGCAGAGAATCAGGCGTCATGTCACCCACCACTGGAACAGGCCACTTTCAGATAATTAGGCCCCTGGCACCTAGACGGAGGATAGGTTCATTCAACTTTTGGTTGCACCGCAATATAATGGTAAAATTAAAAAAAGAGGATTCAATAAAGAAGTGCCCTGGAGTACAAGAATATATGGTTGAGGGGGAGGCAGTTATAAATGTCTATTCTGCACAAGGGATGGACAGATCCTGTGGGATCCATGCCTGGTTCATTTTTATTCACGTTGGCTGTGGACAGGCGGCTGCGTTTGTCAGTAATGACACCCCCTGCCGTGCTTAATACACGTTCAGACAAAACGCTGACCACCGGGCAGGCCAGCACCTCCAAGGCATAAAAGGCTAGCTCTGTCCACGTGGACAATTTGGAGACCCAGAAGTTGAATGGGGCCGAACCATCAATCAGTACGTGGAGGGGTGTGCACATGTACTGCTTAACCATGTTAGTGAAATGCTGCCTCCTGCTAACACGTTCCCTATCAGGTGGCTGTGGCGTGGTGACAAACTTTTCCACATTTTTGTCATGCTAACCCTGCCCTCAGAGGAGCTGGCTGTGACACAGCTGCGTTGGCGACCTCTTGCTCCTCCTCTGCCTTCGCCTTGGGCTTCCACTTGTTCCCCTGTGACATTTGGGAATGCTCTCAGGAGCGCGTCTACCAGCGTGCGCTAGTACTCTTCCTATCACGCTCCAGTGCAGGAAGTAAGGTGGGCACATTGTCTTTGTACCGGGGATCCAGCAGGGTGGCAACCCAGTAGTCTGCACACGTTAAAATGTGGGCAACTCTGCTGTCGTTGCACAGGTACTGCAGCATGTAGTCGGTCATGTTTGCCAGGCTGCCCAAAGGTAAGGACACGCTGTCCTCTGTGGGAGGCGTATCGTCATCGTCCTCCGTATCCCCCCAGCCACGCACCAGTGATGGGCCTGAGCTGTGTTGGGTGCCACTTCGCTGTAAACCTGCTTCATCCTCATCCTCCTCCACCTCCTCCTTGTCCTTCAGTAGTGAGCCCTGGCTGGCCACATTTTTACTTGGCCTCTGATGTTGCAAAAAACCTCCCTCTGAGGCACTTCTAACAGACTGGCCTGAAAGTGCTAAAAATGACCCCTCATCCTCCTCCTCCTCCTGGTCCACCTCATCTTCCATCATCGCCCTAAGTGTTTTCTCAAGGAGACATAGAAGTGATATTGTAACGCTGATAACGGCGTCATCGCCACTGGCTCTGTTGGTGGAGTACTCGAAACAGCGCAACAGGGCACACATGTCTTGCATGGAGGCCCAGTCATTGGTGGTGAAGTGGTGCTGTTCTGCCGAGTGACTCACCCGTGCGTGCTGCAGCTGAAATTCCACTATCGCCTGCTGCTGCTCGCACAGTCTGGTCAGCATGTGCAAGGTGGAGTTCCACCTGGTGGGCACGTCGCATATGAGGTGGTGAGCGGGAAGGCCGAAGTTATGCTGTAGCGCAGACGGGCGAGCAGCGGCAGGATGTGAACGCCAGAAGCGCGCACAGGCGGCCCGCACTTTATGCAGCAGCTCTGACATGTCGGGGTAGTTGTGAATGAACTTCTGCACCACCAAATTCAGCACATGCGCCAGGCAAGGGATGTGCGTCAAACCGGCTAGTCCCAGAGCTGCGACGAGATTTCGCCCATTATCGCACACCACCAGGCCGGGCTTGAGGCCCACCGGCAGCAACCACTGGTCAGTCTGTTGTTCAATACCCCGCCACAACTCCTGCGCGGTGTGGGGCCTGTCCCCCAAACATATGAGTTTCAGAACGGCCTGCTGACGTTTACCCCGGGCTGTGCTGAAGTTGCTGGTGAAGGTGTGTGGCTGACTGGATAAGCTGGTGGAAGCAGAGGAGGAGGAGGCTACAGAAGGCAAAGAATGATGCCCTGCGATCCTTGTCGGCGGAAGGACGTGCGCCAAAGAACTTTCCGCCTGGGGCCCAGCCGCCACTACATTTACCCAGTGTGCAGTTAGGGAGATATAGCGTCCCTGGCCGTGCTTACTGGTCCACGTATATGTGGTTAGGTGGACCTTGCCAGAGATGGCGTTGCGCAGTGCACACTTCATTTTATCGGATACTTGCTTGTGCAGGGAAGGCACGGCTGTCTTGGAGAAGTAGTGGTGGCTGGGAACAACATACTGTGGGCCAGCCATCGCCATCAGCTGTTTGAAGCTGTCTGTGTTCACCAGCCTGAATGACAGCATTTCAAAGGCCAGTAGTTTAGAAATGCTGGCATTCAGGCCCAGGGCTCGAGGGTGGCTAGGGGGTAATTTACGCTTTCTCTCCAAGGTTTGTGAGATGGAGAGCTGAACGCTGCTGTGTGACATGGTGGAGATGCTTGGTGACGCAGGTAGTGGTGTCTGTGGCAGATCTTCTGTTTGGTGGGCGGCAGGTGCCAACATTCCTCCCGAGGCGGAGGAAGAGGCCGAGGCAGCAGCAGAAGAGGGAGCAGGGGGAGCCTGAGTGAGTTCCTTGCTTTTAAGGTGTTTACTCCACTGCAGTTCATGCTTTTCATGTAGATGCCTGGTCATGCAGGTTGTGCTAAGGTTCAGAACGTTAATGCCTCTCTTCCGGCTCTGATGGCACAGCATGCAAACCATTCGGGTCTTGTCGTCAGCACATTGTTTAAAGAAGGGCCATGCCAGTGAACTCCTTGAAGCTGCCTTTGAGGTGCTCGGTCCCTGGTGGCGGTGGCCAGTAGCAGACGAACTCTCTTGGCGGCGGCTGTTCTGCTTTTGCTCCCTGCTCCCTCTTTTGCTATGCTGTTGGCTTGTTCTCACCACTGCCTCTTCCTCTGAACTATGAAAGTCAGTGCCACGACCTTCATTCCATGTGGGGTCTAGGACCTCATCGTCCCCTGCATCGTCTTCCACACAGACTTCTTACCTGACCTCCTGTTTGGTCTGCACACTGCAAAAAGACGCAGCAGTTGGCACCTATGTTTCGTCATCATCAGAGACGTGCGGTTGTGAACGTGCTTGATCCACTGTCCGCCACCCAATTGACTAGTGCCTGTACCTGCTCAGGCCTTACCATTCTTAGAACGGCATTGGGCCCCACCAAATATTGCTGTGAATTCTGGCGGGTACTGGAACCTGAGGTAGTTGGTTCACTAGGACGTGTGACTGTGGCAGAATGGCCACGTCCTCTCCCAGCACCAGAGGGTCCACTAACACCACCACAACCGCGTCTGCGTCCCTTACTAGATGTTTTCCTAATTGTTACCGTTCAACAAGCACCACAATAAGAAAAAAAATATTTGGCCCAATGTATTGATTTCAAATTCAGGCCTTTTTTTTACAGGCACCTAACACTATCTGCCTATTTATTTATGTACCATATTACACTAATCCAGGCACAGCATTAACCACTGATTTAGGGGAATATCATATGTAGGCCTAGTATTTAGGCCCTGGATGAAAGGTATCCTTTTATGGACATATTTACACTTAGAGATGCAAAGTAGCGTGTGAAAAAAAAAGTAGGATTATGCCTTCAGCAATTGTATTTTAACACTTTGTGTAATATAATCTTTTACGGACAGAAATACACTATGAGATGCACAATAGTGCGTGCAGATTTACAGGATTATGCTTTCAGCAATTGTAATGTAACACTTTTTGTAATATACCCTTTTACGGAAAGAAATATACTTGGAGATGCACGCTGAGTGTAATTTACCCTTTTACAGACAGATTAACAATTGGCCTGCAACAGCTGGAACACCAGATTCAGGGTATTGCTATATTGGCAAGTGAATTTCACCCCAGAACAAAATCTGTCCTTTGACGGATACTATTAAACTTGTCCAGTCACAGCTGGAACACCAGATTTACTGTATTTCTATCTTTGCAGCTGTATTTCACCCCAGAAAATAATATATCCTTTGACGGGCACTAGGGAAATTGTCCAGTCACAACTGGAACACCAGATTCAGGGTATTGCTATTTTGGCAATTGAATTTCACCCCAGAACAAAATCTATCCTTTGATGGATACTATTAAACTTGTTCAGTCACAGCTATAACACCAGATTCAGGGTATTGCTATTTTGGCAATTAAATTTCACCCCAGAAAATAATATATCCTGTGACGGACACTATTAAACTTTGCCAGCCACTGCTGGGACACCAGATTTACGGTATTACTATTTTGGCTATTGAATTTCACCCCAGAACAAAATACATCCTTTGCCGGACACTATTAAACTTGTCCAGCCACCCCTGGAACACCAGATTTACTGTATTTCTATTTTTGCAACTGTATTTCACCCCAGAAAACAATATATCTTTTGACGGACACTAGGGAAATTGTCCAGTCACAGCTGGAACACCAGATACAGGGTATTGCTATTTTGGCAATTGAGTTTCACCCCAGAAAAAAATACACCCTTTTACGACAGATTTAAACTAGGCCTGCAACAGCTGGAACACCAGATTCAGGGTATTGCTAATTTAGCAATTACATTTCAACCCAGAAAAAAATATACCCTTTTACAGGCAGATATAAACTAGGCCTGCAATAGCTGGAACACCAGATTTACTGTATTTCTATTTTTGCTACTGACTTTCACCCCAGAAAATAATATATCCTTTGACGGACACTAGTGAAATTGTCCAGTCACAGCTGGAACTCCAGATTCAGGGTATTGCTATTTTGGCAATTAAATTTCACCCCAGAAAAAAATATACCCTTTTACGGACAGATTTAAACTAGGCCTGCAACAGCCGGATCACCAGAATTACTGTATTTCTATTTTTGCAACTGTATTTCACCCTAGAAAATAATATATCCTTTGACGGACACTAGGGAAATTGTCCAGTCATAGCTGAAACACCAGATTCAAGGTATTGCTATTTTGGCAATTAAATTTCACCCCAGAACAAAATCTATCCTTTGACGGATACTATTAAACTTGGCCAGTCACAGCTGGAACACTAGATTTACTGTATTTCCATTTTGGCAACTGAATTTCACCGCAGAAAATAATATATCCTTTGCCTGACACTATTAAACTTGGCCAGCCACAGCTGAAACCACTGATTTATGGTATTGCTACTTTGGCAATTGAATTTCACCCCAGAAAATTATCTATCCTTTGCCGGACACTATTAAACTTGGCCAGCCACTGCTGGGACACCAGATTTACGGTATTGCTATTTTGGCTATTGAATTTCACCGTAGAACAAAATATATCCTTTGCCGGACACTATTAAACTTTGCCAGCCACTGCTGGGACACCAGATTTAGGGGATTGCTATTTTGGCAATTGAATTTCACCACAGAAAAAATCTATCCTTTGCCAGACAGCAGACAGTATTACACTTGGCTATTCACAGCGGGAACACCAGATTTAGGGGATAGCTATTTTGGCAATTTAATTTAACCCCTTAATAAAATATAGAAATTTGTATCCTTAGTTTCTAGGGGTGACAATAAGCACAGGCAAGCCCCTGATGTAGGATATAGCAAAAAAAAAAACTAGGATTGATGGATTTATGGACTTGGTGGCAGCTTGTGGTGGTGCACCACAAGACACAAAATGGCCGCCGATCACCCCAGAAAAAGTGACAGAAAAACGCTCTGTGCAGCCTAAAAACCAGTGAGCAATTCACTTGCAGAAGTTGGATGATTCACAGCTGTAGATCGATCACTTCATTAGGTGTTTTTGCTGACTTTTCCCTGCCTAATCTCGCCCTCACAGAAGCTGCGTCCTCTCACTTCACCAATCAGAGCAGTGTGATGTGCGGCGCTACGTGACTCCAGCTTAAATAGAGGCTGGGTCACATGCTGCACTTGGCCAATCACAGTCATGCCATTAGTAGGCATGGCTGGGATGGCTTCTTAGGGCAAGAAATAAAACGCTAGCTGATTGGCTGCTGTACAGCCCTTCAGAAAGCGGGAAGAAATCGCCGAACAACGGACCTGAACCCAAACTTTTTTGAAAATGTTCGGGTCCGTGTCCTGAACACCCCAAAATTCGGTACGAACCCGAACTATTCAGTTCGGGTTCGCTCATCCCTATTCATTAGGCTTTTTAACAGTTTTGTGGTATGTGTGTTTAGTGTTTACATGGTGTATTTATGTGTATGTGCGTTGCATATATATTGTGTATGTACTGTATATGTAAACATGTGTCGCGACTCCGAGTATTTGCCGCTGAGTAGGGAACCTGTTGTTAAAAATTTGAATCCCACCCCTGCTCATTTCTATTTGTCATCTCAAACCACTCAGTTCAGAATAATTTGAGCGAAAAGAAAAAGTAAGAAAGGACAGATCTGTAACCTCCATCATTTTTAGATGCTGTCTTAAGTAAATATTCACACAAAGCAGGTTTTGTTGCAGACATTTTTGCGCCTGAAAATCAGTTCCATTCACCTCAATGGGGTTGTTTTGGTTGCAGATTTTTGTAAGTCCCATTCAGATAAATAGAAAAGTGCCAGAAATTCTTGCAACAAATCTGATGTATGTGAATTCACTCTAAAATAATCAACTGCTACATAGTTTGAATTGGCTGCCACTCAAATGCAGTAGCATTAGGGTGCTTTCACACTTGCGTTCTGAGGATCCGGCAGGCACTTCCGTCCTGCCGGATCCGTCAGAACGAAAGTCGCCTGAAAGCATTTGAAGACTGATCAAGATCCTGATCAGTCTTCGAAATGCTTTCAGGTTACCATGGCAGCCAGGACACTACTGAAGTCCTGGCTGCCATGGTACTTCGCAGCAGTGTACTTATCTGCGCTGTGGCCGCCGGGCGCTTCTTCATGATGTCAAAGGTCCCCGCGGCGCATAGATCAATGCGCCGCCCGGACCAGTGACATCACAAAGGAGCGCCCGGAGGCCGCAGCGCAGGTAAGTACACTGCTGCGGAGTACCATGGCAGCCAGGACTTCAGTAGCGCCCTGGCTGCCATGGTAACTGATTGGAGCCCCAGCTTACACTGGGGCCCCGATGCGCCGAAACGACGTTTAGCTTAATTCCAGATCCGGATTAATGCACTTCAATGGGCATTAATTCCGGATCCGGCGTTACGGCAAGTCTTACGTATTTTTGGACGGAGACAAATCCGCAGCATGCTGCGGTTTTGTCAACGTCCAAAAAACGTTCACATACTGAACGGAAGACATCCTGATGCCTCCTGAACGGATTTCTCTCCATTCAGAATGCATTAGGATAATTCTGATCAGTATCTTTCCGGTGTAGAGACCTGAGGACGGATCTCTACGCCGGAAAGTAAAAACGCTGGTGTAAAAGCACCCTTAGTATCATCACTAAAAGGGGGTACAGTATATGTGCGGCAATTACTCATCACAGCCAATCAGATTAAAAGTTTTATTTTATCACCTTCACTAGAAAACCTTATAATCTAGGGGCATCTTCTGATTTTCTTCTGTCTGCACTACTTTTTATTCATTGTGCTGTGCAGATGAATAATGTTTGCAGTTCAGATGCATTCGAGATATAAAACCATTATACATTTCCTGTTTTTGTTCACTACGGATATCTGAGGTTGAGTCTAAATATAAAAAATGCTTGTAAAAGGTGATTTGGTTTTTGCCACTTTTCCTGTTTTAAACTAATTGAAAATGCTGCAAATTGGTGGTCGATTTTTGTGAGATTTTCTTTGTGAACATTATTTATAATCTAGTAATACATTTCTGTATAAATCTTCAGGTAGACAATTAAGAGTTTCTAGGTATTTTAGTAAAACTAACAGTTTGCAAAAGAGAATCTGCTATTAGGACCTACAGATCTAAGGACATCTGATTGGAGTTTCATGGTGAGTCACGTGAACCATCCAAACCAATTAGAAGCTCTGAAAGGATCAGTCTGAGGCTCCTGTTTCTGAGGAGTCCTGGAAAGTCACAAAATCCTTTTCAGAACCGCTAGCTAGCTCAGCACAATCTTGTGACCCATGAGGTCCATCCTAGGGGCAGGTTCTCATTAAAATTTAAAGAACATATTTTATCTGTAGGATGCTGTAACAAGTCCCATGGCACATATGCATTCACAAAAGAAGTAGATATTTGAATTGATGTGTGGTGTGCTAATTAGGAATATTGGGCCCTCTTGTGTGAATCAGTTGCAATGTATGAGCAATGTTTTGATTTTCATCGCCATATTCTGATACCCATAACCTTTTTAGGGCTCATGCACGCAACCATTTTTTGTTTCCTTGGCCGTTACTTTTTATTTTTGCTGATAGGATGCGGACCTATTCATTTCAATGGGTCCGCAAAAAAGTGCAGACAGCACACCATGTGCTGTCCGCATCAGTATGTCCGTTCCGTAGCCCCGCAAAAAAAAAAATAGAGCATGTCTTATTTTTTTTCTAGTTTGCGGACAAGCATAGCCATTATTACAATGGATCCGCAAAAATAACAGATCCTCAAAACGTCATCCTTTTTTTTGTGGATCCGCAATTTGTGGACCGCAAAACACATACTGTTGTGTGCATGAGGCCTTATAGTTATGTTTACGGAGCTGTATGGGGGCTCTTATTTTGTAGGATGATCAGCAGTTTTTTATAAATACCATATTGGAATCTTTGTTCACTTTTAGGTGAAGTGCTGAAAAATGCCGAATCCATTTTTACTTTTTTCCTGTCTCTTTTTCTATACAGAATAAATATTTTTATATTTTAATAGTACAGTCATTTTGGCATGTGGTGTTGCCTATGATGATTACTGTTTAATAGTTTATTTTCATTCTTGGGAAAGGGGAATAATTAGAATTTTTATATATATATATTTTTATATTTTTAAATTTTTTTTTTCCACTTTTTTAGGGCATTAGAAAACGTGCTGTGGTGTTTAACAAGCAGGATATGCTCAACCCATATGCAGTTGTGCATGTATATAGTAGAGCACATCCTGCACTTGTAGTCCGTTGCTAGGAGCAATCAACAGCAAAAAATGCATACAATGGAAGATGCCAGCAACGGACTACAAGTACCACAATAACCATCCGACATACGATAACGATAATGTGGATGTGGAGAAAAATCAAAAACATAACCATAGCAAAGGCAGGTGCACTCTGCGGCAATAATAAACATGTAACCATGCTTGCAATGGGAGATGGGAGGTGCCTGTGAGCCCCACCCGAGATCGGCTGATATGGCCCAGAGCCTCCCAGGTGCACCTGAATGTAGCCTGTAGATGAAAAGCAGGCACATTTAAATTGGAGTTTATACACCTCCAAACATATCATACAAACCATTAGAAAACGTGGTGTGGTGTTTAACAAGCAGGATATGCTCAACCCATATGCAGTTGCTAGGAGGCAATACTAAACCCTCACACTGATGTTAAAATTGAGAGGTTAGTTTGACACATCCTACTAGGAGGACATGTCTGAAGCTTGGACACCACGCCAAGGTCTCTCAAATAGCCCGAGACCCTACCACTCAACCTACCTGTGCCGTATGGGCGATACCAGGGGCCGTTGGGCATTACGGGAGCGTAAGGCCTGACTTACAAACAGCTCCCGAGTGACCTCCAGCATGTAACCATGCTTGCAATGGGAGATGGGAGGTGCCTGTGAGCCCCACCCGAGATCGGCTGATATGGCCCAGAGCCTCCCAGGTGCACCTGAATGTAGCCTGTAGATGAAAAGCAGGCACATTTAAATTGGAGTTTATACACCTCCAAACATATTATACAAACCATTAGAAAACGTGGTGTGGTGTTTAACAAGCAGGATATGCTCAACCCATATGCAGTTGTGCATGTATATAGGGGAGCACATCCTGCACTTGTAGTCCGTTGCTAGGAGCAATCAACAGCAAAAAATGCATACAATGGAAGATGCCAGCAACGGACTACAAGTACCACAATAACCATCCTACATACGATAACGATAATGTGGATGTGGAGAACAATCAAAAACATAACCATAGCAAAGGCAGGTGCACTCTGCGGCAATACTAAACCCTCACACTGATAAAATTGAGAGGTTAGTTCGACACATCCTACTAGGAGGACGTGTCTTAAGCTCGGACACCACGGCAAGGTCTCTCAAGTAGCCCAAGGCCCTACCACTCAACCTACCTGTGCCGTATGGGCGATACCAAGGGCCGTTGGGCATTACGGGAGCGTAAGCCCTGACTCACAGACAGCTCAACAGTGACCTCCAGCATGTAACCATGCTTGCAATGGGAGGTGGGAAGTGCCTGTGAGCCCAACCCGAGACCAGCTGATATGGCCCAGAGCCTACCAGCTGCCCCTGAATGTAGCCTGTAGATGAAAAGCAGGCACATTTAAATTGGAGTTTATACACCTCCAAACATATTATACAAACCATTAGAAAACGTGGTGTGGTGTTTAACAAGCAGGATATGCTCAACCCATATGCAGTTGTGCATGTATATAGGGGAGCACATCCTGCACTTGTAGTCCGTTGCTAGGGGCAATCAACAGCAAAAAATGCATACAATGGAAGATGCCAGCAACAGACTACAAGTACCACAATAACCATCCGACATACGATAACGATAATTGGATTTGGAGAACAATCAAAAACATAACCATAGCAAAGGCAGGTGCACTCTGCGGCAATAATAAACATGTAACCATGCTTGCAATGGGAGATGGGAGGTGCCTGTGAGCCCCACCCGAGACCAGCTGTGTGGCCCAGAGCCTACCAGCTGCACCTGAATGTAGCCTGTAGATGAAAAGCAGACACATTTAAATTGGAGTTTATACACCTCCAAACATATTATACAAACCATTAGAAAACGTGGTGTGGTGTTTAACAAGCAGGATATGCTCAACCCATATGCAGTTGCTAGGAGGCAATACTAAACCCTCACACTGATGTTAAAATTGAGAGGTTAGTTCGAGACATCCTACTAGGAGGACATGTCTTAAGCTTGGACACCACGCCAAGGTCTCTCAAATAGCCCGAGACCCTACCACTCAACCTACCTGTGCCGTATGGGCGATACCAGGGGCCGTTGGGCATTACGGGAGCGTAAGGCCTGACTTACAAACAGCTCCCGAGTGACCTCCAGCATGTAACCATGCTTGCAATGGGAGATGGGAGGTGCCTGTGAGCCCCACCCGAGATCGGCTGATATGGCCCAGAGCCTCACAGCTGCACCTGAATGTAGCCTGTAGATGAAAAGCAGGCACATTTAAATTGGAGTTTATACACCTCCAAACATATTGTACAAACCATTAGAAAACGTGGTGTGGTGTTTAACAAACAGGATATGCTCAACCCATATGCAGTTGTGCATGTGTATAGGGGACCATATCCTGCACTTGTAGTCCGTTGCTAGGAGCAATCAACAGCAAAAAATGCATACAATGGAAGATGCCAGCAACGGACTACAAGTACCACAATAACCATCCTACATACGATAACGATAATGTGGATGTGGAGACCAATCAAAAACATAACCATAGCAAAGGCAGGTGCACTCTGTGGCAATACTAAACCCTCACACTGATGTTAAAATTGAGAGGTTAGTTCGACACATCCTACTAGGAGGACATGTCTTAAGCTTGGACGCCACGCCAAGGTCTCTCATGCAGTCACCAGATTGCTACTTCCATTTAGCAGTGGGATTCAGTACACTGTTAAATAGAAAATTAATTAGATTCTAAGATAGTGCTGCCACCTGCAGGCCTACATTGGAATATACCTGTGGAAGTCTGTTAGTCTCCAGCCGCCTCAGGCCTTTCACAGTGAATGACTGGCTCCCCGTTTGGTTAATGTAGTAGCCTTCCAGGCACAGAAGTGCAAAGCTTCCAGGTTTTCGGCTATTAGATGCTGTGATCCTGTATACAGCCCTCCAGATAGCTTTACCACAGCTGTGAATCTAGCCTTAGCAGACTAAATTTAGGTCATTGCTTTTCAGAGCAGGCTGTGGCATGTGAATGACATTTAGCTATTGTTGAGATCAAAATATGTCACCAACAATCACTGCTTGTGCTGATATCACACATAAACACCACTAGCACTTCCACCCTAGGCTGGAGGAAGCAATATCGATGTTGGTTCAACAGTATCTCAGCAGGGGTGAACTTCACATAGCCTTGTATCTTATTCTAGCTGTTTTAATTGATGACCTATTAATAAACTGTGTCATAGATACATTTTTTAAAACTATTTCTAAATATTTGCATTGTCCATTTGCATTTTCAATGTACCGTATTCATTAGGTTGAAGTTTTTCAACTGTTACATTCATTGTTAATTGTAAAACGTGTTAACAGATAAAGATCTACTCAGTGTAGAAAGATATGCATCTCTGAACCAAATAAGAGTCTTTTTGTAAGTATGCCACAAAGAGATCCTTAACTGTTATAGCACACACCTGCATATGATAATCGCTTTATGACATCGACTTTTTCTCACCTGCAGGTTTTTAGATGCAGTTTTTAAAGCCAAAGTCATGAATGGATTTAAAAAAAAACAAGAGAAGATGTAGAGAAGTGTGACGACTACCGCACCGCTAGGAGCGCCGCCCCCCCCCCCTCATGCTGCAGCCGCCCGAGAGCTCTATATTGAGCCTCTAGCGGCTGCAACACTGCCCGGACTGGCGCTTCCATGAGGGCGCACAGCCCGGGCGCAGCAAGAGGAGAGGAGCTGGCAGGAGGGAAGCGCTCAGCGCTCCCTCCTGTCAGTCCCTCATTGTAGCGTGGCCGAGCCCTGTATGGTCCACGGGTACAGGGAGCATCTCTCTCCTGTACCCGGCCGGACTGACATGAAGTGCGCACAAATCCTTGCACCAGCCCTGCGTGGTATGGTTTCATCGCTGGTTACCAAGACAGGACATTACACTCTCCCTGGGAGTACGTAAGGCCAGCTTGGCACAGTTTACACCGACACCTCCTGTCCACACAAGCACAGGCAGACACAAGGAGTGAGAGAGTGTGGTCCACGCTACCTTCGGTGTGACTCCACACTCGCTTACAACCCTGACAAGCTGAGAGAGCCTTTTCACTGCCCCAGTGAAACAGCTCCCTGCCCGCCGGGTAGACTGCCACCAGTTCCTTATTAGATATAAGCCCGGTCCGCTAGAGGGATTATATTGGGTCAGATTTTAACCCCAGGTAGCTTATAAGTATAACTATGCTGAAACACGGACGTCGGGATTCGTGATCGAGACACAAGTACAGCGCAAGATTAAATTATATATTTAATTGCTTTAAGGGCGCACTAGACATAACACTACTGTATATACACACAAAATATATACAATGGTCGGGCGTGCAAATACAGATGATGTGGTACAAACAGGGTTAAACAGAGCAAAAGTCAGTTACCAGGTAGATGCGTAACACGGGAGGAAGTGAGGACAGCGAGTTCCCAGGTCTCTCCAAATACGTTACACGACGTGACCCCCTTCAGAGAAAGACGCTGACCTCTGGCCTGCATGGGCCTTCTCACCTTTAGTCGGCTACTCCCCTCCGTCCCCCTGGGAGGACCCCATTTCCCCTTTGTCCAGTGAGGCAGCTCAGAGTCCAAAATCCCATTATGGTCTCATGATCATAGCTCTTCACCGGAAGATCACAGAGAGATGTTTCTGGCAGCAACATATCCGGCTGGGTTATGGCTACAAGTGGAGACCAAACATGGCACTGTTATTAGGGTACTTTCACACTTGCGGCAGAGTGATCCGGCAAGCAGTTCCATCGCCGGAAGTGCCTGCCGGATCCGGCAATCTGCATGCAAACGGAAAGCATTTGAAGACGGATCCGGCTATGGATCCGTCCAACAAATGCATTGCAAGTCATGCGGAGAGACAGATCCGTTATATATTTTTCTCACATTTTTACTGGTCTGTGCATGCGCAGACCGGAAGGATGGATCCGGCATTGCGGTATTTTGAATGCCGGATCAGGTACTAATACATTCCAATGGGAAAAAATGCCGGATCCGGCAAGTGTTCTGGAATTTTGGACGGAGATAATACCGCAGCATGCTGCAGTATTATCTCCGTCCTGAAATGTCAGAAAGACGGAACCGGAGACATCCTGAATCCTGATGCATCCTGAACGGATTTCTCTCCATTCAGAATGCATGGGGATGTGACTAATCAGTTCTTTTCCGGGATAGAGCCCCTATGACGGAACTCTATGCCGGAAAAGAAAAACGCAAGTGTGAAAGTACCCTTAGGTTCCTACTGGGAGATCTCTGCATCTCCCCTTCCTGGCACCCAACCCCCAAATGACGACCAGGGACACGTCCGCCGGTCCCAGATATGTAATCGGTTTATTCCTGTCATGGATGGGCAATTCATAATCCCTTATTAACTCCCGGTTCCATGATGTCTGATGGATTTTAGTGATCTGGATAATTAGCTGAGACCCCCTACAGGGGAGTATTACTGTAGGATGAGTTAGCCTCCATGCTGACTGAGTGGGGTGTGAACTGTAAACATGTGGCCACACTTTGAAGCAGGGCCCCGCTGTGGAGTTTAATTTCCTCTGCTCACTCCTGGAACAAATGGCAGGAATTACAGATGTAGCAGGGTTAACACACAAACTCTTAACTCAAATTTCTTAACTCATCTCGTTATCATGAAACAAAGGCCATTGAAAAGCAATTGAAGGTGTTTGCTAAAAGCATTTAGTTTAAATAACACGTCTCATAAAGCATGCGTGTTAACTCTACTACATCCGTAAATCATGACTCCACATTCCTCACACCTCCCCCTTTAAAGGGCGCTAGGGGTAGAACATTCCTGTGTTTCCCCGTGCACCCGTCCGCACCCTTTGTCTGTGACCCCGTGGTCACGGCTTTTCTTGTGGCGAATGACAAAGTGGTACTGCTGGAGTGCAAGGCTCCCGCATAGCCACCTCCCATTTGTTCCTGACCCATAGAGTGGACCTGACTGAGCATGGCACCGAGGACAAAATCACCTGGTCCTTGACCTTAAGGGTGAGCCAGGATGCGATGGTCTCCACTTTCCCGGGCTTCTTTTCCAGGGCTTTCCCGCTTACCCGGTGCCCCTCGCTTATGCCCAGCTGGCACTTTCCTGGCATAATGGTCAAGCCTGCCTGGAGGATCTGCCTGAGCACCTGTGCCAGATGCTCTTGGGGGATCCTTCCATGTAGGACTTAAGACGTCAAGTACATCCAGGTACACGGCCGCGTACCCTTCTAGTCCCTTAAGCAGCTTGTTGACCATCCATGCCAAACGACATCCAGGTGGACTCTGTCCTTCCAATCTTTGTGTTGAACAATTCCCGGCAGGGGTGGAGAGTTGTCCCCAGCTGGGACCATTGGTCCTCCAGGAGCTGTTGGCCAACCTCCACAACCTCAATGGATCCACCTGCCCTAACCGTGGCGAGCATATCCAGGAGGGTCTCCTCCTCCCTCTCTAATAGGTGGCATTCTGGGAGGGCACCTGTCTCCCGCTCAGGATGCTCCTGCATCATGTTTACTGGGAAAGGCCTTCTGCCTTCCCCGGGCTTTGTCCAGGGGGACTAGGTACGGCCTGGCATTGAGCCGCTGATGCAGGAGATACGGGCCTTCCCAGGCTGCTTGAAGCTTGTCCTGAGGTACGGGGACCCACGCTTTCCGACCCACCTAGAGGGTCCTCTCACAAACCCTCTGGTTGTACCCTCTCTTATGGACGGCCTGGGTCTGCACCATATTGTCGAACACCAACCGAAACATGGCCTGCATCTTGTTCTGGAAGCGCATGACACACTCGATGACCAACACCCCAGGGGTGGCTACGTCTCCTACCCAGGCCTCTTTCTTAGCTGCCCCTGGGTATCTGGCCATTGGAATTTCATGCGCAACCCGCAAAAACTCTGCCCTGAACGGATACGGTACCACGAATTGTCGGTCCCTAGGCCACGCCTCCAGTGAGCCCGGCTAGACTGCGACCCGGTACAGCCGTTCTTGGTCCCAGACTACCCGCTCAAGGTCTTAGTCCGAGGGAGGCTGTGCCGCCTGCTCCTTGAGAGCTTTTAGGATTTTGATCAATCTAGCTATGCTGAGGCCCCAGGATGTGGCCAGCCAGCATGCTGGAACCTGTTGTCTTCTGAGGTGGTTACTGAGGGGACATTCTGGGGAATCGGACATTAGGGTGTCAGCGGCCACGTACTTAGACACAAGCTGCCCCAAGTCCGTCCCCAGCAAAACACTGGCAGGAATATTCGAGGATACCCCAACCTCCCTTACTCCTCGATCGGCACCCCAGTCGAAATATACCTTGGCAATGGGCAGCGCCAGTTCTACTCCTCCAATCCCGAAAACAGTAAAGGATCTCCCAGGCAACAAATTGTGTGGGGTCATCAGTTCAGGCCATACCAGAGTCATCTCAGTGCCTGTTTCTCTTAGTCCTATGGCCATGGCCTACGGTGACTAGTTGAAAATTGGCAAGGGACCTTCCACCATCCTCAACCACACACAACACAGTGGATGGTTTCCGGGATGATGACTGGGACGGGTCCCTCTGGTGCTGGGGACACATGGCCTTGAGGTGTACTGGCTGCTTACACAGATGGCAAAGTCGGGGTTCCCCCACCGACATGGAAAGCGAAGCAGGGGCCGGTGCCCACTTGGGCCTAGTGGCAGGGGCAGCAGGTACAGTGTGCGTCTTACCCCCTCCCCAGCCGAAAGGTTTCCTGGCCTCTGAAGTCCTGTTGTTGGTGTACTCGTTGGCCAGGGTTGCTGTTGCGGTGGCCCCCTTTGGCTTCTGGTCATGAAGATACTGCTGTAGGTCCTCCAGGCAATTCCACAAAAACTGCTTTGTGGCGATGAGCTCCTTCAGCTACTGGATGGTGGTAAGCTCCAATGGGATTGGCCCAGCTCTGGGTGGGACCCTGCTGAAATCTCCAGGGCTTCTTACGGTACGTCTCTGGGGTTAGGTTGTACTGTCGGACCAGAGCCTGCTTGATATCCTCATAGCTCTGTATGGTCTCGCTACGCAGGTACCCGAAGATTTCTAGGGCTTTTCCCTTGAGACGTGGGGTTAGGAATCAGACTCACTGGTCCTTCAGCAGCTGTTATAATGGCAGGCCGTCTCAAACAGCAACAAGAAGGTGTCCAATTCCCCATCTTCCTCTGCTTGCTTGCGACATTCAGCAGCCTCCTTACGACGTTCACAAAGTTCTGCAGCCTCTGCTTGTTTGTGACGTTCTGCAGCTAAGATGAGTATCTCATAGGTCGCTTGGTCCACAGCAGCTTTTAGGAGGGCAGCTGAGCCCGTCTGGCTGGGGGAAGGGGCAGGTGGAGAGTGGCCCACCGTGGGCCTGACTGCTGGCAACTGGCTTCTTGGGGAGCTTTGGCTGTGCTCTCCCTCATCTTGAAGAAAGTTGCCTTTCACCTAATCTTGGCCCCTCATCTGGACTGCGTCCTACCCACCACCATTCATAGCATCGGCCATCTCTTTAGCATTGTTCCTTGTGATACTGGCCATCATTGCAACCGATGGTCACTGACTCAGAACTGCAACCTGATGCACACACACACCTTATTGTATTTGCGCTCAGACTGTCTAGTGTTGAGCTGATCTTAAGACTCTAGTGGCAAAAGCTACTGCTGGTAGTCTTTAGTGTCTGGGAGTATGGGTCCCACACACACACACACACACTAGTATCTCGATCCCACTTTGCTGTCACCAATATGTGACGCATACCGCACCTTGCAGGCCCGCCTGACGTCAACTATGTGCTCACGTGGTACGGTTTTATCACTGGTTACCAAGACATGACATTACACCCTCCCTGGCGGTATGCATGGTTAGCTTGGCACAGTTTACACAGACACCTCCTGTCGACACAGGCACGGGAGTGAAAGAGGGTGGTCCACGCTACCTTTGGCGTGACTCCACACTCTCTCACAACCCTGACAAGCTGAGAGAGCCTTTTCACTGCCCCAGTGAAACAGTTCCCTGCCCACCGGGTAGACAGCCACCAGTTCCTCGTTAGATATAAGACCGGTCTGCTAGAGGGATTATATTGGGTCAGAAACCAACCCCAGGTAGCTTATAACTATGCTGAAACATAGATGGGGGGATTCGTGATCGAGATACAAGAACAGCGAAAGATTAAATTATATTTAATTGCCTTAAAGGTGCACTAGACAGTCCGGTGTTCGGCGTTCGGGTTGTGGTAAGTCGCGCATCCCGTTATGGATTCCACTATAGCGGCATATGGAATCCATAAGGGGCGGCTGCCACCAACCCGAACTGTTGAACAGCCGAAGGACCTTGGGTGACGTCACTGTCATGTGATCAGTGCAGGGGCGTGGCTCAGCACGGGATCAAATCCAGTGCTGAGCCACGCCCCTGCACTGATCACATGACGGTGACGTCACCCCAGGTCCTTCGGCTGTTCAACAGTTCGGGTTGGTGGCAGCCGCCCCTTATGGATTCCATATGCCGCTATAGTGGAATCCATAACAGGATGCGCGACTTACCACAACCCGAACGCCGAACACCAGACTTTTTTTTTTAAAGTTCGCTCATCTCTATTCAAAACGGATCCGTTTTGACAATGTTAAAAAATAGTTAAAGTTAATACAAGCGGATCCGTTCAAACAGATGCATGCGGTTGTATTATCTTAACTGAAGCGTTTTTTTTCCGGCATAGAGCCCCGACGACTGAACTCTATGCCGGAAAACAAAAATGCCAGTGTGAAGTTACCCCTATAAACAAAGTTAAATCTCATCTTGTTGTAACCTATACAATAGGAAGAAAAAAACACTGGATATAAGTGCTCTATATATGTAGAATGGTGGTGTGAACTGTTAAAGTAGCCATATTCCCAGAAAGAGTATGAATGCTAATTTTGGGAAGATATCTTAACCACCAATGGGGTTATTTATCAAACTGGTATAAAGTAGAACTGGCTTAGTTGCCCATAGCAACCAATCATATTCCACCTTTCATTTTTCACACCTCCTTTGGAAAATGAAAGGCGGAATCTGATTGGTTGCTATGGGCAACTAAGCCAGTTCTACTGTACACTAGCTTGATAAATGACACCATAAATTTATAAGCAATTAGTAGTGAATCAATCGGAGACAAGCCATTGTAGGCAATATTTGTATAGAAGAGGCACCATCTAGCTGAGCCTCACAGGCTGACGGTTTGTGCCCTTTTTGAGCTGCTTGGCAAGAAGTCTTTCTCGGTATGCCAGACATGGAGCTCCTTCTGGAGCCGTAGAACCTCTATAATTTAGCCATCATTGTAATATTTTCAATAGCAATAATTGTTTCTATTTGCTTTTTCTTGTAACCATGTTATTCTTGACTTAACCACTTTAGCACCCCTAGCTTAAACACCCTTAATGACCAGGCCACTTTTTACAATTCTGCACTACGCTACTTTCACCGTTTATTGCTCCGTCATGCAACTTACCACCCAAATGAATTTTACCTCCTTTTCTTCTCACTAATAGAGCTTTCATTTGGTGGTATTTCATTGCTGCTGACATTTTAACTTTTTTTGCTATTAATCAAAAATTACCGAAATTTTTGCAAAAAAATGACATTTTTCACTTTCTGTTGTAATTTTTATTTTTAAAAAACTACATTTCTATATAAATTTTTCGCAAGATTTATTGTTCTACATGTCTTTGATAAAAAAAATCCAATAAGTGTATATTTATTGGTTTGGGTAAAAGTTATAGCGTTTACAAACTATGGTGCAAAAAAGTGAATTTCGGCATTTTGAAGCAGCTCTGACTTTCTGAGCACCTGTCATGTTTCTTCAGGTGCTAGAATGCCAGGAAAGTATAAATACCCCCCAAATGACACCATTTTAGAAAGAAGACACCCCAAAGTATTCGCGGAGGGGCATGATGAGTTCATGTATCATTTCATTTTTTTTCATAAGTTAGCGGAAAATGACACTTTCTGAGGAAAAAAATAAAAATAATAAAGTTTCCATTTCTGCTAACTTCTGGCAAAAAAAAAAAAAATCTCCCACGGACTCACTATGCCCCTCAGTGAATACCTTGGGTGTCTACTTTCCGAAATGGGGTCACTTGTGGGGTGTGTTTACTGTTCTGGCATTTTGGGCGGGGCTAAATTGTGAGCATCCCTGTAAAACCTAAAGGTACTCGTTGGAATTTAGGCCCCTTTGCGCACCCAGGCTGCAAAAAAGTGTCACTCATGTGGTATCGCCGTACTCAGGAGAAGTAGGGCAATGTGTTTTGGGGTGTATTTTCACATATACCCATGCTGGATGAGAGAAATATCTCTGTAAACTGACAACTTTGTATAAAATTTTTTAAAAAGTTGTCGTTTACAGCGATATTTCTCACACAAAGTATGGGTATATATAAAAATACACCCCAAAACGTATTGCCCTACTTCTCCTGTGTACGGCGATACCACATGTGTGACACTTTTTTGCAGCCAAAATGCGCAAAGGGATTTCACATGGCATTTTTACGCATTTGGATTCCAGACTTCTTCTCACGCTTTAGGGGCCCCTAAAATGCCAGGACAGTATAAATACTCCACAAGTGACCCCATTTTAGAAAGAAGACACCCCAAGGTATTCTGTGAGGGGTATGGTGAGTTCATGTAAAATTTTATTTTTTGTCACAAGTTAGTGAAATATAAGACTTTGTTAAAAAAAAAAAAAAAACAATTTCCGCTAATTTGTGCCAAAAAATAAATAAATTCTGTGAACTTGCCATGCCCCTCACAGAATACCTTGGGGTGTCTTCTTTCCAAAATGGGGTCACATGTGGGGTATTTATACTGCCCTGGCATTTTAGGGGCCCTAAAGCGTGAGAATCCAAAATGCGTAAAAATGCCCTGTGAAATCCTAAAGGTACTCATTCGTTTTAGGGCTCCTTTGCGCATATTGGCTGCAAAAAAGTGTCACTCATGTGGTATCGCCGTACTCAGGAGAAGTAGGGCAATGTGTTTTGGGGTGTATTTTTACATATACCCCTGCTGGGTGTGCTCTGTAAATGACAACTTTTAAAAAAAATTTACACAAAGTTGTCAATTTACAGAGATATTTCTCTCACCCAGCATGGGTATATGTAAAAATACACCCCAAAACACATTGCCCTACTTCTCCTGAGTACGGCTATACCACATGAGTGACACTTTTTTGCAGACAAGATGCGCAAAGGGGCCCTAAAACCAATGAGTACCTTTTAGGAGGGCATTTTTACGCATTTTTCTTCTCACGGTTTAGGGCCCCTAAATTGCCAGGGCAGTATAAATACCTCACATGTGACCCCATTTTGGAAAGAAGACACCCCAAGGTATTCCGTGAGGAGCATGGCGAGTTCATAGAAGATTTTTTTTTTTGGCACAAGTTAGCGGAAATTGATTTTTTATTGTTTTTTCTCATAAAGTCTCCCTTTCTGCTAACTTTTGACAAAAAGTTTAATTTTTCATGGACTCACTATGCCCCTCAGCGAATACCTTGGGGTGTCTTCTTTCCAAAATGGGGTCATTTGTGGGGTGTTTGTACTGTTCTGGCATTTTGGGTGGGGCTAAATTGTGAGCAGCCATGTAAAAGCTAAAGGTACTTGTTGGAACTTGGGCCCCTTTGCGCACCCAGGCTGCAAAAAAGTGTCACTCATGTGGTATTGCCGTACTCAGGAGAAGTAGGGCAATGTGTTTTGGGGTGTATTTTTACATACACCCATACTTTGTGTGAGAAATATTGCTGTAAATTTACAACTTTGTATAAAAAAATTTAAAAAGTTGTCATTTACAGAGATAGTTCTCTCACCCAGTATGGGTATATGTAAAAATACACCCCAAAACACATTGCCCTACTTCTCCTGAGTACATGTGTGACACTTTTTTGCAGCCAAGATGCGCAAAAGGGCCCTAAAACTAATGAGTACCTTTAGGATTTCACAGGGCATTTTTACGCATTTGGATTCTCACGCTTTAGGACCCCTAAAATGCCAGGGCAGTATAAATACCCCACATGTGACCCCATTTTGGAACGAAGACACCCCAAGCTATTCCGTGAGGGGCATGGTGAGTTCACAGAAAAAAAAATTTTGGGCACAAGTTAGCGGAAATGGATATATATATATATTTTTTTTTACAAAGTCTCATTTTCCACTAACTTGTGACAAAAAATAAAATTTTACATTAACTCACCATACCCAGCACAGAATACCTTGGGGTGTCTTCTTTCTAAAATGGGGTCACATGTGAGGTTTTTGTACTGCCCTGGCATTTGAGGGTCTCCGCAATCATTACACGTATGGCCAGCATGAGGAGTTTCTGTGATTCTCCTTATATTGAGCATACGGGTAATGAGATTTTTTTTTTTCCGTTCAGCCTCTGGGCTGAAAAAAGAAAAAAATTAACGGCACAGATTTTTTCATTCGCATCGATCATCGTGGATGAAAAAATATCTGCCAAAATCAGTGACTGCGGTGCGGTGGGCTGGGCGCTAACTACCTAACAAGTAGTTAACTAACTGGCGGTGATAAGGGACCCTTATGCCCCATTCACACGTCCGAAATTCTGTTTGCGGAACGGAATTGCGGACCCATTCATTTCTATGGGGACAGACTTTGTCCCGCTCGGATCCGGAATTGCGGATCCGCACTTACGGGTCTGCATTTCCGTTTAGCAAAAATATAGAACATGCCCTTTTCTTGTCCACAATTGCGGAAAAGAAAAAGCATTTTCTATATAGTTCTGGCAATGTGCGGATCTGCAAAATGCGGAAAGCACATTGACGGTGTCCGTGTTTTGCAGTTCCGCGGATCCGCAAAACACATATGGAGATGTGAATAGAGCCTTACAGGGGGGTGATCAGGGAGTCTATATGGGGTGATCAGGGGTTAACAAGGGGTTAATAGTGGTTATAAAGTGTGTGTGTGTGTGTGTGTGTGTGTGTGGGGGGGGTTAGTGTAGTGTTTGGTGCAACTTTACAGAGTTACCTGGTCCTCTGGTGGTCGATCCCAGTAAATGGGACCACCAGAGGACCAGGTAGCCTGTATATCAGACGCTGTTAACAAAACAGCGTCTGATATACATGTTTGATCTAATTTATTTTACATTTACAGCCTGCCAGCGATTGATCATCGCTGGCAGGCTGTAGAATCACTGCAGAGCCGCACTCTGCTGTGAACGTGCGCGCGTTCACAGCAAATCTCGCCTCTCGCGAGATGACGCACGGATGCGTCCAGGAGGAACAAACTTGCCGCCGCCTGGACGCATCCGTGCGTGAGGCGGTCGGCAAGCGGTTAATAATGTTTTAAGTGACTTACAAGGGTTGTTTCTATGGCAAGATGAGACTAAGCACCGACCCCATGTGGCTGGGCTCACAGAAACGGCAGAGCGGGCTGGCAGTTTACTGTTCCTTTAACTCCAATTGGAGAGAATTGGAGCTGAACAAACAGCAAGCTATGCTGTTTCTGTAAATCTGGAGTTATGGAAGCAGTATAGCTTGTTCTGCTATGCTGTTTACGTAGCTTCCATTTACTACAATGGAAGATACAATAACAGTGGAGTGCTGGCCCCTTTGGCAGCTTTCAGAAGACAGGCCACGTGGGGTTAATCCCAGACAATATAGTACATCCCCTTTAATCCAGCTGTATTGCTAAAGAATATACACATTAACTGTTTCATTTTGTCTTATTAATATCACCTTTCATTATATTGATCTTTTATTCTTAAAGGGATGTTAATTGTTAGTCTGTGTTTGCTGCATCGTCATCTCTAGCATCTTAAAATAACTTTTAGTTTAGAGGTTAGAATTGGAACTTACTTGCCCACATTTACTAATGTCGGTGCACCTAGACACTATTGTAAATTGGGCAAAAATTTGGAACAAAATTGCAAACTTTTTGCATCTAGTTTTTGAGAAATATTATGCACCTAGCCTGACAAGGTGGTGTGGCTTACCAGAAAATGGTAATTGCCTAATGGAAAAATAGGGGTGTGACCAAATTTATTGTCACAATTAGAGCACAATTCTGGCATAAAATTCTCAAATGAAGTTAACCAATAGTTGGTACAGCAAAAGTATCTATCCCTGCACCACATCCTAGCCTTAGCTGATGTGATAAATCTGGTGCAGGTCTAGACAGCCTATGTAAGTTTATGCCATCTACAGGTTTAAAAAATCTTCTCCAATGTTCCATTCTCTATCTATTCATTGTTCCATAAATTGTACATTTTCAACACAATATCTTCCTGTTTTCTGGATTTGACCCTTTGCTGCCTGATCTCTGTTCTAACCCTCAGCTGCCTGCCCTGACCTCGCAATATAAGATCGCACAAACTCTGGTTGCCCTGATTTTGGCCTATTCTTGACCTGAGTTTGCCTGATCCCCTGATCCTCGTGGGTCAGATGTCACTTGAACAGAGACTACTCTAAGAGGTAGCAGTCTAGTTGTACCCCTGCAGCCTATAGTCCAGATAACTGAATAGGGCTTAAATATTGAAAATTAGGGGGCCACGTAGATAATGCTCTAGGGAGTAGCCTCAAGTAAATCTATTTAAGTAGCACAGTGGACCTACATCTGCTTCGTAATAAATAGTATATTTGGCAAAACTTGCTAGGCAGGTTGAACACATATCCTTACACCACATATATAGCAGTAACCAAAAACTGTGCTGCACTTATTTACCACATTATACTACTCCCCTTACCCATGTTTTTCTCTTTACACTACTGGGAAGAAGGAATGCAAATTAGCTCTTTACAAGATCTGCCTCTAATGCCACCAGATGTAAGGCAGCGATTAATGTTTGACCCTTTAAATAGGCCTTGAGACGTGACTTGGATATTAAATAGGCCTCATCTGCAGACAGCTGTTTCAGGATGATTGCACATCATTAGTGCAGAGCAGAGAGTACTGGCTTAACTGGGGGAGAGGCCTAAGTCAGGATTTGGAACACATCTGTATGTGAAGCAGCCGGAAACATTCTGAAGAAAGGTCCTTCACCTGAGGACAAGCCCTTCCTTACTGAGGACATAACATGACGCAGTAATTATATGCACAACAATATAGAAGATCTGCGGCTCAAAGTAAAAATGTACTTTTATTCTCGATCCATTAAATTAGATGGTGTATATGCACTCAGCAACAGTTGTTTATCTCCTCTTGCTCTTCTTGGTGAGTTCTGTGGATCTTCTACATTGTTGTATGAACGGTGCTGTGAAAATTAAATCTACTGCAAATTCTGTGGTTGTCCTGCTTGGGAAGAAATTGGAGAAGCTGTGAGTACCAGGGCATTTCCTTTGGAAGTGTTGATTATATGCACAGATATGCATTTAATCACTGTTTTCAGATAAAATTTAGGAGTCACCTGTACCCACCAGTAGTGCTCCAAGTTGTCATTGCTGCTCTACCACTTATTCTACATTTTTGATTTTTGATTACTATTGTACCATGCTCTGACATGTTGCGGTAGATTTTCACAATTCTATTCAATGGGACTTACAGAATCTCAAATACCATATATACCGTAGATTATTTAACCCCTTTCTGCCCAGTGTTATACATTTAAAGTGCAGGGCGGGTCTTTAAAGATGGTGCCCGCTTGTGAGTGCAGCTGGCGCCGTAGGTGCTGAGTGCCTGCTGTTTTAAACAGCAGACATCCAGGGCAAATGTATGCGACCTCCACGATAATGTTGATCGCACACATTTAAATACTCAGATACCATTAAATGTGAGTGTAATTGCACCCCCTAGTGGGGATCGGCGGAGCTGAATAGTGTGTGCGGCAGCCTTGGTTCTCCCGAATGATCCAAGGCTGCTGCACATAAGTTCCTATGGAGAAGTCATACACACCCCAAGATGGTATCAATGAAAAGTACAGATCATCCCGCAAAAAAATTAGCCCTCACATAGCTCCAGGCTCCAGGTAACTACAAAAATTTTTTTTATAAGGTCATAATATAGTGACAAAGAGGCTTTTTTCTTTTTTCTTTTTTTTTTTTAAGTATTAGAACTCAAGAAAAACTACACAAATGTGGTACTGTTATAAACATACTGAGAATAAAGATAACAGGTTAGTTTTACAGCATAGGGAACACTGTAAAAATAAAACCTATAAAACTGTGGCAGAATTGCATTTTTTTTCCAATTCCATCTCATTTGGATTTTTTTTCCCGCTTCCCACTACATCGTCTGCAATATTAAATGGTCCCATTAGTAATTACAACTTGGCCTGCAAAAAACAAGGCCTCATACGGATATGTGAACAGAAAAATAAAAAATGTTATGGCCTCGGCAAGGCAGAGAATGAAAAAGAAAACGCAAAAATGAAAAACCCTCCCGGGTGAAGGGGTTGACAGGCTACCCAGTTGTAAAGGTGCAAACCCCAAGCAACCAGACAGATGTTTAAACAATAGTGGATTTATTAAGTCACCAATAATACAGTCAAAAGCCAGTGATCATACACAGGTAATCAAGCCGAATAAGAACCTCTGCAGGGAGAGACCAAGGAAGCAGTTTGTGACCAAACCCAAGTTCATACACATTATATCAGTCCAAGAAGTGTGGTCCAATCCAAGGTCATACACGAGATAGATTGTTTAGCCAAGATACGGTATCCAGAGAAAGGTCACTAGAGAATGGTCAAGGAAGGCAGAGGTCATACACAGATAAGCTTGAGAGAAAGCGATCACCAACATACACCTGGATTGTGGGCACTGACCAACCAGGGAGATCACCTTTTAAGTACCTGCTAGCCAATCACAGAGTGTCATGAGTCGATTCCTCATAGGTCATATGATGATCCTAATCCCTAACACTTGTGTGGTCTATCCCCTAATCTACTTTGAATTTGTGCACAGGTGATTTTCCTGACAGTGGTCGGCATAGCGTATAAGTTGTGCGTACCCTTGGCCACGTATCCCTTTGCGAACCACCTCTCGAGCTAGCATGTGGATGCTTGATTGGCTTAGCACGGATACGGGACCGTGTCGGCACAGACACCAGAACGGAACCCGCAGGTGATACCGGAGACAGGATCAGCTGCGGCGTGTTGCCATCAGCCCGGCCAATCTGCCGCTCGGTCTTTCCCTCCGGTGCCCATGCGGATGCACCACCGCATCCGTCCGCAAAGGAATCGGAGCCACAGGCTCCGCAGACGAATGCGTGACATTTCCCTCTGCTCCAATTGGGCCTCCGGAGGCCCCAGTGGTTCGCGGAACCGGAGAGTGTCTCACACCAGTTTATTATAAATAGTTCAGGTGGTGGTATACTCTTTCCCCAGGGATTTGCCTTATCAAAGTCACTGCAGAGACCCAATAATTAATCATCTTATAGTGTCTTGCTGCTACCTGTGAGCTGGTAATATTTGTATGTACAGTGGGCCCCCCGGAATGAATTTTAGGGGTGGACCCTAGGCACCCCAGCTCGACACCGCTCTTTGATGTGTAAACTAGTGTGGAACTCTATTGGGCTTTACATAGGATATGTCCTTTTATGACACAGAGTATACTTTCTCATCATGTAGACATACATATACAAAAAGTGAAAGCCATGGATTACATTACACCCATACTAATAATAAATTGTGCATCACTTGTGTTATTGTACATATGTATGGTATATAGCAAGAATGGTGGCTGCACAAAACAGTTTAGAACACATTCCTTTTGTCATGCACCTTCATCATACCTTCACAATGCTAAAGAAGACACATTTGCAACATTTGGTATTATATAGTTTACCTACTATCTTTATGAATCTTGCTTCCTGTTTGAGGACTGCACAAAAGGTAGGATGCACCAAATAAGCAAACATAAAGCCTTTTACCGGTGACAGAACTATACCTCAATGTAGTTTTTCCAGTTACTCAGCAGAAAGCAATGTCAGGACTGACAGGTATGTGCTTATTGATAAAGAGATTTAATACATGTATGATAGTTTTACTACTTGTGTTTTTTTTACATTTCTCAATTGTTGTATCGTCCGAATAAAAAAAATATCTACTGTAAAACTGTAAAACCCGCAGAATGTGATTGCGCAGTTTGTTATATATCATTACTTGAAGATTACAACAATAGAGATATCTTCCATGCTTTTCTTTCTAGGTTCTACAGTATTCCTGGTTTTCCCTAAAATAGATAGCATTGCAACTGCACTGCAACCCTTCCGCGCTACATAGTTACATAGCAGAGTGCTAGTTATAGGGGGGTGCACCGTGCAGAAGTAGCAGTTGCACCTAGACCCTGGCTGATACCTGAAGGGAGCCTTATGGCCACTCAGCTACATGGCAGGACACCAGTATGGGGCTATATAGTTGCGGGTCTGATACAGAATTTGCATAGGTGCCTAGGAATTTCTAGGTAAGCCTCTGACTGTAGTCCAACCTGTTATTTCTATGTGGTAGTTACTAGTTACCTTTCCTCTATAGATTTAAGAAACCCAAACCTTATATATACTTTTATTAAAAATAAAACAAATATTACAGTATTTTATTTTAACACGTTTTGCTTTGATTTCACCCAATGAACCAAACATACATTTATGATATCATATTTATGACATTTTGCAGCTACTATACATTATAATAATACAGTTTCCTATCCTTCGATATAATTAAAACTATATTTGGAATCTATTGTCTGTAACTGAATACTTCTAGAGATACGAATATACATACATTTCAAGGCACTGGAACTCCCATAGAAAACTATTTTATCAATGGAACTTGTTTGGCCGACAGCTATTCCTCTTAACCTGCAGTTGGGAGAGGGGACTAACCCACTACTGGACAAACGTTGGCCAAACATCTAATACACACATTAAATGGTCAGCCAAACCTTAGTCTAATGTGTATGGCCACCAGACAGCTAGTGTATCAACTGGTGGCTCATGTAAGAAGTACTGTAGGTGGAACGTAGACTGTTGTACATCTCATAATTATTCTAGATATTGCATGCTTACTGATAGATGACATTCAGGTTACGACCACACGGAGCGGGCATGTGATAGTTGTGTTGTGGCCATGCTGGGTTCCAATAAAGTGTGGTCGAAAGGCCTGCAGTGGGCTCCAATTAAACTAGAGAAGACCATTCAGTCTAAATTGTTAGTGGCGATGTGGTATTAAAGGTGCCATGCGGCCATTAACAACACAGACCCTCTGAACTTTGTAGTCTTCATTAGTTTACTTAGAGCCTGCTGCAGCCCTTTTGGCCTCAATGTACTCGAATGCAGCAGTGACACGATTAGTGTTGAGTGAATTGAAGTCCACAAAGTGCAATTTGATCTAAATTTTAGGGAAAATTTGATGCAAAATTTCCTTGTGCTTTGTTATAACGATTCGATTTTCCCTGAATGGCGGTAAAAAATAAATAAATCATACTTATCGTATCCGTTGGAGCACGAAGAGCCAGCCGCCGCCATCTTGATTGAAAAACCCCCGCTCAAAATCCTGCGTGCAGTGACATATGACATCATCGCGTCTGCTGGCGTGGTGATGTCATATGTCACCGAACACGGGATTTCGCGTGGGACCTTCAATCAAGATGGCAGCGGCCAGCTCTTCGCAATCAAATGGATGACGGTAAGTATGATTTTATTCATTTTGTTTTATTTTACACTGTAATATTGCTGTCAGATGCCACTATCACTAGCAGCCAAGTCAAATTTGTCAATACTTCGCTCATCACTCGACACGCCCATACCCTGCGGTTGTACCCTTAAGTTTATTGTGTGAAAATCTTACTTGTTCATGCATGACCATACTCTTCAATAGATGTTCAAACTTTACAGCAAACTCAGTTGACTATAGAGTACAAACATATAATCACCATAACCATATACACTGAGATAATATCCAGAGTTAATGTTATTATGAACATAAGACACAGACAATTTCTGGCACAAGATAGTAACTTTATCAATTCCATGATCTATCCATGATGTGTAGATATAACATAGCGACATAATTTGCAGAGCAAAGGGGGAAAGTAGGGACTGCTTAAAAGTGGGATATATGAATAAGATTGTGTTATCCGGCAGCATAATACTATACATATAAATTATATTAATATGCTTGTTATTTTTTATTTTGTTTTAAATTCAACATTATCATACATAACAGATTTTATAGAATCCTAGGTCAGAACTATTTAAAGTTCTTCACACACTTGATATAGCTCTCGACTGAAAGGGATACCTTCTGACTCCCCCATAAACATGCATGCCTGCAGAGCATGATAATTTTTTAGTAGTAGAGGGAAATAAGCCGCTGTCAGAACCCTGTAGCAGAAGGTTGTCCCCTCCTGTTGGAAAAAAGATTTGGCATGTTGAAATCCTCATCTATTCCCCCCTAACATCTGCTCGCAGGTCAGAGTTGGGAGATCGCTATACACATTACATTGGGTTGGAGATCCTGGCAACATCATTGGTTTTGGACAACTGTTATCTAATGTGTATGGGCAGCTTAAGGAAATCTTTGTGACATATAGGTCATTCAGGACAGTTTTTGAAACTGAAGTTGAGTTTCGTACTGTCAGTATAAGCTGTTACATGGCTAGTTATTACATTATGCTGTAACATTGATACATGAGCATAATCTTTACAGACAACTTGTTTGAAGTCAAACTTATCGCATTACTGGTATTGAGATCTACAGTACATTTAGACTTGTCTTCATTCTTTTCCGAACCATGTTTCACTTCTTTTCTTTTTTGTTACGCCCATGTTATTTTTTTTCTACAGTGCCAACCCATAGTAAAAAACATGACGTAACATCTGTTTTCGGGCACGGTTTTCTTTGATCTATCTGGATCACATGTCATCTGGAACAAGAGAGATTACATGTAACAACTGTGGTTTTTGTAACCTTATTTCATTCTGTTTCCATTGCAGTAGAAAAGGAACAAAGATTTGAGTAGATAGTAAATACCCTAAAACATTTTAAAGGGCTTCTATTGTCAGGATTTGACGGGATTAGAAAAACAATTAGTAAGTGGTAGAAATGGCTAGGGTGATGTAAGGAGATACAAATATATTTCAGTTATTCAAGATCTGGTGAAAATTATTTATTAATCTGATCTGTCGAGGCCCCTTTACATGGGCAGACTTTGTAGGCAATAACCAGGAAAGGACTGTTTGTTCCTGATAATTGCCTTATTGTCAGAGCAATCATCTCTTCTGTACTCCACTTAACTGCGATCACTTGTCCGCATACAGATGCATTAATTCTGTGCAGCAGATCACTGTTTACACAGGACAATCTGGTGCCAAACAGCAATGATTTTGGTGTCTGCATCAATTATGCTCTTACTTATTGAACAGGCTCATTGGGGGATTAATGACACCTTTACCAGGGGCCAATTATCAGGAATCAGCGTTTGTATGAACCTTCCAAAAAAATTGGCATTATAAATAATAAGTTTTTGTAAAGGGACCTTAGGAAAGAAAGTTCTTCAGTTTGTTTATTTCTTAGGGACCATTAGAGGCAATATTCAGGCAGTGAGGGGGATGAACCAGGCATTGCATAATAGGCAGACTATGTGAATGTTACTATTACTCAAATTTTAATCTCTTTGCAAATAACTTCTTATTATATTAACCCTTCCTGATGTGACAAATTTTCAATTTTTGCATTTCCATTTTCCACTCCCTGCATTCCCAGAACCATAACTTTTCATTTTTCCATTCATGTAGTTCTATGAGGGCTTGTTTTCTTTGTGGGACAAGTTGTACTTTCTAATGCACCATTTAATATTGCAAAAGATGTAGTGGGAAGCTGAAAAAAAAATTCAAAATGTAGTGCAATTGAAAAAAATATGCAATTCAGCCACAGTTATATGGGTTTTGTTTTTACTGCGTTCAGTGGAAAAACTGACCTGTTCACTTCATTCTCTAGGCCAGTACAATTATGGCAATGCCATATTTATATAGTTTTTGTTGTGTTTTAGTACTGAAAAAGAAATTTGGCAAAAAATAATCTTTTCTTTTCATCGCCATATTCTGAACCCTATAACATTTTTATAGTTATGTCTACAGAGCTGTGTGAGGACTCATTTTTTGCGGAACAGTTTTTATTGATATTATTGTGGGGTGTGTACGACTTTTTGATCCCCATTACGCCAATTTTGTTTAAATATTTTAATAGTACAGATGTTTTCAGACCTAGCAATTCCTACTGTTATTTTTATTATTATTTATTGATTTTTATATTACTTTTTTGGAGAAAGGGGGGTGACTTTAATTTTTTTAAAAACTTTATACAACTTTTTTAGGCCCACAGGTGGACCTCAACATGCAATCATCAGATTGCAATTTGTATAAAGTAATGGAATTTTATCCATTGCAACATACAAAGATTGGTATATTCCCAATACAGTGCTGCCGCCTGCAGGCCAGTAATAAGCTTAGAAGCCTAGTACAAGGTCCGGCTTATTACTTCAACAGAACGTCTTCCCTGATCTTAGCTCACATTTGACCACGGCATCTGAGGGGTTAAATGTCTATGAGCGGCATTACCGCCAATTGAAGACATTAGCCCTGGGTGTCTGCTGTGTGCATCAACAGGCAACAGCTAGCTATGGCACATGTACATGCACAGCGGATGTTGGGAAGGGGTTAATTTAAATAGTTTGTGCTGTCTTGTATTTATATTTTTATATAGAAGGATTCTGCAGGAAGTGTCCTTATTCTGCATTTTATTATGTTTTCTTTTAGAATGTCTACCAAGCTGATGAAAATGATCACTAATTTATATGAAATCACATATGAGCCTATTTTTGCAATTCTGATGCTTCACTTTAAATGGCAATAACATGCCTTTACTTATTTAAGCGATTATTCGAGAGATTTTTTTGTGTGACATATCATACTACAAGTTAGTGGTAAATTTGGGTCGATATGTTTTACCTTTAGTTATAAAAAAATTAAAAATTTAGAGAAATTTTGGCAAAATTTGCAATTTTCTAAAATTTTATTTCTCTGCTTATTGCGACACTTCACAAAATAGTTATTATTTAACATTTACAATATGTCTACTTTATGTTGTCATCATTTTGTAAATGTCATTTTTTGGATGTTAAAAGGCTTAGAATTTTAGAAGCAATATTTTACATTTTAAAGAAAACTTTCAAAATCAACTTTTTTTAAAAGACCAGTTCTGAATTCACTTTCAGGGGTTTACATAATAGAAACCAACCATAAATTACCTCATTTTATAAAATACACCCCTAAAATTATTTAAAACTGATTTTAGAAACTGTGTTTCCACAGAAATTAAAGCAAAATGGAGGTGAAATTTTATCTATTTTTATTTTTGCTAAATTTCCATTGTAATTAATTTTTCTGCAACACAGTAAGGGTAAACAGCAAAACAAATCTTAATATTTACTACTCTGATTCTGCAGTTTACAGAAACACCCCATATGTCTGGGGACATTGCTCAGGAGGGAATGGAGCGCCTTATTGTATTTGAATGGCACATTTTGCTAGAATGCTTTTTGGGCACCATGTCTCATTTGAAGAGACTCTGAAATGGCCCTACAATGGAAACCCGAAAAGTGACCCCCATTTTGGAAACGAAAGGCCCGGGAATTTTATCAAGGTGTGTAGGGAGCACTGTGATCCAACAGGCGTTTTATAGAATTTAGAAGCAATGGGCTGTGAAAATAATGTTTTACAATAAAATAGGTTTAGGCGCAAAGTTTTACATTTTTCAAGGGGTAACAGGAGAAAATCACCCCTCAATGTATTACTTTTTTTCTGCTGAATATGGAAACACCCCATATATGGTAATAAACTGCTGTATAGGCACACTGCAGGACTCAAAAGGGAAGGAACACTATATGGTTTATGGAGGGCAGATGTTGCTGGAATTGTTTTTAGGTGCCATGTTACATTAGAAGAGATTCTTAGGTAATTATACAGTGGAAACTCCTATTAAGAAACGACCCCATTTTGAAAACTACACTGCTCAAGGAATTTTTTTGAGGGTTTAGTGAGTGCTTTACCCCGCAGGCGTTTTTTAAGAATTTACAAGCACTTAGTTGTGAAAATGAAAAAATTATTTGTTCAAATAAAATGCTGCTTTGGAAATAGATTTTTTAGTTTCACAAGTGGTAATAGCAGAAAATGCACAGTTTGGTGATTTATACAGTAATCCATGTAAAACTTGTACTTTTGTGTTAAATACTTTTTGCCTGGACATACCACAGGACTCGGGAGTAAAAGAGCATCATGTGCATTTGAGGCGCAATGTGGTGATTTACGCATCTTGTGCTTTTGACCCCACTGGTGTTTTGCAAAAATTAATGCACAGCAAACAGTGCAAAGTTAAAATTGCAATTTTTCAACAGATATGACAATTCAGTGCCCAATATGTTGTCCCCATCATGTGCAGAAATGTAAGCACTCTTATTATTATGATGTATTTCCTACATGTAAGCCAAATCTTTTGACTGAACATATCATAGGAGTAAAAGAGCACCATGCACATATTGAGGCCCATTGTGGTGATTACCGCAGATTATTCTGAAAAATGTAGAGATTGAGGGGTGAAATAATAAATGGAACCTATGAGAAGTGACTCCATTTTGGTAGCTACAGCCCCTGAAATTATTTATGAAGGGTTGTAGGGAGTATTTTGACACCCCAGGTATTTTGTATAGATAAATAAGTAGGGGACGATGCAAAATAAAAATAATTTTTTTTCCACAGATATGGCATTTTAGTTCCCAATATGTATGTGCCATTTGCAACACACCACACTGCTTAAATTGTTAGGTGGGTTCTACTGGTTACAGAAATGCCATAAATATGGATGTACACTTCTGTTCAGATACGCTGCAGGATTCAGAAGGAAAAAAACATCTTTTGGCTTTTGCAGCGCAGATTTTGATGGATTGGTTTACGGGCTTTTGAAGAGGCTCTGGGGTTCCTGTACTGCTTTTTTCTAAGAATGATACATTTTTTATTTTTCTCTCAATAGACCTGTGTGAGGGCTTATTGTTTTCAGAACACGTTGCCATTACCATTGGTTCTATTTTGGGGTAAATAAATGATTGCTTTTTTTTTTTTTTTTTTTTTTTTTTGGGGAGCAGGATGAAGAAAAGACAGCAATTCTGCCATTGCTGTTTGGGTATACCAAGCATAGTGTGGGAAAAAACAACATGTTAACTTTATTGTGCTGATCAGTACAATTACAGAGATACCAATTTGATATATATATTTTTTTAGTTTTGCTATGTTTTACATAATAAAGCACTCTGAGAGACATATTTTTCAATTGAGACAAAACTAAACTGAAGCTAATGTAGTACACCAGAATGCATTCTGTTCTGTTTGTTTGCGTTCCCATGCTGGGCAGAAAAACGCTGCAAGCAGCGTTTTTGAGTGTGTCATGGGATGCAGAGCAAGACAGATCGGGCATTAAACACAATGTAAGTCAATGTTGCCAGATTAGTTTTCTCAGACACAAAATAAAACGGATCAGGCACCTGATGACTTGCAATGGTTTTAGTGCCAGATCTGTCATGGCTATTTTAGAAATAATACAACCAGATCCATTCATAATGGATGCAGTCGGTTGTATTATCCTAATGGAAGCGTTTTTGCAGATCCATGATGGATCCAGCAAAAACGCCAATGTGAAAGTAGCCTAAGTATTGAATTCTGATTCCTGCACAATTAGGCCTCATGCACATGAACGTTTATTTTATCAGTTTACGGGCTGTTTTACCTTCCGTACACAGAACAATACATTTCAATGGGTCCGCAAAAAATGCAATGTTCTCCGTATGCATTCCATTTCTGTATTTCTGTTTTTCCGTTCCGTTCAAAGATAGAACATGTCCTATTATTGTCCGGACAAGGATAGGACTGTTCTATCAGGGGCCAGCTGTTCTGTTCTGAATTTTTTGCGGATTCGTTTTTTGCGGACCACAAAATACTGAAAAAGCCATACGGTAGTGTGCAATAGGCCATAGATGGGGCCAACAGAATTACATTCAGCTGACAAGCACACATAGGATGTCATGGATTAATGCTTATATACAGTGCTGTCCATAATTATTCATACCCCTGGCAAATTTTGACTTAAAGTTAATTTTATTCAACCAGCAAGTAATTTTTTGATGGGAAATGACATAGGTGTCTCCCAAAAGATAATGAGACGATGTACAAGAGGCATTATTGTGGAAACAAAAAACATTTCTCAGCTTTTATTTACATTTGAGCAAAAAAGTGTCTAGTCCAAAATTATTCATACCCTTCTCAATAATCAATAGAAAAACCTTTATTGGCTATTACAGCAATCAAACACTTCCTATAATTGCAGACCAGCTTTTTGCATGTCTCCACAGGTATTTTTGCCCATTCATCTTTATCAATGAGCTCCAAATCTTTCAGGTTGGATGGTCTTCTTGCCATCACCCTGATCTTTAGCTTCCTCCACAGATTCTCAATTGGATTCAAGTCCGGACTCTGGCTGGGCCACTCCAAAACATTAATGTTGTTGTATACTAACCATTTCTTCACCACTTTTGCTGTGTGTTTTGGGTCATTGTCATGCTGAAATGTCCACTGGTGCCCAAGGCCGAGTTTGTCTGCCTGATGTTGTCATTGAGAATCCTCATGTATTGCTCTTTTTTCATGGTGCTGTTTACTGTGATTAGGTTCCCTGGTCCATTGGCTGAAAAACACCCCTAAAGCTTTAGGTTCCCACCACCATGTTTGACAGTGGGGATCGTGTTCTTTTGGTTGAAGGCTTTTCTTTTTTTACTCTAAATGAAGGAAACATCATTGTGACCAAACAATTCAATTTTTGTTTCATCTGACCATAACACAGGAGACCAGAAGTCTTCTTCTTTGTCCAAGAACTTCATATTTATCATATCAAATGTTCTGTTCTGTGTTTTTCTCACTAAGCATTTGCAACATCCCTGTTGTACCAGTATAGTGGTAGCCCCCAAGAAATGACCCCATTTTAAAAACTACAACCCAAGGAAGTCAGCTAAGGGTGTAGTGATAGTTTTGACACTTAAGATGTTTAATAGTCTATATTAAAATTGGACCGTCAGAATTAAAAATGACAATATTTCAAGGGTTGATTGGAGAAAAAGCCCAGCAAACTTTTTCAAATTCATATTGAATTTATTCTGGTTTATTACTTTTACACCATAAATTTGCTAAAAAATGAGGATCCATAATTTTTCTATTTTTCTGATGACAGTTTTTTTTGCAGAAACTGTAGTTTCTATCAGTGCTATATTGGGGTATATTACATTTTGATCACTTTTTATTCCATTTTTGTGAGGCAAGATGGCCTAAAATGATAAATACTGTCAACGTTTATTATTGTTTTATGGGGTTCACCATGTGGGGTGATAATTTTATTCTTTCGGTTGATTCGATTGCAACAGTTTTACTTTATAGCATCACTTTTTTAAAATTAAAAATAATTTCTTTGTTGCATCTGTATACTCCATGACCCATAACATTTTTATTTTTCTGTCAAGGCAGCTGTAGGCTGTTTTTGTGTGGAGTGGGAGTAGTTTTAATTGCTAACTGTATGTGGTACATATTACTTTTTAAGCCATATTCATAGCTCATAGTTTATGAGCTGTCAGAAAGCAATTGTCTGCAAATAGAAACTGACAGCTGTACATAGTAAGCTGCTGAACATTTGTAGATTGTAAGCCCTCATGGGCAGGGCCCTCTCTCCTTCTGTACCAGTCTGTAACTCGTCTTGTTTATGCTTAGTGCAATTGTCTGTATTATGTATGTGCACCGCTTATGATATGTACAGCACCATGGAATAAATGGCGCTTTAATAATAATAATAATAATAATCATAATAATAATAATAATAATAATAATTTGTAATATAGATCTATTGAAAAAAATGATTTTAGCCCAAAATGATTAAAATGCAATAATAAAACATTGCCCCCAAAGTTATCCATAGCCTTTAAGCCCCCTTTACAAGTGGCCAGGAATAGAGAAGTGACGGGACCGCAGACAGATGAGTGTTTATTTTTTATGTTCCGGGGGACAAAGTAGGACCCCGGTGTTGTCAGCTCCCAGACCAGACAAACCTCTTTACATTTTTATGTTTGTTTTTCTGTTTTGGATTTACTACTGACAGCTTGGAAATGTTAATAAGGTTAAAGGCAGTAAAGCCACTTTCTGGCTACTGTTGACCAATCGGTATGTAAGATGACTATATGGCACTAATGTAGTCTTTGTTGATTCTGCACCATATTATATATTTCCAGAAGCAGTGAACTTGTGTTGGCCAAATCTTTTGTGTTATCCACATAAAGGTCTTGTCCATAAAATGGCTGCTGATGAAGGGTCATGTGACCAGGCAAATCACCTCCATGTGATGTCTCCTACATTCAAGTACATTGCGCCTGCCATCTTCACTACAGCGGTTGAGAGTGCAGATGTATGGACAGGGCCTCTATGCAGGCAGCACAGAAGATTTACACTAAAAAAGGACATACCTTATGAAATATAGTGTCATATAGTCATCTTACATACACATTGGTCAACAGAAGCCAGAAAGTAGCCAACCCCTCTAAGTAATTGTTTTGGTGGATAACTCTTGGTCCGTACTCCATCACATAAAACATGACATCATTTGTATTTCTGTTGGAGAGGCCTCATGGACCTCTATAGAAACAGCTCTCTAAAAATTGGAGCCATAATTCATATACTGTTTGTATGAGCCCATTGTTATAAGTTTATTCATATATAGTTATACTATTGCATCTGCATGCCTCCTTATAGAAATATGGAAGTACATTAGGGCCCCACAGAAGTATATGGGTGCCCTATTACAGCTCAGAGGATGGTTGTCATTTGGCTGCAGTTTGTACAACTTTAGAGTGAAACAACTCAGTAATGAGACGGTTATATTCCTATTCATTTTAAGGAGAGATGTGCAACTGATGAACATGTCATATAGGCAGAGTTGGACTGGGACTCCTTGGGACCACCAGAGGAAATTATTCCCGGGGCCCAGCCCCTATATAATCAATGAAATGTAATAAGTTTAGTTTGATAGAAATAGATCATAGTGGCAAGTTATTGGCTTCAAAAGTTTTTTTTTTCTCCAGACCTTTGGGGCCCACTATTGTATCAGAGACTTGGCCACCTGAGGATCCTCTAGTTCTCTGGCGGACTATTATGATGTTGCATATATACAAGTGTCCATGTAGCTCTGGATAAAGATTAGATTAATGGACTCATTTAGGACAAATAACAACGGTGTAAACATAACCAAGTACCATTTTATTTGTATCTTTAGCATTCTGTGTGGAGCTGCTGGTGCCACTGGTGATAATTTCATTGGCTTTCATATTATCGTTAATGATTAATATTGCACAGTGTGCAAAAAAGCACAGAAAAGGTAAGTCTTTATTTTACATTTACTTTAGACAATGTATTACACTGTACTTTCTCACTATTTTCCCGATTTTTATTTGCTGTCAGTGCCTAGGAAAATATTCATAAACATCCAGAGGCTGAAGAGATGTACAGGCCTAATACTTTGTATACAATTGTATCCAGTCTAGATTACTTCTCCAAGATATGTGTTGACTAGATACAAATTCTCAGCCATGAGAGTTATTATGTCGATGGGTAGGATCCAGCTAGTTCTCCCTGGTTCTGCCAAACAGGTTGCTAAAATTACAGCTTGTTTTCAGAACTGGGGAGAAGAAGTGCTCCCGATCTGGTCCTGCAGTTTTTATTTTATCCGCAGTGCCACAGCTGATTACAGCTGCTCCCAAGTTTCTCCTGCACTTACAATATAACCAGCACTGTACCTCCTCCTGCTGAAGGTCTGTTCTGAATGAGAAGGAAACAGCTCACAGTTCATCCTTGTTCTTTCCTCCTTTTCCCACCTCCTCCTATAGCTGTTCTTGTGATGAGATCTGCATTACTGGCACAGCATTTGCCATTACTCCCTCTTGTTCTGTATTTGTGGGCTGTTTACAGTGGCATACAGTGGTTCATGAACATTTGTGAGCCCTTTAGAATTTTCTACATTTTTGCATAAATTTGACCTAAAACAACATCAGTTTTTCAAAGTCCTAAAAGTTGATAAAGATAACCAAATAAAATAAATGAGTCAAAATATTAGACATGATCATTAATTTATTGAGAAAAATGATTCAATATCATACGTCTATGAGTATGTGAACCTTTACTTTCAGTATCCGTTGTGACCCCTTGTGTGGCAATAACTGCAACAAAACATTTCCGGTAGCTGTTGATTAGTCCTGCATATTGGCTTAAATATAAGATTTTAATTCTGTTAGGCTTTCCTCCCATAAACTGCTCACTTCAGGTCCTTCCACAACATTTCTATTGGATTACAGGTGTATTCTGCTTGTTAAAAGTTATCCCCTATCCCAGGGGTCCTCAAACTTTTTAAACAGGGGGCCAGGCCAGTTCACGGTCCCTCAGACCGTTGGGGGGCCGGACTATGTGTGTACTGTGACGGAGCTGGCGTCCTTCACTCGCTACGCTTGCGCCGATTGAAGAATGTTACGGCGCAGGCGCGGGACTTAATGAGAAGACAGGACAACTGGAGGATGCGTTGGTTGCCAGCAAGTTACTGCCCAACTTGCTGGTAGTGAAGATATTTGCATATAATAAAAGTAAGAATTTTAAAAGAACGAAATCACAGGGGAATGTAGGAAAAGTATGTTTGAGGTCAGCTGACATTAGCAAATAGCTAATGTCAGCTGATGAAAAATGCATTTTGGGGGTGACAGAAGTCCCTTAAGTGTATAGGAGCGAGCTGTCCCATAGACGTGAATGGGGTGGGGGGCTTGTAATTACAGTACACTGGATCACCGATGTGATGCCGACAGGGAGCTGGTTAACAGTGAAGGGTAGGCTGCACTGGCACAGTGTGTAATCTTCTCTTCAACCAGCTGATTGGCTGGAGCTCCGGGGGTGTGACCCCCTGCCGATCTAATATTGATGACCCATTCTGACGATAGGTCATTAATATTAATTTCCCGGAAAACCCCTCTAAGGTTCTATTCATACTGAGTTTGATGCATGGAGATTAGTTTTTTTTTTCTTTTTCATTCCTCTAAATAGTATGGTTAGCTGTATGTGAAAAATGTATGGTTAGAATTGTGTGGTAGAGCAAGATTTTTAATTTTGTCAAGAAGCACATCCAGATATCAACCTATGAAAGGGGTTGTCCAGGGGATTAGTGCATGTAAGTGTGTGGATAAATTTTTGTTTTAAAAGGACCAAAATTGGTTGAAAATAAAAATATAAAAGTATGCACCTCACCAATCCCCTACCTCTATCATTCTGAGGCTACTCTGGTTTCCAGGCCCACATCTGCCGGTGACTGCCTGAGTGGGCATTTCCAGCCATTCTCAATTTGTCAGGCTGGGACTAAAAAGTAGAGCGCGGTAGGGACTAGAGCACCATTGAAACAGCAGCAGTTGGGGATTGATGAGGTGAGTAGTGATTCCTTTTTTTTATCCAATTGGGCCCTTTTAAAAATATCTCCCTGGGCAACCTCTTTAAACTTATGCCAAAAGATAAAACTTTTCACATATGTTTGGGCTCTAGATATATCCCAGAATATAATCATTTTTCTATCCAAATCCAACCTACAGACGTAGGCCTTAAATATTGTATGAATAGAAGAACCTTGTGTGCTGACCATTTGCTGTCCTGCTGGAAGCCTCAGCTGATCTGTGGGGTAACTCTGCAGCAAGTATTCAATTTTTTGTGTAGTGCCACTGAAAAAATCAATGCTGTATTGCAATGCATGGATCTACCATACTACAGGGAGTGCAGAATTATTAGGCAAGTTGTATTTTTGAGAATTAATTTATTATTGAACAACAACCATGTTCTCAATGAACCCAAAAAACTCATTAATATCAAAGCTGAATATTTTTGGAAGTAGTTTTTAGTTTGTTTTTAGTTTTAGCTATTTTAGGGGGATATCTATGTGTGCAGGTGACTATTACTGTGCATAATTATTAGGCAACTTAACAAAAAACAAATATATACCCATTTCAATTATTTATTTTTACCAGTGAAACCAATATAACATCTCAACATTCACAAATATACATTTCTGACATTCAAAAACAAAACAAAAACAAATCAGCGACCAATATAGCCACCTTTCTTTGCAAGGACACTCAAAAGCCTGCCATCCATGGATTCTGTCAGTGTTTTGATCTGTTCACCATCAACATTGCGTGCAGCAGCAACCACAGCCTCCCAGACACTGTTCAGAGAGGTGTACTGTTTTCCCTCCTTGTAAATCTCACATTTGATGATGGACCACAGGTTCTCAATGGGGTTCAGATCAGGTGAACAAGGAGGCCATGTCATTAGATTTTCTTCTTTTATACCCTTTCTTGCCAGCCACGCTGTGGAATACTTGGACGCGTGTGATGGAGCATTGTCCTGCATGAATATCATGTTTTTCTTGAAGGATGCAGACTTCTTCCTGTACCACTGCTTGAAGAAGGTGACTTCCAGAAACTGGCAGTAGGACTGATAGTTGAGCTTGACTCCATCATCAACCCGAAAAGGCCCCACAAGCTCATCTTTGATGATACCAGCCCAAACCAGTACTCCACCTCCACCTTGCTGGCGTCTGAGTCGGACTGGAGCTCTCTGCCCTTTACCAATCCAGCCACGGGCCCATCCATCTGGCCCATCAAGACTCACTCTCATTTCATCAGTCCATAAAACCTTAGAAAAATCAGTCTTGAGATATTTCTTGGCCCAGTCTTGACGTTTCAGCTTGTGTGTCTTGTTCAGTAGTGGTCATCTTTCAGCCTTTCTTACCTTGGCCATGTCTCTGAGTATTGCACACCTTGTGCTTTTGGGCACTCCAGTGATGTTGCAGCTCTGAAATATGGCCAAACTGGTGGCAAGTAGCATCTTGGCAGCTGCACGCTTGACTTTTCTCAGTTCATGGGCAGTTATTTTGCGCCTTGGTTTTTCCACACGCTTCTTGCGACCCTGTTGACTATTTTGAATGAAACGCTTGATTGTTCGATGATCACGCTTCAGAAGCTTTGCAATTTTAAGAGTGCTGCATCCCTCTGCAAGATATCTCACTATTTTTGACTTTTCTGAGCCTGTCAAGTCCTTCTTTTGACCCATTTTGCCAAAGGAAAGGAAGTTGCCTAATAATTATGCACACCTGATATAGGGTGTTGATGTCATTAGACCACACCCCTTCTCATTACAGAGATGCACATCACCTAATATGCTTAATTGGTAGTAGGCTTTCAAGCCTATACAGTTTGGGGTAAGACAACATGCATAAAGAGGATGATGTGGTCAAAATACTCATTTGCCTAATAATTCTGCACTCCCTGTAGGTTTTCCAGTGCCACACAGGATTTATGTACCTTGTTATTAGAAATGCTGAAAGAGGGTTATTTCTATATTAACTAAAAATTATCTGACCAAGAATTTAAAAATAACTTAAAAAAACAATAAACAATCCTTTAATATCCACATTTCCCCATTTTTGTATTTTATTTGAACACAGTAAAAGCTATGAAGTATTGCAGCCAGGTCACCTTGAGGTATGTATTGTAATTATGGTATTTCATTTCATTTTGTTATTTAACAGCCAGGCTTGTGAGGGAAGATTTTTTCTGAATATCTCAGTAAACATTAGCCTTGACACCACAATGTATGGATGCATACACCACATGCTCAGTTCTCATAAGAGCAGAGCAGATCTGATGAAAGCTGAAGGGGCACGGTCAGTGGTATACCTTCAAGGGAGTCTTAAACAGGATACAGCCACATAGCAACCTGCAGCTTCAGTAGTCCATGGCTACATTTAATAGTGGAAGACCACACAACTTATATAGGGCCTGAAATGGGAGGTGGCATTGTGCAATTTTTTCTCTACTCAACATGAAAACACTGCATTTTCATGCAGCTGCCACTAGGGGGAGCTCAATGCAAAGAGATTATTACAACTCCTATGGTAACTGTATACATTCTTATGCACTTAGCTCCCCCTAGTGCTGGCTTTTATTGCTCCTAAATTGTGTTCTGGGCTGTATTCACATGGGCATGTCTATGTAGCTCTTTCTTATTTCTTGTGATGTCAAATCCATGGGCATGTCAAAGCGGCAACAGGGGCAGTGCTAAGGGAGTGTCTATGTAACTAGCTTGATAGAAGGAGCTATAAACTAGCTGGGCATTGTTAGGGTGGTGCTGGAGCTGTGGCAGAGGAAGGAGAAGTGCATCATGGGTTTGAATAAAATACAGGATGGAAACAAACCTGAGTGACTTCTTTACATAGTAGAGTCCAAATTAAAAAATAGCACGGGGAAGATGTAGGAGATAAGTAACTACATGAACATAACTGTTAATAACCATAGCAATCCTGGAAGACCCTATAAATGGGTTCTCCGGGAATGATTTAAAATGACGGCCAACAACCTGTCCTAGAATTTGAGAAGGACTAGACTCCACTTGCAGAGCTGACTAGAGGGGTGAGGGGCTGGGGCACACTGGCACTTGCATATACCACACATTGGTGAGTTTTCTTGTCAGGCTGCATAGCCATGATGACATATCATAAGCAGGATAGCATCATCACTATCTATCGTACAGCAATGTAGTATCCAGTGAGGCCCTGCAACCTTGCACCCCTTAGGCAAATCTGCAAGTTGTGGTAACCAGTCTAGGTCACAGTCTAAGACAGGGTGCTGGCGGCAATTTTAAATCCATTCTCAGAGAACACCTATAAGGGCTCATACACACAAACGTATTTTCTCCGTTCCGCTTATTTTGCTGTATGTGGAACCATTCATTTCAATGGGTTCGCAACAAAATCGGAAGTTACTCCATGTTCATTCCGTTTCTGTATGTCCGTTCTGCAAAAATATAGAACATGTCCTATTAGGGTCCATTCACACGTTCATGGTGTATTGCAGATCCGTAAATTGTGGATCTGCAATACACCCGACCGACACCCCCATAGAACAACCTATTCTTGTCCACAGCTGAGGACAAGAATAGGACATGTTCTATTTTTCTCTGGAGCCGTGGACCGGAAGTTCGGCGGCGCGCTTCAGAAATGCGGATGTGGAGAGCACACTGTGTGCTCTCCCCATTCAGAATGAATTGGTCCGCACCCGTCCCGCATAATTGCGGAACAGGTGCGGACACTGAATGCGGAAGTGTGAATGGAGCCTTATTGTCAGCATTCCGGACAAGGAGAGGACTGTTCTATTTGAGGCCATCTGTTCCGTTCTGCAAAATACGAAATGCACACGAACGTCATCCGTATTTTTTGCGGATCCGTGTTTTGCAGACCGCAAAATACATACGGTCATGTACATGAGCCCTAAGGCCCAAATCCTAGAAAATTGAATTTTTTCTCCATTTTAGATTCACCAGAAAAGCCACACTCGAAAAAACATTACCAGCTGAATCATTTTCAACAGCTGAAACCACTATCACCACCTCCTTAAGCCTCATTCACACGTCTGTGTTCAAATCCGTGAGCAGGTGGTCAGTGATGCATCCATGAAGCTGTCCGTGAAGGATCCGTGTTGGGTCCGTGTGTCCGTTGTCCGTGTTGCATCCGTGTTTCACTGACACTGAACAGCTGAAAAATAATTTTCAAAGAATCTCTTCTTAATGATCCGTGAAACACGGATGCAACATGGATGGCATCCATGTTGCATCTGTGGTTTTCACGGACCCATAGACTATAATGGCCATGATAAATTACTTAAACAGAAGAAAAGGGATATGGCACTCAAACTCTGAAGTATCAAAATCACAAACTAGTTTAATACCGATAAAGATAAAACCTTATACAATAACTTAAAAATAGCAATATAAAACCAAATAAAGGAACAACCACATTCAGAAAGCAATCTTCTAATTCTTCCCAACTTATCTATCTATAACTTCGTTGCAAAATATATATCACATTCGATTTTCTGTATGCGATTTTATCGTGTGCGGTTTTTTCGCATGTGATATTTTCGCATGCGATTTTTTCGTATGCGATTTTTCTCGCATGCGATTTTTGCATGCGGTTTTTTCGCATGCAAAAATTTTTTTCCTCGCAACTGCTGCCCTCGTTTTTTATTATTATATTCAGCTGGTATCACTGGAAGTATTCTTTAGATATTTAAACACATGCGTTTTTTGAAAAAAGCTCGCAGAGAGGAATTTCCAACATATCCAAAAAATGTAAACTGAATCACAAAATGTCCCGTCCAAATCTATAGGTCTTTATATATTCACGGTGCTGTCTAATCATTTATGTCCAATTTATTGTCAGCAGCAATGTTCAAAACAGCAGTTAACGGTAGTACGGGTATCCTTTTCAAACCTGTATGTCCTTATAGATTCACAGTGATATGCAATCACTTGTACTCGATTTCCCACCTACGGTATTCGACGTAATCATATGCAGAGATACAGGTAGGGAATTGAATAAACAATTGGTGGCGTCCCACCACTAAATAGGAAAAGTTCTTCCTCCTACCTTCTCTTGCGATTCCTTATGTGTGATCGCTTACCGACCTTGCCGGGCTGACTGCAACTGGTTCAGATTTTCGTGGCTTGAGTACTCAGATTTTTCAGCTGGGTCTACTACCTTCTGGAGTCTCCTCGTGTAGTTTCCTATGCAGCCAGGTGTCTCCTCAGGTAATCAGTGAAGAAGAGGTCGGTTAAATGTTGTACCTCGAAACGCGTATGGGAAAAACTGTAATCTCCGTGACATCAAGTTCACTTAGTGCGCACTAAAGAGTTCAATTTTGGCAGATACTCGATCTAAACAGAAAGAAAAGCTGGTTACCTGAGGAGACACCTGGCTGCATAGGAAACTACACGAGGAGACTCCAGAAGGTAGTAGACCCAGCTGAAAAATCTGAGTACTCAAGCCACGAAAATCTCCAAAGAATACTTCCAGTGATACCAGCTGAATATAATAATAAAAAACGAGGGCAGCAGTTGCGAGGAAAAAATTTTTTGCATGCGAAAAAACCGCATGCAAAAATCGCATGCGAGAAAAATCGCATACGAAAAAATCGCATGCGAAAATATCACATGCGAAAAAACCGCACACGATAAAATCGCATACAGAAAATCGAATGCGATATATATTTTGCAACGAAGTTATAGATAGATAAGTTGGGAAGAATTAGAAGATTGCTTTCTGAATGTGGTTGTTCCTTTATTTGGTTTTATATTGCTATTTTTAAGTTATTGTATAAGGATTTATCTTTGTCGGTATTAAACTAGTTTGTGATTTTGATACTTCAGAGTTTGAGTGCCATATCCCTTTTCTTCTGTTTAAGTAATTTTTCATTATTTCCGATACATAGAAGCTGGTATCAACGGATATAGAGCACCAATTAGGTCTCTCTTTTATACTGGTAGAGCCACCTACTTCGAATAAAAAGTTTTACTTTATAATGGCCATGATGAATCCGTGAACACGGACAAAATAGAGCATGCATCTGTGCTAAAAAAACGGACCCACGGACCGTGTTAAAACACTGATGTGTGAATACACACATTAATGAATAGGGACGTGTGCTGTCCGTGCAGAACACGTACAGCACACGTCCATGAAACACTGACGTGTGAATGAGGCTTTAGAGCCACATGACAGAAATTCTCCTATTTGATCCATTTCACACTTGTCAGTTTTCTGTTGTTGTCTTTCATACAAATTTGTAAGCTGAAAATAGGAGGGGCTCATGCAGACATAAAGTATAATGGGAAGTTTTGACGTACAAAAACTGATGGAAAATACTGACCAATATACTGACCATGGGAAAGTATCCTTTCCTATCTTGCTGTTTTCTAACTCAGATTTTTCGTTTCCTTGTATCTGTTCCCTAGAGCTGTGTTTTTAGGGGTTAAAACTTGGGGAACTAAATACCAGACATGAGTAAAAGCATTTTGTTCACATGAGTCATTTGTTTAATATTGGAGTGTAACTATCAAATAACTGTCAATGTATTTATTTGCAAAGGAAAATGATATGAATCTTCTGTTTCTGCAGTTATGACCAGCAGTATATTGAAAATAACCCAATTTATGGCAATCTCAGTCATCCAATTCTTGGTAAGTGGACATCAATTTTATAAAATTTGTGACTTAATGGATAAATAAAATAGTAACCAGTCACATTACTATAAGGGTCTCAGTGGTTGCATTTGTGACCGAGCCCCAAAGCCAGGGGAGCCCACAGGACTCCTTTTGCCAGGGGCACACCGTGACCTGGAGACAAGTAGGGGCGGAGGCAGTGCCATGGGAAATAAATGCTTCCTCAGGATGCGATATTGTTGAATGCTGTGGCTGGGAACAGGAACGATGCCTCCCTTCCTCGCTGTTACCTCTTATAGACTTCAGGCCTAGTGACTATAACCTATCAGAGGCCAGCACAGGCAGCGCAATCATGTAATCATCATTGTGCCGTCTGAGCCGGGCATTGTATATCTCAGGAAACAGTCTGGAAGAGGCCTGCACCACATCGCTGACAGCTACATGGAGGTAAGTATTTGAATTTATTATATTTTATTTGGCACCATGCTGTTGGGCCACTATGCTGGTAGCGGGGGGGGAGGGGGGGGGGGTGCGGAGAGGACCATTATGGGTGCATTGTTTCCACTGGCGGCACTAAATATCGGCATTTTTAGTGTCATTTATTAAGACCAGCGTTTTAGACGCCAGTCTTAATACCCATTGTACTGGCCATCCACCGTCAGCCTAAATCTATGCCAGCTCCCTTGCTGGAGTAGATTTAGATCATTTTATATGAGAAGACATAGACACATATAATTGGGATGGGCCGGAACCTGGCGTGAGCGGGGAAAAGTTGCAAATCCTCTTTGCAACCGAATCTGCGATAGATATACACCAAAAATTGGAGTAGTATATCTAATAATAAATTACCCCCTTTGTACTGACATACATAAAGGGGCATATTTTTTACTAGCACACATTATGAAGAGCACTGTGGGGACAGAGGCTCTACTGGGGGCATGAAGGGGGGGAATTTTTTTTAACTAGAACACAGAAGGCAATTTTTGCATTGGTGCACATATAAAGGGATATTTTTTATACTGGTGCACATTGTAAGGAGGTATTTTTTGTACTGTCAGAAGGTGGGACAATGATGAAAAAGTAGAATGTCTTTTTGTCCAACATTGTTTCTACTTTGCGCTAATTTTTGTAGAGGCTCCAAACCTAAATCTACTTGCTGGCGTAGTTTTATTCCGTCCGCCTCTTGGCATGTTTGCCTTGCTGCCACCGGAACTCCGGCCTGCCCCCATTATAGTCAATGAGGCATGTGCACACGTACTGTTCCACCATGTTGCTGAAATGCCTCCTGCTAAAATGTTCCGTATCAGCTGGGTGTGCTGGATTTTGTGGCGTGCTGACAAAGCTTTTCCACATTTCGGCCATGCTAACCCTCCCTTTCTGAGGTGCTGGAGGTGCCCCAGCTGCGTTGGCGACTTCTTTCTCCTCCTCTGCCTTCGCCTTGTGCTTCCACTGAGCCCCTGCTGTCAGGTCTGAATGCCATCAGCAGCATGTATACCAGCGTGCGCTTGTACTCACTCTAGTCACGCTCCAGTGAGGGAATTAAGGACGGCACGTTGTCTTTGTAGCGGGGTTCCAGCAGGGTGGCCACCCCTTAATTAGCACTAGTTAGAATGTGGGAAACTCGGTGGTCGCTGCAAAGGCAATGCAGCATGTAGTCGATCATGTGTGCCAGGCTTCCCAGAGGCAACGACAAGCTGTCCTCTGTGGGAGGTGTATCGTCTGCGTGACTGTCCCCTGGTCAAAGTGGAGTAGGAGGTTCAGGAGGCGGAGGACGTGGCAGAGTAGGTGGAAGTGGTGGTGGAGGAGGTAGCCAACACTGTTTTTGTTGTTGTTTTTTTTTTTTTCATTTTTTGAATCCAGAGGAAAAAAAAACAGGCTGGTGTATTTGAGTTTCATTTACAGTATACTTAACTAAGTAGATATATATATAACACGAGGTTGGTCGCGACGCGTGGTTGATTAAGTGTGTGGTTGTGTAAGTGTGACTTAAGAATAAGTGACTTCAGATTCAGGGACTTCAGTGGGGGACTGAAATTCATCAGTTCTTGTTACTACATTATATTGTATTTTTTTGTTTTTGTGGTGTAATCCCCATTAGTATGTCTTGCACAATTGACAATGCCGTCCAGTGCACATCTTGCATGATGTATGCAGTCCTGGAACAGCCGTTTGAGGGTGCATATCTTTGTTCAAAATGTGAGCAAATTACCCGTTTGGAATCACACATCGAGTCTCTAAACGGGCATATTGCAACACTGAGAGCCACTGACAATTTGCAAAAGAGTTTGCTGCTCACCGAGCAAGCAGTCTTTGGGGTAGTTCAGAGGAAGGGTGACAGTAAGGAGGCTGAGGAAAGTGAGGTAGCTAGCTGGGTGACAGTAAGAAAGGGGGGTAGAGGGAAGAGTGCCAGGGAGGCTAGCCCTGATCTGACACACCCCAACAAGTTTGCATGTTTGGCAGATGAGGGGGATGGCAGCTCAGGGACAGCACTGCTGCAGCCAGACACTTCCTCTGCCGGTCAGGGGAATGTCAGCTCCAGTAAGCAGGGGGACCAGGAGAGCAGGGCAGGCCAGACAGGTGCTGGTAGTGGGAGACTCAATTATTAGGGGAACAGATAGGGCGATCTGTCACAAAGATCGTGATCGCCGAACAGTGTGCTGTCTTCCTGGCGCTAGAGTTCGACACATCGCAGATCGGGATGACAGATTACTGGGAGGGGCTGGAGAAGATCCAGCGGTCATGGTCCATATCGGAACCAATGACAAAGTTAGAGGTAGGTGGAGAGTCCTTAAGAATGATTTCAGGGATTTAGGTGAAAAGCTTAGGGCAAGGACCTTAAAGGTAGTATTTTCCAAAATACTGCCTGTACCACGGGCCACACAAGAAAGGCAGAGGGAGATTAGAGAGGTTAACAAGTGGCTCAAGAACTGGTGTAGGAAGCAGGGTTTTGGGTTCATGAAGAACTGGGCCGACTTTGCTATCGGCTACAGGCTCTATCGTAGGGACGGGCTGCACCTCAATGGGGAAGGGGCAGCCGTGTTGGGGAGAAAGATGGCTAGAAGGTTGGAGGAGTGTTTAAACTAGGGACTGGGGGGGAGGGAAATTACATTATAGGAGGGGAAGATAGTACAGATAGAGACCGGGGGCAAGGTAGTGGGACTGGGGGAGGAATGGAAGGAGGGACTAGAAAAGTTCAGAAGGAAAGGTGTAGGGCAAAAAATATGCATAAACCTCTCAAATGTATGTATACTAATGCCAGAAGCCTGACTAATAAAACTGGGGAACTGGAATTAGTGATGTGTGAGGAGGATTATGACATAGTGGGAATAACTGAGACATGGCTGGACGATAGCTATGACTGGGCTGTTAATGTACAAGGTTACAATCTGTTCAGAAAGGATCGTCAAAACCGGAGAGGGGAGGGGTCTGCCTTTACATAAAGTCCTGTCTAAAGCCCACACTCCGGGAAGACATCTGTGAGGGACACGAAAATGTGGAGTCATTGTGGGTGGAGATAAATGGAGCCAAAAACAATAATAAATTACTAATAGGAGTTTACTATAAACCACCTAATATACCAGAGTCCGCAGAAAATCTATTACTAAACGAGATAAACAAGGCGGCAAACCATAATGAGGTGGTTATTATGGGGGACTTCAACTACCCAGATATAGACTGGGAAACTGAAACCTGTACATCCCATAAAGGAAACAGGTGATTGGCAATAGCCAAAGACAATTACCTTTCCCAAATGGTTCAGGACCCAACTAGAGGGACGGCCATACTGGACTTAGTATTAACCAATAGACCTGATAGAACAACAGACGTGCAGGTCAGGGGACACCTGGGAAATAGTGACCATAAGGTAATAACCTTCCAATTATCCTTCAAACGAGAGTTTCTAAAGGGAGGAACAAGAATACCGGACTTAAAAAAAGCAAAATTTAGCCAACTAAGAGAGGCCATAGGCCCAATTAACTGGGACAAAGTCCTCAAAAATAAAAATACAACGACAAAATGGGAGATTTTTAAAAGCATCGTAACATCTAATTGTGATCGATGCATACCTTATAGAAATAAAAGGCTAAGAAATAAGAAACCAATGTGGATAAATAGAACCGTAAAAAAAGCAATAAATGACAAAAAGAAAGCATATAAATCATTAAAACAGGAGGGGAGCCAGGAAGCTCTGATAAACTATAAGGAAAAAAATAGAATATGTAAAAAACTAATAAAAACTGCCAAACTAGAGACCAAGAGATTAATTGCCAAAGAGAGCAAAACTAACCCTAAAATGTTTTTCAATTATATAAATGGTAAAAAATATAAATCTGAAGGAGTCGGCCCTCTACATAGCCATGACGGGGGAGGTGCAGAAAGCGATGAGGATAAAGCTAAGCTATTAAATATTTTCTTCTCCACTGTTTTCACTGAGGAAAATAAACTGTCAGATGAAATGCAAAATGTAAAAGTAAATTCCCCTTTAAAAGTGCCCTGTCTGACCCAGGAAGAAGTACAGCAGCGACTTAAAAAGATTAAAATAGACAAATCGCCAGGACCGGATAGCATACACCCCCGTATCCTAAGGGAATTAAGTGATGTCCTAGCCAGACCCTTATTTTTTTGATATTCACGGACTCCATACTGACAGGGAATGTTCCACCAGACTGGCGTATAGCAAATGTGGTGCCAATATTCAAAAAGGGTCCAAAAACAGAGCCTGGAAATTATAGGCCGGTAAGTTTGACATCTGTTGTGGATAAACTGTTTGAAGGTTTTGTAAGAGATGCTATCTTGGAGTATCTCAATGAAAATAAGCAAATAACACCATATCAGCATGGCTTCATGAGGGATCGGTCATGTCAAACTAATTTAATCAGTTTCTATGAGGAGGTAAGTTCTAGACTCGACCGGGGTGAATCAATGGATGTCATATATCTGGACTTCTCCAAAGCATTTGACACTGTACCACACAAAAAGTTAGTATATAAAATGAGAACACTTGGACTAGGAGAAAATATCTGTATGTGGGTAAGTAACTGGCTCAGTAATAGAAAACAGAGAGTGGTTATTAACGGTACACACTCAGATTGGGTCACTGTCACTAGTGGGGTACCTCAGGGGTCAGTATTGGGCCCTATTCTCTTCAATATATTTATTAATGATCTTGTAGAAGGCTTGCACAGTAAAATATAAATTTTGCAGATGACACTAAACTGTGTAAAGTAATTAACACTGAAGAGGACAGTTTTCTGCTACAGAGGGATCTGGATAGATTGGGGGCTTGGGCAGAGAAATGGCAGATGAGGTTTAACACTGACAAATGTAAAGTTATGCACATGGGAAGGAATAATGCAAGTCACCCGTACATACTAAATGGTAAAACACTCATTAACACTGACATGGAAAAGGATCTTGGAATTTTAATAAATAACAAACTAAGCTGTAAAAACCAGTGTCAGGCAGCTGCTGCTAAGGCCAATAAGATTATGGGTTGCATCAAAAGGGGCATAGATGCCCGTGATGAAAATATAGTCTTACCACTTTATAAATCACTAGTCAGACCACACATGGAGTACTGTGTACAGTTCTGGGCTCCTGTGAACAAGGCAGACATAGCAGAGCTAGAGAGGGTTCAGAGGAGGGCAACTAAAGTAATAACTGGAATGGGGCAACTACAGTACCCTGAAAGGGTATCAAAACCTAGGGTTATTCACTTTAGAAAAAAGACGACTGAGGGGAGATTTAATAACTATGTATAAATATATCAGGGGTCAGTACAAAGATCTCTCCCATCATCTATTTATCCCCAGGACTGTGACTGTGACGAGGGGACATCCTCTGCGTCTGGAGGAAAGAAGGTTTGTATACAAACATAGAAAAGGGTTCATCACGGTAAGAGCAGTGAGACTATGGAACTCTCTGCCTGAGGAGGTGGTGATGGTGAGTACAATAAAGGAATTTAAGAGGGGCCTGGATGTATTTCTGCAGCGTAATAATATTTCAGGCTATAGCTACTAGAGATAGGTCGTTGATCCAGGGAGTTGTTCTGACTGCCTGATTGGAGTCGGGAAGGAATTTTTTCCCCTTAAGTGGGGAAAATTGGCTCTACCTCACAGGGGTTTTTTGCCTTCCTCTGGATTAACTTGCAGGAAACAGGTCGAACTGGATGGACAAATGTCTTTTTTCGGCCTTATATACTATGTTACTATGTTACTATGTATTTATTTTTTATTTATTTTTTATAAATTTGGGAAGACCCCAAAACATTGGGAAATAGAAAAGAAAATGCAAAGAGAAAGTACGCTGGAGTATAACAATGGCTGGGTGCGGGCAGTATACTTGTCTACTCAGCACAAGGTATGGAGAAGTCTTGTGGGATCCATGCCTGGTTCATTTTAATGAACGTGAGCTTGTCCATGTTGGCTGTAGACAGGCGGCTGCGCTTGTCTGTGATTACTCCCCCTGCCATGCTAAACACACGTTCGGACAATACACTTGCTGCAGGGCAGGCCAGCACCTCCAAGGCGTAAAGGGCAATCTCAGGTCATATGCCCAATTTGGAGACCCAGAAGTTGAATGGGGCAGACCCATCAGTCAGTATGTGTAGGCATGTGCACATGTACTGTTCCACCATGTTGCTGAAATGCCTCCTACTAAAATGTTCTGTATCAGCTGGGTGTGCTGGATTTTGTGGTGTGCTGACAAAGCTTTTCCACATTTCGGCCATGCTAACCCTCCCTTTCTGAGGTGCTGGAGGTGCCCCAGCTGCGTTGGCGACTTCTTCCTCCTCCTCTGCCTTCGCCTTGTGCTTCCACTGAGCCCCCACTGTCAGGTCTGAATGCCATCAGCAGCATGTCTACCAGCGTGCGCTTGTACTGGCGCATCTTCCGTTCATGCTCCAGTGAGGGAATTAAGGACGGCACGTTGTCTTTGTAACGGCGATCCAGCAGGGTGGCCACCCCTTAATTAGCACTGGTTAGAATGTGGGCAACTCGGCGGTTGTTGCGAAGGCAATGCAGCATGTAGTCGATCATGTGTGCCAGGCTGCCCAGAGGCAACAAGTCCTCTGTCGGAGGTGTATCGTCTGTGTCCCCTGTATCCCCCCAGCCACGCTCCATTGATGCGCAGAAGCTGTTTGTGAATAACTGGCCTGATAACCGTGGAAATAATCCCTCTTACTCCTCCTCTTCCTCCTGTGCCACATCCTGCTCCATCATCGCCTGAAGTGTTTTTTCAAGGAGACATAGAAGTGGGATAGTAACGCTGAGGACTGCGTCTTCAGCACTGGTCATGTTGGTGGAGTACTTGAAACAGCGCAACATGGCACACAAGTCCCGCATGGAGGCCACTCGGTGAAGTGGTGCTGTTCCGCAGAGCGACTCACCCGTGCTTGCTGCAGCTAAAACTCCACTATTTACTGCTGCTGCTTGCACAGTCTCTCTATCATGTGCAAAATGGAGTTCCACCTGGTGGGCATGTCGCATATGAGGCGGTGAGAGGGAAGGCTGAAGTTACGCTGCAGCGCAGATAGGCGAGCAGCAGCAGGTTGAGAATGCTAAAAGTCCGCACAGACACCGCACACTTTCTGCAGCAGCTTTGACATATTGGGGTAATTTTTCAGGAACCTCTGCACCACCAAATTCAGCACATGCGCCAGGCAAGGGATGTGCGCCAAACCGGCTAGCCCCAGAGCCTGCTGTAGTTTCCCCCTGGCTGTGCTGAAGTAGGTGGTGAAGGTGTTACGCTGACCAGATGAGGACGCAGTACAGGAGAAAGTGGAGTAGCTATCAGCCTCAGGCCCAGCCACCACTGCATCTACCCAGTGTGCAGTTAGGGAGATATAATGTCCCTGCCCGTGCTTACTGGTCCACATATTGGTAGTTATGTGGACCTTGCCACAGATGGTGTTGCGCAGTGCACATCTGATTTTGTCCGCCACCTGGTTGTGCAGGGCAGGGATGGCTCGTCTGGAAAATTAGTGGCGGCTCAGAACCACATACTGTGGGACAGTCACCGCCATAAGTTTTTTAAAAGTCTCTGTCTCCACCAGACAGAATGACAGCATTTCAAAGGCCAGAAATTTTGAAATGCTGCCATTCAGGGCCAGGGATCACGGGTGGGCAGGGGGGGTACTTCTTTCTCTCCAATGTTTTTGGGATGGACAGCTGAATGCTGTGTGACCACCTCCTCTTTCTCCGAACTGCACACGTCACTCGCATGACCTTGATTTCATGTTGGGTCTAGGACCCCATCATCCTCCACATCATCTTCCACCCACTCTTCAACCCTGCCCTCCTTGCCGGTCTGCACACGGCAGAAAACTGCAGCAGTTGGCACCTGTGTTTCGTAATCATCATCAGAGACGTGCTGCGATGGCCCTCCCATGTCCACATCCTGAAACATAAGTGGTTGGGCATCAGTGCACTCAATCTCTTCCACTTCTGAGCAGGGCTAGGAGGGTGGCCCACGGAAACCCCGCCAGCAGAGTCATCAAAAAGCATAAGAGACTGCTACATAACTTGGGGCTCAGACTGCTTGGTTGATTTGCAAGGGGATGAGGTGAAAGACAGATGCCCATGGGCTGCAGGTGCCAACTATGTGGTTTCAGCGAGGACTGGGTGGGATACAATGTGAAAAAACTGGAGGCACTGTCAGCCACCTAATTTACTACTGCCTCTACTTGTTCTGTCCTCACCATTCGTACACAGGTATTTTGGCCTACAAAATTACGCTAAACGTCCTGTCACCTACGTGTACCTGAGGAAGGTGTTGGCACAGATCGACTACGTCCTCTCCCTGCAACAGGATCTCCACCAGCTGAAGCAGCACCACGACCAGGGCCACATCCCTTATTTAAAGCTCTCCTCATTCTTTGAGGTCACCCACCGAACTAACAGTCAGATTAACTATATTAATTTTCCTGACATGTATAAAGTGCACGTGTATCTCACACCAAAAATGGGTATATTTCACCCACCGAACTAACAGATGGATTAACTTTATTAATTTCCCTGTCACTTATGCAATGTAGGTGTACCTCACATTAAAAATGGGTATATATCGCCAGCCGAACTAACAGTCAGAATAACTATATTATTTTCCCTGTCACATATAAAGTGCACTTGTATCTCACACCAAAAATGGGTATATGTCACCCATCGAACTAACAGACAGATTAACAAAATAATTTCCCAGTCATGTATGCAATGCAGGTGTACCTCACACCAAAAATGGGAATATGTCACCCACCGAACTAACAAACATATTAACTATATTAATTTCCCTGTTACATATGCAGTGTATGTGTAACCCACACCAAAAATGGGTATATGTCACCGGCCGAACTAACAGTCAGATTAACTATATTAATTTCCCTGTCAGGTATAAAGTGCACGTGTATCTCACAGCAAAAATGGGTATATGTCACCCACCAAACTAACAAATGGATTAACTATTATATTTTTGTGTCAGGGGTACAAAAAAGGTGCATTGCACCCACAAAAAAATCGCTGTAAGTCACCCACAGAATTATCAGCCAGATTAATTATTATACTTGTGTGTCAGGGGTACAAAGATGGTGCATTGCACACACAAAAAATCACTATAGGTCACCCACAGAATTAACAGCCATATTTATTATTATATTTCTGTATCTGGGGTGCAAAGTTGGTGTATAGCACCCACAAACAAAATCATTATAGGTCACCCACAAAACAAATAGCCAGATTCCTAACACTCTCCCTCACTTCAGCTGCCTGTTTCCTGTCCCTGCACTACTCAGAGCTGATGGGTGGTGCTACACGTAATCCCGCTTGTATAGAAGCTGAGTCACATGATGCACCTGCTAATCACAGCCATGCCATTACTAGACATGGCTGTGATGGCTTCTACGTGCCCACAGCTTAAAAGTTGGTTGATTGGCTGCCCTGCAGCCTTTCAAAAGCTTTATTAAATGCCCAAACACCGAACTCGAACCCAAACTTTTCCGGCAAAGTTCCATAAAACTCAATTTGGATTTGATTCTGCCAAATCTGTTGAGCAATTCAATTCATGTCCGAATAAATTCAACCCAAATCAAAAGTGCTTCAATTGCCCTAAAAAAATGCGGATGATATTCTGGTGTCTCCTAGGACTATATGCAACTCATTTCAAACTCTTTAATGCCAAGCCAGCTTTAGTGATCTTAAATTGATAGTGACATATATGGCATATGGGTAGACGCTTCTTTAACCCCTTCCCGTATTTTTACGTACATGGGGGAATGCATTCTCTTGTCGCATCCCCAAGTGTATGTATGTGATCTAAACTGGTGGGTGCAGGAGCTGCACCCGCCCGATCAGCAGCCCGGGTACGGCTATTACTGACAGCTGAGCCCCTGCTGTATCCGCCTGCATAGCTGTATCTGCTGATGCCGGTGGATTAACCCTTCACATACCAAAGGCAGGGCTGACTGTGGCACATGTGGGTTTTTACAGAGGGAGAGGGCTCCCTGCACTGTGCTGACAGGGGGCCGATGGTTGCTGTGGCAGGCCCCGATACTTTACACAGGCATCGGAGACTGCCATCTACGGAAGCCTAGGGAGCCTAGGAGATCCAGTCTTACACTGACAGTTCAATAAAGCATCATACAGCATGCATTGTACTGTATCAAAAAAGGGATCAAACCCCCACAGAGGGAGAAAAATAAAACATGAAAAAAAGTGTTGTTTAATAATAAAAAAAATAGTTTCAAGTAAAAAAAAATAGTATTTTCACCATAAAATCATGTATAATAAAAAAAATAGAAATAAAAGACAGACATATTAGGTATCGCCTCGTCTGTAACAACCTGCTCTATAAAAATATCACATGATATACCACCTCAAGTAGCCAATTTTTTTCATCCTACATCACAAAAAATGTAATACCAAGCGATCCAAAAGACATACGTACCCCAAAATTAAAAAAAAACAATCGAACCGTCACCTCTTCCCACAAAAAATGAGCCCCTGCATGACAATCGCCCAAAAATTTGTAAAGATAAGGCTTTTAGAAAATGGAGACACTAAGGCCCCTTTCACACCGGCGAGTTTTCCGCACGGGTGCAATGCGTGAGGTGGACGCATTGCACCCGCACTGAATGGTGATGGACCATGTGATTGGACCATGTGATGTGACGTCATCACAGGTCCTTTAGCTGGTAGCTGAAGCTTGAAGAGAGAAGGCAGATCGTAACTCAAGTGGCTAAGGTAAGTTAAGTTTTATTATTTTTAACCCCTTCATCCTCATTTTACACAGCATTCTTTATTAAGAATGCTATTATTTTCCCTTATAACCATGTTATAAGGGAAAATAATAAATTCTCCAGAAAATTCTACCCGAAACCGGACTTCAGTGATGAAGTCCGGCTTCGGGTCTGGGTACCAAACATGGCGATTTTCCACACGTGCGTGCAAAACGCATTACAAACGTTTGCACCCGCACGGAAAAATCGCGCATATTCCCGCAACGCACCCGCCTCTTATCCGGGCGTCAAACATGACACCCGTGTGAAAGAGGCCTAAAGCTTCATTCACATGTCAGTGATTTCCATCAGTGATTTTGAGCCAAAACCAGGTGCGGCTCTAAACACAGAACAGGTGCAGATCTTTCCCTTATACCGCATGTCTGTGGGGGCTTCACGCCTGGCTTTGGCTCACAATCACTGATGGAAATCACTGACCAAAACACTGACATGTGAACGAGGCATAACACATGTTTTTTTTTGTGTCAAAATGCTTTTATTGTGTAAAACTGAAACAAATGTAAAAAAAGACATATTATGTATCGCCTCATCCGTAAAAACCTGCTCTATAAAAATATCCCTTGATCTACCCCCTAGGGTCAATACCATAAAAAAAAAAATAACTGTGCTAAAACAACAAATTTTTGGACCACTTTGTCCCATAAATTATAATATTGAGTGATCAAAAAATCATATGTACCCAAAAATGGTACCAAGATGATCGGCAGAAAAAAAATACAACTTTCAAAAAATGGAGACACAAAAAACATGATTTTTTTTTCAAAAATGCTTTTATTGTATAAAACTGAAAAAAAAATGACATATTAGTATTTCTACATCCCTAATGATCTGCTCTTTAAAAATATCAGATATTCTACTCCCTCAAGTAAATGCTGTTAAAAAAAAAAAAAAAAATCTGCGCACAAATAGCATTTTTTGGTCACTTTGCCCCAAAAAGTATAATATTGAATGAACAAAAAACTGTATGTATCCAAAAATGGTACCAATAAAAAACAACAGCTCTTCCTGCAAAAACAAGCCCCTACACAAGAATATCAGCAGAAAAATAAAATAAATGTTTGTTTCAGAAAATGAAGACACAAAAACATGCTTTTTGTTTTAAAAATGCTTTACAATGTAAAACTGAAACAAAAACGAAATACAGATATTTGTCACATTATTGTCGCGTCCCTATCAACCTGATCTATAAAAACAACACATGATCTATCCTGTCAGGAGAACTTCATAAAAAATAAAAACAATGCAACAACAGCTATTTTGTGGTTACCTTGCCTCACAAAAAGCTAATTTTGAGCGATTAAAAATCATGGGTCACTTTTTACTGTACGGGTGCATGAGGAAGTCTTCAAATGCAACATGGCAATTTAAATTTATCCCAGTGAAATCTGCCCCCAAACACCATATGGCACTTATTTCCTTCTGTGTCCTGCCTTGCGCCCATACAGCAGCTTATGACCACAGAGTTTTGTTTGGCTGTTAACCTTTTCTGTGTTACAGGAAAAATGGATAAAACTGGAAAATCTGAAAAAAAGTAAAATTTTGAAATTTCACCTCTATTTTCCTTTAATTCTTATGGGACATCTAAATAGTTTAAAAGGATTCTAAAATCAGTTTTAAATAATTTCTGTAAATTATATGTTTATTTGTATTTAATACAGTATATGTCTATCTTAAAAGGATAGCTCATAATTGAAAAGAAAAGTAATCAAAATGGAATTACATCATTCCAATTATATAAGACAAATAAGAAAAACGTGATATATGAGAACAGAGATCCTAGTACGTATAGCAAAATACTAGAATGTACACAGGTACATAACAATCACAAGTCAGGTGTAGAAAAGAGGGGTAGGGGGGATATAGGGAATGGGGGTAGGATAAAGACTAGCAATTCAATAGGTGAGCTACAGTCCAGACATTGAAATTTAATGCTCAAAAACATTATATTAGCGGAAAGATATGTTCTTTTTCCAAGAGGTGCAGCCATTTCTTCCAAATCTTGAGGAATTTCTCAGGTTTGTGAACAGAATTCCATCTCTTTTTTTCAAATTCACATACTCTAGTGAACTCGATGAACTATTCACCAAGGGTAGGTGGGTCTTTTTGGAGCCACCGTCTAGGGATCAGTATCTTTGCAGAGTTTAGGATTAATACACATAGATCAGAGTTCACTCATTGTTGATGGGTGTCAAAAATATTGAATAACACTATATTTATAGACAATTTGACATCAGAACTAAATACCTTATTAATAATTTTACATATGCCCTCCCAGAACGAGGAGAGAACTGGACATGTAAACCACAGATGTGCATAGTTCCCTTTGCTTTGTCCACATCTCCAGCACACATCAGGGATCTCCGGATTGTATCTGTGAAGGAGTACCGGTGTCTTATACCAACGATTCGTGATTTTATACTGTAACTCATGATAATTATATGCCGGAGAGTTGGAGAAAGCATTTTTAGTGGCAATCAATTTTTGCGACTCAGTGAGTTTGTGTTGAAGTTCCTCATTCCATTTTGCAAAAAACGCTGGTTCCTGTAATGAAGAATTTATCAGCTTATAGCATTTTGACAATATATGGGGGGCTGGTACTTTAGAATGAGTTACTTTGTGCCACCATTCATTGTCACCTGTCGTCTGAATAGGGATTTCAAAATTTTCAAGCAGGTCAACCAATCTGTTATATTCTTTATCGGGGATGTGTGGCAATGTGATGAGACTACCTAAGTCTGATCTGCTAATAGGTTTACCTTCAAACCAAAGAGCTTTTAAGGGGATATCCTCTTCCGTCGGGCCGGATTTAAGCTTCTTCAGCCAAAATGACCAGTCTTTAGGAATTATACAAATCGCTGGCGATTCCCTTCTTAACTCTGGGAGAAAGTGAAGAGATGAGTTTAAGGTGTGCCATTTTCTTACCGCTTCCCTTGTCAACGGATTTTTAATTTTCTTAAGTCTCTTTTGTAATGATGGGGATTTCCAGAGAAGAACCGTTAAACTAGTGTCTGCTAGGTCCTTTTCTACCGCGACCCACTTTTTTCTGATTGGTTTTGTGAACCATTCAAAAGTTCTAGTCAAATATGCTGCCTTATAATATTTCTCAATGTCTGGCAAGCTGATACCTCCACGATCTTTGGGGCGAGTTATGAGATCATAAGAGAGTCTACTTTGCTTGCTCTTCCATACAAATTTGGAAATGATCCTTCTGTATTTGGTGAAAAAATCTCTGGGGATGTTTATTGGTATAGTTTGAATCAGATACAGAATCTTTGGGGCAATGCTCATTTTAATAAGATTGATTCTCCCGAACCAGGAGAGCCAAAGATCCTCCCACACCTTGAGTTGCTTCTCTATTGTTTTTAATATTTTGGGAAAATTGAGTTTATATAGCTCCGACACGTTGCTACACATGTTAAACCCTAAATATTTGAAATAATTTATAGCTGGTTTCAGAGCACTTAATGATAATACTTCAGCCCAGGATTTGTTACCTATGCTCACATTATAGATCTCTAATTTAGTGAGATTAATTTCAAAGTCAGAAACTTCATTGAATTTTGTAAATTCTTCAATCAGGAGAGGTAATGAGGATTTGGGCTTGGTAATTATAAATAGGGCGTCATCTGTGTAGGCTGCAACTTTATGCTCTTCGGAGCCCGTAAACAACCCGCTAATATCTTTATTAGCCCTAATTTTGGCAAAGAAGGGTTCAAGGGATAAAATAAATAACAGAGGGGACAAAGGACAATCTTGTCTTGTTCCATTTTTAATGTGAAAAGCATCTGATAACGTACCATTGACCTTTACTTTGGCTCTGGGAGTAGTATAAAGAGCCATGATTTTGTTAATAAAACCTTCTGTAAACTGAAGTTTCTGCAACACCTCCTTTAGATAGAACCAATTTAGGCGGTCAAAAGCCTTTTCTGCATCGGAGGTGACCAAAGGCACCCTTTTGACCTTAGCATATTGCATCAAATGTATTACTTTTATTGTATTATCTTTGGCCTCACGGCCAGGTACAAAGCCAACCTGGTCGCCTCCGACTAGAGAGCTTATTAAAGGGCTAAGTCTATTCGCTAGGAGGGACGCGTATAACTTCAAGTCCACATTCAGCAATGAAATTGACCTATAATTGGTACAGTTTGTCGGATCCTTTCCCTCTTTTGGAAGTACTGTAATGTGTGCGAGGAGTGATTCCTATCCAAAATTATCTACTTTACCTATTGAGTTGAAATATTCCACAAAATGTGTTTCTTTAACTTTTTTATAATAGCTGGCTGTTAACCCATCTGGGCCAGGACTCTTACCTGCTTTAAGGCTGTTTATAGCTTTGATAACTTCCTCTAAGGAGAAGGGGGCATCTAATCTCTCTTATTGGGATGGTGACAAGATTGGAGTCGAAACATCCTCTAGATATTTTTTAACTTTCTTTTGGGTGGACATTATAATTTCCTGTGAATCTGAGGTGTGTAGATTGTATAATTTTTCATAAAACTCTCTGAATACCGAGGCAATCCCCTTCGAGTCCTGGATAGTTTTATTTGAGCTATCCTTAATTTTGGCTATATTATTCTTGACCCTTTCTTTTTGTACAAAACGGGCCAGTTCTTTTCCACATTTGTTGGCATATAGGTATTGCTTGTATTTGGCCATATAAACAAATCTTTGATACGAGTGGTCTAGAATGTTTTTGACTTTGACTCTTATCTCTTTAAGTTCCAATTCTATTTTAGGATCTTGGGAGATTTTATGGGACTTTTCCAGGGTTCGTATTTTATTTAACAATGTCTCCACTTCCTTGCATCTCGCTCTTTTTTCTTTTGTTCCAATTTGTATTAGTAGGCCCCTAACCACCGCCTTATGTGTTTCCCAGATTAGTGAACTAGGACAATCTTCGGTCTTATTTTCTTTAAAGAAAGATCCTAGTTCAGAAGTGATGGATTTCAGATTATTGTCATTGTTTAACAGACTCTCATTCAAAACCCAGTTGTTAGATTTATTTTCCGTTTGTTCTGGTTTGAGGTGAAGGATAACTGGCGCATGGTCCGACAGTAAACGTATGTCATATTCAATTTTTTGAACCAAGCCAATATCTCTTTGTCCCATTAAAAAGAAATCTATTCTCATGTGAGTTTTGAAAGTATGGGAATAAAATGAGAAATCTTTTGTATCCGGGTGTAACACCCTCCAAATATCTACCAGAAGGTGTTCCTTTAGAACCTCCCCAAATCTTCTGAGTTTTTGTTTTGAATATCGAGATCTACCTGAGGAGGAATCTATTTCAGGGTCAGGTGCTATATTGAAATCTCCTCCTATAATTAAGTGCCCTTCAGTAAATGGGCTCAATAATTTGAGAACATTCCTCAGGAATACCACCTGTTTCTCATTTGGTGCATAGATGTTGACAAATGTATATAGCTTATTACAAATATGACCTTTCAAAAAAATGAATCTGCCCTCTGGATCTATTAAACTATCAAGCTTTTTAAAATCAATATTCTTACTCAGGGTGATTGAGACCCCTTTCTTCCTTTTGAGTGGTGTACATGCGTTGTTCCAAACTCTGTAATAGTTACTCTTCATAATGGGGGTGTATGATTTGCGAAAGTGCGTTTCTTGAAAAAATAGCACATCTATGTGCTTTTTCCTAAAGAAATGGAGCACTTGGTATTGAATGAAGCACATTTCAACTCAGACATAATTGCTCAGTTGTCTAAATCAGTGAGGATCTAAGCTATTTCGTTAGGGAAGGAGGTAACAAGGAAGGAATCAGTTTAGGAATCTGGGGAGATTATGTAGCCTACGTAAAATAAAAAGGGTACTCCTCCAAGCTCAAGAGGAACAGTACCAATTGTAGAGAACGGCAGTGTCAGTCCCTCTGACAAAGAAGGACTGAGTTTATTCCACACAATTTAGTGTGGAACCGCCACAAGTTGGGGGGGGGGGGGAATGTATAGCTATATAACCTTTTCTTTAAACACAAAAAAGCATACCTTTTTGCTGATCAAGGTAGGTACAATACTTATAGATTCTGAGGGAGACGTCCAGAGATATGTAACCTGTATAAAGTCCGATTACCGTTTTTCTGCAAACCATAACTATATTTTTGTGAACCAAGAAATAAACATAAAAATAAAAATAAAGAACCTGATTATAAGGTAAAATTATCACATTAATTGAACCAAATTTAACAGCAGTTAACCCTTCCAAGTCAGAGATATAACCATAAACAAACAGTTCTGGTCTGATATGCCAGATATACCTGAAAAGAGTACAAAAGTGTGATTAAGAGAGACATGTAAAACTTATGACTGTATTATATTAATGAACAGATACACTAGGTTTCTCATATCAATGCACAAACAAAAAAAGGATATGTTAGGAGGGTTTTCATCCTGGTGTATGTTGTCGAGAGGTAGAAGTGATCCCTCTTGCTTGTTTCCTTGGAGCTCTCGGGTGGTGTGAGCCCTCTTCCTCTCTTCTTCTTGATTGTGGGGTGGAGACCTGGCCCCATTTAGCGATGGTAGGAAGGCTTGGGGGTGATGGCGCAGCTTCCTCTGGTAACCATTCAGGAATAGAGATGTGGGTTAAGTCTAATTTACTCAAAGAGAAGGCCAAGTCCTCTGGCATGCGTATGGTCAGCTGTTTTCCATTATGGTTGACCATTAGTCCAAAGGGGTATAACCACCTATATTTTATGTTTTTGTCTCTCAGTGACCTTGTGAGAGGGATCAGCTGTCTGCGCTTTTCTAAAGTGAGTCTGGAAAGGTCTTGGAATATTGTAATTATTCCTCCTTCATATTCTATTTTCTTGGCGTACCGGGCTTTTTTGAGAATCTCCTCTTTTATAGAAAAGCTGAGGATATAACAGAAAATGTCTCTTAGTGCGTCAGCAGGAGCAGATTTTGGGCGGTAGACCCTGTGTACTCTTTCTAGGCCCAGGTTAAAACCTTCCTCTTTCCCCAAAAGCTCTAGGAATATCAGGGTGAGGGCTTGAGTTATATCTTTGTCCTCAACCGACTCAGGCATACCTTTGATACGTAAATTGTTTCTCCTAGAGCGATTTTCGAAGTCATCTAGGTGCATCTGAAGATTGTGTATCTCGGTTTGCTGGGTAATAATTTTCTCCTCCAAGTAAGCAGCATGGGTGGTTATCTTTATGTTAGTGTCCTCAATAGAGTCAATTCTGTCACTTAATTGCTTAAGGTCAGTTTTGATCTCTGATAGATCACTTTTAATGGAAGTGGACATTTCTTTGAATAGTCCCTTGATGTTTTCCATTGTGGGTAGGCTCTTAATGTGGTTTCTAAGATCATCATGCTCCTGGTTAGAGTCTTCCTCTGAATCAGAAGCAAAATTGGCATCATGTTGATATTTATCTGGAACCTTAGAGGTTCTCTCTTGAGTAAATTCTGGTGCAATGGGGCTAAGTTTCTGAGCTCTGTAGATGCTCAGTGATCTTTTTGGGGTTCTAACCGATTTACCCCCTTCCAGTAGGTTTCTGGGTTTGCCCATTGTTCTTGGAATAGTTTTAGCTTTATGAGAAGGAAGGTGCACTGTAAATACTGCCCTAGTAATAGTTAGGGTATAAGCTAGTAGCGTAGACGCAGAAAGCTATTTTACAACTCAAATGATCTTGGAAGGATTTTTATATGCAACAGGGTTCACATGACGTTTGCTTAAGCAAGCAGATCTCTAGGAGGAATCTCCCCTGGGTGAAGTTTTAAATATTTTTTTTACTATGTAAGCCCCGCAGAATGAGTTTATGACTGAATTAGTACTTAACCGCTTGCCGTCACACTAACGCTGATAGGCCTCCGGACGGCAGCGCTCTCAGGCCTCAGTGATGCCTATTGGCGTCATCGCGTGAGACCTGAGATTTGCTGTGAACGCACGCTCACAGGAGCGCACATTCACAGCAGCGAGCAGTTTTCAAGTTAAACTACAGCCTGACAGCGCTGATCATTGGCTGGCAGGCTGTAGATGTTTAAATGAATCAAATTTACCACTGATTGAAAGTACAATGTGTCACCAGAAAACAATCTCAGAATCACTTAGATAAGTAAAAGCATTCCAAAGTTATTACCACATAAATTGAAACATGTCAGATTTGCAAAATGTGGAGTGGTCCTTATAGTGAAAGCTGGCTTGGTCTTTTTTTTTTTTTTTCGTGGCAGACCTTTGTCTCCAAAAAGCGAATGTCTTTTGGATTTGGTGGCAAAGGCATCAAAGGCCTGCTGGTGTGTATATATATACCACCTGGGGTCATGGGATGCTCCTTCTTCATCTTACCTGCCTTTTGATCTGATAAATGACTGATGCCATTTTGAAAAATTTCCTAAATTGAATTGCGAGAAATTTGAATTTGACCTGAATATTTGGAAAATTTAGGTTAAAATTAAATTAGTTTAGGATAGATTTGCTCATCTCTCTTCATGAACACTAAATCTAACCAAATCAGTAATAGATTATAAATAAGGGTACCAATGCATTCTGAATAGATAAGGATCCGTTCAGAATGCATCAGTTCCGCTTCTATTCCGTTTTGGAGGCGGACACCAAAACGCAGCATACAGCATTTTGGTGTCCGTTTGAAGAGGCGGAGCCTAACGGATCTGTTTTTAATTACAATGTAAGTCAATGGGGACGGATCCGTTTTCAATGACACAATATGGTGCATTTGAAAACGGATCCGTTCCCCATTGACTTTCAATGTAATTCAAAACGGATCCGTTTTGGACTTTGCCATTTTTCTTTTAACTAATGCAAACGCATCCGTTCTGAACGGATACAAACGTTTGCATTATAGGTGCGGATCCGTCTGTAAAAATAAACAGGCGGATCCGCACCAACGCAAGTGTGAAAGTACCCTAACACTATCATTAAAAAGTTTCATCAAATGGAAGTGATAACATTAGGAAAGCATTGTACAGAATTTAAAAAAATTGTGGAAATAATATGGAATGATACTACATTATTTTCTGACATTTTTCTCAAAAACATAGATCACAATAATGATGAATGCTGTTATGAACCAATGTCCACTCCTCATGAACGAAACACGGAAGGCAATCAGGTATTCTTTATCTATCTATCTATCTATCTATTGCTCTGTAAGGATTTTACCTCTGTACAAGCCTACTGTGACACACTTTTTTTTAATGTATGTCTTTTCATGGAATAGTGTAGTCAGCTACCAGTGAAAAATAGGTGTGCCAATATAATAGGGCCCTAATGGATATGTTCTGTGTATGAGCATTCCTGCCACATATGCTGAATGTATTCAAATGTAATGTGAGTACATGCTAATAATGCTAAAATATGCCAACATAAAAATTAGAGACGAGTGAAGTTCTAAAAAATTAGATTTGGCTGCGTTGCCGAATTTTACAAAAAAATAACTTAATCGTGAAATGCATTTCTTTGTAAGTAGAGGGCACAATGAGGGGAAACCGCGATTGCATCACCACCTGTCATTGAACCCATCATATGGCGCTTTCATCTTTGATTGCGGCATCTGAGATTAATATTAAGGCCTTTCAGGGGTTAATCATTTAACCTAATTTTTTTTAATTGTACTTACCTTACCCATGTCAGCGCAAAGAGACTGCCGTGGACATTTTGCTTGAAGATCCAGCTCAAAATTTTATTCTATCATGCTGTTGCAAGATGACATTATAGGTCACCGCGCACAAGATTTTGCGTGGGATCTTAAAGCAAGATGGCCACGGCTGCCCCTTCGCGCTCAAATGGATGAGGTAGGTATGAATTTTTATTTATTTTTACCCCCATTTCAGGGAAAATTTATTTGCTACCATAAAGCGCGAGGATATTAGGATGGAAGTCCACTTCGGATACTTCGATTAGCTCAACACTAATAATGATATACTCAAATAATAATCACACACCAATCTTTAACTGTAATAATTCACTGCACTCAAAAATAATCCTACCTGTGCCAATGTAACATAAAAATTATATTGCTATAAATGTCCCCAAATGATTAATTATACACCTTGCCAAAATAATAATGGTACCTCATCTGGAACAGATTAATAGATGTGCAGAGATCATTTTGTTAGGTTGTTCCCCAACTGAGCTACTCATTGTGTAGAAGGGATGAATAAACACAGCCATAAGTCAGACTGACAAGAACATGCTACAGGCGCATTTTTCCATCCATATCATGGCACACATCTTGGCTTGGCTTTAGGTCTTATAACTCAACAGTGTCACTGATCCCTGCTGTTAGTTTGGGTCATGAGATGTGTGCCCATATTACACTCCTGTTACAGTACGCACCATGAGCACTGATTGGAAGAGCAACTATCAGTCAGAAATGCTGACTGGTCCTTCTTAAATCAGCTTTCCTATTTATTGAAAATGTTGAGTTCACTCCTAGTGATTTGACCATGCTTTCAAGAAAGCTGTGATATGAGCAGATAACCCGGTGATGGTGCACAGGTTACAAATTGTCAACTAAGGGTGACAAGATTGTATCTATACGCTCTTGTGGAGAAATGTTCTTGCTGCTCTTATTGAATTTATAAGGGATAACAATAATTCTAGTCCAGGTTGTCAAAGATTGGAATGGCACTAAACTCTGCTTGTCCCCACTCAGTGATTTACAGATATGGAGACGTTCTCTTTCCTTTATTCTCAGTCCTGCACAGATCACTATGATGATGTCTCCTGACCACAACTTCTTGCATAATTTGACACACAAAACACAACTATTTAGTAATAAGGCCTCATTTTTGCCCCCACTCATTAAGCATCCCCCATCTAGGCCTCAGTTCCACTCTGTAGTGCCCTCTGTACATGCCCCAATAATTCCCTCTGTAGTGCCATCTGTATATATAATGACCACCTGTTGTGCCATCTGTACATATAATGAGTCCACTAGTGTTGGGCGAACATGCTCTCCTGAACACCATTTTGACTCGAGCATCGCGATGCTCGGCATATCGCCGTGTTCAACCGAACACCGACTGTGCTTGAGCGCGATGCTCGAGTCTCCTCCACGCACGTTTGTTGCCTGCTTCGCAGCAAGTACTGGCATTACAGTGATTGGCTGGCTATATAGCACCCGATGATACATGGTTCGGCTCGGTCTTAGTCAGGGAGAGCTACAGCAGAAGGGACTCATAGTGTAGGGACAGGAATTGGTTTATTTTTTTAGGCAGGGTTTTGTTTTGAAAGGTGTCAGAGACCCAAAAGTACTTTTAAGCATTATTGTTTTATCTGGCTGCAATATATATTATTAGCGCAACCTGCGCTAAATTGCGTGCAATTGTTTGACCACTGCTGACAGTGACACAACCTTTGCTATATCTGTTTTGTTACATTTGTGCATCCTATATATCTGTGACATTCAGCGCAATTGTTTGGCCGCTGCTGAAAGCGACATTACCTGCAGTACATCTCCTGTATAACTTTGCGCATCCTAAATATCTGTGACATTCAGTGTAATTTTTTCTTAGCTGCTGGTGACAGCAACATTACCTGCGCTACATCTCCTGTATAACGTTTGCGCATCCCAAATATCTGTGACATTCAGTGTGATTACAAAACCTGCGCTACTGTACATGTGACATACTTGCAAGCATATATACCATTTAGTATGCTGAAGGCGAACAGTAAGAGACGGGAAAGTAGCCTTGATGTTGATGGTGCACGCAGATCAGATTTAGCGTTAGTACCACTCACGGGACAGCCTTGGCGTGGCGAGTGGCTTATTACCTTTTGATCAAAACGTACACTAATGTCCTCTTATAGCTTCTATCTTGGGCAGAGTTCTGGTTGCAGAGTGCTGTTTCATTTTTTTGTTTGTTTGTATGTATAATTGCCACAGCTACGTGCACCTGCATACAGGGAAGTGCTGACTGACCCCCTCTTGTGTTTCTGTTTAGTATGTGTTGGAGGTGTGGCAACCTCCTCTTCAGTCGTGCACACCTGACTAGTTTGTCTGCCCTAGATGCTGGTTTTTAATCAGAGTTCTTTTTTGTTTGATGGTGCATGCAGAGGCCGTGGCCATGGACGCTGTGAAATTGTGCTTGCTGCCAGAGCACAAGAAACACACTCATCCACGATACCTAGCTTTATGTCCCAGTTTGCAGGGTGGCACAGAACACCACTATCGAAGTCACACCAGTGCGACCAGGTGGTCGGTTGGATTGCAGCAGATAATGCTTCCAGTTGGTTAAGCACCAACCTGTCTTCCACAAAGTCCAGTCTCAGTAGCCAAGAGTCTGGTCAACAGAATCCTCACCCTGATCCTCCTTCCTCCCACCATGGAGAGTCTTGGCAAACAAGTGATCCTACACTTGGATATTCAGCGGAGCTCTTTTCATCACCATTCCTTGATTTGGCCCTCACGCCAAGCCCGCTCGAAGAGGGACATAAAGAGATTTTGTGCACTGATTTCCAAACTCTTGAGCATCCACAGTCAGAAAAAGATGATAGTGGGGAACAGCAATGAGCGTTTCACGAGGTGGATGATGATGATGAGACACAGTTGCCAATAAGTCAATGGCAATTAGTTTCTCAAGAGGTTCATGATGAGGATGAGACACAGTTGTCAATAAGTAAGGTTCTTGTTAGGTTAAGTCAGAAGGATGACCAGAGTGAGGAAGTGGAAGAGGAGGTTGTGGACGATGAAATCACAGACCCAACCTGGGAAGGTGGCAAGCTGAGCGAGAACAGCAGTACAGAGTGGGAGGGATCCGCAGCACCGCAACAGACTGGAAGAGGCAGTGGGGAGGAAAAAGGGAGAAGGCAGGCCACGCCAAACAGGCCCGCAGCAGTTCCCCAACGCACCCCCTTGCGGCAATCTCCCTTGCCAAGGGGTAGATGTTCTGCAGTCTGGCGCTTTTTTGAGTAAAGTGCGGACGATAAAAGAATTGTCATTTGCAACCTGTGCCGTACCAAAATGAGCAAGTGAGTGAACACTAGCAACCTAACCACCACCATCATGATCCGCCACATGGCATCAGAGCACCCTAATTGGTGGGCCGAACGCCTGGGTCCACAATCAGTGTCTGCGGGTCACACCACTGTCTCCTCTTCTCCTGTCAGCAGTCCATATATCAAGCAGCACTCCGGATCACTCGGTCACACCTGATGCATCAGCCCGCCTCTGTCCTAGACTCATTCGGACTTAGATCAAGTAACAAATTCAAATTGCAGGCAGCATCCACGGTGAATTTCCTTTATTCAGGATCGCAATCCCAATAGTTAGTGCAAGTACAAAAGCAGCTACGTTTCGGCTATCTGCTAGCCTTTATCAAGCTCAATGTGACTATGAAATAGTGGCTATAAATATCAAAGTCCCCACCCCTTAAAACAAGACATGACCAATGCTGTTAAGTCCCACATCAGCCCCACTTTACATAATCTATTCAAACATATGTGCAAACTACCATGTCACATACCGCTCTGCTCAGGTGGTATCCATGCATGGTTACACTCGGCATCCAGCGCGTCTGTCAATATCCACTGCGCATGTCCGCTCGAGTTCAGAGGTTACTGCCCCGCTCACGTGATCACTGACTCACTCGTCATTGCGATCACGTGATAGCCGGCACTTCCGCCCTCAACACTGCTGCGCTACTCACGTCGGAACTAATGCCATGGAAACCATCACCACAACAAGCGGCCGTTACCACCCATGCGATCACAGACACATTTGTCAATCTGATCACATGATAGCCCGCTCTTATGGCCCCAGTATGACTGCGCCCTGGATGTCGAGTCCATTACACTGGAACCTACCACAGCAGCATAGAACTCTGAAATAGATATATATTATGGGTTCTAGTGAGATAAATAATAGGACCATTAAAGGTCCATCCGTGAATGTATCATCAGTGAACATATATAGAAAATTTTTATGTCATGAGTGACAGTGATGTGTCCATTAAAAACCACGTTAAAAACATAATCATGAGGAAACAGACTGTATCGTTCACATATACTTAGACATTAATGACATTGAACTCTATGTTCATCCCATAGGGTTGGAGCGCTCTCAACTCAAAGATCCATCTGAGCTCTTTCTTACGCAATATACGGTTTTTGTCACCCCCACGTCTCAATTGTCCCACCGAGTCAATGATGCGGAACCTCAATTGGTTCACTGAATGAGCATAGTCTACAAAGTGCTTAGCTACCGGTTTGTCTACCAGTCCCCTCCTGATGTTACTTTTGTGGGAATTAATCCGTTCACGTGCCTCCATAGTGGTCTCACCTATATAGATGAGGCCACGGGGGCATGTGATCATGTACACAATGTCACGGGACCGACAGGTGAAGAAATCCCTGATTTTATAGCGTTTGCCACTATAGGGATGGGCGAAGGTATCACCCTTCACCATGTTTCCACAATTACAACACCCGAGACATGGGTAACACCCCATTTTTCTCGGGGCCAGATATCTCTGTCCATCATCAATGGGATTCATCACCTCAGTCTTCACCAGTCTGTCACGTAAAATCCTGCCCCTTTTATATGCCATCATGGGCACCTCTTCAAATTCCCTAACCGTCGGTAAGCCCCTCTGTAGAATATGCCATTCTTTACGTATAATTCTTGCTATCACGTCACTGTGGGCACCAAAAGTGGAGACAAACGGGATACGTTGACTGTCATTCTCTCTTGTGTTTTTGCGTAGCGTCTCAGTCCGTTTTTTTCCACAGCGAGTACATCTAGAGATGCTAATGTGTGCAAAACAGATGATGATGGAAGGTTTAATTTGAAATCATTGGGACTACATCTGAAGAGTAACTTTTCTCCTCCCCACAATAATCATGTGGTCGAGGCATATGTGGACATTGTATCCAAACAGATTACACAGCTGAGGGAGCAGAACAGTTATGGGGTGGCGTCGAATCTGGCCAGGGAGGAGAGACAGGCATTGACACAGTTAGAGAATAACAAGGCACTTACAATCAAATCTGCAGACAAGGGAGGGGCGGTGGTGGTAATGGACACGGTGGCTTATGAACGGGAGGTACTTAGACAGTTGGCTGACCGGGATGTGTACACGATATTGCGGAATGACCCCAAATGGGAGATTATGCGTAATCTCGAGATGATCATCGGTGAGGCCCGTGATGATGGCGTCATTGAAGATGATATAGGGGAATTTTTGTTGATTAAACACCCGGTCACCCCTCTGTTCTACGTGCTTCCCAAGATTCATAAGAGTCTGATTGACCCCCTGGACGCCCGATTGTTTCGGGAGGGGGTCAATATTCAGCAATGTTGCAATTTTCTTGGATAAAATCCTACGTGTCCACGCCACCAGCGCCCCTTCCTATATTAGAGATACGAGCCATTTCCTCTTGAAACTTGGTGAATTGTCTTGGCCTGGCTGTCCTCTCCTGGTCAGCTTCGATGTTGTCTCGTTATACACAGCTATAGAGCACACGTTTGGATTGAATGTCGTCGATGTGGCCCTGGCCGGCGCCGGGCTCCCCCAGTGGATGTAGATTTGTCCTTCGCCTGCTGGAGACACTACTGAAGCGGAACTATTTTCGCTTTGGTGATGTCTTTTACCAACAACAGCGTGGCGTGGCCATGGGGTCGAATGTGGCCCCGACGTATGCCAATATGTTTATGGCATATGTGGAGGACAAGTTTATCTATAAATCTGTCCATTTTGGGGGCCCGGTGCTGGTGGCGCTACATCGACGACATTTTTTAGTGTGGGATGGAACACATGATCAATTAGAGTTGTTCCAACAAGAACTTAATACCTTTGTTCCTGGTTTAAAATTCACAATGACGATGTCGACATGCGAACTACAATTTTTAGATGTGTTGGTACAGTTCAAAGATGGGGTGGTGACGACGGACATGTATTATAAGCCGACTGATCGCAACAATTTATTAAGGTTTGACAGTAGCCATCCGCATCGGATGATACAATCACTACCATGGAGTCAGATGCTGAGAGTGAGGCGGGTGGTGTCTGAGGAGGTACGGTTTGACCAACGGACGGCCGAGATGGGTGACAAATTTCTGAGGAGGGGTTACCCTCGCAAGTTAATCGGACGATTGACACAGAAGGTACGGACGGTTAATCGGACTGAGACGCTACGCAAAAACACAAGAGAGAATGACAGTCAACGTATCCCGTTTGTCTCCACTTTTGGTGCCCACAGTGACGTGATAGCAAGAATTATACGTAAAGAATGGCATATTCTACAGAGGGGCTTACCGACGGTTAAGGAATTTGAAGAGGTGCCCATGATGGCATATAAAAGGGGCAGGATTTTACGTGACAGACTGGTGAAGACTGAGGTGATGAATCCCATTGATGATGGACAGAGATATCTGGCCCCGAGAAAAATGGGGTGTTACCCATGTCTCGGGTGTTGTAATTGTGGAAACATGGTGAAGGGTGATACCTTCGCCCATCCCTATAGTGGCAAACGCTATAAAATCAGGGATTTCTTCACCTGTCGGTCCCGTGACATTGTGTACATGATCACATGCCCCTGTGGCCTCATCTATATAGGTGAGACCACTATGGAGGCACGTGAACGGATTAATTCCCACAAAAGTAACATCAGGAGGGGACTGGTAGACAAACCGGTAGCTAAGCACTTTGTAGACTATGCTCATTCAGTGAACCAATTGAGGTTCCGCATCATTGACTCGGTGGGACAATTGAGACGTGGGGTGACAAAAACCGTATATTGCGTAAGAAAGAGCTCAGATGGATCTTTGAGTTGAGAGCGCTCCAACCCTATGGGATGAACATAGAGTTCAATGTCATTAATGTCTAAGTATATGTGAACGATACAGTCTGTTTCCTCATGATTATGTTTTTAACGTGGTTTTTAATGGACACATCACTGTCACTCATGACATAAAAATTTTCTATATATGTTCACTGATGATACATTCACGGATGGACCTTTAATGGTCCTATTATTTATCTCACTAGAACCCATAATATATATCTATTTCAGAGTTCTATGCTGCTGTGGTAGGTTCCAGTGTAATGGACTCGACATCCAGGGCGCAGTCATACTGGGGCCATAAGAGCGGGCTATCATGTGATCAGATTGACAAATGTGTCTGTGATCGCATGGGTGGTAACGGCCGCTTGTTGTGGTGATGGTTTCCATGGCATTAGTTCCGACGTGAGTAGCGCAGCAGTGTTGAGGGCGGAAGTGCCGGCTATCACGTGATCGCAATGACGAGTGAGTCAGTGATCACGTGAGCGGGGCAGTAACCTCTGAACTCGAGCGGACATGCGCAGTGGATATTGACAGACGCGCTGGATGCCGAGTGTAACCATGCATGGATACCACCTGAGCAGAGCGGTATGTGACATGGTAGTTTGCACATATGTTTGAATAGATTATGTAAAGTGGGGCTGATGTGGGACTTAACAGCATTGGTCATGTCTTGTTTTAAGGGGTGGGGACTTTGATATTTATAGCCACTATTTCATAGTCACATTGAGCTTGATAAAGGCTAGCAGATAGCCGAAACGTAGCTGCTTTTGTACTTGCACTAACTATTGGGATTGCGATCCTGAATAAAGGAAATTCACCGTGGATGCTGCCTGCAATTTGAATTTGTTCCTCTTCTCCTGTGTTACTTGCTGGCCAATCCCCTGTCCAAGACGCAGGCCCAGATGCCTCCCACCCTGCACCTGGACCTTTGCAAGCACCATCATCTAGCACACCTACTTTTGTGTCCCAGCGCAGCGTACAGATGTCCATACCCCAGGGCTTTGAATGAAAGCCAAATACCCAGCCATCCACCCACAGGCCATTGCAGTAAATGGGCACCTTTCCAAATTGCTGGCCCTGGAAATGTTGCCATTTAGGCTTGTGGACACTGAGGCTTTCCGCAGCCTAATGGCAGTGGCCGTCCCTCATTACTCAGTCCCCAGCCACCACGATTGTTCCCGGTGTGCCGTCCCCGCCTTATACCAGCATATGTCCCGTAACATCACCCGTGCCCAGACCAATGCAGTTATTGGGAAGGCCCACTTAACGACTGACACATGGACAAGTGCTTTTGGCACACTGGGTGAACGTTCTGGAGGCCGGGAGCGAGTCGTACCCTGGGAGGGCACAGGTGCTACTGACGTCAAGGATTGCGGGCCCTACTTCCATCAGGATTTCCGCCACCACCTACATTAGTGGCTGCAACCCCCCCCCCCTTTCTCCTCCTTCACCTCCTCCTCTAAATTCTCATCTTGCAGCACCAGTCAGTCATCAGTCAGTAGCTGAAAGCAGTGTAGCACTGCAGTGGGGAAGCGGTAACAGGCCATGCTGAAACTAATTTCCGTAGGTGACAAACAGCACACCGCCGCAGAACTATGGCAGGGTATAAGGGATCAGACTGAGTTGTGGCTATCGCCATTCAACCTACAACCAGGCATTGTTGTGTCTGATAATGGCCGTAACTTGGTGGCGGCTTTGGACCTCGGAAGCTCACACACATACAATGCCTAGCCCACATGTTCAACTTAGTGGTTCAGCGGTTTCTCAAAACCTACCCCAATTTGCCTGAGCTACTGGTAAAGGTGCACAGCGTGTGTGCCCATTTCCGAAAGTCATCTACAGCTTCCGCCGGTCTCGCAATGCTGCAGCAGTGCTTGCTATTGCAAGCTCACCGACTATTGTGTGACATGAGGACGCGCTGGAACTCCATGTTCCACCTGTTGCCAGGCTTTGTGAGCAGCAGAGGGCAGTAGTGAAATACCAACTGCAACATGGTCGCTGCCTTTCTAGTGAGTTTCCGCTCTTCACAAGCGACGAATGGGCATGGACATCTGACGTCTGTGAGGTTTTACGCAACTTTGAGGAATCAACACAGATGGTGAGCGGCGATGCTGCTATTATCAGAGTAACCATCCCACTTCTGTGTCTACTGAAACGCGTTCGCTGCTCACAATGAAGGCGGACGCTTTGCATGTGGAAGAGTTGGAAATGGGGGAACACAGTACACAGGGTGATAGCCAGACCACCCTCAGTTTGTCTTCTCAGCACAAATTGGATGATGATGATGGGGAGGAGGCTCAGGAGACGGTTTCCTGCGCTACAGAGGGAAGTACCCATAGCAGGTTTATTCCATCTGTTCAGTGTGGATGGGCAGAAGAGGAGGAAAAAGATGAGGAGATTGAGAGTCTTCCTCCTGATGAGGACAGCGAAGTCTTGTCTGTTGGTACTCTGGCACTCATGGCTGACTTTATGTTATGCTGCCCTTTTCCGTGACCCTCGCATTATACGCATTTTGGCCAACACTGTTTACTGGTTGTTCACCCTTCTCAACCCACACTACAAAGAGAACTTCTCATCTCTCATTTCTGTGGTGGAGAGGACTAGGAAAAGAGTGCAATACCAGAAGGTCCTTGTGGAAAAATTGCTCCAAAAATTTCCAGCTGACAACGCTGTTACGTAATTCCTTGGGCAACCAAGAAGGAGAGACGAGAGGAACACACAGCAGTTCCAACAAAAGCAGGGCAACACTCTCCAAGGCCTGGGACAATTTCATAACTCCCCGCCAGCACCCTCACCCCAATGCGCGGCCTAGTGTCA